>VWZX01008711.1:67873-1267873 GCA_013399015.1 Galbula dea | reverse complement strand
TTTTCTAAATGAAGTATCAGTCCACCCGCCCAAAGGAAACCGTAACATTTCAAGGATTTCAGACTGCAGCAAAGCAAATTAGCCCATCTGAAATATAAACAGACAGCAAAGAACTTCTTAAAGGCCTTGGAATTAAAATTTCCCAGCTTAAATCTTCCTGCACTTTCAGTGCATTATGCTCCAGATTTCCACTTAAGTATGTACTATAAGAAGATATCCTGACAACATCCCTGAGAAAATCATTGTCTCCATTCTCTGTTTTGTTTGGGTTTGGTTTTTTTGTCACAGAACCAGAGCATCTTACTCAACTGAACAGTAAACATTAAGTGATCATTTCTTGCCCATAGTGAAGGAACGCGATGGAAAAATATCTGCTGCAGCAGCCTGGGAAGAGGTGTGGGCAAGTCTTAGGCTGGCATAACTTTGGGCTGGGGGCAGAGAGCAAGCAGTCTGCAGAGACTTTACTCAAATGAAGTTGAAACACACCAAAAAATATTTCCTGCTCAAACCAAATCAGCTTCTCCACTACTTTTTATACCTAAAGGAGTGGATCCTGCATTGAATTCAGGTGAAATGAGAACCAGCTGCTCTAAAACTGGTGAGGCTGTTAATTAATTGCAGCTGGTGCAAGGGAGGCTGCTGGCCAAGGGCCTCTTGGGTGCATTGCGCAGCTGCCAGCAAGGCACAGAGGAGAGCTGCTGGGTCAGGTAAACCATCTGGGAGTGACTGCTCCTTTGCAATTTGCAACAAAACCAGCACACCTGGCCTTAAGAGCATTACTGCCATACAGTACTGCCGCTACTGTGTTTAAGGCAGAAAATTCAGCAGTAGATACGCTGGTTGTGCCGTTCTGGAGAATGCGTGTTCGTGTTCCCTCTGCCATCAGCAGCTGAGTGGTTCATCGCTGGCTGCGCGGCGGTGGTACGGTACGAGTGCCCGCACCGGTAAGCTCTACCATGCAGCGCCGCAACCGCTACCCTGCCGCCACCAAGCCTGAGGCCGGGCCCCGCCTTCCCCCGGCCCTGCCCCTCAGCGGTGGCGCGAGCGCGCGGCGGACGTGGGAGTGGGGCAGGCCGCGCCGCGCACCGCTTCCCGCCTTTTCCCTCCCTCGGCTGCTGCGCGCTGAGGCTTTACAGGCCTGCCCTCATCGGCCCAGCCGCGGCGTGCGGTGCGGCAGCATGGCCGGGGATATCCCAGGCCCGCCCGTGAAGGTGCTGGCCGCCCAGCTGCGGGGGGCGGTGCGGGACGTCGACGGGACGTGGCGGTTGTCCCGGGCGGAGGCGGGTCGGGGGCCGCTGCGCCTGCGGGTGGTGTGGATGCAAGGCACCGTGCTGGAGGTGGAGCGCGGCGGTGCCCGCGGCGGCTCGGCTCGGCTGCAGGACAGCAGCGGCACGTTTACCGTGCTGGGCGTGGAAAAGGTGCCCAAAGGGCGGCCCTGCCTCAGCGCAGGTACCGGCCGGCACGGGGGTGGGGTGAGGTGGGGGTCGCGCTCCGTATTTATTTTAAAGTAACTCAGCAGGTTTCCTCTGTGCCGCAGGGGCCGGTGGAGGTGGCGCTCCCCGGGTGGAACACAGCCCCGGGGCAGTGGCACCCTCCCGCCGACGACCTTGGTGCGGGCGACCGAGGCCGTTGTCGGTGCAGCAGGGGCCTTCCCCTGCGGCTCTGGGCAGAGGCACACGAAGCACAGCATGGCACTAATGCTGCCTGCTCAGGGCTGCTGGGTGTTCCCGTTGCCTGAAATCAGGACCTCCCTGTCCGCGGCTGTATGGAGTGTAAAGAGTGGTTGCTGCTTGTGTGTCAGGATGATCTGGGGCAGCGGCACAGAGAGCATGCTTCCACCTACACCCCCCAGCCGCAGAAGAAGCATCGCGAAAAACTTGTGCTGCTGTACTAGTCGAAGAAGGAGCAGTGCGTGCTACAGCAGTGGAGTGTCTCTGTGGGTGTCAGTACAAAGACTTTCCCTATGAGTTCCAGTAGGGATAGGGCCTGGTTTCAGTTCTCCACAGTCACAGGAAAATGTTTGATCAAACTGAGGTGCTGCGGAGAGGAGCAAGGAGTCTAGGGAGAGGGGGATTTTTTGGGTTTTTTTTGGGCCTGGACTGCAGTATTGCAGGGATTGTGGTACAAAACAGTCACATAATGCTTAATTTTCGGTCTCCTGAGTTGTTCTCCCTCCACGTGCACAGCAGGCGGAGGAATAGTTGTGATGGTTTTGACTCCTACTGCATGTGAAGATCTAATAAAATCTAGTGCAAAAATAGCTGCATAATTAATGAAGCCTTTTTCTGAAATCTGGTTCTAAGCAGTCTTACTGATGACTTGATTTTAGATATTTTGCATTGAATTAAAAAAAAGGTAAATTTCGTGCTCACTTTTTTTTTGTTTTAGGGAAGTATGCAATGGTGATGGGAGTGGTGCGGTCCTGCAGTCCTGAGCCTGTTCTTCGAGCAATAAAGATGACAGATCTTTCTGAAAACCCTGTGTATCAGAGTATGTGGAGGTTTGAAGTGGAGGATTTGCACAGAGTCATCCCTTAATACTTTTTTCTTCTGCCTGAAATAACTGGAAGTGTTCTGCTTTTTCTTTTTCCTGGTGCAAAGCATGGGGCCTTGCTGTGTTTTTGTGGTTGTTTGTAAACGAAAGACATGCCAGGCTGAAGAGTCAAGTGGAGGGACTCGTGCATATCGCATAATAATTGCAGTGTTCAACTCTTTAACAGTCTCTTTCTGTAGCAGCAGATTTGGGAAACACATATTTGATGCTTTTGAGTAGCATCTGTACTACTACTGTCAAGAATAAGTTTTGTATGTTTGTTGCTGTTTCTAGGAGCGTCCGTGTAGGCAGTCATTCCTACAGTGGTGTGTGCTTGGCAGCAAGGGCTGCACAGAACCAGGGTAAACCTGAGATGTGGAATGAAGGCAAAATATGTTTCAGGCCATCTAGGCTGTGGTTGGAAATTACATCTTTGCTTGTGTTTTCTCTTTCAGTACTAACCATGTCAGTAAACTCTACTTGTAAGACAGATGTCTCTTTCTAACTGTAAGCAGAGTCTTGTACTTAAATACCTCTCTGGTTTCTGAAATACTGAAAGTGGCACAGTAATAACCCTTGTGTTCCAGTGAAGTGGAATTAACTGTAAAGATGCAATGAAGAATTCCTTGGAATAGGTTCTCCAGGTTCAAGATGCAAATACTTTTACCACCTTGTGAAACAAACTTTCTGTGCCTTTTCTTTTTTAATGTTTACTTTTTTGTTCCAGTGTATGCTATTTTAAGCTGTTTAAATCAGTCTCAAATGTATTTTTTAAATCTCTCCTCCTCCTCTGAAAAAAACTAAACTGTGAAATCAAATGAAGAAACCCTTTAAGAAGTAGAACTATTACTGCTGTTTGTTTTGCCTCTTGTCTGAAGAGAATTTGAGCCCTAAAGAAAACATTGCATTATCCATGTGGTATGGCGTTGCAGTTTGGGATGATTGTCCAGCAATACAGTTAGGATTAGGAGTGCCTGTAGGAAGGGCAGATGCTCTCTCATTGTACAATTGAAGAGAAGAATCAAGCAGTGGTAACTAAATTTTAAAATTATGGGTTTATGTTTTCATTGTATATGGAAACTAAATGCTGTCTTTAAGGTCTTTACATGAGATCTGTACAGATTAAGGAATGGGTTTGAGAGTGCAATTCCAGCCTTGAGTTTAGTATTCCAGACCAGACCACATCACAGGCAGTTCTGTAGTGGAAGTCCTGTGCTCCAAGAGCCTGCTGATGAAAAGCCAAAACACACATACATAGAGAATTCTGGCAGTCTGTGTTTGGTTATTATTTTGAATGCTGGGGAAAAAAATACACTTGTGGAGTGCTGTAGCCTTTCAGAAATGATTCACATGGTCAGTATATTGGCTGGCAACTTTTTATTTGGTGATAAATACTTTTCCACCTGAATGCTGCTTATGCCAGGAACCTGGAGTTCATGTCACAGAAGTTCACCTTGCTGTTCTTTCTAAGTAGGCAATATAACCCTGGAAGTAAAGAGCTGAAAGGTCTGCTGCATGCTTGCTAGTGTCAGTAAATTTATGGCAGAAGTCAATACGACTTGTAGCCCCTGGCGTGGGATTGATGAGAGCACAGTGTAGTGGCTATCAGGAGTGAAACTACTGTTAGTCCAGCTGGCAGTGACACAGTCACTGAATGCAGCTGAGCAGAGCAGTTGTATTGATGTAGAGTTGGATTGGCTTGATGTAGGGCTGGATTGCATTTGTAGAGGATTTCTTTGCATCTTTCAGCACCCTCTTCCATCCAGAGGCTCATGACTCAAAACACCTGGGGTTTCTTTGCTCACTTGCTAACAGTCAGTCGCAAGCATAGTAAGATTTAGATCTCTTCATTGCTTCATTTAGAGTGTTCCAGTAGCTGTCTGGCTCTGCACTGTACAGGTGACCTCACTAGACACCCAGGCACTCTGGTTCCAGCCTCTAGCAAGTTTCAAGTGTTTGGTCAGTACAAAACTATAAATGTTGCTTGGCAGGTGATCTGCTACTGACCTGAAGTAGTGCATCAGAAAGGCCTGCAGTTACCTCAGTAAAACAGTAACTTTTAAGGGGTTTCAAGCTAAGACTGGATGCTTTTATGACAGGTCACATAGAACATGCTTGCTAGGAACTCAAAGCAAAATCCACTCTTAGCAAAGTTTAAAGCTTCTGAACAAAAAACTTCTAGTGTTTTTTGACTTAGTTTAGCTGTGCTTTACCTAATGAGTGGCTGATGCTGCTCAAGGCTGTTGTGGCTTCTGTACCACCTAAGAGTCAGGCTAAGTGCCTTGTCTCTGGGTTTCCAGAGTTTGGCACTGTAGGGCTCTGCCGTGTCGGGGGCAGGGGATGTGTTCTTCTTTTGCATATCTTGTGTCTCAAGTTCCACAGTAGAATGTCAGTTTGTCTGTGATTATGTTTTTGTTGCTGTTGTACAGCAGAGCTTGTAACTGAGAAGTTACAGGTTGAGGGGCTTCTCTAGTCTTGTGGAGGGGGAGGTCAAAGCTCTTGTTTTAAGAGTGCTTGGTGTTTGGACCAAGAAGGGAGCAGGGGAGTGGCTGTAGGTTGCAGGAAGGCTTCTGGGATATCTGCATTAGCTCTGTCATAACTGGACCAAACCTGGATTTGCTTGAGAGCACACAGCAGTATCTGGAGACTCAGGTGGCAGAAACATGGGGCTCTGTGTATTTCAAACTTTCTCAGTCTGCAGTAGGTCCTCAAAAACCTCAACTTTGCTACTAAGTTTTGGGGCATAAGAGTTCACGTGGCATGCATAAATGTGTGTGCATTGTTGAGCTGGAGTTTGCATATAAAGTACATGCTGAAGGTGAGGTGTAGGCACTAGAAATGCCTAGAAGAATGACTTAACCTCTCTGTGCTCCTGCAAGAACAGCTGGGTGTGCGTGGGTGTGTTCAAGGTGCTCAGGTCTGCATGAGTTACAGGTGCAGAAGTCCCTGGTCTCCAGCTAGCAGGCGGGATCAGAGCTATTTGTATTGTGTAGTGTGGAGGTCTATGAGGTATTCAGTGCATTTTCTGTGGAAGACAACATATGTTGTATAGTGCATTATCTTCATCTGAATCATAAACATTTCAGATTACTTTACTCCAGGTGTTCTAAAACGTACAGTTACCAATAGTTGTACGCTAAAAGTGTAGTCCTGATAAATCCAGGGATAGTGCAGTGACCAAATGCCAGTTTTGAACTACTGAAACTGAAGTATCAACCTGAGAAGTGATTCAGTCCCATCCTGCCTGGAGGATTGTGTCTGTGAGGAATGGGACATCTAGTTGATTTGAGAGATGCTTTTTGCTCTATCATTTTATCTTGGTGTGCTCCCCTGCAGAAGCATGTCCTCTTGTGTGGGAGGCTGCTGCCCAGCCATGGGGCTTCTCCACAGAATCCTTTGTCCCCTTCCTGTTGCCTTGTTTGCTAAAGTGAGCTGCCTTACAGTGTAGCTGACATCTTGCTTCTGTTAGGCAGGGAGGGTGGGGTATTATTTCCATGTTTGAGGTCCTAAGATGAGAGATCACTACAGTGAGTTAAGACATACTGAAAAATAATTTGGATGGATTATTTCCTTGGTTCATTAAAGATGCTAAAAAGTTGATTTGAAGAGCAGCTTGCCCTGTGGCAAACCTACTGCATGGTTATTGCTGGTTATTTTATGACCAGGCATGAAAAAAAAAAGATTTCCTCTCTGCTAACACCAGTGGTCAGTCTGGCACATAGGGAAAGGCAATAGCTGGCAATTACAAAAATGAGGACTTTTTTATTCATGAAAGCTATAAATCAGTGCTAAACTGAAAATTACCAACGAGGTCTTGAAAAGTGAAGTGTGGTTTGATTTAGTCTCATCTGCCCCTCAGGTCATTGCTTTGTTAGTCCTAGTCTGTGTAAATGGTGCTTTTATAGACTTCTGGTCTGATGTTCTACTTACTGCTGAGGTGGTCAGCAGAGTGCCTGGGGACAGCCCTAGGAAGTGAGGTTTCTGCTGACCTGGGAGCTGGTTCCACCTGCTGGTCCCTGAGCCAGGCCAGCCTGCAGCACACGGTGCCCACATGATAACTTCGGCATGTGGGCTGCAGGGCCCCTGTGAGTTCTTGGCTCAGTAAGGATTATCTGGACACAAACCTGGGGCATCTTGGAGACATTGATCAACCTGCTGAGTGTAATGGCTGTAGTTTAAAATGTTTGTTGGTGTTTAAATGTCTTTAGCACGTGCTATAATGGTGTTGGATGTAGCCTCTAGGAGACCCAGTATCTGCATCCATCTTGGGGTTGCTGTCTACAGGTAGCATACAGTTAAGACTCTCTCTGTCCTGTATTTCTGTATCCCTGGCTGCACTGCAATTATCTGAGAAGTAAAGCAGCTCTTTGGACCATTGTTCACTCTTAATTGCTGACATTTGACTTTGTTCTTGCAACTGTCACATAAGTATTTTTTCAGGGTGGTTTCTGTTCTTCATATGCATGAAGTGACTGGGGAGCAGATGATGCACTTTATCAGTAAGTGGTATAAATATCATTTAACTCTCAGAACTATTACATACCTTTTTGGCTTCATTATAAAACCCCTCTGAGTAAACAATTGTGAAACTATTACACAGGAAATCTTGACTTCTACTGTGTTTTATATGGCAGCATCTCAGCTGTGGGGGAATCCTCAGAATTGGAGGATTTTTTTCTGACCAGTGTGAAAATCATGTTTCACTTAGAATTTGTATGACGTGAGAGTGTAAGTGTTCAGAAAGTGAGCACAGACTGCAGCAGCATACACGAGGTAAGCGAGGCCAGCTGCTGGTGTAGTCTCTCTGAAATACAGGAGCCATTCAGCCAGCCACTTCCAACTCTGCAGATCCATACAACTTTATTCTTACAAATAACTAGTAAAAATGTATTCCAGCTTAAAAATAAGGAAGTACAATGTTTATTAACATCATCTGTAGTTCAGAACACCATCACTTCAATGTCTGCATATTATGCAAAGACATCTGAAAGATTTTTGCAGTGTTACCCTTTCATAAGGAATAACTGCATTCCTGGTACTGTGTGGAGCAATGTAATGAGTTTTCTTATCAATAGACTTAAAAAGCATAGAAAGTAATTAAGCAGATGAGACATTTCCACATAATAATGTCACTAACACCTTAAAACTACTTTATGGGTAGGGTAAGTGTTAGTGAGAGCCCTGGTGCTGTTCAGCCTGGAGAAGACCAAGAGGGGATCAGTACCCAAAGGGTGCATGTTTGGAGGATGGGGCCAGTCTCTTTTCAGTGCTGCCCAGTGGATAGGGCAAAGGGCAATGGGCACAAACTGGAATACAGGAAGTTCCACCTAATGTAAGGAGAAGCTGCTTTGCTGTGACGGTACCAGAGCACTGGCCCAGGCTGTCAGAGAGGTTGTGCAGTCTCCTCTGGAGATTCCAGTCCCACCTGGAGGTGATCCTGGGCAGCCTGCTCTGGGTGACCCTGCTTTTAGCACCTAGGTCCCTGCCATTCTGTGTTTCTGTGATGATGTAATGCATCATTGTATTCATAGTCCTTTCACACTTCTGCTCTCCCTACTACTGCTTCTAGCTTGTCTATCTAAAATGGCTCGCTTATTTTGGGTGCTGAAGGGGCTCTTCCATCTTCAGAGCTGGTTTCTGCCATTCAGAACTGGCTCAAGCTGAAATGAAGAGATGAAATCCAGTTAAGCAGACTTACACCAGAACAAAAATATAACCAAACTTGTCTCTGTATTTCATACTCCTATGTTGAAGAGTTTATATAAAACTATTGGGAGCTAAAACCACTTACTGTCTGCAAGATACCACCCAGAAATTCCATGGCCATCTACTCCCTACACACACTGGTTGAAGAAAGAGGCAGACAGTGATCACATGGCATTGTTACTGCCCAGGTTTTTTCTTTACACAAGAATAATTCTTTCCTTGAAATTCTGCATTTCCTAAGAGCAGTAACTGTTCTAACCTGGTTTCTGCAGCAGTGTGTGCACCTTCACCAAAAAATGTGAAGATCCCTAATGAGTTTGCACAGTGACAACAGAATGGATTGTAATGCCAAAAATTTCAAGCCAGCATTACTGCTCTTAGGCTTTTCAGCTTTCTTTGCATTTTGAAAGAGATTCCCAGAAGACAGCTAGCTGGATGACAGCTGCATTAAATACAAGTATTGATAATCTTGAAAAGCTAACTTAAATTTAAAGATAGATCTATTTCATTAAAAGAGACTGGAAAGTACAGAAATAGGTCACAGAGTACATACAGTATGTCTATATAATATGTATTACTGTAAGTATGAATCCATATGCATTACTCAGACAAGAAAATTGAAACAAATAGTATCTGGGAAATGGAACTCCTAGTGACAATCGCACCACAGTCTGCAAGTATCCTGCTTTTTTCTGCAGAGCAAAGCCGCTGGAGAGTGAGTCAGATGGGCTGCAGTGTGCTTCTGAGGGAGCAGCAGAAAGGGCAAGAAAGGCAGTTCCAGGAACAGGATCATTTTTGCTCATGCCCACAGTCAGATTCATGACTTTTATTTTTCTCATGTGCTTTTTAATGCAGTCTGAATTTTCAGAATGAAAAGAAACAAACTTACCACTGAGGCGGGAGTTCCAGAGGGACAAAATTTCGATTGCACAGATGAACAAAAGCTGCTGCTAAGCTGCAGGCAGCCTTCAGCTCCTCTGACTGACAGGTGTCATACATACACATGCTGTGGAATGGTTCAGGGTCCACCTGTAACAGAAAGGAGGTTGGTAGAGTGATGTGCAGGGTGCATGTACAGCTCTTCTGGAGACAGCAACCCGGCTGGTGAACTGAAGGGAGCTTTGATTTGTGTCCCCTTCACCCTTGTTAGGGTGACTCTCAAACCTTTATTTTCTTCCTAATATTGAGTTTATTTGTATTTCCAAATTCTAGACCTGTATGCTGAAGAGTGGTGCAAAGACATGCCACCTTTTTATAGGTGTCAGGAGCCTTGATTTATATTTACAGTGATACAACACCTTTTCTTCTGTCTGGATGTTGTTCTGATTACCAAAGTTATCCACAACTCAACTTCTATATCCTTGCAGCAATTACATGTGCTCCTTTGACAGGTGACTGCTGGGTATCCAGACAGTCCTTTGGTGGCTGAAGTTATACTTACAACTTTGAAGCAGTTCCTAAGGAGTGAATGTGATTCTTCAAAAAACACTTTACAGATTTTTTGCTTAGCTGTACTTGGACATGGCTTCACTGTCTTCTGCACCATCCTGCACTTGTTCACCTGGGAAAACAGGATTACTCAAGTTGGGGGTTTTGTTTGTGGCAGTGTGGGGTTGGTTGGCTTCTTTAATTAAACATCAGTGTAGTGTGAATTCTGCACATTTCCAATGGGACAGAGTTTGAAGGAAGATACGTGCAGCTCAGTGCACTGCTCTGATTAACATTTACTGTTCATTAATGTTGAGAAGTACCTTGCACTTTTCATGAACAAATCCATATGTCTCATAAATATTACAGATTTCTTTCCTTTTTTCTATTGATTTTGTCATTCACTGAAGGATCTGGTGTGTGGCTGCTGACACAGTAAATAGTTGGGTAGTTGTCTTAACTCTCAAACAGATCAGAGTTGTGCTTTTACTTTTTGTTAGAGGCAAAAAAAAAAAATCTTCATATCCTTGCTGGGTTACTTCTAGCTAATAAACAACAAGAAGGCTTTTGAGAAACGCAACTGAGGTCCCTACAGTTACAGTGATTTTTGGACAATAAAAGGTGAATGGATTTTGTTGTACATGGTTGAGGTAAGGTCCCTTAGCATGCCCATCAAATGCTCATTTTACTAGTTCTGTTAATAGTTGCTAATGAGCAGCATGTGCCAGAGTTTCTTAGGATTTGTTTTGACTGAACACTGTTCTTAGTACTCTGTATCAGATTAGCTGCTAGCTGGTTTTCAGTCAGTAATTTCCTGGCAAAGCTTGGGGTTCAGAAGTTCTTTACACAAGTGTAAATTTGAGTTATGTTAACTACTAAGAAAAATTGACTGCCAGTTTAATCTCTCAGATAACCCTTCATCCTGCAGGAGTCAGGCCTTTACAGTCTCCTTATTAACCTCCTCATTTGTACACCAGCTGGCCTGGTGACGCCAGTGGCTAAGTGCCACTAACTCCCTGACGTTAGTGGCAAGGTCAGTGTATGGCAAAGGCTTGTAATAAAGCTCCTGGTAGTGAGCTGCTCATCTGAGTTCATAGCTCGATGTGAGGGGACTCCAGCAATGCAGGGTGACTGTCTGCTTTTAGCTCAGGCTTCAGTAACTGGCCAGATTTAACCTGACTGTGGTTTTGCTTTCTGTATCATGTATAGTTGTGCTGAAACTTCTGGCCTGGAAGGATTTTGCAAGCTCCATTTTATTAGCCTGTTAGAATCAAGGCCTTCCACCATATCATCTCTTCCTGCCACGTTAGAACAGTTTGTAAGACTTTGCATGAACCCCAGGCTTGGCACAGCAGTACTTCTGGCCACTGCTTCAACGATGCACGACACCAGGACAGTACTGGCAAGCCAGTCTTTTTATGGCTTTTTTTTCTGAGCAGGATGTGACTACAAACAGCACAGAGTTCAGCTAGAGTCATCTATCATTTTTTCCTGGCTGTATAGAGCACTGCAGAGATGCCATGGCCTACAAATAAAACATAGTAATCAATAGTGGCGGACAGTATGCCATCAGCCACTTAAAGGAGGACATGCATGACTATGACAGTGAGTTTCTTCTGTACTCCTTTGAATTGTTTCTTAGTTTTAGTTGAATGTCTCTGCATAGTTTTGCATTAGATGCAAACTCACTACATGTATGTCTCCAACAGCAAGGAAAAACCAGTATGTCAGATGTTGCCTTTGTGCTCCAGCACCATTAGTAATCTGCACAGAAAGCAGCCCTTCAGCTCCTTACCTGCCAGCTCTGGGTGAACTCTTGCACGTTGTCAGTGAAGGAATGATTAGGAAGAATCCATTCATTTCCAGCTTCGTTATCATTGGTACCAAACAGCCCAGCTGAAATACCTGGAATGAAATTGAGGTGGTGTAAAATAGGAGTTGCCATGAGTAGACACAGGAAAATATTAGAGGCAGTCTCTGAGCTCTGATTATTCTGTAGAGCAGAACTTGGCTGTAATGCAGAAGAGGGAAAGAATCCCCAGGCATCCAGTGTGGATTCTTTTCAGACTGCATTGCCATCTTGTTTGTTAGCTGCTGATCTGCTTTTCCTGACCACATCAAGGCAACATAGCCATTCTCTGCTAATCTTGCAGATCTGAGTTGTAGTGTGCGGCATGTGGATAGGAATGTGTGCCATATATATCAAAACTCTGGAAGCTTGTAGGTCTCCCTCTTCCATGCTCCTGCAGGTTTGACAAGATAAGCCTGCTACAGAACAGGGATTCTCAAAGAGGGTTTGGGGTCAGGCATTCTATCTGTCCCCTATTTCCATCTGCTTTATTGTGTTGAAACAGCAGTAAGCTAAGTTAGACACTTGCTGTTCTTACTGGAATGATACATACTGTACTTTACTTGTCAGTAACTGGGAATGCCTAGGGCCATCTCCAGGGTGTCTACAAATGAAGGTGATGATAATTCAAAGGTACAGAAAATATGACTAACAGCTGACAAAAGTCATATGATTGAGACTCACCATGGTGCCATCCAGCTAGAGTGACAGTACAGAGATCATACTGGAAGTCACAAGAGACAGAAACTCCTTTCTGGTTAGACACTTCTATTTTGTTGGTTTCTCTCCTTGAATGAGTGGTATTCTTTCCAAGAGATCCATCCAGTAGTTGGCAGTTCTCTTCCATAATATACATCTTGGCTGTCTGTTACAAAGTGAACATGCAATTTCAGGTATGTCACAGTGAAAGTTTGATGACAGGCAAGCTTCAGTCTTGGGTTTGCAGGTAGGATGGAGTCAGCTGACCTCAGCCCAGAGTTAGGGAGTGTGTTTTGTTAAAATTCTGAAAGAGCAGGAAAGCACAGAGCTTCCCAGGAACACTGAGACTATGGCCCCAGTTTGTGCTCCAGACCTCTCTAAACTGCTATTCTGATCTATTTTTCAGCATTCACATTTTTGAAGACTTTTCCATTCTTTCTTTCTTTTTTAGTTGAACATAATTTCTGGTCTGGAAAGGAGCAATGTTTGACCTTCCCCTCCTACCTTCAGTCTTGGGTAGATACTGATCACGGTCTGGTTCATCTCCACATACAGAGACCTCGAGTTCCTAGTTTCCTCATTTAGTATTACAGTGAAAGTATTGTGAACAAAATCCTTGGCAAGAAGCATACTGCACTTGGATGCCAAATCATAAATTTTTCCATCAAAAGTCCTAAGATGCTTGGTCCCCATTAACATGGCATGATCTAGAGAACAGTATTTCAGAAGAAACATTAGTTAAGTTTTCCACAGAGCAGTAAGTGCTGTGCTGCTGCCTGCCTACTGCAGCACAAAGAGCTTCTAGCTGGCATACTCCTAAAATATTTCTCAAGCTATTTTTACAGTTTAACTCATTACAGGTTGCAACAAAAAAAAAATTCCAGAAAAGAAACAATCCAATATTTTACTCTTTCATGGTAGGAGCTATAATAAATGTTCTGTCACTCTGAGAAACATGTATCAGGATTTAAGCCTCAGCTTGATTTTAGTCATGCTACTTGACAGTCGCATTTGTAAGCACCCCTGCATATACACTGTATTCTTGCTGTTTTCTGCACGGGAATGTATAGTAACTGAAAAAAAATACCCTGCCAGACCAGAGCATCAGAGAGTTGCAGTGCAGGACACTCTGCTAACATCACCTACATTATCTGATCACTGGGACCTACTTTCAGTGCCTTGTGTCTGCCTACTGGGAAGAAACCTTTAAGAAAGGCTTTTTCTGGAAAAGCCATTATCTGCAGAGGGGACAGCAGGGACTGTTACTGCAGTCCTTTGGCATTTAGCAATGCTTTTTCAGGTACTGCTGCCTCTCAAGTTTCGGAAGAGCTGAGCTTTTTCATCCTGGAGTCTACAGAAGTGATGTCACCTGTTTCAAAGTATGGACAAAGCCTCGATGGCGAGACCCAGGCCGACATGTATGACTGACACTGAACCATAGTGGCAACTCACAACAGTATATGGACAAGACAAGAGAAATGCCACCTGCTGATTTCTGCTTTTAGCAGTTGCAAAGTTTGCATGACTATTAAGTAGAGACGTGTTTATTGCATGTCAGGTTTACCCAAGTGTTGCTACTATACATACAACTATTGTTTTACAAGAAGTACTACAGGGAAGTTATTCATTGGCAACTGTCTCTGTACACTACTATTCCAAACTAGTACTTTATTTACTACACAGACTTTTTAGTAGTAGTTTACTATCACAAATATTTACTGTTTGCAAGATTTCGAACTAAGTGGAAATAGACCCAGTTAGAAACCAAAGGAGCACTGTGGAAGGGCTTACATTCAAAAGGACTCTCCATCATCCTCCGCTTGAACCTGTAATACTCTGCAGCTATGCTGATACTGTAGAGGTTCTGGAGAGGCCTCAGTAGCTTTTCTTCGATGAGGTAATTAGTTATGTTAGCCAGAGCCAGCGAGCTGTCTGCTTTAGGAAGCACTGGCAGTTTTACTGCCACAGAACAGTTCCTGTGGAATACAAATAAAACAGCATCTGCCCTTCTCTGCTGAGCTGATGAAATGCAGTTGCTTTATTATTAGAAATGTGGAAGTGAAATATTCATAAGAACTGCAGTCTGGTAAGAATAGCAAAACAAAGATACACAAAGGCTGAGACCTGCCCTACACCATGCCATATAAGTCTGGTTATCCTAGATACTGTTGTTCTGTTTGCTGCTGAGTGGCTTCTTTTGAAAGGCAGCCTGTCCTGCTCCCCAAGAAAAATGAACTTGACAGTGTGATGCCATGTGCCCACAGCATAGAACAGCTGGGTGGTTGTGCACAACCCTCAGCACACAGGCTGACCTGAAGATGAATGATGCACATACCTATTTAGAACACTACCTGGCAGCAGGGATCCTGCAGGAAACACCAGTTACCTGGATGAATAACTGTAAAGGTTGAGTAAGGGCTTCCGGATCTTGCTCACAGCTCTAGAAAACATGGCTTCTGCCCACCTGAGCATCTGCTGTGTAGCCTGTTGGAGAGCCAGAGAGAGAGATTACAAAACTGACTGCAGGATGGCTTCAGGCAGGGTCAGTACTTGATAAGGAGTTTTAAGTCAACAGTTGGTGAAACAGCACTTCAGTCTCTCCTGAACTTGTCACTTGCCTGGGGACAGACACTAGACACTTCAGTGAGTAAATGCGCTAGCTTGAAAAGGATTGATAATCTTTGTTAATATAAATTGGTGTTATGCTATATCCTCTATGCTCTTCATTTCAACCAGAAGACCCACACCTAGTTTACATTCTTTGTTGGAAGCAAAATCCCTCCTTTTCCATGAAAGAAAAGCAAAAGCTACAAGAATGACAGATTAATGTTGCTGTGATTTCAACCAAAGCTAGTACAAAAACTTCTGCAGCAGCTAAAGTACTGCTTTCAGAGCAGGGCAGATATTTCAAGAACAGTAAATTAGCTGTGCACTATTTGCATAAACAAAAACACTTTTGTGTCTCCACAGCTGAGACTTAAGCTTGTAGGCCTTGTCTTTCAAACCACTGAAAATGGAGAACTGGCTTATACCAACCATATCCAAGCCTGCTTTCCCAGCCTTTAGTGCCACCTGGATTGGTTCCATTAGCCACACATCTTTTACAATCTTGGGTAGAAAAGACTGGATTTTCTTCAGGTACTCTTCTGTCTTCTCTTGCCAAACTTCATCCAGCGGCTTCAAGGTTACATCATAGTAGGCATCCTTCAAAGTTGCTAATGGCTCTGAAACAAAGACAAGACACAAACCTTAGCGACTATGTTACCAAGTGGTCGTTTGTTTGTTTGCTTCCCCACAGCTGCCAGCTTCAGTAAGGGAGGGACACAGGAAACAGGAAGAGGCAACTTTGTTTTCATGGCAGTTAGGAACATTTCACAGCTGTATGCAGGGACTTCAGTGTTACCAGAAAGAGACATTTAGCTATAACCCTGATCCACTCATATGCTTTTTATTATCAATACATTGCAGCTTTCCATAATAAATGAAGGAATGCTTTGCAGAATGCCACCATCAGAGCTGTACAGCTCGGCCTGGACCTGCTGAAGGAATAAGACGACAGTTTGGCCACAGCTAATTTCAAACCTGCTGTATCAACTAAATCCCACTTTGAGTGGGAAGAGTCTAGAGGCAAGTGGCCCAAAATGAGGTGTTAATCTTGTGAGAACTGAAGGTTCTCTCAGCTAATTACAGCTGACCACATTTCTCCCTGGTTTCAGTATGGGCCCTAGTCCAGCTGAAGAGTGAATTAGTGGCTGTTGGATAGACTTGGAAAAAACAGATCAAGTGAAATCCGATTAGTCCAAGCATTCAAACCTCACGGATGGCTATAAACAGCCCTTGGGGAGGAAATCCTTGTCAGAGAACTGTTAGAAGAAATGCTTCAGCTTAGGAATTAGGGCTCTGGTCTCATCAGATTGAACCCAAACCCCTGTGTGCAAGAGAATGCCTTGTGAATGACTTCAATAGAAGGTGGTCACAGTGAGGCCACTTAGAGCTTACTGCAGCAAGGCTCCCACTCTGGAAAGTAAGAGCCAAGGTCAGCACTTTTAGCTAGATCAAAACAGAAACATTTGTGCTGTTCAGCATCTTTTATATTCAAGCTTGGTTTGCCCCACAGGAACACTGTCCTTGCTCTCCTTGGCTTTGCTTACTTTGCAATTCGTTCTGCACTTGCTGGACAATGCCTTGAGCTTTATGCAGGTAAAGTGGGAGCTTGCTCCTCAGTATCTGCCTGATTCCACTTTGCTTCCACACCTGGGACACAGCTCTGCTTGCTCTCTGGAGGAATCCTGCTGCCTTCTGCAAGGCTGTCGAAGGCCAGCCAGCTGCTTCAGCCAGAAAATCAACCTGCTGCACCTGCAGTGGTTCCCCAAATAGAAGAAACATCAAAATACACAGAAATCACAAATAAAGCTCTGACACCATTCCAAGGCAAGTCTGAACTCCTCAGTGTGGGTGCAGAGGTACAGGATCTTCACCATGAACCTGCTTTTAGTCTGTGTATGGATTGCAGGTTAGCACAGGATTAACTAGTGAAATGTTTGAGCAAACCAAAACAGCTGCATGCAACACAACGGTTTTAACTAACACTGCATGAACCTTTCATGGTGCTTTCTAACTAGGAACAGATACTTACTGATCTCCTGAATCTCCACATATATCCATTAAACTTCTTCATCTTCTCCATCAGTTTGGCTTTCAGAAGGCTCCCAATTTCATTAAGTTTGTACTGTGAGAAGTTGAATAAAAACCTTGACTTAGCTATGACTAATGACTTATGACTTAGACTTGCTTGTGCTGGGTCTAAATCACTCAAGAGTTTCTACTAGTTTAAGTAAGTGCCAACAAAGATCCACAGTGGCCTTCCATTTCTCAGGGGAAATGACTTTTGCATTATTCAGTGGTTAGAAATGGGAACAGAAGAGTCTAAGGATGAAAAACCAAACAGCCTCCTTCAACAGAGAGCATGTGAAACCCCATGAGAAATAAAAACACCTTCAGGAATTCTAGTCTTCAGTTTTGTAACCAACATGCTGAGCAGCCCTGGCACATTACTGCTGCTTTTGCCCTACCTCCTTACCCTTTCCAGAGGATGCACCCTTTAGGAGAGGCTCCCATATTTTCTATGCTGTCTAAGTATGGCCAAACTTTCTAATTCTCACCATGGTATCTTCTCATACCAAAATGAAAAATAATGTTATTACAAGTTTTAAATTGCATAATCCCCCCTTTTTTGCCTGGTTACTCACCAGAACTCACATCTGAGGCCTACCTGGAAGGTGCTCCCTCAATCTGACAAGATTAAACAAAATTCTGGGAAAAAAATCACACTGCAATTAACTGCTGCTGAAGGGTCTCACCTCAGCCTTAAGAACTGGATTCCCACACCCATGAGCTAGAAGACTCAAGCTTCCGTTAACAGCTGCTAGAGTCATTTGTCCCATGTTTTCTTGCCTTTCACCATTAGCACTGAGATAGGTATTAACAGTAGCCATCTGTTGCCCATCAGTACAAGCACTGACTTCCATTCCTTCTTCCAAATCTCCTTAAAAAATCAAAAGAGAAAGCTTCATTTACAGGAACAACACTGACAGACCTTGTTTCACAGCCAGCTTTTTAATTACTTAGGTGATCAATCAGTGTCTGAGTGTGTTAGGTGTTTGGGGAAATAAAACAAGGCATAAACAGGGGAAAATGAGATCAGTGTCAGTGTCTGAGTCGTCTATGTGGCTTGTGAATGATTTACAAATACAGATTTAACACTGCAAAGAAAGCACTGGTTTAACATACAGCTAAATAATTCTCTCGGTGATTTAAAGGCTTCTATCTACTTTAGTCTTCCACTGTCCCTTGCTGCTGCTTAGACCCTGAATGAAAATGTGTCAGTCACTCATCCACCCCTCATATACATAAACTGGTTCTGACCAAGTACTGCTAAGTGTAAGCACAAATGGTTGTCAGAGTGTACACAGAATCTGGGGGATGAGTCACAACAGAAAGCACTTGCAGCAGGTCTCACTCCATCTAAGAGTTAGGCACAGTCGCCCTCTTTCCTTTCTGTTGCCAGTCAGAACTGACTGCTGCTGAGAGAATCAACTGCAGAGTGGTTTCATACATCCTATTATTTCATACATCTGTTTCAGCATGGGGTAGAGTCAGCTTCTGGAGGTGTTTTTCCCTTCACTGAAATCGGAATGTAATGATTATCTTAACTGAGGCACACAACTTTAAGTTGGCTAAATTAAGATGAAATGAATCCTTTGATCAGCAGCTATTATAATCCTTCCCTGGCCAGTAATCATAAAAGTATCTCCTAAACTGGCCCTTGTATAATAAGTTTTAAGCTTTGGCTTTTCCTTATCTGAAAGACCATAGCTTGAATAGCCAGGAAACTGAGCTAGCTCAGCACTGGACAGACAGAGCCTTTCTTCCCACCAGTGACAGTTGCGACTCTCAGACTATCCCAAGTTGGAAGGGACAAGGATCATCAAGTCCAACTCCCTGCTCCTTGCAGGACTGCCAAAACTAAATCACATGATTAAAAGCTTTGCCCATGCAGGTACGTACCTTTCAAGTACCCCATGTAGCACTGGAAACACTCCTTGCCTTTAGAAGCAGCTACTTTTACTTTCTCTTTCTGATCAATAATCCCCTCCACCAGGATCTGGCTCTGAACAGATGAGGATGCAGCAGCTCCTGTCAGGCCTAGCCAAATATCTTCAAAGGCTTTTAACTGCAGCCATAAAGGAAAAACATTTACTCAAGGCCACCAGGCAGAATTAATGAACGCTCAGAGGTGATGCTCAAATCTCAGTGCTTCCCACAGAAGGGAAGGTGGTGAGGGTGATGTCTTCCAATTGCTTGTGCACTACCCAGGAGTTACACTCTGAAGAGAGGGACAAGCATTAGGATGACTGGCTCCAGAGCTGCATGACTCGACAGTACAAGGCTTGTGGGCAGAATTTCAATGGTAGCAATGAAAGAAACATACTCTAACAGACAGTACCTGTGGGGCTGCTAATTTGTCCCATTCATTCCAAAAGAAACAACAGAGAAAGCCCAAGAAGAGGGCAGCTGTGACCTCTGTCATCCCTCTCCTTTCCAGAGAGAGAGAGAAATAACTTAATATTTGCCTTAGCCTGTTACCAAGTCATCATCATTTTGCTACAGGGCAGCATTTCCTCAGCTGATGGCTGACTACCCACATTCCTTCTGAGGAAGAGCTGGGATGGTGCTGACCACGAGACTCTTCTGCCCCACTGGGTGCCATCATCAGCTTCTCCACCCTATTCATGTCACAGAAAATGAGGCACAAATGCAAAAGGGAGGTGGAGAGAAAAAGGAGATTCGCCTCAGGATGAGCATCATGTTGACTGCTCTGTGCCTTTCTGAAGGCCAGTTCTTTTTGTAAATGATGCTTTTTGTATGTCTCACATTGTGTTTCTTTTTTGCTATGATGCAAAAAAACCATTCCTCACCAAACAGGCCAGGCCTGCTGAAGAGAAACTTCCACAGACTCCAGTTTATACACTTCCTCCATTTGTCACTGAGCTCTGCAGGTAACTTATGCTGGTGCCTGCCTTTCTCTCTTGATCAGACTGCATGGAGATTGCATAACTACTCCTTTAGAAGCAGAACTAAAGGAATCAGGAGTATTTTCTGGTGCCTGTGCTTGCCTGCACCTGACCAGTCTCGACGAGAGATGGCAGCAGGCCTTTACAAACCGAATCCCAAACCCTAGTGCCTCTGAAATACAATTACAGCTTACTTCAAGTTCCAGAGTGTAGTTCTTCCTGTCAGCTGTACTCTGATTTTTTAAGGCTACTCCAATCCACCCCTCATCTCTCCCATGTTCACCAAGGTGGAATCTGCCCTCTGATTGCAAAATGATGTCATCTTTGTTGAGCTGGTGTTTTCCAGAGAAAACAATTACCTAAGTAGGAACAAAAAAGGGGTCAAAGACAATTCTTTCAGACAAATGTGCTCTGCCTAGAGTAGTGAGCAGCTGTACCTTGTTAGCATTCTCATGGAATTACACAAAGAAGGGATGAACAGAACTTGCAGTTTTAGAACCTAGCACATCCTCCTTTTCCCAGCATGTCTCACTGCATCACATCTGTGGTGCAACAAACCACCTTCAGTGACCACAGCCTAAAACAAGATGACCAGCTGGAATGCAAGTGTATTTTATTAAAACAAGTCCATTTTTTTTGTCTTATGCTTCTCAACTACTCTAGCTAGGCATTTTGATGCATGCCTTTGAAGAAAAGGATCCCAAAGAACAGAGGCACTTGATTTTGAAATGACATGCATATGCCTTTTTTTTTTTTGCATTATAAATGGGCTCTGCTGCACCTTAGTCTGGCATCAGAATTTGGCTGCTGTTTCCAGTTGCTAACAGGGTGTGACATGCTCTGACAGGAAACAAGGATACCAGCTGAGATGTGTTTTAGGCCACTGGGAACTGGAAGGAGACCACATCTATTGCAAGGTCTAAGTTTTGTGTTTGTTGGGAGTATCTACAGGCAAGTCTGAGGTCCAGTGTGCACCTAAGGAAGACCATGGGTGGGTCTTCAGTTTAAGGTGTAATATAAAAATAAACACACTATAAGGTACACTGAGGTTCAAAAATCCATCACTAGCAGCAGAGCAGCCATAAAAAAACAGTAAACTTTTACTTACAAGAGAAGGAAAAGCACTTTTATTCCTCTCTGTTTCCTTTAGATCACTAATGAGCCTGTCTTGATACTGTCCAGAAACACGAAATTAAAAGAGCTTTGAGAGAGGAATAGGAAAGAAAGAACATGGGGGAAGTGGCAATGTTTACAAGTGCAACACAGCCTATAGGATATAGTACAGTGGCAAACACAACCTCTCTACCTCCCATCAAAAGACACTGCTTATTTATGGTTTGTTAAGTTATGAAGTATGGCAGCTCTCTTGAAAGATGCAGCCGAGTACAAGTGAGTCTCCAAACCAGTAATCACCTTTAAAGTGAAGTAGGTTCAGGATGTGTATTGTGATACTTACATCTGGAAGGCCACAGAGGTCGAAGCTCACAGAATAGTCCAGGCAAGAGGAGTAGTTTGTCTCTATTTTACCAAGAATCTTCTGTTTAGTGCATGAACTCAGGAAAACGTTTTCCAGAACAGCTTCTAACTGAAATTTATCAGGATACAAGAACTGATTTCTCTGCAGTGAACCAAGAAAACAAAGTTAAAACATGACTAGAGAATCTTAGACACAGCTCCGTGCCCACTCAGCCCAGCTTTCCACCTCAGCCTGTCCCCATGCTTTTTTTATTCCAGTAGCTTGAGGGTTTTAATGTAGCATTTCCAAAACTTAACATTTCCCCCTTGCAATACTCTGGCTTATCAGCACAGTAACTGGTCCCCATCTTACAGAACTCACAGTTTTGCAAGTTCAGAGCACAAGTCAGGCCTCTAGCTTGTAAGAGCTCATTTTCTTTATTAGGCTACATTTAGCTTTCTTTCTATGCAGAGAAATACTGAAAAAGTAAAATGAAGTAACAGTATTTCACAGGAAGTGATGCTCTCCAGAAGCTTTCTTAAATCCACTCCAAATTACATGCAAGCACCAAACACATTCCCACCTTTTCAGATAACAACTGCCTTTCTTACCTCATATGTTAAATTGTGTTTGAATTTTCTGTTGTCCCAGTTCAGATCTAGGTATTCACTAAAGAATGCTGATCTTTGCTCTACAGACCCACATGCATGCAGGTGTTCCATACTTATTACTCTCTGAAGCTGGAAGAGGGGAAAAACCCAACACATACATACTAGTCATTTCTGAAAACCATATTCAGTGTACACTAGAGGGCCATGCCTTCTGGGCAAACAATACCTTCCTGTCAGAAGGCCTGAATGGCCTATAGCCAGAAAAGAGTGCCTCAGGCTCTACCACAGAGCCTAAGGGAAAGCTGCATCCTAAATACAAACCTATCTGGCAACAAGAATCAGAATTCTTCAGAGGTTTTCTTTTTCTTCCTCTGAGACATGAAAAGGTTGACTTCAAGTAGAAGGTTTTCATATAATAAAAGTATATAATATAATAAAGTGCAGAGAAAATTCATTCTGTGAGACTCAAACCAGAGACCTAGCTACACTTGTGACTTAAGGCTCAAAGACTCCTACCTGGCCTGAAGACCATGTCACACAGCCATCCCAAGCTGTGGTGTTCATCTTTGATTTATCCTCCAGGGTCAGCCGGATGTCAGCAGGCTGCCCACTGTTCCCTGTGAGCTGCAGCTGAAACCAGAAGAGAAGGATTTTCAGGGAAGCAAGACTAGGACTAGCAGAAGGCCTGAGGGTGACCTAGCAGAATGATCTCTACCCAGCAGAGAGAAGAAAGACAATTGAAACTGTGCACTACTAAACAAGGGTAAAACTCCACTGAACTCCAGTGGCAGGGAAGCTCAGGGAAACAAGCACACAGGGAAACTGCACTTCTGCAGCTGAGGCACTTGTGTTGCAATTTCCTACAGACCAAAACTGATACCTAAGCCCTACATGGGTACCCAAGGGTTTCTGTTGGTTTGCTGGGATTTTTTTACAATTCAAAGTGGGTCCATGCTAAAATTGCAAGAGAGATACTGTCAGCCAGCAACAGCTGTAGAAAAGGAAACAGTGCTGGTAGTTTGGACACAAGGAGATAGCACTTGGGGGTCTTTACATGTTTCAGGATGGTATCTTCTGCAATTCCTCGAGATGAAAGGACACCAAGATTAAATATAATTGTACAGCTTTGTATTTTGCAGTGCTTTTTCATGATCTCACCTGCTGGTTGTACTTCCTGCCTCTCTTTTCTGACAGGGAATGGACCTCCAGTTGCTTCAGGGTGTAATTAAATGGGTGAGTAACAGCAGCTCTGTAGTCCATATGCTGTCTTCCGAACTTCAGAGAAGATGACACTGATATCTGATCCATATCAACAGATGTAAAAGAAATGGGAAATAAAACACCTCTCACATACTGACCTCAGACATACACCCAGTAAGATCTCTCTGTTCCTTTTCCTCAGATTAAATTATGTGTGTAACAAAGTTGGGTTTGAAGTAGTCAGGCAAATTAATGTTCAAATGAGGATATTCTGGCTACTTGAATTTCCTACATGGCACAGCTGAGAGTAAAACTATTCTCTGTATTTTACTGAAATAATGAACCATGCTTAAGTATGGTCTCATCTTTGGGCACTGTAGGCTTCACTGCTGCAGAGTGCTTAGACACAGCTTGCAGAGGTGAGGCACAAGACAAAACATCTGCAGAATTAGGAACTAAATTCTGTAATGCTGCTGCAAGCAAAAGATCAAACACATAAATAAATAAACAATCCCCACCAAAAAACCCCCAAAACACCACCCACAAAAAACTCAAACCCAAACCCAACCACTTGATTCTCTTGAAATTCTCCTGACATATATTTGCCCTGGGCTGCTGTACCTGGGCCTTCTCATTCCAAATGACAGCAAGATCATCTCGGTGACTGCGTGCCGAATGCTTCACATGCAAGTTCACTCTTGCATGCCATGGGAATGGGATGGAAAGAGGATGGAAAAGTTCCACTACAAGGAAAAAAGCAAGTAAGTTTTCCCCATCAAGAATCATGCCTGTTCATTTTCTGATAAAGAAAGGCAGAAGGCACATTCTCCTGCAGGTAGCAGGGCAGCAGTTGATTCCCAGAGAAATATGGCCAAAAGTGCACCTACCCGACAGCCACCAGGACTTTAGCCTGATGATTCCTGCTGAACATGAAGAAATGTACTGAAAACAGAAGTCCTCTATTTACCAGCAAACCAATAATCACCTGCAATCTTCAAAAGACTGATGCCTACCCACCCCCTCAGCTTTACCCTTCCACTGTAAGAGGAACAGCTCACAACTCTCAGACAAGTTAAGTGTAGTTATTGTCTCTATTTTCAGATAACACAGCCTTTAGCACCTGAACATAGTGCCCAGCACCACCAGTGCTCCCTGAAATATGCAGTGCAGGAAAGCAACAGGATTTACTACAATTTCTGGAGAACAGCCTCAGAAATGGGGGACAACAAAATAACAAAAAATAAAATTATATCCAGGAGGGACAAAAATATGAAGGAAGAAGGAAAGAGAAAAACAGACAAAAATGAACTTAAAATGCAGTAGTTTTATTCTCCAAATTCAAAGGGATACTTGGGCAACATTCAGAAGTTACCTGTGGGATGGGTGTCTTTATACCTCTAGAGCAGTGACTGAAGGACAAATCTGAGATGTGGTCACCTCAAAACCCTTTCCTTCTCTCAACTGCAAGAGATTTGTATTTAAAGCACTTCATAGTGAGCAACCCTGACCATTGGATTATTGGGTATCTGAGGCTGAATCTTCCTCAAGCTACATGTACTTGTGGGGCTGGGAGCGTTTCTGGCTAGCCAGTCCAAGTGTACACCTCACATGTGGCAGTCTCACAGCACAGCACGACTACAGATCCTATAAAGCACCTCCTCAGTGCCTTGACTCCTCCTGGAAGGAAATATATGTTTCTTTTCCAGTACTTTCCAATGGGATCCTTAAGTCACAAAATTACAGAACCCAGCCCGCGATCTACACTGCAGTGTACTACTGCTCATACTGCATGTGTTCTCCTCTTTAGCCCACCAAAGCTGTCTGTGCCTGTGAAAGCAATGAAACAGTCACTGGTGCAGAACTATGGGACTGTTCTATTCCAAATGGAACCATCAGGAAGAGGCAAGAGAGAGAGCCCCACACATCTGGATTTCTCATTCAAATCCCTGCTCTGAACAAAACTGAAAGCAGTTATGAACCCCAGGCAGGCAGCTGAGTATCCCAGCACCCTGGTCAGAATGAGAGCAGCTGGAATGCTTTACCTCTCTTCTGTACTCACAAATGGTAGGTGATCCAAAACTAGTTCTGAGGTTTCCTTTGCTTTTCATTAAATGTTTCAAAATGCAAATACACAAATAAAACCAAATGCTTCGTTTAACCCAGAACACTTATGAAGTTTGTTGTAATAATAGACATTTTAACGTTGTTGATAACTTTTCTCTGTGGCCAAACTTTTCCCTGGCACTACTAAAGTTTACTGAAGCTTTACATTCCATATCCACAAAAGGTGTTCTGAGGTGGACATGCCTAACAGCCAGACTTACCAGGAATTTAAAGCAAGTTAGTTCAGAAGGCCTGGATTGAAGTCATTTGAATATGCATTTTGAAAGCAGATTTACCTGGTTCAGTTTATTTTATAGTCTGCTATCAACACTGGCAAAAGACAGGAGAAACCTACCCTGAATGTCATGTGCTCCAGGCAGCTTTGGGAAGAGTCCAGTGTAAGTGCCTGTTACCTTTATCTCTCTGCCATCCCAGAGAGCGATGTGCCTCAGCGCCCGTGTGCGACTGCCTGGGTGGTAAACGGTCAGAAACACCAGCTGCCTTGGGACATCTTTTAACTAGAAATGAAGAAGGAGACATACTAAATCCCAACTTCTCTGAAAGGTAAAAAAACCTAAGTGTGTCATTTTGATACTGCTAAGCCCTGTGGACTCTAGCTTTAGAAATGTATTTACAGAAGTTATAGCACCATGACACCCCCATGCCCACTGCTTTTGTATAAGCAGCTCTTCATTTCTACTTGACTTCATCTCCACAGTGGCATCTTCTCACCTAATGGAACATACAGAAACAACTGAGTACCCCCTGTACAACATTGCTTATTCTTTATTTTGATTCTCTCTCTTTTCTCTCAATGAACAGTTCTTACAGGAGCCCAACTATTACAGAACAAATCTAGCAGACAGCAGACAGTAACATCCATGGTACCTGCATAATACAAACTGGCAATCAGTCAGCTGGTAACACGTTATTTGTCTTATTTCCTATATATACTACATAAGTGTTTCATCTATAGGAGCAGTAAATACAAACTCAAACAGCTTATCTACAGCTGTATGCTTGCTCATGCTACTTGGAGAAATCAAGAGCAAAACACCTCACAGCAGCCGGAGCTGTATTTTGACCTTCACTGTTTGAAGGTCATAGTCTACAAACAGGGCAGTCACAGCTTACATTTTGCCATCTGAGTTGATGATACCAACCTGGGACATTGTCTGTATTATTTCAATGACATTATTGTAGCTGGTTCCAGTGAAAGTTAGCTTAGCTGTAACATTGAAATCCCCTTTTTCCATCCTGAGGTAGAGTCTGCCTGTTGCTTCACTCATATCATAATTTATCTTTGCAAGTTCCCATTAAATTAAAACAAAAAAAAATAGAAAAAGAGAGAGAAAGAGAAAATAAAGTTAAATATTGTGCTCACATTGTTTGCATGGTCATGTTGTTATATTACAGTCCTCAGGACCCAAGAGAGATCTGATATTCCCTTATGTTCCCATCCCAGGAGGCACAACTACAAGTAACATTAACTGAATGTCACAAGATATTAACTGCGCTGCATTTGACTGACAGATAACCCCATTCATCTTCTCTGTTACCCTTGCTGCTGTCTATTTCTGCCCTGCCAACAGCCACTACCCTGAACTGCACTCTGCCTGGTTTCTTTTTTCTTAGTAGTCAGGATAATTAAAAAGGCTCCTGAGAGAAATCATAATTAATGCAGACAAATGGAATAAATCCTTTCCAACAGGTTGGGATCGTTAGCATCTCTGAAAGCACAAAAATCCTCAACCACAACAAAAAGGTCAGAGCACCTAGCACCAGAAATAATGCAGCTTGACTCCTAAAATGTTAGGCAAGTCTAATTTATAGTGCTGGATAGGACAGATAACTTGCAGAGTTACCTTAGAAGCCAGTTCTGCTGCACTGGGGAAGTACTGTAGAAAGCTGGAATGAGTCTGGAGTGCTTTTAGATTGAACTCTTCACTAAAGGGAAGAAATGAACCTTTGTTCAACAGTATTTCAGAAAGCCCACTCTCACTGACAGCACGAGTTCAGGCAAGTAATCCCTGAGTCTGCCCCAGCCTCCAGAGTTACAAATCACAGTACCTTCCACTGCCACCTCCCCAGCTCATGGTTCTTGCTGCCTTCACAGAAAGGTAAAGAGCACCAAAGAGCAGAGCCACCTCTGAGCTCAGTCAAACACCTCCTGATGCATGCCAGGGACAGAACTGGCCCACTGGATTAGAAATTACTCTCAGTAGTAATTTACTAGCCACAGGAAATGCACCAGCTTTTCCCCAATGAGATAGGTGCTTTGTAATCTGACTTGGCAAGTACTGCCATGGGCTCCAGACCTACAATTTACAGGTACCACAGAGTTTAACAGAACTTTCCAGTGCAAAGGTCTTTTGCTAGAAACTTAACAAATACCTGACATACCCTAAGGCTGAAAATACTACATGTCTTAAACACCGTCAAAAGCCTGCAGTTTTGTTTACATGCTATACTGAATACTTCTGTTTAGACACTGAATATCAGACACTTTTGAAGTAAAGAATTATTCTATTAATTCTGCATTTCTCTGAAGAACTTAGAAAATTTTTAGAAGACAGAAACCCCCACTAATGAGCACAGCAGCTACAGCCATCCTGATACCAGCTCAGGAAACTGAGTGAGTCTCCATAATTTTACAAGGTTCAGCTGTGCCAAGCAGATTAACAAGATTTTAACTGTTATGTCAAGTTCAGGTACTTGTCTAGCTCAAACTTTTCTGTATTATTTCACTGCTTCTTTGATACTATGGGGGCTGGCAGGAAGATGAGTATGACCCAAACTGTGAGGAGGAGAGTCTCACTGCAGCCCTTCATAAACTCCCTGAGGTATACAGACTGTTTGGTGTAACTCATCACCCATTTCACCAGGGCTTTGCTGACTAAACCAGTAGCTCTTTCCACAGAATAACAATGACCTAATGACATTTTTACAGTGCTCACAATGACCCTTTTACCCTTGCTGGTCTTTTTTCCTACTGATGGTAAAGATTAAGTTTGTGTTTTGTTCATAGCTCAGCCTCAGAGCTCCTTCAATTTCATTTTCAGTCAGGACTTCTTGAACTGTTATCTGTTGGGGGAAAAAAAAAAATAAAGAAATCACAAGCCATAGCTTCTGCCCAGCTCTTCATCTAACCTGAGCACAACCCCAGAATCCCAGCATGATGGGGTTGGGAGGGACCTCTGGGAATCACCTAGTCCAACACCCCTGCTAAAGCATCTTTTTACTCCAGGGTATTTTCTTCCTCCCAAAGCTGCTAGTCCATCTACAGCTTTATCCTGTAACTGCTAAAGAATCCCTCTGGGGAAGATGAGCACCATCTCCAACACTTAAGTATCAACACACACTGTGTGTGCCAAAGTCTGTGGGAGCAGTTATTTCTGAACCCCTGTGATTACACTCATACTTCACACATGAATAAGGCACCTAAGGAATTACCACCTCTGCTTTTCTTTTTTTCACTCAAACATTTAAAAGCTAAAAGGCATTTCACTGAAGATTACAGAGGAAGCAGCAGGTGATATATCTAATACCTTTTAATAACATGTTGGCATTAAATATTCCCTTGAAGCACTGACACAATATGCAGGTTTAACATGGAGCTAATGTTTATTTTCAGAAAGTTTCCCTTTAATCTTGTATCCTAGCTACATATCCTCTTATTTGAAGAGGTGGTGATGGTTGACTTGGATGTGTTGTTCTGCACACTGCCCTCCAAAAGGGAAGGGAACATTTCAAGCAGTACTTCTTCCTCCCAGGGGATGAACAGGTACAGCCCTTGTTGATCCTATCAAGCTATGAAGGACAGCTGTTTTCTATCAGAAGCCCTTTCTATTTTTGTAAGCTGTACCTAGGAGTGCTCTCCTGTAATGATCAATCCTGAAATCAGGGATTTTAGGCACCTACTGAGTTTTCTTGGGAACAGGTCATTAACTGTGTACTTCAGTTAAACAAGGATTTAGACAAACTGGGCCAAGTCATCTCTCATCTGCACTCGTGCAGACCTAGAGTAATTACAATGAGGACACCAGCACTGCTCTGGATTCATACTAGTGTAACTCAGAGGACAGCTCTCATCAAAGCACAATAAAAGATCTACGCTTTATTACCTTCAGAAATAGGGGGAGTCCTAGATGGTGGAGAAATGATATTGAATGCTTCACCTCTGCCATGAATTCAAATGTACCACTTAGCTGAAAGCCTGAGTCAACACCCATAGTCACAGTTATATCTTTGTCATCATACTGGAGTTTGCAGATGGTCTTGGCTTTGTTTTCTAAATAGTGAGAACAAAATAGTGCTATTTTGAAGGACTCAATTTCAAGGAATTTTACTGCTGCCTGCTTAAAAATCAATCCAGCCAGCATCTGAATTAAGACAAAGTCATCCATTTAGGATGAGCAGAGCTTTGACCTGTGGTTGCAGAAGTGTAGATTTTTCTGGATGTCCTTGAACATATGAAGTCTGGAATTAATAGAGCCTGTGCACCCCCATAGAAGTGTCAAGTGACAAGTCATTTCTCAACAGTAACGTGTTTCTGCAACTAGAGCTGACTAGCTTACAACCAACTACAGTACTTGGCATGTAGTAGTAGCCACTTCTAGAGAAGAGCTCTGAGCTATTTTGACCTCTAGAGACTCCTTCAGCTCCAGCTACAGCAGACCAACACTGTTCAAACAACATGACTTGAAGACCTTCCCCCCACTTCTCTACCAGCTTTTCATAGTTGAAAAAGAAAATACAGACTGCTAAGAGATAAAAATGAGATGTGAAACCTCAAAACTCTTTACAGAGAAGACAAAATACAGATGTATGCAATCACACCATGATCTGGTGCCTGTCCCAAAAGCCACCTGTGGTCCTGCTGCTTTCTCCAGAACAGGAGAGAGGAGCTGGTGCCCCTGACATCAGTATTGATTCAGTGCCTGCTAACCTCTGATTCCTACTCCTTGGTGCTCTTGCAGTTGGGTTTTTTCCACATGAATATACCCTGTGTGGGCACTGAGGGGACCTGACCACAATGTAAAACAGCAGCTGAGGGATACGCAGTAAGATTTACACCAGGGCAAGTTTTGAGGACAGACTGGCTGATTCAGGACGGGTCTGTCTCCCAGCCACAGTTCAAGCAATAAGAGCCATTAGAATTCTTGTCAAAGCCCACTTTAAACTACACTGGAATTCACATTTTTTGTGCCCTGTAACAAGGTCTTTTTTGTGATAACGAAATCTCATTTTGTACAGCTAGGTATCGTGGGGATCACCTGCTTTACCAGGTGTGGCACCACATGAGACCCTTCCTGGAATTGAAACACCCCAGCTCTAATGTAACTAACAACAGATCCAGTTTAAGAACTACAGTTCTACTTACATACATGAAAAAGCTTTTTTTTTTAGGTACTACCATCAAACCTTAGTCTGTTTGTAGTTGTTGAAGGAAGAGTTGAAACATCCTCAAAGAGCTATGATATACCAAGGAACCTGGGAGGAATGGCAGGTACCTACCTGATTTCTGTAACCTGAGAATCAAGCTGATTGCCTTAGGGTAGCCAGATGCCTGCAGTACCTCACTACTGTGTACACTCTGGCAAGAGGTATCCAGGTGGTGACCAACACAAGAGGAGCTTATTTTGTATGTGACTGCTGTTTCTCCAGCTTCAATCTGCATATTTCCTTCCTGAGTAGCATTTCTCTCTTGAAAAAACACATCTACCTAAAAAATCACATGTAAATATAAGTTCTTGAAACAACATTTAAACACTGATCAAATTTAAAACAGAGGACAATGAAATGAAAGTTCTCTTCAGTCTACACTTATCTCAAAAATCTATCCATCAACAAAAAAATTTTAGCCTTTCATTAACCATCTGTGCCTTCCCAGTATGAAGTCCATTCCACGGAATGAATTTCAAACCACACCAGCCTCACCGATTTATATCCAATTCTTAGGTTCTCTTTCATCCCACAAAAAATATGACTCCCTTCACATAAAGGATCCTAGATCCATGCATACTGCCAATATTTAGCAGATAACAGGTACTCCAATATTTCCCTGGAAAAAGCACCTGATACTTTAAGTATAAAATACCCATTCAAGAACACAGCAGCAATATTCCAATTCCTGAGGAAGCATGCTGAAACTGCTCTGTAGAGTTACAGCATCAACAACACACACTGCACTAACAGATCAGAATGGAATCATCTGGTACAGAAGCAGCAGTTCAGCTTTTAGCCACTCATGGTTTTTAAATATCAGAAAACATCAGGTTTCACCCTGTCCCTTACAAGACTGCAGTTTTCATTCAACCCATGGGCTTAATTACATCATAATAAAGGACAATAATTTTCATAAAAAAACCAACCAGCAAAACCTACTTGTAAAGATGATGGGACTCTGGCTTGTAGCAGCCATGGCCAGGTATGGTGGAAGCTCCCAGTTATGTTAGTACTTGTTTCTAACTGCTGGATTTGTCCTTCAAGAACTGCTAGGTGAGCACCATAATGCACTTTCACACTAAAGCTCTTGATCACTTTCAAGTTCAAGATAGCCTGTGTGCAACAAAGTTATGATGTGAAAAGGCACAGCTTTATAAAAGGGAAAGCTCCTGTTAGTCAGGGTTCTTTGTTCAAACAGTATCATCTATACAACAGCTACAGATGTCCCTTTTCTTTTTAAAGTCAACATTTTAACATGTATTCTCCAGTTTAGTCTCCCCTGTCACTACCTGGTAACTTACCTGCAACTCAATCCTCTCTTTGAGTTGCAAAGTCTTCAGTGCCTCTATGTTATGTGTAAGTTTGTAGTTAAGAGACACAACATCCAGCTCCTGGACAAAGCTCAGTTCTTCTGTAATCTGTCCAGTCCGAACAAAATACAACCAAAGTGAACTGTGGCACATTTCTGATACTGAGACTGCTCTGATTAATTGCAATTATTGCACTAATTACCCATTTGAGTATAATTATGAAAACTATGAAAAATTTATAGTGAAGAACTGCCTAATTTTTTTAAAGTGACATCTTTGTACTGAAATAAAGAATATGCTGCTGCACTAAGTAAAGATACTTGATAAGAAAGGTTTGATAGTGTTTGCAAATGGGAGCCATGGATCATTACTGATGTCAAATCTGTTGCCAGAAGCGATTGCACAGGAGCAGCTGAAAGATACTGCCCTCATTTAATTAAGGGGTTTGAAACCAAACCAGCCCCTGCAGGGCATTTCTGTAAGGGCCTCATGCACAGCTATTACAAATGAAGAAATAATATTTTCCAAATCAATTAGCTCACTTGAACCTCTGTTTCAGATCTTTCTTACACTTACTTGCTGGCTGTTCAAGCTGAAGTGAGTAAGTCTTCTATAGAAGTCATTGTTTTTCTCTGATACCACAGCAACTAACATCTTCACAGGAATGCCCATGTCTGCAGCTGCTTCAATGTTATGGGTTAGCTCTGCTTGCAGCTCCTGTCTTTCCTGCTAATATTTCAGAGCATGTATAGCAAAGCATGTGTAGAACCCAAAGCCTGTTGCAATATACAGCTCAAAACAGAAATGCAGCAAACCTGTCTGTCCTACATTTAATGCCAATTAAAACCAATTGCATTGAACTTAGGGGAAAGAGGAAAAAAAATCAAGCTTAAAAGGTAGGGTAAAAATAAATATTTCAGCTAAGAGGGAAAAGGAAGTAAAGGTTTCTCTCTGGTGGCAAAGAACTCCCAGTAGCTCTCTGTTTCTCTACAGCACAGAAATGCACAGAAATTACCAGTTATGGCACAAAGTGAATGATCACAGGCCAGAAGATACACCTCTGTGGGCAGTCTACTCTCCTGCACTGATGACAAGAGAAGTCGAACTTCTAATTGTCAACAGGACAGCAAGAGATCACAGTCCTTCTTGCTCTGTTGTCTCACTAAAGAAACAAACAGCAGCATCTCAATTAATTGCTGCCTATGATTTTGCCATGTAAATCACAGTGACCACTCTATAAATGGCAATCTTTTTTTTCCCAAGAGTGTTAGACTGAAGTACCTGTTGTATATCTGGAGTGTGAGCAGCATCTGGGGGTTTGCATGTCTCACCTATCATATTTGCCACATAAGATAAGGTACATCAAACAGGACAATACAAAATAAACATATATAGAGAAAGAACATAACAAGGAAGGAATTCAGAGAGTGCTACAGCCTGCATCCTGTATTATCTTGTACATCTGTTTCACTGCACATCACAGATGCCAGGTTTTCAAATGTTTTATTTTTATTGTTATTTATTACTAAATGACTACTCATTCCCAATAAAATCGAGTATTTCACTCAGGACTCTGTACAGTCTAACAGTCTGCAGGATACTCACATCAGTGATTTTTAGTACAAAGAGGCCTTGTAATTCCCTTCCATCAACAGTGACCAACACCTGTGAATCCAGGTTCATGTGATCCAGCAAAACAGAGCCAGAACCACCCATTTTCAGTGGTGCTCCAAGATCCTGTACAGGAACAACAACAATAAAAATTCACCACTTTTACACTTACCTACAGATACACTATACACTGTGAAACCTTTATTCCTAGTAAGCAGCTCTGGAGCACCCAGCTGTAAATCTGGTTACCAGGCAGCATACCCACAGGATGTTTCAGCAATCCTGACAGCTTTTTATTACATCTTGTCTTCTATATTTTGAATACACCTACACATCTTTGACACGTGAGCCAGGCAAAACAGAACATGGGACAACAGGAAATGCCAGCTGCTGCTTAATGCCGGCTCTTTCACTGTGTTCTCCACAATATTGTATTGCTATTTGTAGATTACATACCAGTTTGTTAGCAACTTCAATTTTCTGTAAAGCTGAGTGAGAATTTTCTGACCTGCAGATTATCTATTTACTTCATCTATTTTTAAACCATTTCAGAGTTTGGTTGTCAAACTTGCTGACAAACTGTACTTGCTGATAAAGCCAAAGACAACTTGGAACAGTCATCACTTCTGAAGATTAAACCTCTGCAGATTTCTCAACCACGCTTTCAAAAAATATATCAGTAGAGGCAAGTCCATTAGCTGTAGGCCCAGATTCACAGAAAATACAGTTTACACAATACAGAACTACAGTGAATGACTGGCTCCAGAAGTAAGATGTAACACTAAAAGAAGAGAGTATTTTTCTCGCTTCTCTGCTACCATTGAAATCATTGTACTGTTTCCTTTTGATTTCGGTAGGTTAACAGATTCTGCTTAGATGTATAAATTCAAAAGTAAAGCAAGATAATTCCTTCCAATACCTGAATTGTTTGGCATTTGTTTTCTATAAACATCTTCCACTGAAGCCTCTTTTCAGGATCAAAGTCCCCATTCATCTGAAGCTCACAAGCACCTGATTTCATTTCTATTCCAATGTGGTATTTTAACTGCTTTTGGGCAGTGACAAACAGCTTATTTTCCCTTGGGATTTCCTTTAATTGAGGGAGCTCATGCCTGAATTGAATTTCCAGTGTACTCTTCGGGGTGCACTCTGCTCTCACTTCCAGGTGGGCAGTCTTTCCTTCTGCTTCAAGGACACAGAGAATTTCTGCTTGGCACTTGTCTTTCTGAACAGATCCTGTGAGCCGTGACTGAGTTGGAAAACTGAGATACTGTCAAGATTGGGAAAAAAAATCCTCTGCATTATATGTGCACTTTAAACCAAGTCAGGATTGACTCTTTTTTCCCCTCCCTTTAGCATAAGAGAAAGGAGTTTTTATGTTACAATACCAGAGACAAAAACTACAGTCTCTTGTGTTGCCATTGCTCTCCCTCACAACAGCAGGATGATCATTTTGCCTGAGTAAGGTCTGGGCAAAGATTTTAGGACTGCCCTGCAGAGTTTACAACTTCTGTACCTAGATGAAGTTTTACATTTACAAAATCAAAAAAACACCAATTCTTCAGAATGGCAAAGTTTACTGAACATCCCCTACTTCACTCAGACCAGACCAATCTCAGTTTTCAAACCAACTAGCCCACAAAAACTAAGAGGCCTAACAGACATTCCTGCAGCTGGTTTTATAAGGATTTCTTTTAATGCTACAACTTCAAGCTTGTCTTGTGCAACATCCCAAATGAACTGTTTCCTCTTGTTTTTTCAAAGCATTTGCAAAGACACTGAAAATTCTAGTACTTTTTATATTTTAAGTGGTTTTCATTCTCTCTTCACTATGGATGAGAGAAACTTTCCTGTCATTTTTGAGTTTATATTGCTACTTTGTAGATGAAGAAGGTAAAACTCAGGAATTAAAACACAGATGCCCATGACCATGGAAATAACCCCTAAACTCTCAACAGTCATTCTTTCTAATGCACTTAATGAGACCAGGTGGAAAAAAACAAGGAAACTTCACTTCTACTTAGATAAACAGGACAGACCAGAGAATACATTTTTTGACAAACAGTTCAAACTAAAACTGCTGATCAGCCTTAGAGGGCAGTCTTGGTCTGCAAAGGCAACAAGCAGCAAAGAGTGAACTAATCTCAGTCTACTGATCTCAGAATACCTATGGACAGGATACATAGACATAGAATCATTAAGGTTGGAAGAGACCTCTAAGATCATCAAGTCCAACCATCAGCCTATCACCACCATGCCACTAACCCATGTCCCTAAGGACCACATCTAGATGCTTTTTAAACCCCTCCAGGATGGTGACTCTACCACTGCCCTGGGCAGCCTGGGCCAATGCCTAACAACTCTTTCTGGGAAGAATTTTTTCCTGCTATCCAATCTAAATCTCCCCTGGTGCAGCTTGAGGCCATTTCCTCTTGTCCCTTTACCAGTAACCTGGCAGATGAGACTGACCTCCATCTCACTACAACCTCCCTTCAGCTAGTTGTAGAGACAGATGAGGTCTCCCCTGAGCCTCTTCTTCCTCAGACTAAACAAACCCAGCTCTCTCAGCTGCTCCTGACACTTTTTTTGCCTAATGCTGTAAGATAGATATGTCTTCAGAATGGCCTTCCACCGCTCAAAACATAAGTTACTTCAGCCAAACCCTGCATGACATGCATTTGTCCCCAAATCTTAGAAAACCAGACAGAATATCTCTTTTAAAAGCCTCCAAGAGCTACCTGCAGAAGCTGACATTCTGATTCAGTTTCCAGTGTCCATTCAGCTTTCCTCTGAATACAGAAATCTCCTCTAGCCTTAAGTCTGCATTTGCCAGCCTGCAGCAACAAAATGCCCTCAGTGGTGGAGTCTGTGGTTGCAGACAACAGGATGGAGTTTTCAAAAGGCAGCCCAAGCTGACTCAGCCAGTGAACTGAATGCCTGAGCACCCCTTGGAGTGTATATTCATCTTCACAGGAAGTGTCTATCTGCACATCAACTGCTCTGCCATCACACTGGAGGTTCATCAACAAGCCAACGTTGCAGTTGTTCTGCTGAAACGAGCCCCCAAAGGCTACAGCATGAGGCAATCCCATCCTCTGCAACACAGAAGATTATACTATTTAAAGCACACAAGGTAAAGTAACTGTCTTCCTAGTTTGTTTCTAATTAATGGGAAAGCATTTCTTCTTCCTGAACCAGTCTGTTTCTGGAAAGGACCATACAAGACAGCTTATTTCACAAAGAAATCAGAAATTTCTCTGTCAAACAAGAGAAAAAGAATCAAAAAATAAATGGTAAGAGAAAAAAAAAAAATCCTACAACCACCTTTTCCTAAGCACTGTAGAAGAAAGTGTTTGTAAACCCAAAACTTCCAAATGTCAACAAGAAAGGATATGTTTTCCATTAGGTTCTAGGACAAAGTAGATTTTAAACCAAAAGCTATTATCAAGCAACTATCTTTTGGCACAGCAGGAACATTTACTATTGTATTTCTCCAAATTCTCATTTCATGTACTCTCCCCCTGCAAGTGCTCTGACCCACTGCTCTGCAAGAACAACTTTAATGGCCAAAACTGTCCTTACCATAAACAACTGTGTCAGGAGATATTTCTCTGACTCTTAATGATCTGAAATACATACACATCACACAGGAAATAACCTAGGCTTACCTCTAGACTGGCACACTTGTTTCTAAAACTAAGTACCCATTTTGTATCTGTTTCATTACTTTCCAGGTTCATTTCTCCATCAGCTTTTAAAGTGCAGGGCCCAAGGTCAATACTAAGCATGCACTTATACTTGTCAGTTCTCATGGCTGACACCTTCACTTGGTTCTCCCTGGCAACTCCCAGAGACTGCAGTGAAGGCAAGGAATGCTGGAAGTCGATTTCTAAGTGAGGCTGGATGCTACTGGTGGCATAGAGTTGGAGGCAGGCAAACACATCATGAAAAGAAACATGTCCAAAAAGGATGACAGTAAAGTTGCTGGTAAACAGGGACCCATTCAGTGAAAGTCTTGCTGGAGTCTGAAAAATGACAGGAAAAACTACTGTCAAGTTTATTTTCTTGGCAGCCCATATACTGCTTCCAAGTGCTCATGTTACTAAAAGAGAACTGTGTCCTTACCACCCTGACACATTTGGTATTCATCCTGCATATTTATAAATGCCTAAACAAATGGAGAGATGGCCTAAGGTCTTTGTTCCAGAGCTCCATAATAAAAAGAACAGAAAGAAGCCCAACTCCACAGCTGTGAGAACAATTACTAATACCAGATAACTGCACCTATTGGGCTCATAAACATTCCTTACCTTTCCTTGTATTCTGTGCTTGGTGCACAGCTGTGCACTAAAGATTAAATGCCTAATTTAATGGGAGAGGTAATCTGATCTGTTTGAATATGCAAATATTAAGGGGATGAAAACATCTGAAAGGGTGTGTAAAACTTCCAGCTAACTCAAATCCATTTCTACATCTCTGGCACCTTTCAGTACTTAAGATTTCCTGAGTGGCAAAGGCAGTATGTTGACAGCAGAGTTTATAAATGAAGCCAGTACCTCAAAATGATGAAATGCAATTGCCCCTCTGCAAAAGCCAGAAAGTTGTTTGTTAGCAGATTCCCCACTGCAAGAAACCTGTTGGCATTATCAACAAAACAGATTCAGAGCATGAAGAAAAGCAGAGAGCACTAAAACACAAACAGCTAAAAGACTTCTTTCAGGATAAAATGGGTGAGGACATAAAACACAGCTTTGAGATTAAAAGCTGGGGCTCAGTTTCGAAAAGATAAACAGTTCAGTGGATCTGAGGCTAAATCGTGTCTCTAATCTGGCACTCTGGTGCCAAAATATTATCAGCATAGATAAAGACAAGAATATCTTCCAACAGTAGGAAAATGTTACTTGCTAGATTTTTGATATGCTGGCTTTTAATTCTGACAGGAGGAAGTGGCATTTCTTATGTTGGGCAAAGCAAATAGCCACTGTCACAAGGAGAGGTTCAGTGCTTCTGATGCCATCAGCTGTGTCCCCTGTGGCAGAAACTGAAGTCCTTGGAGAGTGCTGTTGGCTGTACAAAAACTACTGCTGTTACTATTCACTCTGCCATCAATACCACTGCATCCACAAACAACCATGTGATCCACCTGCAAGCCCTGCTTTAGTAAGATGGAAAAGCTGAGACTGGGCAAGCACCCACTCCAGTTTCATGACACCAGTGTTTCGTTACCACCACATCTTGAAACCCAAACCTGCTCTTTTTTGATAAGCAAGCAATTTTCAGGCTTTCTGTAGTGCCCTGGTTTGACAAAAATCTCTCTCCTCTCAAGCAGTAAATCTGCAGCTGAGAATGCACAGCAGAAAGCTACATCACACACCAATACAGCAGGACTTCTGCTAACCTCTAGCACACGTGGAACAGTGTCAGCCAGTCCTCCCACGTCATGCTGAAGTGAAAGAGAAATTTCCACAGCACTGCCAGTGCTTTTCTTTTCTATTTCAATTTTCAGCTGCTCCATCTCCACTGTGGTTGTTATCCCTGCAGCAACCTTTTTGATGAAATTCTGTGCACAAAAGAAACCAAATCATGGGATGACATGAACAACAACATCCCAGCAACAACTGTGAAAGGCAGAGTCTGTTTCACCATGCTTAAAGGTCACAGCGTGTGTCAGGGCAGCAGCACTGCTAAAACAGAAGTGTAAATTCATTGAAGTGGCTTCATCTCAAACAGGGATTTTTGCTAGACCTTCTGCATGCTATGTACTCCCCTTCTGTCTCCAAAAGATGTCAAGGGCATTCAGGACCCTAGGGGATTTGAAAAATAAAACTGGACAAGACTCCTGTCCCTATGCAGCAAAGCACTTCGCTTAAATGAGAACTGAGTGCAGCATCTCGGTTAGCCTAGATTCAGCTCCAAGACTCAGATGACATGTACACAGTATAACAAGATGCCAGAAAACACCTTTCTTTCACACAGTAATTTGGTACATCTCAAAAATGTAGCTGTTTTGGAATAAAGTGCACAGGAATAACCTACAGTTATTGGAAATGGATCTGCCAGAACTTACACAATCAAAGGCAGAACTCTTCTTACCTCATAATAGCCAGCAGCTTCCACAGTAAAAGGGATACCATGTTTCTTTATCTTTGAGATGTTGTGCTTTAAACTCACAGACAGCTGGGACCTAGGAGGCTCTGCGGACAGGCTGTGATCCCCAAACACAGCAGAAATCCTTTCACTGCCACTCTGTAGGGCTATAGTAATGGTGTGATTTCTTGTGCCATGGTCACGTACAGCAGTAAGAATGCCATCCAAGGGCAAGCCTGTTGACAGGGAAGGAAGCAAAATCAACATGGTACTTCTGGGTTGTCATTGTAAAATACAGAAAAGATGTATTACAGATTAAGAGAAGAAAAGACATAGGACAGACTCTCTTTTAAAGTGTGATCATCCAGTTAGCTGCACTTGCTGACATTTAAAGCAAGAAAGGACATTATCTACCATATGAAAATCATATTAAAATATTGTTAAATTAAAATGTGGCATGCACTTTGGAAGTCAAAGATTTTTCTTTTCTTAATAAAGGGTATCTGTCAATGGGTACTGTGTTCAGCTCAAGTAATCAGCTGCTAGAAAGTTTCAGACAGATTTCTTCAGTCCAAAGGGACAAAGGCAAGTTACCCATTCAAAACTATCTGTAACTTTAGTTCATGAGAACCCTTGCTTTTGCCCTAGGACACAAGCCTAAGTCTTCACTGTGATTTATTTGACAACTTTCAGTATTTCAATTCTGGTCAAAATCAAAACAGGCATAAAAATATGCTCAGAGGAACTGATCAGCAAGCAGGAATACAGATGTACAAGAGACAAATAATTTACTCTGAAGTAGTTCTAAGACTTTTTAAATAGTTTTGTTTCCATTTTATTATGTTGCTAACTGTAGATCACATTTTGTTCTGGTGAACTCATCTCTTTCTAGTGACCTGCATCCATTTAGATGAATTCCCCTGACACCTCATCAGACCACACCAAGCCAGAGTTTTCTTCATACCTGCATTTTTTAATGAGCTGATATTATGTGTGAAGGTCCCATGGACTCTGCTGTGCCCACGACTCATGATACTGGAAAAATCTAGAGACAGGGCTTTCTTATCCACCTGGAAGCTAACTAACCCCCTTTTCATCTCTCTACTCAGCTCCAGGTGTCCTTTCAGTTTTGCCTCCACTGGGATTGCCTGAGTGCCATTCTGAAACATAGCAAAAGTGATATTGTACACAGTGGTGTTCCCAAACACATTTCTGTTCCTGAGATGGAGTCCATACAGTGCTTTGTTGACCATCACATTGATGTTACCTGCAACAGGCAGAAATATTACTGTAGAGAGAGTCCTTTAGGACAGAAATAACCAGAATTTCAGAAGCAACATCTAAATTAATCATTAATTTAATGGCTGGAAGAAGTAAAATAAATTCCATTTACTAGAGCCCAACCTGGTGAATCAGTTTATCATTGCAAGAGAGCTCCTTTATTAGCAGAAGTGGCTTGTGTTTCAAACAAACTACATAAGAGTATTTCTGGCTACCTTTCTTTGCATTCCCCAAGCTGCTTCTGCCTCCAGGCTATGACTACACTGCACTGCCTTCTGATGGGAAATTTACAGAATGACTGTGATCTAGTACTTGTGTAACTCCAGGCTTAAAGAATCCCTCTGGAGCTCTACAGTGACCTACTCCACCCAAGGAGCCATTCACAAGATCAAGGGCCTCCTGCACACTTCAGATGCCACCCACTATTTCCTTCAGTCAATGAAAACAGGAAAATCATCAGACCATGTTAGTTCACTGAAAAGTAGTTTCACAACCCAATGACCAACAGGCCTTTTGCATGCTAAATACTCTCTTCTGCATTCTGTGAGGTTCAGTAAGGAATACATTAAAATCAGTAAGCTTCCTTAGGTAGCTGCAGAGGTCACAGCAAAACACAAAGTAAAAATGTACCATCATGAACGTTGGTTTTACACTTCAGTAATCCACTCAGAGAAAGAAGATGAGGTATGGCCTTTAGTCCAGCAAATGTGTGTTGGACTCTTCCATTCAGGGACAAAACAAAACCAACTTTCTGCTCTCTGGCTCCCATGAAATCTATGTGAAGACTATTTGCATTAAGCTTCATCTCAGAAGATACCAAAAATCTAAAAAGACAGATAAAAATTGCTAGTAAGATCTTATTATTACACTTAATTCACGATTGTCAAGACAACCCTCCTCTCACTGAAAGCAGCATCAACAATAGCAGAGTGCTCAGCAGTGTGGTTTGAGTATGGAGACTCCACAGACAGTCTTGGCACTTGTTCCAGTGCTGCAAATCATATGTTATTCACCAGATGTTCATAAAACTACTCAGTAAAGCCTCACATTTGGCTGACTAGTTTTTCTTCAAATTTATTGGATGCTTTTGTTATGATGCCTAATAAAAGAAAAAGATAGAGTTGGGTGGAGTTAGAGTTGGAACTGAACTCCTCTGTCACAATACGAAATCTCTCTCCAGTGTTGATTTAAAAGCAGCATTGATAGTTCAGCTTAAGCAATAATTTTCCACGTCACCACCATTTGAGTTCAGTAACAGAACCAACCATTATTTCTTTGTATCTTGGCCCCCAGTTGAGCAGTCTTGGAGAAACACAGCTCAAATTTTTATGGAAACTTGATGGAGCAAGAAGAAACTGAATTTTCAATGTTTCAAGCATAAGCCTGAGACACAGTTTTTCAGAGTCTTCAACCAACTGTCCACTGAAATGCCTGACTTTCTAAATTCAAGTATACTACACAAACTACCTAAAAGCAATGCAATTGTATTTTCATATTGTTAGACATCCCTCCTAGAAACTGGAAACCTCTTGAAAGACAGGTGATGAGTAAAGCCTCAGTAAAAATCCACCTGATGAGAAGAACTGAACTACATCATTCAGGGAAGTAAGATTCATTTCAACAGTCAGCAACTGAAGTCTGTGCAGACTGCATCTTTTTAGCTATTCACCAGAAATGTTCAATCTTTTATTTTTGTCTCTTTTCTCCCTGTAAAAGAAATCCCAAATAAACTGTCATTCCAGAAATTTTAACTGTTCTATTTTACTTCCTGTGAAATGAGCTGCAATAAATTGTTCTTACAGCCTATGCTGGCATTTAAACAAATGAATGTACTATTGGAAGCCCAGAACTGAAAGTAAGCTGCAGAAACACCTGAAATATTTTGTCTGATTTTTCCTTTACTGGTAAATCTAATGAGCTTCAACTAAACTGCAATAACTTCAGATTCCTTTAACTTTGTCTCCTCATTCTCCTTCTCCACTTCCAGCTGGTAAACTGCAAACCCTGGGACCTCTACAGAAAAGACCAGTTCCCCCACTGCACACTTCTGTATCTATGGAATCTGAAACATAGCTGGAGGACAGCTGAAACTTGGGGTGGCCAAACTTCTATCTCCCACACATGCCACTTCAGAGCCTTCCACAATACTTTATAAAACTTGCTCATAAACACTGGGAAGTGCCCCCTTCTACTGGCACAGCTTCTAAATATTAGTACCTTACTTCTGAGAGGACAAACCACGGGTGGAAAAACCCAGCTGCTGATCTAAACCCAGTATTACAGTATCACCTGTTTATTCAAGTTGTCTCTATACAAAATCCTATGAAAGTAATTATAACACATTAACATAACTTATTATACCAACTTCTGAAGCATAAAGAGCATTTCAACAACAGGTCTAAGATGAAATGGCATTTGCTGAGTGGCTTCTGTTTCAGCTATATGAAAGTAGTTACATTTAAAAATGTATCACAGAAGACCCCTCAGCTCCTCTATCAACCAAGATTCTGATTTCTCTACCTTGTTGGAAATATTTTGCCCATGAGCTGGAACTGGATTGATTCTGGGTTTGTCAGGATTGTCTGATGGACAAAAGCACTCAAGTCAACAACTCTGGCATTCTTCCTGTTTTTATTGTTCATATCAACCTCCAGCATCAGTACCTCCCTTCCATTGGAATGAAGGTAGAGAGAGCCATTGAAATTGCTCTCACCATAACTCTTGAGAGCTGCCTGGGCCTACGAATAGAGAAAAAGAAGAACAAGGCATTAAGGATGTCATAATACAACATACTGAAACATCAGTTTGAGGAGTGAGACTGGAGACAAGCTGGGCCTGGGAAAAAGTAGGGGGGAAGCAGAGGGGAAAGGTGTTTTTAGTTCTCGTCTTTGTTTATCACCATCTAACTCTCTTTTCATTTGGCAATAAATGAATACAATTTTGCCCAAGTTGAATCCATTTTGTCCATGAAGGTTACAGGTAAGTGATCTTCCTGCCTTTAGCTCAACCTACCACACAGGCTAAAGTTAACCCTGGAGAAATAACCTTCTGAATTGGTAATAACTGATCAGTTGACATCTAATTGTGCATAGAAGCCTGTCACCATGCTAGAGCTTTCCAACAAAAAATTATGAACTACACTGAATTTTAAGTACAATCTAACCTGACTTTGTGTTTTCTGAATTTCAGCCCAAACACAAGCCACCTATTCCAACTGCACACAGCCATCTAGCCAAAACAAACTCCAACCACAAAAAGCTAACTGCTTCCCTAACAATTTACACCTCTCCACTACACTTACTGAATTCTGTAAGAGCTGACCTACTTGGTAGCATCCTCACACAGGTAGGTTCCTGGGTCTGAAAGCAGCTGCAAAACAATTTATAGCACAAAGCCAGACAGCTCCCAGACCGACACGTGTTCCTAACCAAGGCAACAAGCAAGAGACTCAATACACCTCTGACTGCATGAACTTCAAAAGCCGCATCTTCAAGCAACAGGATAGCAAAAACCTGGGAACTGACCTGTGCAGAGATGTTCTTGTCGACAGTTGCTTTCACACTCACACCATAGTCAAAGTGTTCCGCCTTAGTCTGCCTGGAAAACAGCTCCCCACTTAGGCCCATTGCTTGTGGAAACTCAAGCTATTTGACAAAGTAAAATGCAAACAGAATCACTGCATTCCTATCAACTGCATCATGAGATTTGATGGCTGAACTTTTAGCATGGAGTGGCAAATGTGCCTATGAAGTTTTGCCAATCTTATGCAAAGACACTGAAAAATGCAATAAAAAGAAGGATGAAACCGAAAAGTCAGTGTGTTTCTTACAAGATAATTTTGATACAGATTATGATTTATCTGCTGAGATACCTTCCTCAGGGCCAGGACTTTACTGAACTAAGAACTTTACAAGCATAAGACAATTCTAATTCTACAGACAATGCTGTAACATAGCCATCAAGACAGGAAGAAAAAAAAGCCATAAATGAAAACTACCAATACCTGGAATGAATGTGTCACATCCACGTGTAAATGATGTCTAAAATCTGCATCACTAGATTTGTCCTGGTATCTCCCTAGAAAACTGAGAAGATCTTCTTTATTGACCTTCAAGGTAGTCTCAAGCTCCTGTTTCACCTAGGTGTTAAGAATGTGAAGGAGCAAATTGCATTGAGCATTAACACTGTATATTATGAAAGATAAAAGAAATCGTCCACACATACTATGAAAAATGAAAAGAGTTGCAAGCTGTTACATTATGGCTCAGAATGAAAAATGAGCAAAGTAGGGAAAAAAATCACTGCATTTGGTAAGAAAGGCTAATAGGTACACCTAGGTAAGGATGAGAATCCTGAATCCATTCCTCCCCAGGACTTGTTATTGTCAGTAATATTCACACACAATAGTATTTGTAAATATGTATTACTACACACTACTACACAATTATTACACAAAACATTGTATTGGGGAGGCACTGACTACATCACTGCCCTTTGAACTTTTTGGTTGCAGCATTTACATGGTGAGAAACTGAAGACCTATAGCAAGTTAGGTCTGAAAAGCCAATAAACTGTAAATAAACAGGTAATTAATTAATCTCTCCTAACTGAACACAATGGGAAATTTACTCACATTTTGGTGACTTCGAGTTGAAATGCACATTTCAACATCTTTAGGGAGTAAACTGTAGTTGTAAGGGTGAGTTAAGCCAGCACAAATCTAAAAGGTTTGAGAGGAAATGCAAGGAACATAAGATATAAACAGTAAACCACTCATCTGCTGGATTTTTTGGTGTGACAGATTAAAGGAAATACTTCTCTAACTCACATAGGGGTTTTCAGGTTGGTAACCAAGTGTAAGAGTTTGAACCGTTTCATCCACCCCATTTATCAAAACCTTTGTTTCCAAGGAATAGTGGTTTTGCCTTTTGTCAACAGCAAATGTCTCCTGCAGAAGGAAGCTGTGCAGAATGGGCACTTTAAAAGGATGCCTGGAACAAAACAAGGAATAAGCAAAGTGTAAAAGATCTTAACAGACAACTCCAAGAAGAAATCGTGCAGAGCTCAGCTTCAAAACTTTCAGCTGCAGATACCATCAGGGGGTCAAGTAAAGAAGCAAAACACATAGGACCAGTACCTCTAGGAGGTTACCAGATCATAATGACAACTTCATACAGACTACACATGAGGATATCTGAGAAAGTCTCCATCCTGGATTCAGGAAAGGCTTGGAAAAGCACGGGAGAGGGTGACAGCAGCTTCGAAGAAAATCTCATTGAGCAACCACATTTTATGCTTTCTGTAGCAACAATATCTGCATGCCAAGAATCTCATACAACAGATGTTCAGCCACCACAGTTCTCAGAGTAGTTTACTACTTCAGTGTAGTATTTTATGGACTTTAATAAATATTTCTGCACATTTACTTAGTTGGATTTTTTGGAAAAATACATTAACTTTTATAAGCAGACACTGGACTGCCTTTATACATGTTAGGATATCTGGTACAACTCTTGGTTCTTCATTTATGTATTTTTTCCATTATTGAAAAGGCATTTCACTTTTTTTTATCTATCTCCCAGAAGGACAGTGGCTCCCCTAAGGGAACCTGTGCACTCCTGTTGACCCTGCTGTGCCTTAAGAGAGCTCAGATGTCCTCAGAGATGATCCAGGTGTCTTCAGTCTGAGCATACATCTTTGCTGAGCCCTTCAAGCTGTGTTTTGACAATGGGTAATGAAGAGAGAAATTTCAGACAGACAGTATCTAGAAGCAGCACACTCATTCTCATCAGAAAATGGGAGAATATTCCAAAAGCTGGCTCATACCATTTGTTCAGTGTTTTAAGAGGGATGCTTTTGCTTTCAGAGTAGCTCTATTATTCCTAAGGCCTATTAAAAAGGCATCTGGACGGCACAGAGGATCTGATCTGGATTTTGGAACTTCTCTCCACTTCAAAGTGGACACACCATAAATCCTGCTTTTTTTCATGAAAGGAGTCTATATGCGCAGCAGGCTTGTGAATAAACCTACTGCCACAGCACACAGGGCCTCTGCTCACTAACCAATGGAGAGGGCAAAAGCTAACGGATGTAAGCAACCAGCCCGTGCAGACAGCATGCTTGAGCAAGCCCAGAGAGCCAGATGGGAGGAAGCACAGGCTCTGTGCACATGGCACTTCTACTTTGTGAAGCCCAGAACGCTCACCGAGAGCATCAAGATGAACATGAAATCTAGAGCAAAATATTCTTCAGATAGAAAGAATACAACTACTGAACCTGAAATGGAGGGTTCCACGTTTTTGATAGAGCATCCTCTCCTTCTTCAGCTCTTCTATCTGACCTTCAAACTGCAGCATGACAGGCAGACTTCTATAATCTCTCCATACAGCCTCCACAGAAAAGTTTGTCTTCCTAGACTGCACTCAAATCATGAGACCAGAAGAGGACAGAACAATTGCATCAGACTCACTGCATTTATATTCAGGAAGATGAATACAGAAACCAGATTGTTCAACAGGCTTCAGCAAGGCTTTCATGTCACAGATCAAGCCCCTTCTGCTTCAGTTCAGATCCTGATCTCCATTTATGTAGGATTAAGTGTGACATTAGTAGAAAACTGACCAGCAGAAGATGAATGCCCTGTAACACATCACTTGAGTGGAAGTTATTTGCAGTATGAGCAAGCTTTACCTATGGTACCAGTACATTAACATAAAAAAGCTGATTGGCTTTTCAAAGCATGGAATGCTATGAGTAGCAAAACACTTTCTGTTTTAGGATGTCCAGCAAGGAACTGCCCAAAGTAACTGATCAAATGGAGGGCAAACTGCTGCTGACCCTTCCTGTGCTGCAGATATTAAGCAAAGAAGAAATGATTTTAAGAGTGGAAGGGCTATAGAGGCTATAAACTGAGCATATAAACTCAGGCTGTTACTATGCTCACTAGCAGGCAAGATATTTTGATTCTCCAAGACAGTACAATCTTCCACCTACAATACATCTGCACCAAAATGTAAGCAATCACATCTTTTACATCTACCTGTTCCTAGCTAAGTAGTCTCTTTTTGTCCTCTCCTCCCTGACCTTCTGACTGTAACTGGCCTCCCAAATAGGTGAGAAGTACTTAAAACTACACCACATAAGTTTTTGTTTTCTTTTTGAACCTAGTTTTACATTGCAGGTTGTCAAAACAGCACCAGAAGTGTTTTAAGCTTCAACACTAGCAACACCTCTCAGGAAGGTGTCAGACTTGAAAAAACACACTGCTGAATCAAAGGAAATACATTTGTATTTCTTTCTTACCATTGGCAGATTCTGATAGCTGGCAGTGGCATTAAATTCCTGGTTTGTACTCTTTATCTTAAAGCAGAGAAATTTGGCTTGTTCATTATTCTCCAGATGAATCTCATACTTCACAAGCTGATTCCACAGAGATACCATTTCACTATAGCTATGCAGAACATTTCTCCCAAAATGATTAAATGTGGATGCCTGAAAAGCAAAGACAAACACATTAGCCTGGTTGAGTTAGGAAAGACAGACTCCTCCTGTGCCAGCAGCACAGCACAGAGGTGAAAATAATGCATTTTCTTGGAGATGATCATTAGAGGAACTATTAGGAACAGTGTGCCAACTTTTCCCTTATCAAAACATTCTGAATTGCCAGAAATAAAAAATTTATTTTATTCCCTCTAAGCAAAAGAGAGGGAAAAAGCTACATAGTTAAAAATAGTCACTGAACAGTTTTTTCTCATTAAGAATGTCTCTCAAAATCCCCTACACTGTGCCTGAACCAGCAGTGACCTAATGAGGGAAAGCTGCAGGTCAGAATAAAGGAACACCTTAGACATAAACCTTAGTGAAAGCTTTGGACAATTCCAGGCTCTCATCTCTTTTATACAGAGGCAGACACAAAGTTAAGCTTCTCTAAGACAAATCTACACTGCACAGGGATAGAAGTTTATCATACTGCTTCATGCACAGCAACTGTGATGAAATCCATTTAAAATCTCTACTGCATAGCACAGTCCAAAATAAATTAGGAGGAAGCTTAGAATCCACAGACTCAGAGCACACTGACTCCACCCAGTGGATATTTCTCATTTTACAGAACATGAAATCATTCCAACAGCAAATGCAGATGACACACTGAGAAACTGCTCCTGACAGTTCTCCCAGAGGTTTGTGTGAGACTGAAGTCATGTTACTAACCTGCAGGTACGTGGTAGCTGGTGTGTAAATGTGAACCTTCCCTTCCTTTTCACTGCCCTGATCTTTACAGAACAGTTCCACTAGGAGACTGTTAATGGAGAGAGCTTTCCCAGTGCTCAGCTCCATAGTCATTAAATAAGCAGAATGCTCAGGCTGATGTAGTTTGTGGGCTGCATACAAGTATAGCCATGGGGTGTCTATATTTAATCCACCTGGAAGGAGCATACATTTAAGAAAAGTGAGATTTCAAGCCATCTGGACTCCACCTTTGAAACAAAGCTGATACAATGCTGGGCTTCTGGAATTAGGCTAAAATGCTACCATCAACCTATTCTCTTTCAATTGACAAAATCTCTGGATGGTATAAAATGAAATCAATGTCCTTCACTAGCATAACTTACTGCATAGTGTAATACATAGGGAGGTTGGCTAATAAATGGGAATTTATGAAGTCCAGTATCTAAATGGCACCAGGAAAGGGTTCTGCTGTGTGATCTGCAACAAAATGGTGAACTCTACCTGAGCTGTAAGTCTGCAAACATTATTTACACAATTACAATAAACACCTTCATCAAAGCTGCTCTGCAAGTTGGTGATTTCAAATACTCACACAGCAGATGTGACCAACTGTTAGGAACAGTCATGATTCAAACAGGAGGCTGATCTACATTACCTCCAGAGTCTGTCTCTTCCAACCAATCTTTCTGTGATTCTGTTACACCCACACAAATCTACCTCACAAAATCCCAACAGCAACCTTCAATGCCTGCTTTTCTAATCACAGACTGGAAAAATGGTCTGTGGTACTTCACCTTCCCACTTCCTCAGGCCATTTCTGGATGCATCTTCCCACTGGAGCGCAGCCACAAACGGTACCTGGTCATTATACCGCACCTCAAAGCTGGTGCTGCTCTGCAGATAAACCTGAAAGCTGCGCAAGTGCTGCAGCTGGGCTCTGTAATTCACCTGTTTTTCCAGGACTTGCAGAGTGAACTGGAAAACAAATGAAACCAACTTAAATACAAAAGGGACCCTTTCTTCTGGGCTGTCTAAGCTAACACACACACATAGCAGCAGACAGGCCACAGCTAGTGCCTCTCCTCTGCATATTTACCATTCACTTCATAGCTTTTTGTTCCTGCTGACCAACTCCAGATTGGGACTTCTTTAAAATCCTTTTGTTACCTCTATTGGTGACTCACAAAAGAAAATTTCCACTCATTTTTAGACCATCTGCTTTGTTGGACTATAATTCTAGGTCAGTCTATGCCAGGATCAGAGATAAATTCTATGCTTACAGGTACTCCCTATGCAAATAGAATAATGACAACCCACCTCAGAAAACATGACCTATTCTAAGACAGTAACAGAGAAGACTTGTAACTTCTGAGAAATAATTCAAAAAATTAGTCATAATAATAATAAAATACAGGAATAGTTTCTGTAGCTTCTGTAAGAACTTCTTATCAATAAAGCTAAAGATAACAGGGGATGCCAATGCAAATAAGTAACTATTTTCTTTCTTTTTGTTGAGCACAGAATGTGCTTCAAAAGAAGGCATAACCTTGAAGATTTTAATTATACATTAGTACGTGGGAAAATGTTTTACTGATCCAGGATAGGAATCAATTTATATATATTGTCAGTGAACTCTATGTGCCTGGGTTAAAACCAAACCTTACCTAACTCAAACTTGCTAGGTCTGGATAGCTGACATTTTTAATATATAAAACAGAAAAATAAAGAAGTCTTAATAAATACATTCATCCCAAATTTCTTCTTAGTTTGTCTGTTAAATATTTGAAGTGAAGGTCTTGCTATTCAAGAATCATGATTACCTCCATGAAATAGCTGACTAGAGACAAACTGGAACTGTTCTTAAATGCTTGGCTGATCAGTAGTTTCTTCCTGTTGTTTGTTTCATTCCAGTGCTTCCCATAGTTCACTTCCATCTGGGAGGAAATCCAAGATGCACTTGCTTCATGTTTCAGATGAACCTAAAGAGCAGAAAACCACCTCTTCTTGTAAACCATGCTTTCTCTTTTAGTCACTGCTGTTAACTCTCTGCAGAAATATTCCCAAGTAGCAAGAAAGACTAAAGCAGAAAGGGCTGAGAAGTCCAAAGAAAATCACGTTCCATCTAAAGATATAAATTCAGTCTACAAAGCCCAAACTTTTAGCCTGTGTGCTGCCAGTCCAGTTGCTTTTTTCACAAGCTAAGGTAACTGGAATCAGGTATTTCTAATGGACTGCCCCCATGGACTCATTGTGCAGCTGGAAAGCCTGGCAAGATCTTGCTTCCTGGAAAATCCTAACACTTCCTGGCTTCAGTTCAACTTGGACCAAAAGCAAATCTGAAGGGATACAAAATTTCGTTTTCAGGGAGAGACTTATTTTTCAGCCAGCTCTCTGTTCTGCAGGGAACACCCCCTACTCATGGTGATCTGCCTTTAAACTGACCTTTGCCTTCGTGATATCTGTAAATGAAGAAATTTTAAACACATCTGCTTTTCTGCAAGAAAGGTCACACACATTGCAACTTCTAATACAGCAAACAAATCTGAACCAGTAAATCAATAGAGAACATGGTAAAATGCCTTACTTTCCAGACATACAACTTCTGATGAGTAAGAGAGATCCTGACTCTTAGTTCCAGAAGGACACAGCAAGACAAAATACAAACATTATTGGTTTATATATAACATTTTTTTGCACAGCAAACATGCTGTACAAGTTCTGTGAATTAATGCATTAAAAATGACATGACTGGAGAGTTCCATCACTTACAGCTGCAATGCACTGCACAAGTAGCAACCTGACTGGGTACCTTTGCCTCCACAGGGAGGAAAGAGAAACAAGACAAGAATAAAAAACTGATCCAAACATGCCACCTTAGGCATTGCTCTGCTTAAGCCCCTGAGTACAAGAGTGCCACAAGGGTACTCGGCACACAAGTGCTTTGGTCAGCATCTCTACCTTGTGATTGTAGGCCGGAGCGTGCAGACAGTGCCACTCATGCCCAGTGCCAAGCCTGTACACGCCGCGTACGCCTGTCTCCACTTTAATCTCTTGCCACATACTGCACTCATGATGAAGATTCTTTGCCTCTCCTGTTCAAGTTAAATCACAAAGTTACCTCTTCCAATAAATCAGAAGAAAACTTTAAAACTGCTAATACTACCAATCTAGGGCTGGCTTCAAGGCTTCTGTTTTTCAAAAACATTTCAGTGAGATTTGTCTAATTTAAGATGTTTCTAAGTTCAGAAAACTGTATTAAGCATGGAATGAAAATGATCCAATGGTTTAAGAAAAGCAAAGGCTTTCCTTAGATGTTTCCCATATTTCCATGTTCTTTCACTCACTTTTTCTTCAGAAGCGACAGACAGACAGAGAGAGAAATTACAGGCACTAGGTCTATTACTTAAATGCAATTTTACCTAGGTGAAGTAAAAGCATTACAAACTTACCATGATTAACCTTTGCAGCTTTGCTGGGGCCTCAGGCATATTTAAAAAATGAATTGTTTTTTTATATGCAGACTCAAAAGACTAAAGATTATTCAGGTGAAAAGAGAAACTTGTCCTAGGTCTCAGATCACAGTTTAAAAATAAATGGAAATCTTCCTTGTTAAGAGAGCATCTTAAACATACAGGCAAATACCTTGCAGAAAAAAAGAGACAAACATGATACGCTTACTTTCCCTCTTTTTTACTGACCTAGGAGTCCATATTTTATTCTCAAACCATGAGACCACAATCCCTCACGTTGCTGGAGAAGACTGATGATGTGAACCCCAAGAACACCTGGAAGGTAAGTCTCCCCTTCAAGTGAGTATTGTCTCAGCTTATCATCACCCTTTTTCTCCAGAAATGCTACAAAAAGAGTAGAAGTGATTATGCAGCAGTTGAACAGGAAGTTATTTTACCTAGTGAAAGGAATACTACAGTAGAGAAAACACAAATGCACTCAGTCTCATCCCATCTCACTGGAGAACCCCATGCTGTACTCCTTGTGTAGTAAACAAGAAGACCAAGCTGGATATTCACTCTCTGCCTCTGACTACATATACAGCCTGTAGCTCCTACTCCTTGGGAACTGCTTAAAGTTTAGAGAAACTAATCCAGCCAGAGCTGCTTCTAAAAGGAAGTCAAATCTAACAGATTGATCTTTTCATTAACTAAGACCTAAGATGTGGACACTTAGACTTTTACTCCCACATTAAGCCAGAGCGAGGTTGTGGGGTTGCAACAGAAGAACCACTACAGCCTACTTCTCAGGGGTAAAATCAAACCAGAATCATTCACCATTTGCTGGCAATCCATGTGAAAGCTAAGGATGAAGATTTCACCAAATAATGATCTCCTAAAAACCACACTGGCATCCTGCACTGCTTAGAAGTTAGTTTTATTCGAAAATATTGCATAGTACTAGGACATTTCAATGTCTTTGCCACATGGAGACTACAGTTAAGAATACTAAGGAAAACATGAGACCCTTAAATTACTGGTTTATTCCACTGCATTAATTTGCCTTTTAAGGAACTGATTTTATACCAACAGTAAAGCCCTCTTTCTGTTACTTTCTCTTATATTTTCCTCTTAGTGTATTTGTGAGGAAAAAAAGATTTCAAGATTTATAGAACGAGGTCTTAAGAGACACTTAGCTACATTATGTGTCTCTGCACTGTTTTGTACTAACAAAAGTGAAAACCCAAAATTTTAAGAGTTGTTACTATTTTAAGTGTTGTTACTATTTTAAGTGATTCCTTACACCTTGTTTCCTCCACCCTCTGCAACAGTAATTAAAAGTAGACTTAAAAAACAATATGCAATTCCCTTTATTCTGAAATTCCTAGTAGTACTACTTTATCAAGGATAGTATTTTGTAAGCAGTCTTACTGATTTGAAAGGAGCTTTATAAGTGCATGTCCATAACCAGGCAACCTTAATATATAAGGGCTCCAGAACTTACATTCATATGGCAAATATTTACTGTCTTCTCACCTGAAAGAAATGCAGCATCCTTCAATAAATTATTCAGGCACACTGAAAAAGCTATCTTCTTGCCAAGTTGTTTAGTGATGTTTCCTGACAGAATGATAGGATTGCTTTGCTTTATCAGCTTTACCTCCAGTTGTGTCATGTATCTCTGCTCTCTACTCAGCACCTGCAAATCTGTCATTCCCTGGATAAAAAAGCAAACCCCACGTCACTCAACAGTACAAACAGATTAAGTTTTGAGAAATCAACAAGTATAGACTTGGGCATTTCAGAAATGAGATGAGAGAAGGAAGAGAACAGATATTTTCCTATACATCTAACAAGCTATCCCACCCCCCAAAACCAGAAAACTTGGTGTTAGTAGCTGAGGAGGAAGGATAGGTTTATTTTTCCCTTTTCAGTTACAGAAGAATCACAGTGGTGTGAGCTGCTATTTCCTTCACCTCCTGCTGGCTTCAGTAGTGACTGAAATCACTAGGAATGTTAGGATACTGGGCCAAAAACTAATACAGTGTTACTGAAAATACTGGCAGTCTCACAGTGGTAACTAGAATGAGGTTGGACTAGATGTACATGCAATGATCTGCAATGCTAATTAGTGTTTGGGTTCATGAGAAATATCCCAAAAGTCTTTGCTGAAATATTGCTCTAGAAAAAAAATAAACTGTTAAATAATGTGCTCACTGTAGGAAATGCAGTGTTTGAAACCAGCTGGTTTTGGAGGCCCACATAGCCATAGCAGGATGGCACGTCTTATCAACTACACAATGAAAAAATTGTTCAAATCCTGGAATATAAACAAAAAGGCCAGCAGAGTTTCAGTGGCAACTCCCACCTGCATTTTTGTTTGCTTTTTCACTTTAAACACTGGCTTTCTCTTGCTCATTCCCATGTTTAAAAACATTCAACAATTTCTGCAATGCAAAGAGCAGTATCTTTGAGCTTCTTATGTCTATAGAGTCCACAGAAGTGAAGAAATGAGCCTGGGCTTACTCAGAGTCTTTATGCTTGCTCAAACTACAGGTCTGAAAAACTGTGTGACCACATTATAAGCCCAAGTCCACAGAACTCAACGTGATCTTCTCTACTAACTTAACACTAGAAGCAACCCAAAGGGTTTGAGTGTGTCTGAATGTGAAAAACTGCTTTAGATTACTTGCAGAAGCCATGCTCTAAAATCTTTCAAAACACAGCAGTTTAGCACTGAGTCAATCACAAAACTATGTAATAAAGACAATGTTAACTGATGTATTGCTCACAAAACTGGGTTTCAGTTTGTGCATTTCTCATTGCCTTTCTTTTCTGTGCTTTCATTTAAGAATCCACTCTAGTATGAGAGCTCTCAACCTGAAAACATACCTTAATGTAATACACATCTTGGTCATCTACTATCAGCTCCAGGTGTCCAAGTCGTGAATGTTTAGAAAATTCAATTCTCCCTTGGAGAAAAATAAAACTCTTTACTTTTCCTGGACATACACTGTTCAGTGATGCTTCATAAGACTGTCCCCAAAATTATTTTCTTGTGAACAATACATTTACACAGTAGAAACATAACAAATATCAGAGCAAAGGAAAAGAGTTGCCAAAGGCATGTTCCTCAGACCATGCATCTCATTCTGAAAGGATATTTTGAGGACACTAACTGAGGAGAGGCAAGAAAGGTGTCTGCAAAAAATCACCTTAGTTCTGGAAGTGATTTATACACTTCCTTAATGATGTGCTAAAGACCTGTAAGCTGTGCTGTGGAGACACTTCATGAGGTCAAAACACCCTGCATGCAAAGCTTTGTACAGTGTAGGTAAATCTTACAATCTTCCATGCAACTCATTAGAAAATAACCATGCCCAAAAAATAAAGTATCTGGAGGGATAAATTCTAAATATGGGATATGGTAGAATACAGCAAAACAAAACACCACTTGAAAAGCATGTCAAAGAAGCCAAAATACAGTGTCTACATTATTACCATATATTTATATTTCAGTTTATATTTCATCAATGGATATGTTTGCTGATTTTGATTTTGTTTTCTGTGTTACACTGGAACTGAAATGTTACTTTTTATTACCTTTTACAGCAATAATCGTAGTACTTAACTGATTTGTTAACAAGGAATTTCATGTGCTGAGTAACAGATTACAGAAAACTAACATGCAGGAATATGAAGTCCAGTTCAGCATGTGTAACAGATCACAGAACAATCCACTGCATTCCTTAGCCTGAACTGCATCTACACTGGTAACAGCTTTCCTCTTGAACATGAGTTTGTGAACCAGGTACTGAATCTCTGACTGCAGAAAACAGTCTTAACCAAGATGCAAAAAACACTGGGAACAGGTGTTACCTAAAGAAGTAAAGTAACCTGAATGGCTAACACACAACCATGCAGTTTCAGCATTAGATTATTGACTGAAATATAGTGATATTTCTCTGCAAATTCTAACCAAGTTATCCTAACTGACATTAACTGATGATCTTAGCTGAAAAACCTACCACCAATCTCCATTTTTTGATTAGGTTGTATAAATTGGATTCTGAACTTCTTCTGTGGGACACTAAAATTGAGGTCAATACCAACATCCCTTTTCAAGTCTGAATTGGGAGTCGAAAGGAAGAAGCGAAGGACAGCTTCATGTGGGAGCCACGAATTATCCTGAGAGAAAGAAATGACAACCACCTTTACAATTGGCACAGCACTTCCAAAACAATCCCACTGAGCTCCATAACATGACCACAGCCACCTTCGCTACTACAGTGATTCTTCACCTATCTGCTTTTCAGGAGTATCAGCAAGAAACTTCTATTTTTCCCAGGCTGTATTATTATGGAAATAATAATAATGCAGACCCCTGAAAGGCAGTTAAGTTGACTACACAGTACTGAGACAAACCATTCTTTCATCAGCATAATAAACTAAAACTAAGGCCCAAGTTAAGCATGTCATAATGGTACCTGAGGAACATAGTTATATGCAGCTTCCATGAGGTACTGCTGCAGGCCTCTGTCTTGCTTAGTTAACACGACAGCCACCTTCAAAGGTCCACTAAGAGGAAAAATCAGACTGCTGGTGGGGTCAGGATATGACATTTCAGAACACAGCTGCCAGCCAATAATCTCAGACACTGGTGGAAGATAACAGTTGGCACATTCAGTTAGAACAACAAACAAAGAAAACATGCAAATGCAGACTGCACTGAAGACCTTCTAGAACTAATATGTAAAATCAGATTCTACTGAATAAAATAATCTGTTATGAGTGTTTCAGAATAATCAAGCTTTTCTAAGACAAACATAACAGCTAGACTCACCTTCCTTTCTAGTACATGATGTGGTTTCTGTGTGGTCTTGGAAAACATCTCTCTCTTCTGTCTCATCCACCATTGTGAAGTAGAGTTTAGAGCTACAACCAGGAATTTCACAGTCACTCACAACCGATTATGTTAAATTACTGCAACATTTAAACAAAATTCTCAGCTATATGTCATCTTCTCACAGATAGGAAAAACAAGAAGGATTAAGTTCGGCTAAGGTCAGTCTACATTTCTACTAATTAGCACTCAGTTTTAGTCACCGTTTCTGTGTTTAATCTGTCACTATCTTGAGATTCTTCTGTAGTTCTTCACAGTCACTACTAGATTTCTCTGTTCTGAGCAACACACCTTGTTAGTACTAGATTCTACATTGCTCCACTATTTTGCTAAATCCATCTGTAGAAGTAATGCTAAGCTTTTCATCCACCACTTCAAGAGCCCCAGCTAGATTCTTTGGACATTAAAAGTTCCAGAAACAGCACTGACCTTCAGTAGGAGAAAACAGGGAAGTATGAAAAACTCATTTATATCTCTTATCATAAGGCTTGATTTGAATTTATGTTTTTATGATAAAACAATGTAAAATGCACAGAATAATTTCCCCCTCCTTTTCTTCTGAATGGCAGATTTGGTCTGTAAGTCAGACTGAAACAGTTTGTTTGCTGACAAAATATATTTCTGCTCTATTAATGAGCCTTCCAGTTCACTTCTGATTCAAGAAAGTTATCAAGAAAGTTCCTATTTTAGGAAGATGTCCTTCCTTAATCTTACCTGAAGTTGATTATCTCCATAGATTCTTCAGGAGTGTTCAAGAAAACTTTGAGCTCTTGCCCCTTTTTTACCTGGATTCCTCCATCAAGACTAGTAGATGTCCTCATTCCTGCTAACCAGCTTAGTCCAGCCTGTCCCAGAGTCCCCACAGTTCCCATTTGGACAGAAAGCTGGACAAATGCACTGGGGAAAGATTCAGACACATATTCTCCTATGAAAAGCACTTTCTTTTCAAAGCACTTCATTTAAACCATAGGCTGCTCATCCTCTTCAACAAATACACAGTGTTTGATGCTCTGAACATTAGAATCATGACAGTTGTTTTGTTTCAGGAAATAACTGGAAAAAAAAAATGCACCCAGACATACACTTTCTAACATCAATTAAAGCATAGTTTTATTATATGTCCTAAGTGAGTGATCTGAACCCAGACTTCAGCATGAACTATCAGGAAAGAGAAAGTGACTAGGGCTGAGTATCATGGTGCAAGCTTCTCTCTGCCTATACAGTTCTTAGTGAGGTTTAGCAAATGAATTCAGTATGTATAGAAGCCTATAGTAGCCAGGTATGGAAACACAGGGTTAAATCATCCATTGGTTTGTAAATCCATACATAACCTGTAACTGCATGCCTGATTCTGAGAAAAATCCAAAATGCCATCCCTGTAACAGGTAAAGCATTCAAAAGATCATCTGCATGCAAGCATTCAGGAATTTGACTTAGAGGTAGGGAGGAATGGTCAGCTTAAAACAGTACTGGAAAAGGACAGCAACAGCCTTCAAAATCAGACAGGCAGGACAGGAAACCACTGCTGTCTTTCTAAGATAACAACCATTCAGTAATAGAAGGATGATGACTGCTGGAGTTCTTCAGGAATCTCCCAACTGATTGTCTCCCAACAGACATTCACACAAAACTTTCGTGTCAGGAACTGCTACTTGAAACCAGGAATATGTGAAAGTGACAAATTTGTACCAGTTATTACCTTGGCTTGATATACCCATTTAGAAAGAAGTTTGACTGTTGTTTGAAATCAGCATTCCCTTTGATTTTTATGTTGATTGCTGCAGAGGCATTGACTGCCAGCTGAACAGGAAAGCCTGAAATTGCTGGAAACTGCAGTTCTTCAGTGGCCAAACTCAGCCTTTTATTAAACTGGATCTCTTGCCCCTGTTGTGAAAAAAAAACAAATAAACAAAACCTGCAATTTTATTTTGCTTAATAAAGTCAGCATTCAATAATTTTTCCAGATATAAATATTCACTGCAGTTGTCTGCCACAGAAGTGTTTTTAACTGAGCTGATTTGGGACATAAAGCAGAAAGCAGCCCAAAGCCTGCATCTTGCCAGGGCATGAGTTAGACACTCTTCCTACCACAGTGAAAGAAAGAATTATTTTCCATGTAATCGTGGATGGATTTGAATGAGAAAGGCTATCTAGAAGAACCATCAGGAAACAGAACACGTCCTTGCCCCACGTACCGAATGCTGCTTAAACCCTCTATATACTGGTGTCTTTTAAAGTTCAGTTTAGAGAAACAGTAAGTCACATTTTATATCTTTTATGAATCTATCAGAAAGTACTTTCTCAAGGCATTTACTTCCAATTAAAAAAAAGGTTCCTTTTACCTTCAGAAGTTTGACAGCCAACTCGGCCAGATTTAAAGAATAATGCTTCATTTGTTTTCTTAGATCTTCACAATCCAAGAAGCTAAGTTCATTGCCAAAGATCTTCATGCTTAGCTCACATTTCAGTGCCTCCTTTCTTACTGTTCTCTCAGTGAACTGACATGTGACAAAGAAATAAATCAGGGTGAGAATGATGTTTATATCCACTTCCTTTCAAACTCACAAGAAACAATTCCTCAGCACAGGCTATATTATTAGTAAACAGAGGTTAGGCTCCCTTTTATAAACATCACAAGTGCACTTAAGACCCTGGGTTAGTACTTGTTTCAAGCTAAACTTCAGCTCCACACCACACAACCTAACTTTCACTACAAACACAGGCAACGTCTAGTCCTATGACCAGGCAAAAGGAGAAGTATTGCAGTACATGTGTTCAAATAGATAAAGCTTTGACAAAATCTCAATTAATACAACATTATGGGTGCCATGATTGCTAAATAAACTGCTAAGTAAAAGTTTACATTTTCCCTCTCTATAAATCAATGCAACAGCAACACAACATGAATATGAGCTTACACTGCAAGAAGGTTAGATTCCCCAGAAGAGAGATGGTCTACAACAAACTAAATAAACCCTGGTCCCCAAGTTTTCCAGGTAATACATCAACAACTGAAGTAAATTCCCAAAGCTTTCCTGTTCCATGCACAGAACATAGCTCTCTCCAAACATGGGTAAATTCACAAAGGGTCAATATAACATGTGACATCAAACAACATGACTCTGGAACTTAACATCAAGCAACTGTTCATGGTGCTCCAGCAGCCAACTGACAAAAGAACATCAGTATAAAGAGGATCAGAGCTCAAAATAATGAGAGGAAGCCTGTAACACAGGCAACATACTTCCCTGGCTGAGAGTCATTGTTTTAAGACAATAAAACAACCTGAAGAACTGCAGAATCCGGCTCTTGGTTGCTTTGTATTTAATGCAGCTATTAAGTTCTCTGCAAATGAGTGGAGCAATATTTGCATACCCTCTAGGCAAAGGAGTCACAGTAATACAGAACAGTTGTTCAATGCTAGATGGGCCCCTAAGTTTAGTGGGGAATGTAATTTATGTTTCCAAGACCTACAGAGTCAGTTACCTTTTTGACTACCTCGTTCATCTTACTGTACTTTCTCCCAGGACAACTCTGCTTAGCGTGCCTCAGCTTTGGCTTGCCAGACTTGGTCACAAGATGGTCAGCAGGCCTGTATTGCTTTGAAGTGAGATTCCTCTGCTTGGCCTTCCCTGTTGTTTCCACTGGGTTTTCTGACTTGTGGTTTCTTTCATTAGTGTTTGCAAAAAAATAGTCACTGAAAGTAGCAGAATTCTGCCCAAAAATCTTCTGCACGAAAGCTTCAGCATTCTCTAATCGGACAGTGACCTAGGGGGAGAGGATACAGCACTGAGCAGCCTGACAACCAGGTGCACAGGCCACTTTGAGAAAGCAGCATACTTTGAGAAAGGAACTGTAATGGGAAAATAGCAAATACTTCCTTTCACTACAATAGACCAAGCATCCCTTGAGGAGGGGGATAAAGGAAAACAAAATTAAAACCCCATAAACTTGCCTCCAGTAGATTTACAGCCTGCCCCATTAGATGAACAGTCAAATTTGTCATGACTGATCTTGGTAAAAAAGATGCAGGAGAAAAGACCACTGATGCTTCCATATTTGCACCTGCACCAGCTGCAATAGAAAATATCAGATGTTTGTCATTTAGAGATCAGCTATTCTCATATACTCTGCAAGTCTCATCATTCTTTGGGAAACTGCAACTCAGCTCACTAAGAAGACGGAGAATCAAACATTAAGTCAACAGCAAAGACTTTAATGGACACTACTGAAAGCCTATTATGTGACTAACACTAGAAGAAGAACATTTGACTGCCATTCTATTCTAATACATTCTATTCACAACTGCACTGGAAGAGATGGACAGAACAAAAGTTACTTTGGAAAATATCTAGTGTTTTTGCTAAAAACAAATGACAAACATGGTAAAAGAAGAAAGAATTTGTCTCAGTCTTTTCCTATACCATGGAAACCACGTGAATCAGAAGAAAAAATACATCCCAATCCCATGTTGCTGCAAAGAAATCATCTGCAGAGTTCATTGGTTCTTATGCTCCTGTCTCACAAAAGCAAAGCTGCATGGCACCTGCTTTGCTGGAATTATACTGGATACTCCAATCAAGGTCAGGGTAGAATCAAGCCAGCACTTGCATCTCTGGGTACTACTAAGTCATAAAAATTAAAATTCTCTGGAGCAAGATGTAAAGGACTAGAAAAGCCATGTGGGATTTTAATAATCCACATGCACAGCATGAAGATCTAAAGCTCCCCATACCTGAGTGGAACGTGGCATCGGAATATGAGGAGTATTTCCAGGTCTCCTGCTCAAAATATCTGCTAAGGATTTCATCAGGAATAGAATCTTGAAGGTGCTCCTTCAGTGGATCATCTGTCTCCAGGAGCTGAGAGAGATGACTCCAAACAAAGGAGCCCACTTAAATTCAACAAAGAAAAGCATTTGGAAATGAGAGAAAAATTAAAAGTTTTAAAAACTGATACAGGGAACCTATTTATTTATTTATACCAGAACTAATCCCCTGACCATAACAGAATTCATTCATTTTCAGCACCATTAAAATCAGACTCAGAAACTATTGGACTGTTTCTGTTCTTTCTTCAAAGAACAGATGCCACAGAATTATTCTAAAAATGGCTTTCAACTTTCACATTGGCAGCATCACTCATTTCGTTGTTGAACAATCACTGACCCAGAGTATCAAAACATAAAAATAATTATTTCAGTCTGTGACAGACAGCAAGCACAAGAAAATCTTAAAATAACAGTTAAAACCATAAGCAGGAATAAACAAAGCCTTCAAAAGGGAAGCGTTAAGCAATTTTAAACATGGAGACGTCTATGAACCAGATACCCTACATGAACACTGGCAGCAACACTGGTGGACTTTTAAGACAGAATTGGCAATAAAGTTTCTTTACCTACAGCAAAGAAATAATTCCAATAGAAAGGATCTTTCTATACTGTGCTATGTACATTTCCAAAAGCACTTCCAAACACCCCTGCACATACAGTTAAACAGTTGTGATTCAGAATTACTGTTTTTGCATGAGACTGTGCATGGCTGATGGTTTGGCCAATGCATGTGCTGCACTGTGGGGGGCAAACATATTCCATGTGTTCTGGAGCCTGCTTCCTAAAGAGAAGCTTTTTTTTTCTATCCTGAAGATGCAAGATATGAGGCTCCAGTGCTAGCTCAATGCACAGACACTGAATATTGATATAACTCCAATTTTCACAGTACTTCTTGGTTTTATATTGCTTTTTCTCAATGTGGCACCAAAAATTTATTTTGTGCTCTGTGCTTTCAAAACCACTTGCTACTCAGAACTCTATGATACCAATTATTTAGGTGTTACAATCAACCAAAGGCAAAGGAAGGAAATCAAATTCATGAGTACTGCAGGCCAGCTGTTCCACACTTGGATACATGATTAACACCCTGCACAGTCTTTTTCACAACATTTGTAACACAAGTCTCAGTTCACACCTTTTGCTTTTCACTCATGTTGTAACAAGGTTTTTTATGCCCTTTCTTTGCCATTAGATCCAGAGTTCTCAAATTGTGATCCTCAGGGGACTTTGTGTTGGCTTGAAGAAATGCTTCCAGCACAGTGATGAAGCCTCTCCCACTAAGCCTTGACCCTAACTGCAGGAAGCCTTCAAGTTCCTGGGTATCTTAAATCATCTCAATGAAAATCAAGAGGCCTCTCTTCACAGCCTTCAGACCTGCTTAGTTTCTGTCTAACACTATGTCACAATATTGTAATCAGTGGTAAAACCACACCAAAACTGATGTAAAATAACTGCAAAGGAGGACAGTAACAACGAAAAATCATGGTGGGGCAAGCCCTCATCATAAATATTTGTATTATGTCAAGTAACTGAATAGTAAATGTGGAATTTAAGAGCATTAAAGAAGTAATAAAGAAATAGTTTATTTTATACCTGCAGCTTACAGTATTTTTTTCTGCCAGTCACTTCTTTCTTAACAAAATGTAATTTGCAGTTATCCACTGTATTTCTAATATACTAACACCAAAGATGTTCTATGCATCTCTTTCTTGAGAGTATTCTGCTGATGAAATGTTGCCAGCAGAGGGAACTAATTCCATGAAGTGTCACTTCTTACTTGCTATTGCTAAATTAAAATATCACAATTCCAATACAAAATGTGGCAGTAATACAAATGATCTTTTGAAAACAACCTACAAATTGATACAGACTGGTACCATTGCACCTGTAAAGTCAACGTACACTGAAATATAATTTAGGAACTTTTAAGACTTCAGTAGTTGCTTAGCTAACCTTGACTGGATGTTTCCTCCAGTAAAGTCTTTTGTACTTGTTTAAATAACTCCTCACTTGGACATTTCATTGCTATATAATAAGCAGCAATCCTTATTTCCACATCTTCACTGGTTGCTTGATACAGCTGAAGTAATACAGCGTTCTAAAGACAATGACAAAAGGAAAATACAAGTATGGTTTACTCCCCTAACACACTTCATGTACACACCTTTAGGTACAGGTTAGGTTTTCTTTCTGAAAAGAGGTAGTTATTGCTACCTGACCTGACAAAGCCACTTCATGCAACACGTATGCAAATGGATCCACACATATACTCTCTAATACCTTATCCACAGACTTCCAGAACAAACTAACTGTCATGATGACCTGAATCCTATGCCAACTAATTTATACAGGACTGTCTGCAACACAGAGCCTCCCTTGCTAGCACTGCTAGCAACAAGCCTCTAACATTAATAGTTAGCATTTCAGAGAATGAGACAGTGGAGCAGATTATAGGAAAAATCAAGTACTATGGGGTTTCAGCCATAGTCCCCACAAATGTAAGCCACCCAACTGAGGTAACTTTTAAAGAAGTCATAAACATTACCTCAGTCACTGGATGCATTACTTCAATCATAGCAAAGCATATTATAGGTGTCTTCATCAGGGTGCTCCTACCAACCTCACTTCAACAGGAGAGGAGCTCTGCTGGAAGACACCTTTGCACTTGTTCCTTATTTGCTTGCCTGTCTCATAACTATACCAGAAAGCTAAAAATCTGGAAGAGCACCAGGAAGCCATCAGTCACCTGCTGGCAATCAGTCACTCACCCTGGCAGAACAGGGAATGCGCCTGAAGGCCTGGATAGCAGCTAGGCGAATTTCCATCGGATTACTTCCCAGGGAAGCACATGAGCTCAAAACAGGAGCTAGTGAAGCTGCTGCCAGTCCTGCATTTCCAATGGCTTTTAAAACCAGCTGCATCTATAAGTGCAAAGCAGGGTAGAATAAAAAGCTCTCTATCTGTTGTCAGCATAAAATTTTAGTGCATTAACATTTTCTGTGCACAATTCTCTGTTTAAATCGATAACTGATCATCTGGGGGGTCTTACTGCAGTCCCTATTGCACCAGGTAGACGCTGGCTTTAGTGCAAGGACTATAAATATGCCTGGTGGAATACAAAAGCATTGTAAATGCGATGGAAATTGCATGCAATGTAATTGCAGTGGAAAAGCCAAATTCATGGATGAAAACATACACAGAAACTACAATTGTATGGCTAACAGAAAGGCAGTGGATTTTTTTTTTAATAAAAAAGCTTTTTTCAAGGCTCCCATTAAATAAAATCTGGGGGGTTTTAAGTTATTCCTTCAATAAATGGGGCATGAATTAAAAGAGAACAGACTGCTCACACTATATGAAGAAAAACAAATCCCACAAATCCCATGTGAAACATACATGAAATAAAACTTATCTCTTGTGCTCTTACTGCTATCAAATACACTGTTACCAGTATCTCTGTTTTCTAAGCATAAGAAAGAACTGATTGTTTAGGAAGATAATCAACAGAAGAGGCAAAGATATTTCTTCAGTAGCAAATGTCAATTAAAGATATGCTTCTGTATGACTGATACCTCACTGAGCTGTTCCGAATCTTGCACGGTACAGTTTCCTCTCAAAAACGTCCCTAGAGTCCTTGTAACAGTCTGCACAGCAGGTACACCATCACAGGGGCTGTAAGCTGAACAAAACCTATGTAAGAGAGCAGTTATTCCTAAGAAGCAGCTCTGCCTTGCTCCTGGTGAATTCAGCAAAGGCTGTAAATAAGCACAAAAGGAACAAGCTGTTTCAGAAAAGTCCTTCTCAGCATTACTGTAACAGACCACACAAAATAAATGTATCAAAATATCTACACACTAAAATTCAATCTCAACAATGTGCAATGTGTATTTTCAAACTGTCCTTAAAGGATTTTAACAAACATAAAAGGACAAGCCTGCAAAGATAGAGGGGTAACTTCTTCCACCTTCACATGTAAACATACGAGCTACATTAGAGTCAACCTGATGTTCTCCATCCAAAGCAGAGAGTAGCGGCAACAGCATCATTCATCTCACCCTGACCTAAGTCATGTGGAAATCTGTGAAACACACTATTATGGTAAAAGTATCAGCCAGCTAGATGGATGATAAATGGAAAAAGACAAAGCAACACCCACTCACAGCAAGGGATTCAATCATGCCTGAGGTGGGTTTAGGAATGAACGAAAGTGACCAGAAGAAATATTCTACTTTGTCTTCCTCAGCTTCTCCAGAAGCTATAATCTCTTTCATCAGGACAACACATGCCTCTGTAGCACAAGATGGGAGAGCATCTACTAGTGGCTGCCTGAAACATAAAATTACAGCAAACATAACTGACCAGAACACTCAAGAACCAGGTAACTAACACACTCAGGTCAGACTTCTTTCAGAGTAAATCATCAGTATTAGCCTTTGATTTAGTGACCTGATGGAAACATGTCTCAGCCAAGATGTGACGAAGTGTATTGGTATTTAAAGAACCCTACGCAGTTCAATGGTCAGTAGAAACCTGATCTGAGATCAGGCTGCTACTGAAAGATGTGGCTCCACCACTTCCACGCTCCCAGCCTAACATTTGTCTCCTCTCCCCCATGAGCACTAAAGGTACTGATCCAGGTAAGCTCCCTCATGACAAATGGCAGTAAACACTTAACAACCAGCAGCACTGATTTCCATCATGACTCACTTCCTGTTCACATTGTCCTGAAACAGGAAACCTGTCTGTTGCAATAAGCATAGGTTTGAGAAGTTTACTTTGTACACAATGTTCATTTCAGTAAGGAGAGAAAATCACCTTTCCCTCACATAAACAAGATCTCCGATACACACTGCTCTTCAAAGTGTTCCAAACTGAAATCCAACATTTGGGCATGGACTTAAAACATTCATATACATACACTAAACGCAATTACTACAGGGACCTTACCAGTTGTCTCTGCATTTAAATGAAGATCTTTGCCACAGCACTTTCAAGGCCTCAAGGGAAAGATGTCGAAGTTCAAACACAAGAGTCATGAAAAGGTCTGCAGCCTGTAAGAGAGCACAACAATAAATGCAATATTACAGCTGTGCAGAAACCAGTTTGAGAGAACAGAGCACAACAAGAGACTCTGGATTACATTGGCATTGCCACTGATATACTACGTAACCTGAGAGTAAAACCCCCTCTCTTCCCTGTGCCCCTATCTTCCTTCCCTCCCTTATTTTTCTCTTCAGGCTGCAAATACATAAGGAGAAGGGCTTTCACATAGGATGTCAGTCAGTCCCCCAAGCAACAGTGCTCAGAAACCACTCTGCACACCACTAGCATGCAAATGAACAAGCAAAAATCATTTACGTAACTACAGTATCTTAACTCATCTTGATAAACAGAACAATTTCCTTACCTGGGAAATACTGTGACATACTCTCTACACCCCTAAGTTAGAAACATGCAAATCCAAGCACCCAACTAGGTAGTAACTAGCAATTGGAAAGCCTTATGAGAAAAACAAACAGTGAGACCATGCCCTGACAATAAACTCTTTTGGGTCAGACTGGGGTAAAGGAGTTGGGCAGCTGGGCACTGCTTAGTGCATACACAGCCACATTCACCAGAGCTCAACCCACCAGAAAAATGCAGACAGCCAAATGTAAAGGTAGCCCCCAGCAGAAGCTGCATGATAGGCTTCCTTCAAGCCTCTCCCAAGTGAGGGTCGCTTCTCCCACCCCTTTGACCATTCTTTGTCAGGATGCAGCTTGTCCACTTAATGGTCCATTAGCTAATCTATACCCACATTGAAATTCAATCTTGTCTCATAATAGCATTAAAAAAATGCAACAACAACTTTGCTTCCTTGGAAATGACACCATCTCCACCCCTACTTTCTCATCCCTTCTCTGTTTTCCCTGCAGTTGGGGATTTTCCCTTCCATTTATTCTTGCTTTTGTGTCCTGAAAGAAATGCATAATCTTGCCTCATTCAGTGTCAAACAATAAGGAGACAAACAAGCTATACATGGGTAACAGCAGAGCTGTCTCCAAGCAACACTGTGGCCATTCCCATAACTTCTTTCCAGGTCCAAAGGACATTTTATCAGTTGGAAGAGGGGATAATAAAGATCCCCTTTGAAATGTCTTGTCACACAGAAGGAACACCCTGAAACAGTGAAAATGGCTGACAACCAGTCGAGTCTGGTGCTGGGACAGGCATATGATGAATAATTCACCTCTTTTTTAGGCAGTGGCACAGAGAGCAACCACTTGTGCTAATCTTGGCAATTCACAAAACAAATTTCCCACACATGAAGCCAGTGGGCCTCTCTGGAGACAGAGGTGACATCCCACTATTATTGGGAAAAATCACCTACCATTCCTTCAGACACTGAATTATGGGTGTTCAAAAAAAGGCAGGATTTAGAGTGTTTCACAGATCCACTGCAGTAATTGATTTTTTCACCATTTTCCAAGCAGTATGTAGCCCTCTAGTCTGCTCCCTAATGCCATTACATACTGCTGTTACAATGACAGACACATAGAATTATGCATTATAGAAGCCAAAGAGGCTGCTTTTATTCTGCATTACCAAGATCCATTATGTTTATGGCTCTGTTAGCTCTCTATAGCCCCAATCTTTCTATCATCCAGCTAAAAAAGATGGCAGACTTGCTTATAACTCAGAGACGGGAACCTTTCCTATGTACCACCAGCCAGAAAGGCCAACCTGTTGCTTTCTCCACAGCTCTGTGCTGAGGTCTTTGTCAGACTATGGTCACCATTTAACAGGTTAGGAGTAACTGCTAGGGTTGTCATTTATCACAGCTAACTGAAGTTGCCAGCTTCAGCTGCAACTGTGATCCCCCCTCCACCCTGGGCCTTTGCCTTAGGTCTGATGCCACATTACACAAACACATACTTGTGCTCATTAATCACAGCTAAAGCTAAAAGGAAGGTGCACATAATAGATTAATTTCTAAACAAGCACTCTTCTCCAGTCCCCAATAAAACCCATACTCCACCTCACAGAATCACCCCAGCGAAGAGACGAACCAGAGCTTTTGTTCTTTGACATGGGATTTAACCTAGACAAAGAAAGATTTTCTCCTAGGCTAGATCTGAAGACTTCTAGCATCACTTGTACCTACCTGCACTTACAGGAGAGATCACAGCCCCCCCTGCACAAGAAATAACCTTGCTCCAAAGTATAAACAATCTAACAAGAGAAGAACAAAGGGCATTACAAGAAAAGAGAGGTTAAGTGTAAAACCTTACCTCAAAAGTTGCACTGTGTGCTAAGCAAAGCTTCCACACTAGTTCAGTCACTTCCCCTCCAGTGACTTCCCTCTCAGTTTCTTCCCTTTCATACAGCATGCTGGTCACATACAGATCCTTAGAGTCCACTGGAAAAACGTAAGGAAAAATCAGGTATCTGGTGGTTGCTGACCATTTGCTATGGTTAACCCTAAATGCTAAGGGAAGTTTCTCTCTGAGCCTTTACTTCTACACCTAAGAATCTCTCTAGTCTCAGTAAAGCCAAGGGATTAATATGAACGTCTGCAGCCAGGTTGCTTTCAAGAACACAGTATAATAAAGGCCGAAAGACAAATGTGACCTAAAAGGAGGAGTCAGGCAAAGAAAATAAGACAAAGAGGACACAAATGAAATAAGGTCCCACTTTCCACCAACAGCCTCATACAATGGCTTTGCTACTTTACATTCATTGCCCTTTCCTATTTTATCCAACCACCTGCTCTACCCCACAATTCAACCTCCCAAAAACTCAACAGGAGATGTAGGCAACAAGAAAAATAAACCCCTGGGCTGGAAATCTGGATTTTCCTTTTTTTCTCCTAAAAACACCACTATTCACAATCAGATAAAAATATACAAAATGTTTCTCAACATTCAGTGCTCAACTTCAAAATCTTTCCTCAGGCAAGCCTCTCACTGACTTCAGTAAAATCATTCTCCTAAGCAGAAGCACAGACAGCAAAGCAGCAGCAAAAATCAAAAGTTCTCAGCCATGTCATGTCCTCAGTTCCATTTGGACTTGAATTGTTCAGGCTCCATGTGTACACAAACGAGGAGTTGTCCCCAGACGCAGGAAGGCTGATGTTCTGTGTAGAAGGGGGCTAGGTATGTCGAGGTAAAAAGGAGTTGGCTGTTATGGAAATCTATCACTTTTGGATCCCACCCAGCTTCATTAGAGCATGCCTCAATTTCCAAAGAAGGGAGAGCTCTTACCAGCCCAGACTGTAAAAAACATCAGCTTTCACAGTTTAACACGTTAAAGGAAAGTCAGGCAGAAAGAGTTCTCACAGGCAGGACGCAGACCCAAGATTCTTCTAGGAAATAAACTGACTTTATTTTAGCAGAAACATCATGTTACCTTTTTCGTACAGTGTCTCTGTTTCCACTTGAAAGAGTTTCAGTGAAGACTGTGTCTGTGTCTTTGCTCCACTACCCTTCTGAGAGAACAGTGTAACAAGGTTGGACTCAGTACATTTGGCCTCTGCCAGGACTCCATCCTTAACACTCTGAACACATTCCAGTTTGGAGGACAGGATCTGCTGCTCAGGCTGAGGGAACAGATACTTCAGGTAAAGTCTTGATGACCTATGTCAGCCTGCCCAATCCTTTCTCTCCCAGCTTCACAGTGGACAGTGTGAAGTCTCTTGCCCAGAGCTTAGGCAGCATCCAGCCTGTGGCAGTTAATATGCTCTTTATTTTCAGTCTAATTTTTCCATCTCTGAAATGCATCTGCTCCTTACTTTCAGCATCAAAGGTCTCAAATCATTTCAGTTCACAAAGCATCAGCGTTACACAGATCTTTTTGGTCAGCAGAGTTGAGAAGACCAAAAGGCTGGTAAATTATGACTAGCTAGTACAATAAAAGAAAGAAGTAATATCCAATAAAACCAGCACAAGATACAGACATTGACAGTATTTGCCATGAACAGTGGAAAGCTGTAAATCTGGCCTTAGAAAAGCAAGTATCTTTCCAAAGTTCTCCGCAAATAACAACTTTCTTTGCATAATCTATTTTCCTTACCCACATCTTGCTACTCCCCTCTTCCATGCTCTACCTTCAGTTTACCACTAGAACATATTTTGGTGAGAGTTTAACCCAGATGCCTGACAACCTCTTGCATTTATCTAATATTGTTCATCAACTACAACGCAAACCTGTGTTAAAAACAAATTCTGTCAGTAACAGGCATTACAGAGACAACCAATATTCATCATTTCTCTGCTAAGGACTGAAGTTTGGGCAGACACACACAAACACAAATGAGCATAAGCAACTCTTCAAAAATGTTCTCATTTACATTATGACTCTTCCAAGAAAAGAAAAGGAAGAATCAGTGTCATTCTCCTAGACTTACTGACGTACGAGGGAGAACAACAGACTGCACAGAAGTCAAACCAGAGTACCGATGAGAGCAGAGGGTTAAGTCCTTTGTCTTGACTAGAGTGGGACCTTTCCGCCTGTACCTGGTTGGGCATATTCCCAGAACATCCACCTAGTAACAAATGACAAGTTTTGAATCACACAGACAATACAAGCAGCTGTTACAGGCTATTACAACAAGTTTTAATAATTGCTTTATTGTAATTACAATGCAACAGAGACTACAGTCCCTTGCAGGACACTGGCTTTGCCACAGAAGTCGTGGAAAGCCAAATAATTTTAAAGACCTTGGTCAAACTTCGTAACAGCCAGGGCCTGTTGATTTGTTTAACTTCACTGTGTTATTCTGAACAGACCATTTACAGATGTATGCTTTGTAATTTAAGATTATGTGGCTTTGCAGGGAAGCATTCATTCAGAAGAGCATTTCTACTCAGAAGTAAAGTAATTACAGTGGCTGTCCCAACCCTTACCACAGAACAGTTATTCAAGCACTGACATGGAGCACTAGCAAGAGAATGAGGTACTGCACATCATGCTGAAGGTCAGTCTAGAGATTGCTCCTCACAGCAGAAGAGGTGCAGTCATTGAGGTATCTCAGCTGCACTCATGCAATAGTGGTGTACTCTGGACTATTAATTCAGTGTAATGTAGCAGAACTGGACCTTAAGTGTCAAAAAAAGCAAAGAGCTCTGAGAAGCCTGATCTTAAAGCCTCCTGAGTTAAGGAAAAAAGCCATTATGAATAACCATGAATAATGAATATTTTATTTTCTCTAGAGAACAGGTAAAGCACAAACCCTAGTGTTGCAACTTCTCAGTGAACTCTGCAATACATAGCTTTTCCTCAGGCAACCAAGCAGTGAATTCCAACCCCCAACAAGAAAGCAAATGACAGATCATTTTGTTATATTCACTACAAAATGCAGGCACACAACCACCACTGGTTGCTGAGCAGTCACCAAGGGGCAAAAACCTTTAGTTACATACAAAAGGAATAAACTTAACATGAACAAGGGCTAACAGCCACTCTAGAGCATGACCCCACCAATGGTCTCACCTCTTCAACAACTGCGCTAGCAGCGGATGCTTGCGATGTCTGCAGGACACTGAGAATGCCTCGCTTTATGTTCAGAGCCCAAGTTGGCTCACTCCTCACAGGACAGAGCTTCAGAACTTTCCCATCATGGAAAGAAAAATGAAGGGGATGCTGTTCTAGTATTTCCCTGCAATGAAATAGTTTATAGTTTCTTGCTTCAAACAGTGGCTGCAACTCAGTTTATGACATTAGACTGATATTCTGAACAGTGCTGTTCCTCCACAATGCATCTGTCTTGTTCTGTATGTCCATTCCTTATAGCAAGCCTCTACCCTTCATTAATTCACCCTCACCCTAAGAGCCCTTAAAAAACCAAGCACGTTTACCAAGATAATCACAGCATCTTTGACATAACACTTACTAAAGCCAACTCCTGGTAAATTCTTTACAAGTAATTGTACTTCATGGCAATGATCCCTGTTTAATGCAGGAAGTTCAAGGTGCTTTTAGATTGCTAAGCATGTCTCCATTGCAAAGTATCTGCATGTACTCTTACCATTCCTCTTCAGCTGTGGTGCACGTAAGAACAACTCCTTTCCAACCAACCCATACCTTCCTGCTCTGCTAGGTGTACTTGTCTGGGCTCCATCCCAAAGTTATCCCCCAATCTCTGCTGTCAGTCCACTACCTAGCTGCTCTTGCTCTCCATAATTGAGAATACTGTCTTTTATACTTTTGCAAGAGACCACTTTTAAACATTGTTTTTCACTCCTAAAATAATGTACTTTAATCACATATTTCCTCTCTAAATGGGCAAAAATAAGCCATCCAAAGGAAGAATTCTACATTATCCCAATAGTTAGCTCCATGCAGGCTGACACACAGTTTATCTGCACTTTAACAGTGGAACTCACTGTTCACAGAATCAACCAGGTGATAAAGACAGTGCAAGAGAAAAACTTTTAATGCACCAACACCTGGATAAAGTCTTTCCAGAAAAGACTGTTCCCATGGGATAAGGGTTTCTGAACTGCTAGGCAACTGTGGTTGCTTTTGCTACTATCTGTGGAAATTACATGCATGTTCAGAGGACAAGCTAGACCACTGTATATTCACAATAGGCTGAGCAAATGCTAATAAGGTTCACTTGTCTGAATAATTTTTTCAATAGCTAAGCTTCACTGAATGCTTGCTTTGCTCCCTCTGTTTTTTAGGCTTCTCTGAGAAGCACAGGATGCAACTGCTTTTATTGGTATGAAACTCCTACAGATAACTTCAGAAGATGTGCCTGTGTCTGAGCTGAAGTCTTTCAGCAACACTCGTACTGTGGAACACTAAGCTCTTCCTGCTGAATATAAAAAGCAATACATTTGCTCCAGACTTGCTCTTTGTGACCCTCTGAATTGAGTTCATTACCTCAGTTCAAGGCTGAGCTTAATCAGACAACAGAACTGGGATTTTTGATGACACAAGAAGCATCAGCTCTCTGGGAAAATACCAGGCCTCCACAGCTTGAAAAGACCTTTTTGTATAGGCATCTTCACTAGAGTCTTTACCTTTGCAAGCCAGAGGGAAACACACTGACATATGTTATGAATGAGCTACTAGAAGTAAAGAAATAAAAGGAAGAAAATTACATCAGACAAATAAATGCAGTTTCCTGGAAGAAGAAAACCCAACACTTTGCACTGTGAGAATCCTCCAAACCAAGAACTTCTGAAATGTACTTCAAAATCCAAGAGCCTGTACCAGTAACAACTGCAACTCAGAGAACTAGTGAATGATCCACATGTGCTGCTAGCCAGCTAGGGGCTGAAGAATTTGCACCCAGAATAATTTTAATTTTCTACTCTCAAAATATTTTCATATAGAAAGGGATGAAAATTAGGTTCACAAAAACCTTCATGGACCAAGTGCCTCTCATTTTGCTGATGGTGCTCATATCCTGATTCTTGCTTTTCAAAAAAACCCCACCAAAACTCACATCCCTCAAAAAAACCCAAAAACCCAACAAACTCAACTACAGCTAGAGGCTATGAAACAGAGTGAACAGTCCTTGTGGGTCCCTTCCAACTTGGGATATTCTCTGTCTAGTCAAGCTGCTGCTGAACAATATAGCTTCAAAAATACAAGAACTAGACTAAAAGTTTTTCTACCTTAGATTGTCCATTTCCTTCAGAGGCTCCTCTCTGGATACAAGGCTTTTCTTAATCTGTACATCCTGCACCTAGGAGCAAAGATTATACAGCAACAAGTATCACTGCCAATAGGAACTTGTGGACTTTGCCAGGTGAGGATATCTACATAGAATGTCACAGACTATGGCAAAAGGCTCAGGGTTGCAAGCAACACAACTGCAACAGACACATCTCCAGGTTGTATATCTGAGACAGTTTTCAGAAAGTTCTTCTACAAAGTTTCACTCACTATTACACACATTTTAGACAGCACTACTGTATCTCAATGGAATGTTACGAGACTGAATTTCTCAGTGGGCTGGGAATGGAATTAATCCAGCACCTCATGCAAGTTCCTCAAGTCCTCTTTAAAATGCTCACCATTTTTAAATCTCTGGTGCAGATACCAAAGTGCTTAAAAATAAACCAAGTTTCTTTCAAAGGGACCAGCATCAAAGCAACTTTGCAACCTTGATTATGAGACCTAGAATTGAATAGGCTTTTAATTGTATGAAAAACAAATGTTTTAGAGGTAGCAGTAATCTCAAAGAAAGACACAGTTCCACATTAACTCATCCCAGTCACTCAGATGATGTGACAATACTCACTTTCAAAACCATCTGGCAACTCCCCAGCACCTCAATGATCACTGTGCTCTCCAGAGAGATGCCACTGCTTTTGTAAGTGCTTCCCTGCAGGAATGTGCTGGTGACTGCTGAATACCTGTAGCTGTACCTAGCTCTTCTGGGGAAGAATGATGCACTGTGTCCTAGGAAACAAATTTTAAAAATGTTTTTTTTTCGTTTATTAGGCTTCCTCCTCCTCCTAATTCTTTTTTTCCTACTTTTTAGCTGATTTCAGTGGCCAAAAGACTAAGCAAGAGGCTGGATATTCAGCATGTTCCCTTCCCACTTAAAACTGACAGAACTGGGTTTCTGAAAACACCCTGCATGCTAGTGATAGCTCAGTATGGAGGGGAAAAGAATTTCCCTCCTTCCTCTGCACATAACCTCACTATTCCCATTGAGGTAGGAATCTAACTTCCAAGAGAAGAAAAGGAGTGCAGTGCATTTATGACATGATGCTCTTTTGACTCCTTCCAGAGAGTAGCCAAGCAGAACCTTTGCAACAGGAAGACGAAAAAGAGCTGCTGATGCATTCAGTGCTCTTCATGCCTGAGCTGTGAGCTACACACATGCAGACAAACTACATGATGTGGTTTTTGTCTAAAGAACTTCGGATCTGAAAGCCTGCCCAAAAAGTTCCAAGCTGAGAAAAAAGAAAGAAGAGTCATAATATCTTCAATGTCGTAAGTTTTGATGGCTCTGGTGTGCAAGGCTGTAACAAATATGGTGTCCCCAAAACGTAAGACATTGGGATATGACCTGAACTGGGACCACTGAAGTGCAGAAGAGGGAAAATTCAAATAAAATACTCTCCCTTCCCTCAGATGAAGACAACACCACCTAGGAAAAATAATAGCTGCGGTTCCTGTAACAGAGCTGCCTTTTCTCTGCCTCACAGCAGCGCGGCAGCACTCAAGCGCTTTCAGTGGCAAAGCCATGCAGAGATGAAGTAATGCTGAACAAATGAAGGGTCTCCAAGTCACACTGTCTGAGTAGGCAGCTAAGAGACCACGGCAGGATCTCCTTGGGAGTAGAATATCCACGTGCTCCCCTCACTGAAAAGCCCTTTTGCACATTCAAGTACCTGCTGGCAATGTAAATGAGAAGCCTAAGTTACAAACTGCACCTCAAGCTGTTCAACTAAACCCTTCCAGGTCACTTCAATATCCTCTCTTCCCACCCATTCCTCCTTTACCAAATACAAGTTTTGTGCCCAAATACTCGAGGAGAAATCTTTCTTCAAGCCTGTTTTAGTAGGAAAGGAAAAGAAGACACTCATACGCGGCTGGCTTTTGCTTAGCTCTAATGTCTATGAGCTTTCTGCATTCACAGAATATGAACTTAAGGCAAGTCTGGGCCTGGTAAAGCTTAGTGGAACTTTTCCATTGCTTCCATAAATGCTGATCACACAGACTAAGTGTCACTCTTTTATGAAAACAATATCCCTGATGAAGAGAAGGAAATTTTCCAACCCCTCCTTCCTTCCCATATACAAGGCCTGAAGACAGTCTTGTTTTACTCACTCACCTACACACTCTGCAAAACAGGAAGCTCCATAATTTGAACTTTCCAAGGATCCTGCAGCAACAGGTAAAAATAACAGGAAAGCACTGAAAATCTGTATGCAGCTGAGGACAGACCTGCTGCTTTTCAAGTACAATGAAGTAACTGAAACAAAGGCATGGCCCTTTTGCTGACAAGTATATAGGGACAAGACTCTGCTCTCCCCATTTCCACACATCTATACTAGACAAACACACCCATAAAGGAGTGACATGACTTGGTCTATTTCTTGAGGTAGGTATGGAAATGCAACTAGCTCACCCATTTCTTTTAAGCAATCTAAAAACAAGGGGTTACTTTAATGGCTTTTACTGACAAAGTCAGTACAGCTTCTTCCATAGTCTTAAAATAAATACGGTAAGGCAAACTTGGAAAATCAGCCTCTGTTGCGTACCATCAGATCTTCCAAGAAGTTGAGCATCCCTCTCCAGGACCAGACTTAAGAGCTCTCTCAGCTCCCATGTGGACACCTGAATGCTGTGCTCCCAAGTTTTGAATGTGCTCATTACAGGCAGACAGTGTGGTAGGCTGAGAGCTCTGGACAAGCAAGCACTTTGTAAACTTCACTAAGATGCTCTAAGTTTAGCTTCTGCTCTTTGCTTTGTTGTTTCTAAATTTTCTTCCATAATTCATTTTGGTTCTAGAAACAACATGCATTTCTCCCTCTCCAGCTGACAAGAGTAGCAAAGGATCACATCCCTGACATTTCATATTCCCACCCCTCAGAATCCTTCATCTGCCAAATATCAGAGCGAGCACAATTTTAGAAGGTGATACTAACATGTTATTTGGAAGGGAGAGAATTAACTGACTGGCCCAGTCTCACTGTTTCTGTTTCCTTCCCCAGCAATGCTGAAGGAAGACGCACTATTTAACCGCCCTCCCACCTCCCCAGTACTACCCAGAGAGCTCAGGAAAGCAAAGTGCTGCACTACCCTGCAAAACAAGACAAAGCTCCTAGAAGAACTACCGTAAAGTTACAATATGTAACAGAATTGACAACATCTCGGACGTTTTGCTGGTGAAGAAGTATTTTGGACTGAGAGAGATCAATGTGAGCAGAGGAAAAGGTTTCTTGTACTTACTCCCTGAAGCTCCTGCCCCAACTGCACAGAGAAGGACGATGGTGTGCAGCTGCATGGCCATCGAAATCTCCTCAGCCCAGAAGTTAACAAAACCACATCAGTTCTCCTCTCAAAGGCACCTCTGAGCAAAGCACTGAAAGAAAAATTCCTTCACAAAGCAGGAGGTCACTATTTCAACACCCCTCTGGCAGCCAGAGGAGGGGCTCTGGTAGAGCAGCCCTAAGAGAGGAGGGTGTGCGAGTGCAGTAAGGGGGAGAGAGACACACACAAACATCTCTAACAGCACTTCAGCATTTTGGCAAAGAAAGAGAGAGAAAGATAACCTATTAAAAATTCCACAAAACTGCAAGGAGAAGAAGTTAACTATATGGCATCATAACATAGCAAATGCTCCAACAATCCCATGCAGTAAGTTTAAAATGCATAAATATATTTTAAATCACCCTAGCATCATTCCCTGATGATTAATCAACCAAAAAGCACACAAGATGGAAGCGAAAGCTTTGAGGCTGAAGACAAGGTGCCTCCACTGGCAGCAATGAATTGATAGGAGGCAGCTTATCCCCTCAACCAAAGTCCCAAACCGAAGACGGATGAAACCATACACATGTGATAAATGACTAAGTCTTTAAGCAAGACAATGCTCAAAGTTCGTAATTTTATTGAACAAATTAAAGCAAAAAAACCCAAACCAAACCAAAACAAAACAAAAACCCAACAAAGGCAAACTAACAGAGTGCAGTGCCTTAGGAGTGCAGGACGAAGGTGCCCCCGGCTACGGCTCCATACTTGCAGGCCCGAGGGCGAACACCAGCCGCCCGTCGCCCTCTCGTAATGGCGGCAAGGGCCACCGCGCCTCCCCGGGCCCGACCGGCGCCCACCGACCCACTCTTACGACTGTCTTGACATATTAGATTAGTTCTGGACCCTATAGGGAGCCCTTAAAAGCAGCTCACCGGACCCCGCCGTCGCCGGAGTGGCCATGCGGCCGGGAAACCCCAAACCCCTCACCAAACACGACGCGACGGACTAGGGACCGGACGCCTCTCAGGGCTGGTCTTCGGGAAAGCGTTCCAAAGGCAGTATTTCCCTAGGGGGAAAACACAACAAAACACATACACAAGAAAACCCAAACAAGCAAAAAACCAACAAACAAATGAAACTACACCCGAGAAGCGCGTCGAGACCTGTTCCCTTCTCAGGCCGTTTACCCAGAGGCAACAGGCGGCGCGAGGCCCCTACAGCCTGCCGCGAAACTGTGGCAGCGCGCGCCGGCCACGGCACGCCACCCAGCTTCGTCAGTCTACCGACCCCCAAACGCACCCCTCACCCGCTGCCAGCTGCTGCCCCCGGGCGCGGAGAAGAAGCCGAGAAACCCGCCGCAGGGCGGAGGCGAGGGGGCGCCGTGCAGAGAAGGAGGGAAGGCCAGTCCGGCGCTGAGGCGAGGGGGTCTGGAGCGAGGGACCGCTGCATGCCGTCGGACCCAGCGCCCTCCCACGCCGGAGCGCCCTCTGGCGGCACCCTGTGGCAGCACAGCAGCGGGGAGAGCCCGGCCGTGGCCGTGCGGAGCGAGGGGGAGCCCGGCCCCGGCTCCAGCCCCTCCAGCCGTGCTTGGCGCTACCCACCGTTAGACGGCTTTTTACTATCCTGGAGTGAAAAACGTCTCCGCGGCATTTTGTGAAGAATTAAAGCATCTTAAGAAGCGTGAGCTCAAGGGAGCTTTTGTACAACTGGTTGCCAAGACAGACGGAGCTGGCCAGGCTTTGTCTCCATCCCTCCAGAGCTACTCAGGGTAGCAAGCCAGGAGAAAGTGCTTCACAGGCTTTATGGAGCAAGAGATGGAAATTACTTCGGGTTTGTCTTTTATTTTCCCCCCAGTACTTTTGTGAAATGTGTTGGCACGGCTTCAGATCCTAGAGCAGTGTTTGTCACACACCTCGTCAATGTAATCTTCTGGAGCTCACTGCAACTGCCTGTGTGGTGGTGTCACAAAGATCAATTGTTGCATGAAGTAAACAGCTAGAAAAGGACTTTCAAAAAGCCTCCTACCTACTCTTGCTTTAGTCTAGCCTTGAGCAGGGCTACTGTTCACCTCTCCAAACCACACAGGCACCTGTTCAAACAGACACTAAATTTTCAGATTCTTAAAAAAAATACATTTGTAACAAACCCCAGCTGTAAGTGGCAATAAGCACTTCCTTTCTGAAATCTTCACAGTGCACTTTTTGGTGTCCTGGTTTGAGAAAATAATTACAGTCACTGGAGAATTTCTTTCTTTCCTGAATTCACATTCAGCACAGCATACACAACGGTATTCACCTCACAAGAATACATTCAAAGTCATCCTAGAGATAATGAATTTGTAACACATTGCAGGATCTTATGAAGAAAACAGGAAAGGTGAATTTGCTATAAATGCAATTCACTTGAACTATAAACATTTCACACCTTTGTCACAGTACCTGCTCTTCTCCATTTTTATTCCTAGGATGACAGTGCGTGCTCCATCACCCACCTTTTGCTGCTCAGTTGTGAAGAAGAATTAACTGGGTTTGAGTACACAAACCACAACTCATTTCTTCAAAAAACCTGTGGTTAGACTGCTGGTTTGCTTTCACAAACACTGCAATAAATAGGAACCTTTTGAAACTGTTCTTGTAAGGCACTCAGCTGCTTTTTTTAACACCTTTATTTTGGTTCCTCTTTGCATGACAAAGCAAATTTCATTTCCTTCTGGCTCAATCATCATCAGAATTAACCAAGTTTGAACATTTCATAAGGTTCTGTCAATTAGAAAAAACAAGAGTTCTAACGGAAATAACACTGTCAAAGTATAACAGAAAGCAATGTCATCCTGGAAAGCCAGTGAAGGTGGGGGTGAGGGAAGGCTGCACCCAAATTCACCATGTGGGGCTGGAGAATTCCAGATGGCATATTCCCCTTCCTTCCTTATTTGTGGAAATACCATGAGCAAAGTCTGCAAGCCACTTCTGTATCCATAAGAGGATAAGCCATTTGTTCACAACTCAACATGCTTATTAACAAACTAACCAAAAGTTGATTAATATTAAAAAATAATAAATATCAATGCTTTAGGACAAAATCGAGGCATTAACCATGATTTCCTCTATTTTCTGCACCTTAGAAAGAGAAAAAAAAAAGAAGAAAACAGTGCTTCAGACATTAACAAAGCAGAGTATTCTTGTATGATTAACAGGGATTCCTTCTGACTGAGCATCATGATACCTGGTATCTATTTTCTCCCTGCTGCTCACTGGTTTGTAAAAGTAAAGGCAGAGCTATATGTGCTTGGTTAGTTGTACTGCAAGTTGAAGTTTTACCCAGAGGAGTTTTAACTGAAAAAAAGTTGCATGAAAACACCACATTTTGAAATGCGTCTCTGTGTGTAGACAGTTATGTCTGCAGGGCAGAGAATACCATTTATTAAAGACCTAGCACAAGTGAGACTGAAAAATTTCACCCTGTAATTACACTCCTTGACTCTCTTTTAACATTTCAGCCTTTCAAGTGTTTGGAAATCCTCCAAATGTTATCATTTTCCAATTACAAGCACTAGACAAAAGACAAAGATTTTATTTTAAATATCATCAGCTCTAAAAACAAACAACTTCAACATAGTCAAACACAAGGCACTTTCACAGAGAGCAAGTGATATCCTGCATTTGTCTGTCTGAAATAACTTTAACAAAGCGAGTTACTTTGCTGCGTTCTGTAGACAATTCCATACACAAGAGAACAAACACATGCTCTGGATTTAAGGAAATTTAAGCACAGAAAGGGCAGCAGAAAGCTTTCCAGAATGATTATTCAAATGTAGTAGCTGCCAACATTATGTCTCCTACTCTCAATCCACATGAGGAATTTCCAGAAGCACCAAGGACTGTGCCCAGAAAACAAAAGAAAACCCCACAGAATTTCTTCAGTCAGTGTTCTGCTTCCTGGTGCCACCACTTCAGACTTGGTAAGGAAAGGGGGAGCCAAGGGAGTAACAATGTCAAGACTTAGTCAGCAAATGAATATACAGCAGAATTACCCAGCCTAGACTGGAAGGGGCACCAAATGAACTAAAAATCCTCCCCACCACGCAAGCAAAGGTCAAGTTTGGAAACCCTGCATGTTTCATTGCCTCTTCCCGTCTTGCTTTTACAACAAACTGACAAGAAGTACATCTTCTGTGAAGTCCAGTGCAGGGGGAAGGGAATACTGCTTTACAGCAACACATGAGACTTGTGTCACTCAGAATCACTGCTTGTGTCATCAAACCAGAAAGTCCAATGAGGCATCACCCACACCCCTGAAGAACATGGAAAGCATTGTGGTGCCACAGCAGCAGACAAAATACACCAGCTAGTACCCCATCAAAGTGGAAAGCCACAAACTACCACCTTTTTACTCCATCATTCTCCTGCCACTTATTAGCTACTGATGTAAATTCTTACGGTACAGGGAGATACACCATCAGAAACCTTTTCCAAAGGCACAAGAAAGCTCTCAGATCCCTTGCAGACTGACCCACAAGCAGCAGCAGTTTACAAAAACTAATCAACACAAGGCCTAAGGGTTGTATTTGTGATTCACAAAACTCCTGAATAGCCAATGTTTACAGAAGGCACATCTGGAAAGAAGAGTAAAGGCAGTATTTATTTGCATTTATTTTTACAGAGGTTAATACAGTGTTAGCATCCCAGCCTTGTGTAAAGACCTGTCTGCTTTTTCTAGACAGGTCCCATTCAAATGCATCATGATGAAATTTGCACCAAATCTGCTGATTATGACATAGCAAAATGAGCTTCCTTCCCTAACTTTCTGTCATCCTTGTCCTAAATAAGCATACCCAGCTTACCTTTTTGAAAGTGGAACTTATCTTCCATTTAGAAAAATCAGAAGGAAGTTTTCCAAGGCTCTAATGGCCATTTCCACTTGAGGTGAAGAGAACACTTCACAGACTTATAAATCATCAGTAAAAACCCCCAACCACTGAACAAACACCTGTTAACAAATCTTGTATGAACATCTTTACTGTAGAGTAGAGATATGACTGGACTTGAAACTGGCAAGGAAATTTAGGTACTAGACTGAATCACCACCGGTGCACAATAACCTGAGTTGTCCATTTGGTAAAGCAGCCTTCAAGAAGGAAAAAGCCTTTACATCTGGTTCTCTTTCAACTAAGAAAGTTTTAAAGTGAATGTTAGTGCTCATGAAAAGAAGATGACAACAAATCACTTCTTCTGTCAAAGAGAGACACCTGTCTCAGAGGCAAGCAACTCCCTGCCAGTCTGTAAACAGTGCTGTTGCAAAAGCATCATCATCAACCATGAGACTACAGGGGTCTCCACAGACATTCTCATCTTGGTCTGTGCTGAGACTAAGTAAGCACACCAGCGTGCAACGTGACTGAGACCATTAGCTGAAGAACATCACCAACCTGTTTTGCATAAAGAAGAAAGGGAAAACATTTAATTGCTATCAACTGGTGCTGGACTGAGTGGCCCATAAAGACAACATATACTTCTTACAGACCTAACTTCAAATCCTCTCAAGCAATCTAACAGAAATATTACTTGTGACTGGTTTCCAGTGACAGGATGCACAGAAACAACCAGAAGTCTCCATGAAGCTTCAGAAAGGGCTTGTAGAGATGCTAACCAAATTCATCAACTGATGAGCAGTGTTTGATCACTGCCTATAAGCGTTTGTAAGAACCAACAAGAGCATTGCAGTTCGGACAGCTGTGATCCACATCCTTCAGGGCATCAATGCAGAAGGGAATTAAGCAGCAGCCAGCTATACACCTGCAGAGGAAAAGAAAAACAAACAACCATTTTACCACTTGTTACATGCACAAGAAGGTAAAATACATCCTGCAAAAGCCATCATTGTAACTGGTGCCATGTAGCTTTAGGAAGAACACAGATGGCTATGGAGTCCATCACCCTAGCACTCTAGAGCTGCTTTAAGGTCCTATAGCACTTAGATGCAGACGTAGGCTATTCGAACCACAACGAGTGAGGTCTCAGACAGAAGGAGATGACAAGTCTGAGCACTTTGTTACTCCTTAGAGCTATAAAGGGTCATGTAAGAAGAGAAAAATAAAGTGCAGATTGGAATTAACTTACCCCACCAGGCAGAGGCCACCACACGACAGCCAAGTCAAAGCTCCTGAGTCATACGAGAGACGTGTCACTATCATCTGGTTACAGGAAGGGCAGCACATCTGAACTGGGCGGTCATAAAATACTACTGGTTGCTGCACGTACACTGTCTGAACTGTAACTGAGCAGAGAAATATGCTGTTTACTCAATGGGTAAATAAGGAAAAAAGCAGAGTTAATCAACTTCCTCTGAGCCAGAATCAGCTAGTGCTTGGAAACACCTGAGGCTGACATCATGACACGCACAACAGCAGACGATCGCGGCGTTTCCTACGCAGAAACACTGCCTTAAGAATAAGGCTGCACTGCAAACAGCTGAATGACATGTTAGATACTACTGCACACTGAAGGGTTAACAGGAACTGATTCACCTTACTCCCTTCAAAAGTATTTTTGGAAGGTGGAGAACACTTGTGAAATGCAATCTTTCATCTTCTGCACAGCACCTATTGCACAGACACCCTCCTTAATATGAGGTACAGCAGAGTTTCTGAGGCTTACCGGGGTTACTCGCTGGTGCAGGCTGTCCCAAGTATGGGGAAGGGATCGCTCCCTTCCCATCTGGTTTCTGTCCAGGTTCTGGGACAGGATAAGGGTGAGGATAGTTCACATTGATTCCCACTGTCTCCTCATAAGAAGGAGGTGCAGATGGGATAGGGACACCACTCGGAGCAGACATTGTACCTAAAACATAATAGAGAGAAAATGATAACAAAAGGCATTATTTATTGAGGACAAGTGACAACTAATTAGGCTCTATTCAGACAGAAAGCACGAAGATAAATAGATTAAAATGCACCTTTATCACCATAAAATATGACTGTGATTTGTTTCTGATAGTATTAAACATTCATCTTTGTTTCATTGTTGCTCTTGCTTCCTTCCCTCTTCCTTCTCACAACATAGTTTTTACACTTTTCCCCACCACCAATTCCTCCTCTATACAGGCACATGAGATATCTTTATTAGTATACTAAGCTTTCTGGCACTTTATTAAATTCTCCAAGAATGATTTTAGATCCCTCTCATTCTCCTGAACAATCTAACAGTATGACAGGCCACATAACATGAGCATGTTTGTGGAGAAGCTCAAATATTTAACATTAAAGCTATCTCAGACCAGGACAGGCAAACACTGAAAGACCAACAAGCAGACTAAATACCAGACCAAGCCTTTTACAGAACAAGTTTTCGTTTACACCTGGAAGTTTCACATCTGACTGCCATTAAGCACAGAGAAGAACTGAGCAGTTCTAGCTTCTGTTTCCAGACTCTCACTACTTTTTTGCTGCGAGTCTTTAGACATGCACGTGGCAAGACAAAGACTAATGGCTTCAGCTACCCATCCCACATCATCCTTCTGCTCTTCATACGAAGGCTCTTGTATTCCAGGTGCACAATGGTAGGGTGGACACTGACACACTGTTTCCCCACCTGCACTCTAACTTTGGGCAGATGTCACTAAATTCCAGAAGAGCAAAAGCACCAGATGCCTCCTCCAGATTTTTATTGTTTTTCATTTGCTCAAAGGAACCACAAGTACTTTGAGCTGCAAGCACTTTTCTCAGCTCAAGTAATTTCCTTCATAAGCATGCACTGGAACAACATTGGATGGGACAAATCAGAAATCCTAAGGTAACTTATCTGAAGAACTTACTAACCAAGCACTCATTGTAAAGCCAAGATTATTACAGCCTTCTATCATGGGCTTCTGGACTTGTATCTGACTAAAATCACCCAACATAAAACCCTGACCTGAAACTAGCAGTATGCTCAAAGGCAGCTATGCACTGCAGAGGGATTCAGCAGATTTAAATCACATCAGACAAGACAATTGCCCAATAATGTTTATGCAATTAGTTTAAACATAGGCTATGACCTACATCTTTTTCTTAAAGAGCTGCATAGCGCTCCTCAGTACACCCTCCCACAACATGGGTTTGTCAGTTGGGCAGTTGCTTCAGAATGCTTATTGAAATATCTAGCTGAAAACTCTGGTATAGATGAGGAAGACTCTTACTCTCACCTTCTTCATCAAGGTACATACAGGCATTACAGGGAAAATAAGAAAGAACATATATCACAGTCCAGATGCCAAAAAGATCTTAATTAATGTGCCCAAAACAATAAGTTGCCCTGTGATGACCTAGACCTGCTACATCTGCCAGACAACACAAATTCACATGTTAACTTATGCTATTGTCTGTTCTGGGAAAGGAAATGCATTCAAGATTCCTTTTCCCCCCCAAGGGGCTGATTTACTGTAAAAATGTTAGGGCACCATTATCTGTGGCAGGCTCCCAAATACAGAGATGGACACAGCTACAGAGGTGCAGTCATCTTCCCCTTCCCTCCTCACACTCCACTCATGAAGCAGATGAGCCAGGGACAGAGTTTAGCTCTCATGCCTTTCGTCCATCTTCACCTAGGGACAACCACTGTAACTACAGCTGTCCTTCCACACCCACAGCTGAACACTATTACCATCTTCTCACCACAGGATGCACCCCCATCTTGTGAAAGCTTTTCATGCTGCCCAGATTGCTATGTTATGCTATGTAGTTTAAACCTACAGCCTTTTTCTGAAGGCAGGATGCAAATGCGTGTTCTAAGAATGCAGAGAAATACCTTCTGCCCAAGGACAAATGAAGAAAAACCAACACAAAAACCAAACAGGAGGACGGAATGAGTCAAAAGTGGAAAGGTAAGTCAAGTCAATCATGCCTTATCCAACAATTACAGACAAATCATCAGGTGACAGGTTTTTTTAATCCCAGTTAGCTTCCTGACCTGCCCAAGAACTAGGAGAAATGTGTTCCAGAGCAGTACAGAGGAAACAGCACCTCAAGGATAACTGTGTGTAGATAATCTCTGCCCCTCACCAGGAGGGGAGAAAACAATTCTGCAGAGTCCTCAAGCTAACACACCATGCAAGAAGAGATTTATGGCCAGAAGTATTGCTCCTAGGAGGCTGGAAAAGATGAAGGAAACTGCAGTCTCATTCCTCTTTCCCTGTCCAGCCAAACCAGAGCCTGACATCTGCTTTTAATGCAACAGCAAGTACTGCTCTTCTGCAAATGGAGAAACAAATACACCTACTACCTTACAGAAACATTTTCCTTATCTGAAATCTTCCTTAGCTACTCAGGTACAGATGAAAAATGCTCTACTTGTTTTTAAATAGGCTCCTCTGAAACCAAGTAATTATGTATTGGTTTGAAGTCTTTCCAAAACAAACTCTAGTATAAAGAAAATATAATTTGCATTTTAAATCATCTTGTCTGTCAGAAGACACTTTTGTAAAAGATAAGCATACTTAGCTATATGGAAGTTTGAACTAAGAACATTCGCATGGTTTGGTAAGGATTTACAACTTTACTGGTTTTATCAAGGATATAAATTTATTTTAGAACAGTGCAATAGCAAATGCCCTAAACCAATCCAAGACTGTTTCTACCAAAAGAAAGAACTTGCTACTTTGTCTGCCTACCACTGTGGAGTGAGTTTCCAGCCACACCAGCTCCCTAGTCTCACTAGCCACCCAGTAGCATAAGTGCTGGTGTTGCAAAGGGAGATGGCAACAATACTGATGGCAAGGGAACAGAAGTAGGTCATGAAACTAGACCAGCATCTCAGACCATCTGCTTTTACTCTCACAGAACATCAGTCGAAAGCTCAGAATTGATACATATACACCCTTGGCAAGAGGAGGCACATTTCCTCTGTGCAGTTATTAGGATGACTTAGAAAAGAAAGGCATAGTTTATTTTTATCTTTACGTTACATTGAAGGAATGCTGCTGAATGTGAATTTATCTGAACACATTACATCAAATTGCTTCCTAGAGAACTTTGACCAAGTACAACACACTAGCAAAGATGCAAGCTGAAAGCACAACAAAATAAAGTAAGCCTGTATCTGGCTATCCAAGTGATGAGCAAGGTGGCCATATCATGAAGAAAGTACACTTTTTAGGAGAGTATAAAAAGTGATTACATCCTTAGCAGTTTCAACTGACTGAATGGTGTTCATGTCAGGTGAAAAGAAATAAGATATACACAAATTCAGTCACTGACATTTGGGTGCAAGGCAACAGACCTCATGCAGGGACGTATTAGCTTCTACCCAGGGTGAAGACAGTGCTAGGCTCCCAACACGTTGGGAGAACAGCAGAGGAGCTGGCGGAAGAAATGGGGCCAGAGGAGGGCTGCAAAACAGCATGGCATGCAAAGGGCTTCAACTGAGCAAGAGAGCAGGCACCACTGAGAACAAAACAAGATGTGCATGGCTGCCAGAAGCACAAGAGCCAAGTTACTGTCTCTCTGCCATCACCATCCAACCCTGAAAGCTTGCAGCTTGTCTCAGAAACTCCTGCCAGACTCTTGACTCCTGCTGCTCTATTCCCAGCCCAACTGCCTTCTCTTAGATAAAATGTCCAGCACCTATCCTCACTGCCCAAGCTTGTTCCAAGCAGCTATGCACTTCAGTTTGAAAGACTAAGCAGTCCTTGAAGCACAAAACACAGCACAGTCTGCACTGGGCAGGGAGAGAAATACAGAGGAAAGTCTCAGGCACTGAGAAAAGAATAAAAAAGTTCGACCTACTCGGATTGTTGCACGTTTGTTGCACAAGGTAGAAAGTTGCTGGCTACTGATGACTGTGGTGTCTGATCTTTTAATTCCAGGAAAGCACCCACCAGGAATACCTGCAGAATCTGTAGGCAGCACACAGGAGGGTGAAGGAACCGGAAGCTACAACTGGACAGGTTTCACTAGAAGCAAACAGAAGTTACAGTAAACAAGCCAGATAATAATGCAGAATTTCCCCATGGGGACTGTTGCTGCCTGTAAATAATTCCATGACAAGAACAGAAGGAGGAAACACGCTTTGGAATAGAAAGCTTAACAGAACATGAAGACCAAGGGCCTTAACAACCTCTCCTAAGTATGTCCTAAGCAGGTGGCTGATCTAAATGACCCCCACAAATCTCTTATCCAACCTAAATGACTCTGTAATAACCCAGAAAACAGAACAAGATTACCATATGAATAAAAGCAAAAGCGGACCTTTATAAAGATTAAATACCAAATCATGACAAAACCTATGCAAAAGATACCAGTCATGATGTAAACAAAACAGATTCACTTGCTTTAGTGACTTCTTCACTGAGGAAAATTCCCCAGAAACCTGCCTTAGTTGCTGGGCTGTCTCCATTGCTGTCAGCTTGGTTCAGGTCAGAGAAGCACTAATTTGTCCAAAGTACAGAGACTGGCAGCAACAACAGGAACTGTATAGCTATTAAATACTGCTCCTGCCTCAAGTGCTGTTGTACACCCAGAAGAATGCAGATTCTGGATCACTATCTTCATATTAAAAGGAAGATGGCTTTTATTAGTGGACCTGACTCTTCCCTCCCGCCCCTTACTTACCAGCTTCCCTTTTGTCTACACCACCCCCTAAGCAGTTATAGATCCTAATGTTTGTCTCATATACTTCTGCTACTGTAAATTCTGAATCAGAGTTCTTAATCACTGCCTCTTAGCTGTTAAACCTCTGCTGGTCTTACGATGTCCATGTTGCTTCCTCACCACTCTGTATCTGCCCACATCAACACCTCTATCCTCAGGATCACCTGTCTTTTCCTTTCCACACTGTACCTAGGAATAACTGACTACCACCACACACCGAGTGAGAGTGGGGCTCACTTATGCAGCTAGTCACCCTCAGAGCCTCTGCAGCCATAAAGAGCTGCCACCTCCTCTGCTGAGTCAGTGGCCAGCACTTACTTTCCTTATCGTATGTACCACCTACACATCTGCTGTGTTGTTGGTTCCTGCTCCGGTAAGCTATTTATTCAGCCTTTCCCTCACTTATCACCCATAAATATCTCCCTTAGATCTCTAACTGCAAGAATAAGGCTCTGTAGACACATCTCCAGACTGCAAACTTCAAAGAAAGTAAGTGTCATTTCTGAGCAACATAAACCAGTTCATTTGGAATCCATGACTGCCCTTCTCCAACCAAGCTAATGCCTCTGTGTGTTTCCACAGTCACTCCTCAAAGTTTTAATACAGGCCTCAGGTAGCATCTCCTGATTTTGCACTTTTTCTGACCATGCCTCTCAAGACAAAAAGCTCTCTCAACACCTGAAAGGTGCCTAGAGAGAGCTCTGCAGGTACAAAAGACAAAATGTGGAGAAAAAGAATCTCAGGCTTGAGTATCCAATTAGGGCTGGAGTTACATCCACAGAAGGTATGGCTGAGACCCAGCACCCAAGTCTCAAACAAAGACACGAGCCTCTTCACTTTCCTGGAGTAAAGTATCTGGAATACTGCTGATTGCAGGAATAGTAACTGTAGTAACTCATCAGTTCCCTGAGGTTAATCAAGCATTGCTCTTTCCCACCACTCTCATACTCACACAACAGCTTTGGCAGACTAGAGAGAACAAGACACACTCAAAGATGACTAAACTCAGTAAATTTTTGTGATGATATTTGTAGTATAAAATATTCTACAGCTGTTGTGTTTTTATAACCCACTGACCTTCTGTTTTCTTTAGAAACAGAGAAATTTCCCCTTGTGACTAAACTATGGAGCTGAATGCTGACCAACTGCCCTCAGTCATAGTGTGCTGGTTTTGGCTGAGGGTGCACAAAAACTTGTGAGAGGACACAGCCAGGACAGCTGACCTCAACTGACCAAAGGGACACTCCATACACATAAAACTAGAGGGAAGGTTGGAAGGGGTGCAACTGCTGAGGGCTGGCTAGGCATCAGTCTGTTGGTGGCGAGCAATTGTTTTGCATTTGCATCACTTGTCTTTCTTCAGGTTTATTTCTTTGTTATTTTCCTTTTCATTACAATTATTATTATTATATTTCAATTATTAAACTGTTCTTAACTCAATCCATGAGGTTTTTCACTTTTACCCTTCCAATTCTCTTCCCTCCATCCCGTTAGGAGGGAGTGAATGAACAGCTAGCTGTGTGGTGCTGAGTTGTTGGCTGGGGTTAAACCATGGCACACAGCTGCAGATACTGAGCATCTGAAGCCCATCCTCACCTGTTTTACTGAAAAGCAAGTTCTAAGAAATCAACACCCTTTCAGATTTCAAAATAGTCATGATCATAACTTCCAGCATGAACACTTCTAGTCTTGATATTTAACATTCAATATATATTGCTTAATGATGTTACATTTCTTACCACTGACTAGTTTTGGACAGCTGGTTCAATTTAAAAATGACTGCTATACTTCACCCCCCCTTCCTAAAGAGACAGACAAGCAGGTCTCAGGGCTTCTCTGTACTTGGCAACATCTCTGGCATGGCAACCACCCCTCCTGTGCCTTCCTCTTCTTTTTTTAAAGTTAAGTTTCAAATCTGAAACACAGATAACATTTATCAAGTACTACAGTGAATGGTATAAAACTGAACCCAAGTATCAGTCCCTTTCCCTACTAAGAGGACAAGATGACATCAGGACTACAGAAGAATCTCTTTGAAGCACTGAGTACTGTGGAGGTAACAATGACTTCAGCTTTTCAACTTAATTTTGCTTGCATCCCTTCTGCTTTAAATGTCAACTTGGAAGAGACGTTTGAATTATTACTTCATATAGGCAGTGCAAACGTGTCGCACAATCCTGGACGCTACTTAAAGATTAGCCTGGGGACAAGAGAAAGAGAAGGTAATAACCGACCTCTCTGTTATTATTTTAGTAAGACAATCAATGCCAATTCGGGGCACGCTTGATTTTATACTGGCAAAACGGAAACGCTAATACCCAGCGTGTTCTCCCCTGCAGGAGAGGTTACAGACGTTTTGTAGGTTACTTTGACCAGGCAATCGTCAGCCTCAGAACCCTCCCGAGTTCCGATTCGGCCGATAGACCCCCTCCCCGGGGCAAGGCCGGGCCCTTTGCAAATGAACTCCTGCCGCGCCGCTCTCAAGCCCATTCCCAGAGGGAAAGGACACATCCTGCCAAGCCCGGCTGCAACAGTTGGGTTTCGCTTCCCTTACAGCTCCCGGCTTCGGCACGGCCCCCGGCCTCTGCCGGGCCGTCTCCTGGCCATCCCTCCGGGACCGGGGCCGCGGAGCCCCACGACGGTACCAACCCGCCTAGACGAAGCAGCTCTCCCGCCCCGCAGCCGGGTCAGGGGGGTCCGGCCCCGCCTGGCCCCGGCGGGAGGGCTGGCGGCGGCCCCGGGAGCAGCGGCCGACGCCTGCCGCAAGCGGTCCCGGCAGCAGAGCAAAGCCGGGTCCCCTCCGGCGAGCCCAGCGTTGCCCGCAGCGGCTGCCTGCCCGCCCTCCTCCACGGTGAGGCCACCGGCCCGCGGGGCTTGTCCCTCCCTCCTTCCCGCTCTCCTGCCCTTGCCCCGAGCGGGAACCGTCTCGGCAGGACGGTTCGCCGCCCCGACCCCGGGGCTGCTCGGAGGGAGCCGCCACCCGCCGCTCGCCCGGACCTACCAGCAGCGCCTCGTCCGCTCCGCGCCGAGCTGGGCCTCCCCGGGCCGGAGCGGTGGTGTCTGAGCGCTGGTGGGAGGAAAAGGGAAGGAGGAAAAAACCAAAAGTTCGTGGAAGTAGGAAGCTAACTGACGCAGATGGCCGTAAGTCCCCCGCCCCACAAACGGGCAGTCCTGAGAGTCGAGAGCTTGGCAGCTCTTGCCAGATCTTACTCATAGATTGCCCAATTAAAACATGTGATCATCAACTTTCCTGTAATCGGCATGGCCAGGCTCCACATTCTGTAGCACAGGAGGAAAAAGCCCTCCCCTAGTTCTACAGCACCCCTTGTGATACCGAGAGCGGCTATTTCAGACAACACTGCATGCAAGAAAACATAAAATGATCAAAAGAAACCTTCAGCTCATAGGGAGAATTTAACTAATGCCTTTACAGGCAATTAAATTGGATTCGGTCTTTGGAAAACAGAGGATGTCACTCTTTCCTCTCTCCAACCTGACAAAGATCAGACAGAAGACTGGTTACTGGCCAGAGCCCTGACAGGCAGCCGGCAAGGCCTCCTTCACCCACAGTAGCTGGGGTGAAGCAGTTGGCAAGACCTAGTGTTTAAGTGCTTTAATCTAGTTTAGACTGTGGGAAGTCAGTAACCCCTGAGGGCTCAGCAGGGATTGTGGGTTAGGCTTTTTTGCTGAAAACATCTAGAATCTGTTAAAGTCCTATTTTTGTATTTCTTGGACCTTGCCCTAAGTAACATTTATAAAGTTTCAATTCAAACCAAACCCAGGATTTAGGTTTCCTAGGACAAAAGGGGCTCTTACCCCAAGTGACACTGAGCAGTCTCAGCAGCCTGCTGAACCACTGGCAGGGACCTACGGGTGCTCGGGGCTTCCAATGAGTGTTGCACTGGGAGAGCTTTGGCAGCATCAATACTTCCAGTCCTTTGATCTGGGGGGAAGGAGAGGCTGATTCAGTAGCATTCAGTCTTTCCTACAAGTTAGCATTTGAACCTGAGAACTAGACTTAAGAGATGAATAAATTTTCATCATGATCAAGAAATCATATTGTATATTATGGCATGTTTCTCAGGAGCAGAATGTGAGTAATTTTGGCTTTGGTGCCATGCCTTAACTAAAATTGGAATCATTCTAAATCCCTTTCCCTAGGTGGCTATGAGCAGCTCAGAAGCCACAGGAGAGAGCCATGACTGAACACATTTCCCAGGGTGAAACAAGGCATGACCTTCCAGTGAAGCCTTCTTCCTCTGACCCCCATGCTCTCCCATGTTTTTCATTTACATCCAGTCAGAAGTGGCTAGTACTACAGCCTTTACTTCTCCTTGGGGACCCCAAAAGCATTGCTCCCTGTTGCTCTACTACTGTTTCCACTGAATATCCAAATGCAGTCAGCATCAGTTTAGCAGTGCATGAACGTATTCCCTCTCACTATTCCTCCTCCTTCCTGCCTACCTCAGCCATTCACCAGTTCCTCCCTTTCGAGTCCGTTGCTGGCTTTAGCCACTCTGGAGCTGGCCAGGCCACTGCAGCACCTGCGAACTGTGGCCCACCAGCCTGCCTGGCTTAGCTAGGGAGCCTGCCTGCCCTCTAGGGCAAGGGGGTGGGGACACAGGCAGTGCCAACTCAAGTCATGCTTGAGGAAAGATGGCTAGAAATTAAGATAAATCTTTATTATCTCTCCCCACCTTCCCATGTACTGTGTACCTGGAGATTACAAAATCATAAAAGGAGAGACCACGTGGCAGTTTCAGAAGGTTGAAGTCCAAAGGCAGGATGCTGTACCCACAAGAGCTCCGCTCCATCACCTGTCCAGAGCAGGATGTGATAGCCCCTCCCACTGTGTTTGGCTGTTCCACTTCTCTCCACCCTAGTGAGTCATCAACAGGCCTGCTAACAGCCTCACCGAAATGGAAATGTACAGAATGTTGTGTGTAGTTTGTCACCGTGCTAACTGCATATATTGTATTATGGAACACCAGCAGATGTCAGTTTAGCCCAACAAATGAATGATGCTAGATTTATTGGTTCTCCACCAAAGAAAATAAAGTTTAGAGGTTGAAGTATATTTAAAAGTCTGTTAGCCATATTTTACAGACTGTAATATGCCCTCAATGTGTAAAAGAAGTAAACCTTACTCTCACCTTATTTTTCTCCTGCCTGGAAATTGTAGGACTTGCACACATACAGATCAGCATTTTTAAACATTTTTGGTAATTTTGCATGTACTGATTTGTTGAGGCTAAAAAAAGATTCACAGCAGTAATGGCTGTAGAGACACAGCTGTGCAGAGAAAGCATGCTACTTATGCTAAGTCAGTCTGAAAGAATGTCAGGTTCTTCTCCCCAGGGTTGCAGTGGCTGTTTCTAGTTGCAAAGCAAATAGAACTAACTCCAACACAATTTAAACAGTTAGCAGAAGCAAAGTACAGCCAGTCATTTATTTTGGTATTGCAGTTGCCAGTCAATATTCTGACCTACAATAACAGCTAAAATCTAAGCCATCCATAAAACATAAAAAGCAGTGCCATCTAGAAGAGTGACACTTGGAAGTGGTTTGGAAGATTTATATTTAAAGTAATGAACAAAACCAAATCAGACTAAAAATCCAAAATGATCGTTTCTACATGATTTATTGCTGCAAGCATCAATTGTTTCAAGAAAACCTGTTCCAAAGTCCCAAGGGCATGAATTTCCAGATGGGATCGATAGTGATGAACTAATTATTTACACTTACAGTGTCAGGTGGCACTCAATCAAAATTTGGCTTCTGCCCATGGGAGTGCTGACTGCCTGGGAAAGCAGAGCTTCTGTTTTGATTAAAGTAGCTTGGCACAAATTTTGCTAATTCTAAATCTTCTCTCTGAGCCTCATAGTTAATTTAGCTCACCTATGAGCTCAGTTCTTTTCCATGTACATGCGTGTAACCCTGACAAAAAGGTAACAAAACTTGGGAGGATTTATATATAGTTATTTGAGTCAAAATAATCTCCCTATTGTCATTTTACCCTCCTTTATCAGATACTGTTCTGCTAGGTTGTTAGTGCAAAAGAATTTGGATTAAAAGTTTTGAAGGAAGTAAAATAAATTAAATTGAATTGCACATATTTGTCAAAACAATCAGTATATAGAATGCACAAGTTTTTCTTTTGTTTCTCCTTAATGAAATAATATTGATATGAAGATCAGTATTTAGTCTGAGTATTGAATCTCTTTAATGACAGAATGGTATAATTTCTTCAGGTTTAGAAAATTATTGTCCCAAGTCCCAATTGGATTATAAGGGGAAAGTCTCAAGTGTCAAAGAGCTTTTTAATCAGAGAGAAAAAGTATAATGAAAACCTATCTTCAGAGGACAAAGGTAGAAAAATGAGCATTAATGTCTTATTTTTCCATTTCAATAGTTAGGTGATGAGCAAGTGGAACAAACTGACTGAAGAGATAAGAGATCCTAATTATTTTCATTTCTTCCAGACAAACTTGGCTAACTTTCTGGAAAATACATTTAAGACAAGCATAGATCATTACAAATCACATGTGTCATCTACATCATTGAACATGTCCAACTGGTGAGCTGCTAATCCCATCTGGTTTAAGAAATAATTCAGGAGTTGAAAAACAAACCAACCACCAAAGCACCACCACAAAATAGTAGTACAACTGGCTACTATGTCATTTGATTTCTACCAACTTTGGCCCACCTTTGCATCTTTAAACTGACCTGCACTTCGACCAATAATAAAACACACGTACCGTCAGCACCACGAGTGGGAATCAATACTCTGTTCTACAGGTCGAGGTCCAACTGCTGCCTCTCTGCCTGACAACAGCTAATCTTCAAGGGAGATTTTCTCTCTCTGACTAGCTAAGCAACCATGTGACATGAGCCTTGAGGTTCACACTTCAAGCCTCAAAGCTGAAAATAAGACATACCTCCCACATTTCAGTGTGAAGTGCAAATTCACATTGCTGAGATGTCCCCGAAGCACTGGTGCTACTTAGCTGTCCTGAGCTGGGCACGGTTTGCTGACATGAGCTTCAGTTACCTTAGCACCTCCTTTATAGTAGACAGGAGCATGAAAACAGGAATTTTGGCTGTCCAAAAAGCCTCCCTTGGAAGTGTTAGCTGTGCTTAGACACTGGAGAGCTAAGGAGAAGGAAGGAATGAGCCTCTTTGAGACTGCCTGCTGCCCAACACCAAAAGCATCAGTTAGCTGCAGTAGCAAACTGATGCAGCCTTTGTGAGGCACTATGGCTTTATGGAGGTGGTCTCTATATACACACATGCATTTGGTAGCCACAAAACTCAATCTGCATATCCCTGCTAAAGTACTAACAGCATCCCCATTAGCACCCAGTAATTATAGCTAGCCTGGCTGAGGTTCTGTATGCAAAGCACTCCTGGTAAAATAAGAGCCCCCGTACCTGATTCATGGGGTTATCATCTGCAGTTATCAACGAGTCTGGCATTGCAGGTGCCACATTCATTTCACAGTAGGGCACAGTTCGCTTGCCTGGGCGAGAGCTGAGCCTGGATTTCGAGGCTGTCAGGAAGTGGGTTACCTTGGATGCTGGTTTCCAAAAACTTGGCTTTTAAAAATGCAGTGATAGGGAGGTTTGCAATGTTGATTTGGGAGTTAATAGCTGCAACTTAAATTATCCCCAAATAATTCTCTGTATGACAGAGGGAGCAAGGGACGAAAAAAAAAAGAGAACAAAGGGACCTCAAACACACCCTCCCTTTCAGAAACTACTTTGTGCAGATAAATTACCTCAGGACTGACAGCATCATTTCTTAGGTTCATGTATCAAAACAAAACCTTTGTTCCACACTAATATAGAACTGGTAGGGAAAAGAAACCCAAAATAAATCCTTGTGACCTATAAATAATGACTTCAAGTCAGCTCTCAGGCACATCTTACATAAACCCACCTTCCTTCTCAGTTCCCATTTTCTTCCAGGGTCTGTTACACTTCCCCTGGTGATCCCCCCTCCCTAGGTGCTAGTAACCAATGAGATGAAAGTCTCCAAAAGTTTTGAGCTTGTAACCTGCTCTCAGGTTTCTTCATCCCACACTCCCCCTTCACAGCAGCCACTTGGACACTTCTGCCTGCTGCTCTTTGGTGAGCTGGGCTTGAGGCTAACGTTTTCCTGGTTGCTTCTTGTTCTCTCTTTTGAGGCTATGGCTGCCCATTTACTGCCATCTTGGCAGATAGGGAACCACTCAGCTACAGCCCCTCCACAGAGCAGGGGCAGAGGCTGCCCACTTCCCAAAGAAGCCAACTCTTAGTTTAAGGTATTGCAACAACTCCTCCTGACACTAAGCACCTGCCACCCTCTTGCCACTCTCTTTCCCAAGCATGCACCCTCCTCACCACTCATGGCTTGCTTAGCATGACCATTAAGGAGAAAAGGGCATTTCTTTTATTTGCAAGTTGGTAATATGCAGGATAATATGCTTGTGGGAGATTAGAATATTCATGGATTTATTCTGTGGAACAGAAGTGGCATACCAAGCCTGAAACTGCAAATGATCCTCCAGGACTGCTGCTGATTGGCAGAATTACTAAATTAATCCTAAATAGTAATACTTTACTGTCCTCTTTTCAGTATTGCTTCCTTCTTAATTACCAACTCCCACAGTCTTCTTTCATCATCATAGCAGTTAATAACAGCTGCCAGATTGCAAAACACTATTTCACACCACAGTAAAACATTTAAGGACATAAATCATATCATCTCCCCTAAAGAGCAACACAGCAATCTGGTGTCAAGGGATGGATTTATTTCTCCCAGACCACCTGGCACTTCATGTAAAGAATTACAAGGAGAATAACCACTCACTGCTAGTAATGGTTCTCTTACTGTAAGCAACAAACAAATGGCTATCATAGAAAAGTTTCACATTTTAAAATGGCAGATCTGTCCTGAGCAAGTCATCTGGTATTTGATGGATTCCCTAATAATGCCATCAGAAAACAGAGAAGAAAACAGCACAAGTGTCATAGCTACAGAGCTAAACCAGTGATAGCAATGTGAGGATGAACACCCATTTACCAACAGGATGACTGGCTGTGGTGAAATGGAACCTCACCAACCACTGCTACACTTTAAGAAAGCTTGTAGCCTTGTGTGGCCAGTCATATATGGAGGCCAAGTGTTTGGGACACTGCCTTGTCAGAACCCTCTGTCTTTTCAGACCAGTCTTTGGTGACAAGCAAACAACTGAATGTCCTTACAGACAAACACTAAGAATAGTAATAAGTGAACTAGAAACCCTCACATGATGCTTGAAAGCACTCTGGGATCTTGAGAGCTGGCTTATCTGCTGTCTGCAGAGCTTCTGCAAGTCTTGATTGTATGTGCAGCTCCTCCTGAATTTGCCCTGTGGTAAAACCATGTGATCTGTGCCAAAACAGAACAGAATCTACAGTAACTAAAAATAAACTACTGCTCTGCAAACTCACGGCTCAGGTTAGTCCAGCTTGTAAATAACTTCTCAGCATTGGTCAGCAAACTGGTCCTTAGGAGTATCACAATCTGTGTGGGCCCATTAATTGTCATACCAGTGGGCAATGTTAGTCACTTCAAGTGCTTGCAATGCCTGGGTTTGGTCCCAGATGTGTGTTTAGTAAGTCAGGAGTTGACATTACCCACATTTATATGGGGTAGAACCATCTGACCCAGCTGCTTTACCACTTGCTTGATAGCTTTCAGTACTTCAGAGGAATCTTGTAATACTAGGTGACAAATCTATGAGCAAAAGCTGCTTTACAGCTCTGTAGGACTAGTTCAGTTACACAGCAATGTTGGGACAGCTTATTAACCAGCCACCTTTCCAGTACTGCTGAATGACCAGTTAACATCCACCCTAAAGCTAGAAAAGCCTCTGCCTACATGCACAACAGCAGAGCCATCAGCACAATGAATGTTCTCTCTAATCAGCAGGAGACTGTCACCACTTTACTTGTCCAGCAACTTTTATTCATGAAATCAAATATAAATTACAGTATTCTTTTTAAACATAAAATTGCTTCTGACTTCAAATTAGATTTTAAGTTAGATCAACTTATTTGAGGCTTTTTCCCACTAGAACTGTATTCTCAAGTTAAGAGCAAAGCCTTCACCTTCATAACCATCTGTTTTACTTTTTACATGCCTGCTTTTGGAAACATTTACCATCAGCTTGCTGCTTTATTTTAGAAGAGGCTGTGGGCTATCTCTTCAGGATCCTGTGACTTTTACATGACAGGATCTGTTGATCTCTACATGAAAAGGATCTCATTCAGAAAGCATAATATTTTGACCAGTGTTAGAGGTTCTAGAGCCTTTCCTGTTTTAACAAATTGTTACTGCTTTTGGAAAGGAAGTTTCAGTCTCTAAAGAATGTCTTAAGAGTTGTCACTTGATTTCCACCAAGAAAGAATCGACAAAGAGTTTGAATATCTTAATTCCAAATAAAAACTATCTGTACAAGTTGCTTATGTCTGTAATAAGAAAAATCTTGCTTTTGTTCTTGAACCAAGGAAACTTCCACTGTTATTTCGCTTTTCTTTTTACTGGCATGTAACAATGATGCTGCTTTGACAGATGTTTCTCAGAATTATTTCTGATGTGCTCCCAGATGAAAATAATTCTAGGTCATCAGTTTAATCTTAATTAAGAAGAAAACTGCAAAGGATTTTACATTTGATCGTTTTTACAAGTGGTTCATATCCTAGCAAGAGAAATTAGGCTTCCTCAAAAGTGAGAGAACCAAGCCAAGTACAAATTCAGTGTCCAAGGAGGGGGATTGTTTGCTTTGAGGTACCAATATGTGCTGCCTTGCAATTTGACATCATTTACTGCAGTAAATAAGCATTTTCATCAGACAAACACAAAATCTCATCACCTTTAAAGATGTCCCGAGCCTTCAGGCACAAAGTGACTTGTCCACACGATGGCAGTACCCTGTGTGCCAAAGGAACTGACCCCGCACAAGGCTCTGTAACAACCAGGGGACAGAAAGCTTCAGTGTAATTATGCTTCTTCATTTCATTATCCTAGACAAGCACAGGAGAAAATCTGTCTGTGATTATTTTCATGATTTGCTTGTATAATTCAATAACCTGCGTGCCTCAGAGGAAAGCAGAGCCTCCAGTTCACATGGAAAACAGACAATGTCTCTCAGCCAGGGGAACCAGTTTCTCTCTCTCAGATTTCAAGTGGCTGTAACCAGGTTAAGTCGTACACAAGAGGCGAAGGTGTCGTAGGGAGAAGGATTATAAGCCTACTAACTGTCTGCTTTTACCAGTGTCTATCTCGCTGCTTAGGAGAAGCAGGCAAGAGTGGGAAGAGAAAAAGCTTAGGGTTCTGAAAGGACTGAGCAAACCCTCAAAATCTCAAAATGAAGATCCTTGGAGTCTTGAGAAGTCCAACGGGCAACAAGACTGTTCACAGCGAAAGGAGAAGGTTTCTGGTAACACCAACAAGGGCATCTCTCAGCTCAGAGTGGTGACATTCCCAAGTTACAATGGACAGATGCACACTCAGTGCTCTGAGCTCTCAACTAGCTAACAGGGAGTGTGAAGAAGAAATTACTCTGGGAAGACATTTGTTTTAAGGTTAACAGCTCTACAGGACTTGTGAAAGTACCCAGCAGTGCTAGAAGAGAAACAGAGATGCACTAAGAGCACCTTTTTTTGGACATTTGAACTGAAGGGACAGTGGAAAGTTGGGGCTAAATTTCATCTCACACAGGGTTAGGGCTCTTTGTGAGAGTGAAGCAATATTACCGCCTGCAATTATCACTCTCTCCTCCAACTCCTGCCTTGCACCCCTATGCTTTATTCCAGCTACATCCAGCATACATCAGGTCTGCTTCCAGGCTTGGGGAAAACAGGAACAACTGAAAAACCCCAACAAATACTGGAAAGTAAGAAAGCTATGTGAGGGGACAGCTGATAATAAAATACTGACAGGCAGAATATCCAAGTTTAGCTTCATACTTCCTTTGCTGAATTACTCTGTAACGGAGCAAGTAACCCCACTGCATAGTACTACCACTCCTAATGAAACAGGATTAATTGCCTTTGTGTAAGTACACTTCTTAGTTATGGCCTGAAGCCATTTTGTTCTGCCCTAGGCAGTATGGTGCATGATAAAATCACAAAGCTGCATTATGTGCTGAGTGTGGTTTTTAGATGAGAGAAAATACTCAAGCCTTTTATAAACCAGGCTGAAGCCTTTCTGGTGTCATTCCCCATTGTTAAGTTACAACAAACAGCATTGTGCAAGTTGTGGTGTGAGTCCAGGCACTTGTATGAAGTGCCAGTAGGTATTCGTGCACTAGCAAACTCTAACGGTGACAGCAAGTCTCTGCTTCCCCCCTCAGCCAGCTCAAGTGCCTGCTCCCTCAGAACCAGCCAGTCCATTCTTCACTGGGATTAGCACTGACAGCACAGAACTCCCTGCCGTGCTCACGCAGCCCTGGCACTGGTACCTCAGGCAACCATCCAGCCTGCACTGACAATAGCAGTGACCGTTTGGCTCTGGAGTGTCTGTGTTCAGCTGGTTCAGACTTTGTCTTCGCTGCCAGTTACTTTCAAGCAGTTATTAGCTGCAGAAGCCATAGGAAATCAGGTAATTAGTTGAAACTATTTTACACTTCTACTCATCCCACCCAATTTCAGCCAGCTAAGGCATCTGAAGTCATAATAGAGTCACCCACACTACACAAGACAGATGCCCAAGGACTTAACCCAAGCACTCTTTAGCAAGTGCTCAGCTTTATAATTACTTCTTTTAACGAACTCTCTCTGTACCTAAAAGTTTTGTATAATAAAGGATGGAAGCTCTTCTTTTCTGCAGTATTTCTATTATTTGCAGTTAGAATTCACTGCACCACTGGAACTGGCATGTTTGGAAAGTGCTTGAAGTCTGCACTCAATAAAATAGAGGTGCAAAGTGCCCTAGAGACAGCACACCCATGCCTGCAGCTCAGCCCACAATCTGTTTCACTTCTAGGAAACTTCTGGGAAAAATCTGTCTGTGTCTGCAAAGAAACAAAAGAGACAAATGACTTCTGCATTGATTCACCTACTAGAAGCATACTGCCAGTTTCATTGCTGCCAGACTGTAGAGATGATCTAACCACAGGCCTTGTGCTGTGACTTGGCACTTACCTAGCACCTCCTCATCCTGCCAGAAAAAAAGATGCAATTTGAAAACAAGTGATGTTGGATATGCTGGGCTGAGTTAGGCTGCATTCTGCTGTACAACTAACTCTGAGGCCTTGCTTGCACAATAAATTTATGGAGTTTAAACTGCAGTTTAAATAATAATAAAATAATAAAGTCAGTCCTACCCACTCTAGTTAAATCTTCTGCCACTAACAAAGGGTTAAATAGCTCATGCAATAGCAGTCTTCTGAGACAGCATTCATCAAAAAAAAAGTACTACATAGCAGCTGACAAAGGATTTTCCCCAACTGCAGTACCTAAACAGAGGATTTACCAAAGATGGTAAGAGAGAAGAATCACGGTAGCAGGTCTTAATAAAGGAGTAGGTGGAACAGAGTAGGCCTAACACCAGAGAGAGGTTTGAAAGAGACCTAAAAGTGTGAGATGGTCAAAGGAATTCATATGCTAGACAGGACTGTAAATTGGGAAGTGAGCAAATTGTGTATTTCTCCAGTATTTGACAGGACTGTGCCCCCTTAAGTGTCAAAGAAATTCATCCCAGAATTGGCAGGAAGCGTGGAATCCTTGATGTGGCCTCCAAAGCACCTGGAGATACTTTGGGAATTGAAGGAAAACATATAAATGTAAGAGATTTCCCCTATTAGGGGAGCTGCCATTCAACTCTCACATTGCACTTCATTTTCTTAAGCACCTCTAGATTCTCTGGCAGAAAGATGACATGGAGAAAGAGGACAGCACAGTACAGCTGGAGATCTAGAGGAAAAACACTTCAGTGAGAGCTTTAAACTCTTCTCCTTTATAGCCAAAAAGCACAGTAAAACTGAGGGGAAAAAGGTGACTAAATATGCAGAGCACTAATTTTGTTCCCTCTCTCACAGACTGTATCTTCTGATGGACTGTAATGAAGTCTGAAGCTCAATGGCTTCCTTCATGCTGCCAAGATTCTAATGAGCTGCATTCCCAGCCTCCTGAGTGAGGAATGAGATTCCTTTCCCAGAAAAATTGCTGGAGATGATGCAGCAGTGGCAGAAGGACTTCATCAACTGCAGCTCTGGCCAGGGAATGCAGAAGGCAGCGGAGAAGGAACATTGTTTGCCTCACAAAAGAGGCAGTTATGATGACAGAAGGCTCTCAAGTGAGGATTAGACATCCCCACACCAAATGCACAATACTCCATTCATTCCTCTTCAAGAAATGAACTACTTTCACCCAGACACAAAAGAAAAACTGGATTCCCCACAAGAGAAGTTTAGTGCCTGTCAAAGCCTACATCACTGCACCCCTGAGAACAAGCCTTGAAGTACCAAAAGGGACATACCTTTATCTTGTTGGTGGCCTGCAGAAACATTTCACTTCTTACCCAAAATGGTGAACAGGATTTGTTACACACACAGACATATATAGTGACCATTATGCTGTGTTACCTAACTCCACAGAAAACTGGCCAAATGCTACAGGGAAAGTTAGACTCAATCATTTTCATGGCAAAATCTCTTCCTTGTAGATCTCTTCTTCAACTGTCAAAAATATGGCCCTAGAAAGAAGAGGTGAGGACTAACATCCCTAGGAATTGCAAATGAAGGAGGTTTCTTGTCTTACTGCTTTTTATACATGGACCCTTCAATAAGCTAGACTCTGGCTTTCTCACATCCATGAGCCTTGATTACATTCACTGCCTCCAGAACACTCAGCATACTGGCTTTAGATCTGTAGGGATTCCTACATGAGAGTCATGAGCTGTGTGTCTGTCATGCTCTTTGGAGAAGCCTAATATAGAGAGTGAACAGATAAACACAATGTGCTAGGCATCAGCTCAGCTATTTTGTCTCACTCAGTTTGTCACACCTTAGCCGGATCGTTCTGAATGTACAAACAGCTTAAAAACTAAAACAAGCAAGGAATTTATGGAATAGTTCTGCACATGTTCTCACAATTTCTTACAGCCTTCAAACTGGGACTGTCTTACTTCTTTAGCTCTGCTAGGGTGTTTGGAAGGGAAGATGCTGGAAACAAACCGGATGTTTCATAATACCTCTTCAGACAGCAGGAAGGAAGCAGCAACACCTACTGCTTTACCTGCCCTAGAAGCTGACAAAACAAGTGATGCTCATCAGTGTGAACAAGCTCTCATCTTCTGTCTTCCCTAATGTTCTATAAGTAATTTCCAACAGAGCCTACAGGCCAGCAGCAATAAATCCTTTTGAAGGGAATGATTTTGAAGATGGATACCTCTGGTTTAGAAAAGCCATGTCATTTACACAGAGAAATGAATTAACTCATGTCAGTGTTAAATTACAGGCTGTGGCAGTACTGTAGCTCCTGCTGGAAAATCTGCAGTGTGCAGCTCAGCTGCTAATCAGATCTTCACTTTAATAAAATTGTTTCCATTTAATGTTAATCACATTTGCAATTTGCTGCTGACAGAGCTGTTCTAATTGCTGTTAGTAAGAGCACTGGAGGACTGCACATTCAGTTCTTGATCTGATGCTACTTTGCGCTCTACCATACAATGAACTGCTTAAATAATTATTAAGCCATTCTGTGATTAGTCAGCTGGAGTTCTCTAGCACAAGCTATAGGGAGATTGGACACCCTCTGAATACTGATACAAGACCAAGAACTCTATGTACCAGCAAAAACCTTTTTGGAAAGTGAATTTGAAAGCAATTGGAGCATGCTGATAATCTGTGTGTGATCATTTAAACCACTGAAGTACCACCACATGATTCTCAACTGAGCTTTAGTGCCTAAATGTAGAGACTGGGACTGAGAAACCAGAGAACAGCTTGGTCCTGTTTCAAGGCTGCAGAAATTTTGAATATATAAAAATTCATAAAAGCAGATAAATCAAAATTAATTTGGGGCAAAAAGTCACTGGATTGGGAGAAGAGTTTTCTCAAATCTTGCCCTTGCACAAGGCTTGTGTGATGGATAGAACAAACACATCTCTTCTGACAAGGGCACTTGGAATTCAGAAGTATTTCTTACACCTTGGGCTTCAAAATGTATGACAAAAGCAGAAATTAGTCCTGGAATGCTGCTAAGGGCTTGCTCAAAATACCAAACTATGCCATTTTCTTACAGAGCAGTAATGTGGCACAGTAATAAGAGAAGGCAGAAGTATAACTGACATTCTGCCAGAAATAATAGGGGCACAACTTCCATAACTTGGGGCAGTTCTCTCCTGCTCATTTGGACACTCTGCATTAACCATTCACAAGTGAAGGGGGGAGATATGCACCTGCTGAAGAGCTTGGAGACCCAAGCTCCTACAAGTTTTTGGGCAGTGTAGCATCAATTGAAGAGGAATATCTCTTTTTGGCTTCTTGTGTGCACAGACCTGTCTTTACCTTAACAATAGTTCAGTTTCAGTTGGGGAAGCAGAAAGGGGAACTCACAGTTAAGAGCTCAGTCAGCTCAAACCCTACCAAAACCACACAGCACAAAACCCTCTTGAAACTTTCTGCTCTGGATTTCCATCCGTCCCTGTCCTACCACAGGCTGAAGGTACCAAAAGGAGAAGAGTCCTGATTTAGTACCACCATGCACACACCACACAGTTTGGAAATGCTGACTCTGCAGCGCTGCTGTTCCCACTCCCCTGACTGTCAAGACAATTTTTGATAGACTAATGAACACTTGGCCAATCTTTCTGCCTCCTGTCCCCTCCCCCACCCACTCATACAGTGTCTGCTTTCCCAGTAACCAGAACAAGCAGAGACATTCTTACACTCTCTTGCCATGAAAACAGAATCACGGTCTCTCCATTCAGCTATCACTAAACCATTTCCCCATGGCATCTGCACAGTGCATTTCTACCATATTGTGTTTATTTTTCATTTACTCTTGTGCCTTTATTTTGCCTACAGCTGTCTGATCACAACACAGATGGCATTAAATTCATTGAATACTCAGCAAAAGCTTCTTTCCTCTGGGATGACAAAAGGCAGCACAAGCTGAATGCACTCTGTAGTCTGCAGAAAAGCTGTGTGCACTTCTTACATTTCCTCCCTAAAGGCTGCAGCCAAGAGCCTGAACTCCACATGCAGAACATGGCCAAGGAGGTTTGTCTTGCTCTCTCCCACTCAGGTTCTGTGCTTGAGAAATGAGCTGTAATGGCAGATACTTGCTCTGTCTGTAGCCAATACTTACTTTCCTGGGAAGTGGGTAGTATCTTGTGGGTGTTTCTGTGTATGGCCCTGTGGCTTACTCAGTATTGCCAATATTGCTGTATTGCCACAAAATCTGTTGAAATGGACCCAAAATCACTGTCTCAAAGCCTTTCTCTAAACTAACTTTCTACATAGCAACAACTATTAACCAATTCCTTTGCCATCAGAGATGCACACAGGCACTACTGGATTCATGCCAGAAACATTCATGAATCATAGAATCATTTAGGTTGAAAATGACACTTAAGATCATCAAGTGCAGATGAAGAAGCTCAGATGCACTGTGGAATAAGTAAACATCTCTCAGTCTAAACTCTCTCCTCCAGTTAAACCAGAAAAACATCAAAAATCAGGTGGAAGGCAAAAAAAAAGGAAAGGATTTTCTCTGTACATGTGACACCCCCAGAAATCCTTCAGTAGGCTCTCTTCCCAGGCAAAATGAACAAAGCAGAACTGACATCAGCATTCTAGGAAGCACCAGCCCCTAATCTATCATGTTTCTGTATATGTATATAGATACAGACAGTGTAGCTGCCCCTTGGTTTCTTCTGCTCACATAGCAGCTACATATGCCAAGGGACAGCTACCCTGTCAGAGCACAGCTACCCCAATAACTCCTTAGCTCACCCCTGTTTCCAGTCCTAGGTCCCTCTGTGAGAAACTCAGATGTGAAATAAAAGACACTTCTCTCTTTACTTGGCTTTGATGTGTGGACACTTAAGACAGGAGGACACCAAGTGGCTGGCAGTCAGGGCTTGCATGGGAGAGGAGTCTCAAAGCAGTATCCCAGGACACCCTACAGCTCAGGCCAAACCCTCTGTACTTCACTCTACCATGCAAAATCGCTGTCAGCTCTACAGCTACAACTACAATAAGTTGTTTTGTTAAAAACAAAACCAAAAGATCCACAGAAGTTCTAACACTGTGTGCTCACAGGTGGGCTTAGGTCTAGCTAAAGCACCACAACAGGCTCTGGTAAAGGGGCATGAAGGACTCACAGTTTCCACTACAGCTGCTTAGTTTCCACTGTCTGCTTAACAGAGAAATGGCATTTGATTGAGGCTGGGGGTCTTCATACTGCAAAGATTAGTTAGGGTTCCCTGGTCCCACTATCTCCAAATACACTGGTAACACATGAATTCTTACATAAAACCTCAAGTGCTAAAATATGCAACATGTTTGTATCACATTTTAAAGACAGATACAGAATCTGGTAGTCAATAAGTACAATATTAAGTGAGGAAGTCCCTGCCATGGTGTGGAGCTCCAGCACTTCATATTACTATTGTCACTTCATTTTTATGCTGTCAAGATATCCAAGCCAAAAGAGATCACAGGAATCCTTGTGACTTGAAGTGTTAGTCACAGCTTTATGCAGGGAAATCACACCTTTTATCCCTGCAGGAGGGGCAACCACGCTGGGTAGCCATTTCTTCTGATCAGCTGGGGGGTAGGTGTTCTAATAGCTAATGACTACCGCCTGCAATAACACAAAGGAAATAGGTCAATGAATCTCTTACTCTCTGCTGTGTGTCAGAAACTGCCTTCCCTTTTGATGCTTCTTACCAACTGGGGGAGAGTGATTTCAGTGTGTTAGTATCTTACAGTAGGGCATGGGCAGTGTTAAAATCTGCAGCCAGATTCACCTCACAGAGAATTCTGACACAGCAAGCACTAACACTGCTCAGGCAGCAGCCTGAGATGTTTGCTTTCGTAGGAGAGAATGAACAATAATATTTGTAGGAATCCTGGCTGCCTTTAGACCACAAAAGACTAGGCCAGAGCAGGAATGAAGAGATGTTTGCATACTCTATTCATTGCTAATATGCTGCCACTGAGCAACAGGCTGCAGTAACCCTCTGGGAAGCTGCGGATCCCTCAGGATTTACTGAGGATCAGTAACTGCAAGTGGTGCAGCAGTGCTGTGGGAGTGAGAGACAGACTGGCACAGATTATCTCAAAGTCACCACCCAAGGTTTAAAGAAGAGGGACAATTTTCTAGTGAGATGGCAGTGGGGCTCTTCTCCTGGGCTACCAGTGAGAGGACAAGAGGAAATGGCCTCAAGCTGCACCAGGGGAGGTTTAGATTGGATAGCAGGAAAAAATTCTTCCCAGAAAGAGTTGTTAGGCATTGGCCCAGGCTGCCCAGGGCAGTGGTGGAGTCACCATCCTGGAGGTGTTCCAAAAGCATCTAGATGTGGTCCTCAGGGACATGGTTTAGTGGCATGGTGGTGACAGGTTAAAGGTTAGACTTGATGAGCTTAGAGATCTCTTCCAACCTTAATGATTCTGTGATTAATTTAAATTAAATTACTTTTTATTCCTTCTAGACAGCTGCAGAATACAACTTTATTTTAGAATTCAGTTCCACCACTCCATGCCTGCTCTCCATGAAGTAACTGTAATTCAGGACAGATATCAGAGCCAGGCAAGATTTAGCATTTATCACAGAGCTGTCAGTAGGTCAAATCACAGGGCTTCATGTGTCTCCTCAATTACTCTGTGGCCCCTTACAGTGTGTAGGAAAATATGGTTTACCCCAAAATCTAGCAAAGTTAACATAAAAGTAATAATAGGAAGTGGAAAAGATTTTTGTTAATATCTTTCCATAATTACATAAAAAGTTTTTTCCTCTGAGATTAGTGGTGGAAGTGTATCTCCAGGGAAAAGCTGCTGCAGACTGGAGCTAGCTCCTGCACCTTTTGCTATTTATCTTCAAGAATCAGATTTTGGTAATAGTTATTTTAAGACTCATTGAGTACAGAAAATGTCCCTCTGCAAGTGGAACAAGGGCATTAAAAAGAGGATGATTAGAGTTTAAATTTAAAACTATTGCAATCAGTTCAAGATATTTAGGAAGAAACTAAGACAGTTGTTGTACCCAGTCTGAAATGCATGTTCCAAAACACAAAGGAAGAAGAAGAATTTTATTCAAAGCCAAATGCTAAATATTTTCTTCTTTCTTTTTATCTTTCTCTCCTTTTTTTTTAACCTAGCTTTACATTTTTCTCCATGGAAGAGTAGATTAAAAGACACAAGTGAGATACGTTCTTCTCCACAGTACAAGACAGCCAAAGCAGCATTGGGTGCAAACAGGTGCTGCATACCAGAGCTGTAGCACAGTTCAGCTTAGCTGCTGATGGAGGTGGAGGACAGACCCAGAAGATGAAGACTCTCCTCTGAGGAGCTGGGCATTTACAATGTGACATGTAACTGTCCTGCAAGAACGTGTGCACCTGCACTTTGGATGACAAAGATTCAAACCCTTGGCAGCAGAGCAGTTCCATGTTCAGTGCAGTAGTGGGAAATGTCTAACACTGAGTCTTTCAGCATGACTGGATCTGCTGCATTCCTACCAAGGTTGAGTGCACTGAAGTAAAGCAATGTCAGAAAGTTGGCTATTTTAAGTTCTGAGTGTGAATGCTACCCTGTTCAAAAGGGGAAGCATGCTTTTATGCCTTTTGCCCACCCTTTGGGAGAGAGACCACTGTCTGCTCTGCAGCCACTGAAATTAGCTGCCTCATTTAAATGCAAATGTGCTTTTCAAATCTTGTCAATGGAAAAATGCTAAAAACCCAAAAAAAGTTGCTTTGGCTGTAGATATGATAATACAGTGCAGTTAGCTTTGAATTTTCCTTCCACATCTGGAAAACTTAGACCTCATAAATGAAGCTTCAACAAGCTGAGCAGATCTTTTGTGACCTTTCAAAACCAACTGGCAAGCTGTTGAAAAGCATTAATTATCCTTGGTCATGCCATAAATAGAGAGGAACAGATGAAGACATTGCCCCTTTAGGCACTGACTGGAAAGCAAAGTGCAGAGCTGATGTTATTTTCCACAGAAAGGAAACTACACAGTGATAGTACCAAAAACATGTTGCAAACTTTCTCATTGTTTAAAGGACTTTATAGCATGGCAAAATTAGAGCAAAGATACTGATTCTACTGTCTAATACCCTCTGGTACTAAGCTACTGATCCCTGCACAAATCTGAGCCAGGCAAGCTCTGGGCATCTTCTGCAGACTGAACACTTTCTTATCAAGTTCTATGGAGCAGAAAATGCAAATCTATTCTGCTGGCTGGGATATTTTAAGCAGTGGATGAGGAGAAGGAACAGAATAAAAATAGATTTATTATCCTAGCCCTTGAAAAGCTAGAGTGACACACAAGAGGCTTAAAAATATTCTGTAGGTAAATGAAATCTTTTACTTTTCCAGACCTATATTTTGGGGGGTGGAGGGTGGGAGAGGGTGGTGTTTGGTTTTTGGTTTTGCTGCATAGTTTCAGCTTAGACTGGCAAGCAATGCATTTCACAGGAAAGCTAATTCTTTTACACTGGCAGAGTCCAAATCCACATCAGTTGGGCGCTTTCCTAGGAACCCCACGGAAAAAACAGACTTTGTCATGTGTTACATGGAGAGATAACATCTGCAGTAGACTCCATGTTGTTCCTTCTCCCTCCTTTTTCCCACTCCCCTCTCCTCAATACCCTATCTACATTTGGAATTAAACATTATGTGGAAAAAAGTGGAAGGGGAAAACCAGCTAATCTTTGGAATCTGTTGTTCAAAAAGTGCAAGTCATTATGTTATTATCTAAAAGATGGAATCAAGAGACATTCCTCAGGAAAAAACCCCTAGCAGAAATACAGACCTATGTTTGAAATTGGCTCTTTATGAGTTTATCTCTGATTATGTGCAAAGTTCCAGAAGCCAGCCAATCATTATAGAGAGTTTTAATTAAAAACCTCTTCACTGACTGAGTACGTGAAGCTCTATGTAGCACAATATCTATACTGCCAGAGCCAATATTGTTTGACCTACCATCTCTGGACAGGGTGGATGGAACACAACCAAAATGCACATTAGAACAACACAAATCAATAAATATTGGATTCCAAGTTCAATCCAGTTCCCCTCTTGTACCAAGCAGTCTAACAAAACTGGAGTTTAACTGCCTTAAAAAACAAACAAAAGGTTGCATTCTAGAGGCTAATATTTTACAAATACAAATCCACTCCACTGAAATACTATCTGCACAACTATTGGGGTGATATTTTAGCTCCCACCACCCTAGGTTTTAATTCCTGCAGGCAGGATTACAACAGCAAAGAGCTGACCAACATAATGCATTTATCCAGATCTGCTGGTCATTAAGGAATAAGACTCTTCTGGAGCCAATTCATTATCTAAATACATTTTGTGGCCAGGATGCATGTCTCCTTACGATGCCTATGAAGTCAGCATCACGGCAGCAAGACATTCATAGCATACAGAAGGAACATCAGGCACAGGTTCACTGAAATTACTGACAAAGCAGCAGAAATACACCTTTACTTTTCATGCCTCTGTTATGTGGCTGACTTGACAAGACAAAACCAGTAAACCTAGACATTGGACTTTTCATCTGAAAGTTTGGAAATAACACACTGATTCTTTGCCCTTGATTGACTCACTCCCTGTGTGCAGTAACCTACTGGCTAACTTCAAATGTGGTCTTCACTGGAAGAGCCTCTCATGACTTCCACTTACTGCTTTGCCTTTTCAGCACAGGGTATTAGCTAAGGTAAGAGTGTGGCCCACAGTTCCTGTCACTGGCTGCTCTCTGTGGACAGAGACAGGTGGTGGTGTCTATTTTTGTTAGGCTCTGTATTATGTAATCAAAGCAGAAATGCAGATTTGTTTTTGCTTTAGTTAAAGGGTAGGTTTGGAGGAAAGGAGAGGAGAAAACTCAAACCCCTGAAACTACATGCATAATCAACAGTCATCTAACACCACAGGAAAGGAGATACTAAAAAAAATCCCACCCATGGGTTTGAATGCAGCAATTTTGCTGCAAAACCAGGACTCCGTCTAATTGTAGGGTTGAGTACTGATGGTGGCACTGCATGGTAATGCACACAGGAAAGGGAGTTTGACTGCAAGGTTTAAGTGTGGTCCAGCTGGTGCCAAGACTCACAGCATTGCCAGTTCTTAGTGTGAACACAGGATGTGCCTGGCTCAGCACAGTCCACTGCTCTGCTGGCTTAGAGGAACTGAGTAAAAGTGTTTGGTTTTACCACAGCCTGGGTGTGAGTGTGAACTGTCAATGTTTCCTGGCAGCAATGTAACGCCTGTGGCCGCTAGGCTCAGGTGCAGGAGCTGCACCAAGCCCAGCTAACATCAAGCAGGAGGTGCTATTTCCACTATAAACACATCTGTAGTCACACATTTTAAAAAAACAGACCAGCAAAGTTAATCTTGACAACTACCAGAACATGTGAAGAGCTTTCACAACCTTGCTGTTAACCTTCTGAAAGTGTGACAACAGCTGCCTTATTTAAAAACAGTGCAGGCAAGGATTCCACTTTTCTTACCCTTCTGACACAAGCAAAATCATTTGCAAGTTAAAAAGTAAACTTATTCCAGGGAATACAACCTGCCTGCACTGGAACAACAGTTTCTGCCAGGAAGATACAGGGCTGCAGGGGTGGGAACTAATGCAAAGAAAAGGAACAGCCTATGGAACCAATGAACTGCCTTTCCAGAAGTTACCAAACCAGTAGGTACCTACATAGATTTAGGTGAGACTTTTGATCACAATCCATGGAAATGTGACTGAAACATATCAGCAATGGAACCAGTTTCATCACTTATTATCTTAGTAGTGACACAGAGCTGCTACCTCATCCGCAGTCCTGCACTCTGCACTTGGGTCAGATGACTTCAACAACTGAGGCCTCTAACACCAGACTAACTTACACACTCCCTGTCAACAAAAAGGGCAAAGCACTGCCTATTGAGTTGTGGCAATTCTTTTTTTTCCTCAGAAATGTTATCTTCCAGCTATTGCAGAAGAGGTTGCAATACATACATATCAATATAGAGTAAGCAGCAGCCCCTGCTCAAGAACAATGAGTGTAATTCTTCTGCAGTAACTAACTCCCTTGTCTGGCATCTTCCCATCACAGAAGAAACACCCTCCTACTCTGGGCATGTCTACACTAGACATGTCTACAGGTGACACTCTGGATGTCAGATTTCCACTGACAAGACTTTTTTGCTATTAACTCAGCAGTAAGAAGCAGGTCTCTCTGGAATGAGCCCAGTGCTGTAGAAAGAAGGTATCAGTTGTGGCTAGGAGGCTTTCCAAGTGTCTTGAAATTTGCTGGAAACCTAGTCTAAGTGCAGTGCTTGGTCTGTGATAATCTTTCATGTCACTTCCAATCTGGTTCTTTCTAGAACTGGCTGTTGGAGTCTAAACTGCCACAAGCTAAAGGTAAAACCTTGTGTCTCTAGGTAATACACTGTTTTCTATTCCAGAGACTTCTTGGGTTTGTTTGTTTTAAATAAACCTAGCTAGCATTGGAATGGATGAAGAGCTGTGTAATAGGTTTCCCCCACAGTTTGATGTTAGCTCTTCAAGCCTCTGGACTGTACCACCTGCTAGTCTGGAGATCACACTCCTATCCTCCAGTGCTTTGGCCCACTGTCTACATTTCATTCCTATCAGCCATCTGAGCACAGTGAAGATCTCTCAGCTACAGCTGTTTGTCTGCATTCAGTAAACAACATCCTGTTAAACAATCAGAAACTACATGGCTTGGTCACATATCAGAGGAAGCACAGAAAGAGCACTTCAGGCCTGCCTGCATCACAAGAGGCTGGGGTAACAACCCCATCAAAGCTGTTCAATTAATTTTTTCTGCTATGTTATTCAAAGTTCATAGCCAGGTCAAATGCATCTTTGAGACTTATACAAGAACACCAGTGGGCTGAAGGTGCTCTGCACTGCTACGCAGGCTTGAGTAATGACTAGTAATCTGACCAGAACACTGAGAAGCAATTTAGGCTAGTAACACAATGGAAGGCATCTGTACAGACATGCAGCTTATCTGGCTACACATTGATACTCCAGCAAACAGAACTAATCTGTTACTACTGAAAATGGAAATATGAGATACAAATAATCACACTGCTCACAGCCCTACCCAGACATCTGATAAGAAAGAACACCCAAGAGAAACAATACACTGTGTTATAAAGCAAAACTGCTTGCAGCTGTAACTGTTCACAGATGTAAATTGCACCTTAGTCACAGGTTTCATGTTTGAATATCTACAAATTTGGTTGATTTTTCTGTTAAAATAATGTGTCCTCAATGCCAGAAGGCTGTTTCCTGAATCAATCCATATCTGATACCCTGTATCACACCCAAATCTACTTGCATAGTCTTTCCTTAGTTGTGATGCCCCAACATCAAGTAAAATGGAAAGGGGTTATCATGTTTGAGATTAGCTGCACAAGTTGCTGAGGTGATACTGTCACTGTCTCCCAGTGCTCTGTGTTCTCCTTCAGCTTTTTAAACATTTTCTTGTCCTTTAGACTGCCTGTTCTCTGTTTTTCCTGCTAACATTCTCACCAGAGAGTTCTTGACTCTTCACAAGCCTAGAGGATTATGGCAATTTCCATGTATTCATAAATAACTGCTCTCTCCAGAAGCACTCTTCACTCTATGTTCTGATATTCAATTTGCAAGATGCTACAAGCCCCAGCAGAGCATATGTCTTTGCTAGCACTCAACCAGTGCCATGCTAGCATGGGAACAGCTACGGTGTCTAACTCTGGAGGGGTCTAGTAGCTGCAGTAAAGGATAATAGCAGAGAAACTTCACAGGAAAGTCTAGTAGAGATGAGACTCTTCAAGAGACACAGAGCTCTCTGAAATGGAGAGCAGGTATTCAGTCTGGGTATAAGAGAGAGGAATAAGAGAAAGTATTTCATAACAGTCTTTTCAATGTAGCAAGGTTATCTTATCTCTTACAGCAGCTAATATCATCTTCAAAGAAAATGCCCTTCCAGCTTTGAATTCTGAACTACTGGGGAAGAAAAAAGCTCAAACGTTTCCTACAGAAGTTGCCTTCCAGGGAATAACTGCTGACTTCCCCATGAGGAACACTCTATAGGTAAATGCAATGCTGTCTGAAGCCTTGTGCATTCACCGTGGGGAATCTGCAGGACACTTTGCACTGTAAGAAAGATAGCTTGTCATTAATGAGCAATGACTAGTGGCTAATCTGCAGCACAGCCCCTTTATCTGACAGGACTGCACACATGGATGACTTGCAGCAAGATTACCCTGGCATGGTTGCTAGGTGGCCAACGTAGGACCTAGAAAATGTTTGATGCTGACAGCCACTATAAAGTTCCCTGCTTTGTAGGGAACATCTTCAGCAGTGCATTAGTTCTGCTGCAAGAAAGGACTTTCCGAACTAGAGCTATTACAAACAAAAACACCACAAAAATCAAATTTACACTGAATTTTTGACATACACAATTTAACCTGCATTTCTCAGAAGAAAGATTTCTAAACCCAGGATTCTCTAAAAGCTGAGTCAACAAGACAGCTAAGCCACTAGAGAAAAGGCTGCAGCTTGCCCACAGATTATAAGCCTGGATCACAGGCACTCACATCTCTGCCTTCCCTGACCTTTGGATGGAGTTGGAACTGTTCAAATAAGCATCTTAGCTGATGAAAAAAAAAAGATGTACAATTTTACTTGCAAAACAGCCAAGCAGGAATGTACACTTTTTGTGCACTGCTCACCATGCAGGGTTAACACCTCAAATTCCTTTGCCTTCAAGCCTCCTTTCCGCTAAGGATTTGCAAAGGTTGGCAATAGTACAGAACCTATCTCCCTAAATTAACATGTTGAACTCTGGTATCCTTGCAGCTTTCTGGACTTCTTCAGGAGATGTGGTCTTCCACACAGTGACCAGGGCACTATCTACCACAGCTAATTTCCACTTAACACCCTCTAAGAGCCTGCTACCCCTGTCTGAAGTGATCACAGAATACTGCCAATAACTATAATGTATCAAAAGTCACATATTCTGACAGTGAGGATTTCACATAGCACAATGCAGTTACTGCAGAGCAGAATCAGTTCAGATTTTGTCCAGCTGTAGACTTCCAGTGAGAGAGTACCTCTAATCCTAAAGAGGAGATAAAAGTGTCTTTGCTTGAGACTTGAAACCATGGAAGTAAGAGGAGGAGGGGAGAGTTACAGATAGCTTAAGCTGTAGGAATGCAAAGAAGAAAGAAGGCCTTTGCACAAACAGCATCAGAACAGCTTATGACTCAGCTGCTGGCATAGAGAGTAATTGTTGGGATTTAGGAAATTCATCTGGAAATCTTAACTGCAACTAAAACAAGTACTTGTAATCAGGCTACTATATGTAACAGTCCCTCCTACTAATGGATAAAACAGCTACTTCATGGATTAAATACTGCCTGTGGTAAATGTTCTGATTCTTCTGATGCAATATTCCTGCCCTGGCTTTCACAGGCTGTGGGTTTCTCTTCAGGACCCCAGAGGGGTAAACAACAATGTCCAGGCAAAATTTACCAGAGACTTACAGAAAAAAAAAGGCGACCAGAGTTATGAAGGGACTAGATGGAGCTGTCTGGACTGGTTTGTCAGTTCCAGTTGAGGTTTCCAGATCATTGCCAGATCTTTGCTGTTTACATCACATTTTGTCTCTAATTCACCTCTAGCTTCTCTGTGAACATCAGGCATTTCTAATCATAAAGGGCAGATGCAAATGCTCTCACTAGATGTCTGTTCTTTGTAGGCATCAGCTGGGTAGTGTTTTCTGGGTTTCTATAATGCCTGACACTTCCACTGTGAACTGCTCACTGGGATTTGGCTTCAGGACTGCTCCTACAGTTCAAAGCAAAAGAAGGCAAGTTGGCAAAAATGTTAACAAGGTGGCTTTTGGGTTTTTTTCCTCTTGGCTACAGTAGGGAAGGTTCAAACTAGGCTTCATCTGGAGATATGTTGCACTGCAAGGCAATCTGTCACAATAAATGCAATACAATGGTGTCAATTGTGATTACATCAGTGCACTTACAGTGTTTCAGGAAGCACTTGCTGTAAGAAGCAGAACTATGGCCATCAAATCTAATCAGACTGCCAAGAAGTCACTCAACACTTGACTACCCAGCCTCAAAACAGTCACACTCCAATCTGAATTTCTAGCTCTGTGTAAATGTATTTATCAGGAAATGTTTCCTCCTAAAAATGGGAAGATAAATAAATCTGACTGCCTTCTTGTCTGTTAGCAATGCCACTTTTTAAGGCTACTTTTTCATCTTTGTCACTGCTCCTCCAGAGTATCTGCAGGCTGTGAAGCTGCCTAAGCTTCTGCTGACCTAATCATGCCTATTTTTGCAGTCCATCACTTTCATACTAAGGAGCTAGTCAGGAGCTGACTGCAGGCTGTCCTACAAAAACCAGAGTGCTTTGCCAAAGTAAAAGTGTATTCAGGCCCACACTGCTGGTGACAGGAGGAAATAGGAGTGTGCCAGGCTCATCAAGAAGGGGAAAAGGCTGTTACATACAGGAACAAAAAAAAAATATGTGGAAGAAAGAACTAAAATGAAAAGTTTCTGGCTCTGTCTCCAATCTTGGAATAGCTTTGCTGCAAATGTGTTTGTGGTAAAGTTAAACTGAAGGAAATGCTGAACAACTCTCCCAAATGTGGTTCCCAAGTGGGCATCAAGGAATCTACTTTTCAGTATAAGTTACCTGTAGTGCCAAACAAACCCTGTTCCTGCAAAGTGAAGTTTATTACAGTGCCAGATCTTTTTCAGCTAGGAATCTCACCTCTCATGGCTACTACAGACAGTTCCTGCAGCCTCATTACAAAGCAACATTAGATTTCACTACAACCTGTTTGGTGTCATGTTTAAAAGAATATATTTTGAAATAATTGTTGGATTCAAAGTAACAACCTGGAAGGATGGGAAACCATCTGTATGCTCCCAGATACACTGAGTGAGTCTGAGATGGTGACACATCATCAGATGCCTTTTCTCAGGAGGCTTCATAACTCTGGCATAAAGCTTTATAACTAACTGAGGCAGAAAGGAGATGGTTTGTAACTTGCTCATCAGCCTTCAGACACAAATGTAGCCTCCAAGGCAGCAGATAAAGTTGTTTCAACACAGCAACAGACAAGAAATGTATCTTTTCTGTGCAGTAGAAGTGGAAACAAGATAGCCATATTGCAGCAAAATGAAAGACCTGACTTTTCTGTGTTAATGTGATGTGTGTTTTACAGTTTTCACCTTGCTAATTTTCGTCTGTGCAATTACATTTAAAAGCTGCTCTGTCAGGACAGAAGGCAAGGCATGCAAGCAGAAGCACCTCTTGTCTCAAGGCAGGTTCTATGCCAGAAAGGGCTCCAGCCTTCAGGAGCCTGAAGCCAAGCTTATGCTCAAATGGCTTTTAAACAATCCTTTTTTCCTGGCCTGGATTCACAGCCTGTCATCATGAGGAACCACTTACAGCACTTATTACAGCACCACTTATTCTGATTAGAATAAAAGAATTCATCATTGCCATTACTGCTGTCACACAAAACCAACCTTTTGAGGGTTTTCTTTCAAATAAATAAGGTACATTCCTGAAAGTGGCACTGATGCTGAAGTGAGTTGATTCTACTGCTCAGCTGCACAGTGTGTTCACTCTCACACTTACCTTCAAAGTGCTTTTGCAGTTTGTGAGCCACAGCAAAATGAGAGTAAGGTGCAGTGTGGCCACAGGAATGCATCTGTGTAATCACACATGGATATTCAGAACTGCAGAGGGTAACCATTGGTACTACTCTGTACAACTGCCAAACACTTTAAAATAAAACAATCTGCTCATTCCCCTGTTCTCAGGAGTATCAGTTGCCTTCATTCTCTCCTCACTGAAGAGCAAACACAGCACAATGTCTGAGTGCAATGGCAAATCAAAACAGTGGTATTACTAGAACCTGTCTAATAGTTTATCCTTCTTCCTTTCCTAGAAAACTGGAAATTGGTTTTCTTCCCATGGACAAATACTCAGCCTTGGGCCTCAGAGTTTATTGACCAGCTATCCAATGCACTAAAGCTGCAATGCCATGATGTCATTCAGGAGCTGTAGCTTTTCAGGCATGAAAGAAATGCCCCGAGTCCACTGGACACGCAAACATAAGCAGACAACTTCCAAATGTATTCAAGAGGCCAAACAACACGCTGGATGTTAAACAGCTGAAAGGTGAAAAGCAGCCTCAAACTTTCAGCCAGCAGTTGGAGCTGTGGAGATCTCAGCTTCAGCCATGACTTAGTGAGTACAAAAAACAACTGATGATTTCTGTCCTGGTTTGGGTTAGAACAGAACTAACTAAGCACAGGGCTATGGGGAACTGGTAGGGTTCCACAGCAGAAAGCAAGAAAAGCTTCTGGGGTAAGCACAGCACACCCTGGTAGAGGAAGCAAGTCTTCCTTTAGCATTACCCTCTGGGTTTTACAGAACTTTAAAAAATAAACTCTGACCTGGACAGACTCTTGATGTATGTTCATGCCTCTCCATGTACAGAGCTGGATTAATATTTTATCCTTCCCTTCTTTCAGGTGAAATAAGAAAAGGTAAATCTTACCTGCCCAAGCTGCAGGACAGGTTCATCTTGGTCCCCTTTTCTCTGCATATGGAGTCTCCAGTGGACCTGTAAGTAAATGTGCAAGCTGTCACTTGCACCTCCTTGAGCAGAGCTAGTGGTATTTTGTCCTCTTTAACAATCCCTCTACAGACTTGCAAAACAGCTACTTCTACAGAAGACCTAAAACACACAGAAAAAAAATGTCCTGTGTGGACTGGTCTGTTTCCCCAACACACTTTGGAGGGTGCAAATATGATTACTGAACACATTTTGCAGCAAGGAGTGCTACAAACCAACAGCAAATTGAACAGGTATTATAGGTGCTGCACATTTGTTGTCTTTCCAAGTGGGAACTGGAGAAAGCACATTTTATCTTACTGGCTACCATTTCAGGAGTAATACAATGTATGCCCCTAATTAAGGGACAAATATTGACAGTAACCATTCAAAATTTGAAGTTAATGAATATGCAAAGAATACTCAGAGGGCATGGGTTGTAACTGGCAGAAGGAAACTCCAGACAGAGGTACTTTTAAAATAGCCACACCACCTATCCAAAGGCTGTTGAAAGACAGAGAGTATGATGAGAATTTGAAGCAATGGAAATAATTTCTCTCTATCAAAATAAAATACAGGCAAGTCTTAACCTGATCACAAATTTCTCTGGCAGTAGTATAGTCCCTGAAGAGAAACCAAAGAATCTCTATAACCAGCAATGTTTAAAATTGCTGGAAACTATGCTAGGGGTCAGAGTAGCTCCAGCAGAGATCTAGATGGCTGTGGCAGTGATTACAACTGACCCAAGAATTCTTCTGCAGATAATTCCCAGTGAAGTCAACAAGCAGATGTAATGGTTTAAGAACACAGCAAAGCAAGAGGGCATGCTTTAAGTGCTGGTATAAGGTTGAGAAAATTGTTAAAGCTGTTTATACAAGTTATGAGTTGGGGAAAATATCCTATTGGTAAGCTTTTTTTTCTAGGAAGAGAAAACAATCTCCTCTGTTAGCATGCTGCATGTTCACAGTTGTCCATTACTTGTGTACAGCTAAGGAGCAATGCTAAATAAATGAGAGGAAACTCTCAATTTTTCAGTCCTAGCACAGCTGAAGAACATGTTACTTGGTTACCGTAACTGAATCTGCCAGAATGCTTCAGGAGCTCCTTGTAACGAATTAAGTGGGTTCTTTCTGCTCCCCAGCTGTGAGGATCAGAGGTCACTAGAGCCTTGTTCCTGCTATAAACTTTAAGCATTAGCTGGGGACAGGTGAAGGTGGCAAAGTAAGAGAAGCTTTTAAGCAAGTCAGAAGGATTAACAGCCCTGTACTTTCTCCACAGCAGACTGGAAATTTTCCATGCTATAAGCCTGCACAGATCAAGGAACCCATTTGAAAAGATAAGAAGCTGATGTGAATGAACCTGCTTTGTTCTCTCTGCCACTTACTAAATATGAGTTACAAAATCACTTTAAAAGTTTGTCAAAGGCAGAAAGTTTTCAAATTATGCCAAAAGAGATTGCTGATCTTCTCTACGGCTATGCTGTCAGTGGACAGCTTTTACCAGTCAGCTCTGCCATAATTGCATTCCCACTTTTTGTACAGAAGGGCATGACCCCTCTAACTGAAGTGGAACAGACCACTCCTGCACAGTGGAGCCCACATGCACAGTTATGTAAGTGAAAGAGGCATCTTCACAGAGATTCAAATATCTAAATGGGATTTAGACATCTTAGGAAAGTACTGGCCCAAAGACCACCTCTGCATCTCCTCCCTTGAGAGAAAGATTAAGTTACCACCGTGGACAATATTGCTTTGCCAGACAATCCAGACCATTAGTTGCTAACAGAGAAAGTAACCCAGCCTTGGTGTTTGGTCTTCCTTCCAAGAAAGATTTGGAACTTCCAAGGATGTGTTCAGTAGTACTTTATCATCTCTTCTGTGGTGGCAGATGCATAAGAACAACAGAAACAGCTGCTGTGGTACACTCATCAGATCCAAATCTTAAATAAAACATTGATTTTACATTAAACAATGACTTTTCTAAAAGGTTCTGGATTGGCTCTGGTGTCTCAGGTATTCCATGCCACCATACATTTTTAGTTAAACAAAACTAGAAGATGGTGTGCTAAGGGCAGCCTGTACTATGAGACAGCTTCTCTGCTAATGCTGCAGACTGGCTAGGGTAGGATTCAGAGCACTCCAGAGTTACTTCTCATCTTAGCAAGGCCTCCTAAGCAAAATGTGTGAGCAGGGCTGTACAGCTTCCAGGCAAATGGTGCCTCATGTCCGGACAGCTTCGAGAGCTAGCAGCAGGGTATGGCATCCATCTGGGTACTGGGCCCTGTTTAGCTTTTCACTGAATGAGAATGGAAAGGGACAATGCACTTAGGATTGTCATGTGCACATGGTGGACACTGCATAATTGTGCTGGTTTTGACTGAGCAGTGCTTACACAGAGTCAAGGTCTTTTCTGCTCCTCACTCCACCAGCAAAAGGGCTGTGGGTGCACAAGAAGCTGGGAGGGGACGCTGCTGGGACAGCTGAACCCAACAGACCAAAGGAGAAGGAGGAAGGGGAGGGATGTTCACTGTGATGGTGCTTGTCTTCCCAAGTAACCTCTACACCTCATGCAGCTTTGCTGTCCTGGACATGGCTGAACACCTGCCTGTGCTGGGAAGCGGTGAATGAGCTCCTCGTTTTGCTTTGCCTGACTGTGTGGCTTTACCTTTACCTATTACACTGTCCTTAACTCAACCCACGAGTTTTCCTCCTGTGACTCTCTCCCCCATCTTAGTGGGGGGAGTGAGCAAGTGGATGGGTGGAGCTAGGCATCAGCTGGGGTTAAACAATGACAATGAGAGAAACCAGCATCTATATTGTAAACCAAATGTCTGTAGAAGTCATGGTGCTTTCTGAACTTGATTTTCTCTCAAGAGTCTATTCCCTCAAAACTCCTGCCAGAAACCTCTTTAAGACTCTAGATGAACCTCATACAAGTTGGGATCTCTTTTACTAGAAACCATACCATATCTGAGGAGTTGCAGTACACCATCATATTTTCATTCTCTGGCATCTGTAAGGACCAGCTTCAGCTGAAGATTGATGAAACCTTGTACTGGGCAATTTCCTAATGCATTTACATAGTTACTGCACCGCCACGGCGTGAATTACTAAATATATTCGACATACTGGGAATGAGATCATGCTAGATGTTTGAGACAAGACTACCTTAGCAAGAGTCGGGGGTCTGTCACGCTGTCTGCACTCAGTCCCCTGCAGGAAGGCCAGGCCCGGGCCCACCGGTGCCTGTTGGCGCTCACCGAGCACCACGGCGGCTTGGGGGAGTTCATGGCGGTAACGGCGCCTTTGCCATTTGCTGCTCTCCGTCGAGTCGAGAAAGGGCCTCTTGCGGGGTCAAGGAGGTGGCTGAGGGGTTTCAGCCCCGCAGAGGCTGCCGAGGGGAGCGCTGGGACGAGGGCAGATACGTCTGCCCCCTCTGTCCTTCTGCGGGGGTGGCTGCGAGGCTGCCCTGCGCCGACGGCGTCTTCCCGCCCGGCGGCTGCTCCCTCACGGCCTCGCCTCACGACCTCGCCTCACCGCCGGGAGGGGCCGAGGGTTTAGGCGGCCGAAAGCGGCGGCGTGAAGAGCAGCCTCCTCAGGGGAGCCTTTTACCTCAGCTTCGCCTTCCTCGGGCCGCCCAGACCCGCTCCCCTCGACCCGCCAAACCCTCACGGGGCGGGGTGCACGGCTACTACCGCTGTCAGGTAAGGGTTGGGAAGGGCAGGGAAAGGGAGGGCCGAGAGCCCGAACCCCGCCCCGTCCCGCCCGTCAGCTGTTGCTAGCCGGGCCCTGCGCGCCGGGCGCCGATTGGCCACCGCGCGGCGCCGCCTGGCCCCGATATAAGGCGGCGCGGGCGGGGAAGAAGCCGTCGCGCCCGCGGTGGCGTTGGTGGGTTTGCGGTGTGCGGAGGGGACGCGGGAGACGGTGAGCACCCGGGACAGGGGGCGCGGCAGGATCGGTACCGGCATGAGGAAAGAGGGCGAGAGCTCGGGTGGGCGCCGTGCGGGTTCCGACAGTTCGGGTGGGACGCGGGCCCGCAGTGCTGTGAGCCGGGACGGGGCCGCGTCTCGGGGAGGGTCTTGGCACTGGGGCAGGGCCCGGAGCCTCGAGGGGGCAGCTGGAGGGTCCCCCCCACACTAATCTCTGCGCCGGGCCGAGGCCGCCCCTTCTCGGGCGCCGCCGCGGCGGAGTAGCTCTTTGTGTCTGTGGCGGCCGGTTGGGAGGGGTCCGCGCCCGGGCGGTGGCTGGCGCCGTTTCGGCCCTGCCTCGCTCCCGAGCGGGGCTTGGGGCGCCCCGCAGGCCTTCGCCCGGCCCCCAGCAGTGACTGGGTGCTTTCCCCAGCGGGGCCCGGCCCGGGCGGCCCGTGCCGCCTCGCCGCCCCTCCGGGGGCTCGGCCGCATTCTCCCGCCGCGGTTGCAGCTGCCGCCGCCGCGCTGCAGTCACAAGGCAATGGCTCACGGCTCGTCAGCGGCAGCCCAGGGTGGGCGCGGGCAGTGCCTGCCGCCCGCGGCTCTTCCCCGCTCTCCTGGCGCCGCAAAGCTTAGTGCCAGCACCTAGGTGCGTGCTACAGAAAAAGTCCAAACTGACCATTACGTTGACAGTCCTGGAGCTCATGGTAGCGCCAGTTGTTCAAAACGAGTCCTGTTCTTGCCTCTGCACACCCGCAGTATACCGTGCTGTCTCGTGCTCTTCCTTTTCCTGACACGAATGCAGGTGTAGGCGTCTGTTAGTAGATGTTGATTTTGAATAGACCTAAAGAACTCGGAACAACTTGTAGGAATCTTGTCCTGATTAGCAGGTAGGTGAAACGGTATCAAATCTTCTTGCCCTGACTGCCTGTACCAGAAGCTAATGGTTGGACATCATTATGTAATTGGAAAGCCAAGAGCAAAAGGGACTCGGGATGCAGAGCCTCTAGAGACCAATATAATACCTCTCCACAGGGGAGGTGCAAGGAGGAAGACTTGCCAGACAAGATCCAAACCCAGTGTGACCTTCACATCTCTAACAAGGTGATTCTGAAACACTTGAGTAGAGGAAGACTCCCAGCCTGAGGTCCTGAGTTGCTTCGTACAGGTGTGTGATAGACTCTTGGGGTATTTGCAGTCTGAAGCTTTGAGATGAGTATGAAAACTGCTTGACTATCAGAAATGTATGGGTGCTATCCAGCTGCTGTTAGACAAAGTCATTAGAAAAAACCAAGCTACCTTGAATTTGTAAATAAGAGAGATTTTTATCAGCGAACTTAATGTTGCCATCTCGGCAATTTTTCTAATATATCCAGAACTAAGCCATGCCACAGGATATACACAGCATGTTACTTCTGATAACTGACTGTCAGAAACAACTCTTATCAGGACAGACCTCTCCTTAGAGCTCAATGTGGATGTGACATTGACAAGCAGGAATCTAGAGTATGACAGATGCTCTGCCAGCCATGCAGTTGCCTCTGAAGCAAAAATGCTTTCAAGAACTGCTTCTAGTTCTGCATAAACTGGCTGACTTGCCTGACAGGCAGTTACAGTATAAACCTGTTCACTTGCTATGCTCCTGAGAAAGTCTGCCTACTCCTGCAATTATGTGGCTGTGTTTGGGAAACTCCCTAGACTGCTGCTCTCCTGTCTTCATCTTACTGTCTTGTGTAAACTATTAACTTCTGCACAGTTTGTGTAAAGCTTTACAAGTGATTCTTAAGTGTAAGGTACTACTACAGCTTGGGTGGAAGCTAACTACTGTTCCAGCGAGGGCTGTTGGGTGTTGGTCTAGTGTATTTAACAGTTGCTTGGATGCTAAGTTGTTGGTAGGCTGTCCAAAACTAATTAGCCACAGAAAGGCCTTCTTTAGTTCCCTTCACTGTGGTGGGTTTTTTCATTCCTCATAAGAGTTGGGAGATTTGTATTGAAGGCTTCTACAAAACAGCTCACTGCTGCTAAAATAGCCTCTGGCCAAGCCCCAGTTTGTGCAAGGTAACTTGGCTTTTTCAGAAAGAGGTGGTGATAACTGGAATTAAGAATAAGTGATAACCTTTTTTGGAAATGGTGAAGCCTGAGCACTCCTGTATTGCAAAGGCCCAGCTTCCTATGCCTGGGTAGGGTGTGTGCTGTATACACTTGTGTGCCAGTGGTAGAATTACAGCTTTGGCTTCCCCAGGGGGTTTTCCCCTCATCTTCGATTGGCAATAAGGATGCTCTGGTGATGAGTGTGCAGCATTCCTCAAAAGTAATCTTATTGGCACATACAGGAAAGTGTTTTTCAGTTAGTAGTGCCAGTTCCAGTTACTTTGTCTCAGAGGTCTTAACATTGAGGATTTTTAACTAAGTCATTACAAAATCTTTTAATCTAGTAAGCTGAAAGTCAGTCTGGTAGTTTCACTCTCATTTCCTTTGCCCTGTCCCTTTTGACTTACTTTAGGTGAAATCCAACAGGAAGTATACATTCCACCTTTCCCCTCAAGCCCCAAAATACAAAGCCCAAGGACTTAATACTTGTCTCTGGTATATTTGGGTGAAGTACAGTAGATTTACTTTTGACCTCTTCTGATAGCTTTGGCTTCTATGGTTAGCAGTATTTCTTTTCAGAATCTTGCCTGCAGGCATTAAAGATGGTGAACTTAGCAGCAGAATGCCTATAATCATGGAGAACCTGGTTTAGAAACTAATGCCAGTCTTGCATTGAATTTGTCCCCTCTCAGCCTTCTGCAAATTCAAACTGCCTTTCTGTTTGTCCTTTACTCACAGCTTCTGAATTGGATAAAAAAACCTTTGCAAATTAAGTTCTGCATAGAAGCTGGTATTAGGCAAAAAAGAAAAGAAGCAGTTATTTATGGAAAAAATGGTTTCTAGCTGATGTTTTCACTGCTTGATTGCTGAAAGAACTGAGACAGGCTATTTGCAGTTCCCACCAGTCAATCTGACTAATTTTGCTAATGAGTAAATATGCCTAGATGCTTGCTTTGATAGCAAGCATGGTGGGAAGGGATACAGCACTAGAAGTGCCACCAAGTGTGTATGGATGGCGTTAGCAATCCCTTTGAAGATCAGGAATTTACAGCTTTTAATGTCTTACAGGAAAAATGATAAATGAAGTCAGTGCTGCTCCTGGTATGCTCCTTGGCTTTGTTAGCTCAGCTGTGCTTTAAGGGAAAGTGAGTCTGAAAGCTAGTTGTAATCTCCTTTAGATCGAGTTAAGGGGATCTACTGAGTGCAGTATCTGTCCCATCAAGAGGAGGACTGAAGACAGCTCAACCTCATTTTCAGTTGGTTGCTGGTGGAAAGAGTAGTGAATGAGGTTGGAGTTCTGCCTCTAGAAAACAGCACAGAAACCAAAGGCCTGTCTGGTAGTTCTAATTAGTATAGCTACAGCATGCAGATCTACTGTGCTAAGCATAGAGTTAAAGCTGCAGAACAGCTCTACCCCTAGGTGTACCGTGACCTAAAGCCAGAAAAAACAGCAGCAGGAGCTAGCAACAACACTGTAGCCTTCAGTGCCAGAACACTGCAGGTGTCTGAAACAAAACTATCCAAAGGCAGGAGCAGTGCTACCATCACAGTTACTGTCATGCACCACTAACTAGCTGTTTGTGCCACTCTGTCTGTACAGATGCTTAATACCTGGCTTAGTACAGGGCTTCAGACTCCTTGAGTAGGAGGAAGAGGATATACCTGTAGAAGGAATGACTTCATCTTGTTGAAGTGCTTTAAGAAAGTGACCTTGAATTTTACCTAGTTGTCCTTTCTCTAGTAGGTGAATGTCCTTGTCATAATCCCTAGAGATGTTTAAGCTTTTCTCCTACAGCTCTTAGCTTTAACTATGGTATGGTGCAAAGATGCCAGGAGATTTCTGAAGGGAAGCTAGAAAGTGCTGCTTGATGCAACCTGATTATCTTGACAGTCTTAATGTGATATCACACTTGTTTTTGTGCCCAGAAAAGGGGAATTACTGGGCATCACTTCCAGAGGAAGTTGTGTTATTTTCTGTACCACAGATCAAATTGATGCATACACTTTGCATTTTTAATTGTATCAAAAAGTATTTAGAATGCTTTTTTAAAGGCAGAAATCTATGGATTTGGCCTAGGAAGGCCTTTAAGAGGAATCTGCAAGTTGCTGTGTTGTACTCTAATCTGGATTAGAAATTGTGATAAATCAGTCTCATGCTAGCAAGGCACAAACCTTTGCAAGCAGTCTTGAGAAACAATTTTGGAAGCAAGAGCTTCTGCCAAAAGCGTCCTCTGTATCACCAGGATGTGACAGGAGAAGTTTCATACCTTGTATAGCTTATGCCATCTACTCACCTGAAGTCTAACAGAGGGGCAGCATTTCATAAAGCTAGTTTCCAGTATTAAAAGCTGTCTTCTAGGTGACAGAAGAGGGCCTAATGTGGACACACAGTGCCTGCATGAGAAGCAAGGTAAACCATCTTTTATGCTGATGCTGCACTGTTGTGGCTAGACTAAACAGTGCTGCAGTTCAGACATGCCCTGAGGAAAAACAACAAAATCACTCTTAATTGCCCTCAGCTCATCACCCTGTGTTGAGTAAGTATTGCAGAACCAGGATGATGACAAACTGTACGCTTCTCTAGCTGCAGTGGGCACATAGCTGTGTCGAGGGGGTGTGGTGTGTTTTTATTTTCCTTCTCTGGCTAAAATGGGGTCTGCAGGACTTGGTTGGATCAGGTACACAGGGTATTGGTTGCTGTAGTTAACAGGACTGGAGGTGTGGCCAGACCACACAGGTTAGTTATGTGCCACTGGACCATGACACTCATGCTGAATGGCTCTGTAGTGGATGTGACCTTGCTGAACTGGCTGTGTGGCACTGTGCATCTGTCTGCCATTCCATCAGACGTCAGGAAATAGTCTCTAGCTTGAGTTCTGCTGGTAAAGATACTGCACTGTAACTGCCCTGACTTTCTTGTTGAAACGTTGGTGAGCCTTCAAGGGCAATGGAAAACACAGGAACTTAATTGTTCTGGCTCAAGTTTGGCTAAGACTGACTTCTCCTGTGGGGTCTGCAGGAAGATGCTGCTGTTGCAGCTGAGTGAAACACGGATGGTGAGGAAGAGCCTTTCCTGGAAAAGTATGTGGTTCTTGAGTGCCTACACTGGCATGTACAGTAGCCAGAAGATAATCCTGTTATTCCATTGCTAGTCAGTGGCTGCATGTCAGCTGAAATACTGATGATGTTCTGCACTTGCAGCTGACCTTAGAACCACTAGGGACTTGACTAGTTTTCAGCTCTAACCTGGCTCCTACAGCATTAGTGGTAAGATAGGTTCATGTTGAAGTCTTCAATGAGTTTTGTTAAAGAGCTAGGGTAGTAAGAAGGAAAAGGTAATGAATGACTTCCAGCTGAAGTGGAGGAATGTAAAGCTACCAACTTTGCAAACAGTAACTGACATTTAAGGCAAGGCCCAAATGACTTGTTAAATAAGTATTGTGCATTTGAAAGTGCCTGCTGCCTCTGTTCAAATTTCAGCTGCACTCCTAATGCACTACTTTGTGTTTTGAAAGCCACCAAGAGGAGCAGAGGTTTAAAATAATCTTGCCCTTTGTTCTGTCAGTCTGCAAAAAGCCTAGCTTTACCTGCTTCTTAGGAAAAAGGCATATAAAGAAACATCTGTTTTTAGCACCTTAATGCATAAGCAATTAATTGCCATTAGTCAGCCCTTCTGAACAGACCAGTGTTATGGACAGGCTTGTAGTAATGCATTAGCATTGTAATTACCTTTACCAATTAGCTTACCCATCCTAGAACTGTTAGGATGTTTGTAAATGAAATTTTAGAAAGGGTCAGACAGACTTGTGGCTCATGTCCTGCTTCTGTAGGATTTCTTTAGAACTAAAGGTAGGTGAACTGCTACCTTCTCATGGATTTGAGAGCTTGCCCATGACCTAGCATTTGTATTAAATAGTCTTACCTGGACTAAACTGCCTAACTTCCATACAGTCTGTCTTGTCTCATGTCTCCTAGTAAAAATTGTTACCTCTTGGCAGGTTGACCGTGTCCTGTCCTGGCAGGCATGTCAAGAGCTGAAATAAACTTAGCTTTCATTTACTAAATGAAAGTATTTAGTTTGGTGCAGACACCTGTATCTTCCAAGGCAGTTTGAAGAAATAGCTTAAAATGAGTAAGAACTGTAGGAGTGCAAGAAACTCCCAGCACTGAGTACAAGAGGACTGTGAGCCATTGTGAAGGATACCAACCATGGATAGAATGCTTCTGAATGTGGTTGAACTGCATAACTTCATTAAATGTCTTTTTCCCACTGCAGGAGTCTGAAGATGCAGCAAGCCTGATAAAGAGGACAGAAGAATCTCCTTCAAGTCAGCACAATCTGAAATACTGACCATGTCTATGGATCACAGCCCCACCACTGGAGTGGTGACTGTTATTGTTATTTTGATTGCTATTGCAGCTCTTGGTGCCTTGATACTGGGCTGCTGGTGTTACCTGCGTCTGCAGAGGATCAGCCAGTCGGAAGATGAGGAAAGCATTGTGGGTGAAGGAGAAACCAAAGAGCCCTTTCTTTTGGTGCAGTACTCTGCTAAAGGACCTTGTGTAGAGAGGAAAGCTAAGCTAACTCCAAATGGCACAGAAGTACATAGCTAACTTGGAGCAACACATGTATATGGACTATGCTTATGATGTGTGTAACCAGCAGCAGAAGATCTATACTGTGAAGAACCTGGTCACATGAACACTACCCATCAGAAAACACCCTGATGAGGATTAAATAATGTTTGCAACTGCATGCACTGAGAAGTTGCACTTTGCATCAGCTGTGTATCCTAATTCCTCTGACAGGAGCTGACTCACCTGGCATAATGTCCATTGCTGGCAATGGACACAGGAATATACTGGTGTGAAGAGGTGACTAGTGGTTTTTGTTACTTGAATGTTTAGCTGAGCCTATTTTGGATGGAGCTACTACTGTAATGTGAACTACTTTACAACTGTGAACTGTAAATAGGCTGCCAGAAGCTTTTTGTTTTGTGTTCCACAGCAGATGGAATAATGATGCAACTGTACATAATGCTCAAGGGGACTCCTGAACTGTAACTGTAGATGGGATACCAGACCTTCAACTCTGCAGTTAAAGCCTGCTTCTGCCACTAACTGGGGTGCACAGCCACTAAGGCAGAACTCCTACTTGGACTTAGCAGAATACCCCCTTTGAAAAGAAAGCTATAAGCCTCTGGAAACATGTTGAGGGAAGAAACAGAGGAACTGCAAGAAAGGAAGGGATTTGCTTTAGTTGCAACTAGGCAGGCTAAGCTTTTGGCTGCTAGAATTTGAGTTCTCCAACTATGTAGAAGGAAACTTCAAGGAAACTGCCATTTTGATGGATTCCAACCTGGGAACTGATGATGGATACTGAACCCTTGGGGATGGTCCAGAAGGTTTCCAGGAGTTTGAAGTGGCAGTGGAGTAGGCTCTTCTCTTCTGTAGGTCTGCATGCTGAAACTGCATAAGTGGTTACTTACTAAAACTTGTGTAAGGGCAACTAGTATGAATTTTTCCCAGCACCCCTGTTTGTGTACTTAGCAGTTAGGGTAAATGTTAACAGCCTGTTGTAAAAAGGCATTTTAGTCTACAGACAGTCAACTATAGGTTTCAGTTAAAAAAAGATCCTGCTACAGGATTAACTGTACTACTAAAAGGTGAATTTCAGTCTTTTCTACAAAAACAGATCTTGATAAGAGCAAGGGAGATTGCTGGTCAGTTTGTGAAAGCTTTTAGCTAGCAATGGCACAGTCCTTCCAAATAAGGACATCCCTCCCATTTCCTGCTCTGTGCTATAGTTCAGCTATGGGAACTGTAAAAATGTGTTAAATGGGCAGTTCTGGACCTTAAAAGGTGTGGGGGGAAGAAAGAGTGCAGAAAGGGGAGGAGAAAGAACAACACTGAGCCACCAAAGGCAGCTTACATCTTCTAAAATGCTTAGGGTAGGCAGACATGCTTTAAGGCTGCTGACCTGTTTTCTGTGACTTCATACATAGCTTCCTTTGCCTACTGAAATTTTTAAACAATTACCTAGGAGGGGGGGAAAAAAGCTACTGTAAAACTGTCCTGAGCAGTTACATATAATGAAGTCCAAGTTCTTCAGCTCTGTAGGAAGCAGTAGGCTTGCTGCCTGTACTTAGGCCTGTGTTACATGGCTAGTCTGTATGCACAACAAGCTTACTCAAGAGTTGGAACTGTATGCAAGACAAGGACCTACACAACAAGTCTTGTCCCTTTCTTCTACAGTAAGATGTTGACTTGCATTTCTAGTGCTACATTTGCCTTTTAATTGGAGGCTGTAATCTGAAGCAAAGTTACTGCTGTCAGTAGTATAAAGCTACTGCTGTTGTGCCCTGAGAACAACATGGGGTACAGCTGAGAGAGTGCTGTTCACACCCTGGCACGTGCTTTTCTAAGATACTAGTCTCAGGAGAGACTTGCATGTGTAGCCAGACCCATGCACTTGGACTGCTGCATTTTAGACCTCTTACAAATCAAGGAGGAAAAGATGAATTCAGTAAGACTTTTAGTTTTCAGTAGAGAACAGTTCACACATGGCTCTTGCAGGTTTCAAGACAGTCAGGTAACTGGTGTACAAAAGTGATACAAAGTGCTGCAGTTCTAGAACAGGACAGTTGTAGCAAGATGACTTTGTCCATTCAAGTTTACTGATTACACAGATGAATGATCTCTATTTTAATTCAGCAAAGAGAATGCAGTGTAAGGGCAAACTTCAGAAATGATGGAAAGTTAAAAATCAAAGGTCTAATTTCTCTTCTAGCAGCTATGAGAGAGAGCCACTGATAACTGGTCCTTAGAGATGCTTCATACTGCTGCCCCTAAAAACCAGCATCTTTAAATGGATAGGTGTTTACCAGTTAGTGCAATAGTAAAGTGCAGAAAGTGTTTTCCATTCTCCTCTTCTCTTTAGATGTGGGTATCTAAGTTGTCCAAGTATACAAAAATATTCCGTTTGATTTCCTTTTTCTAGATCATGTGGGGGAAGAAGTCTTTATTTACAATGGATTTCAATAAAATTTGCATAAATACCTACCCAGATCTGCATCATTTGGCTTTGTGTAAGCAATCATTCTGTCCTGTTTCCACTACTGTGCTCTGTCTCTATGGCATCAATATTATCAATCCTTTTTTCCTCTAATGTGGCAGTAGCTACTGAAACTGATAGATCATTCTCTTCAGAAACTGTTTGCTCTGACTGAAGGGATTCTTTAGTTTCATCTTTGCTCTGTAGCAGCTTTCCATCCCTTGATGCCACCAGGATTCTCAGTAAAGCATTTGCTTTAAGGAGGTTTTCTGATGCATCAGCTAATTCTTGAAGCTTTTCAGCCATTTCTAATAATTCTTGGTTCTTCTGGTCATAGGTGGCCTGTAGCTGTTCACTGTGGAGCTGCAGAGTCTTGTGCTGCTTTTCCAGTGTGTGTTTTTGCTGCTGGAGTCTACGTTCCTCTCTCCTTGCTTCAGAAAGCTGTGCTTCAAGCTGGTCATGGGCCTGATGAAGGGCACTGATTTCTGATCTTAACTTCTGAATTTCTCTCTCTAAGTGGGAGATATGTCCTTGCTGTAAAACTGTCCCTTTATGTAGGCATTCTTTAGTGCAGGGCTCTGACGAAGAAAGACTTGAGTGATGTAAAATAAATTTAAGGAGGTTAGGAAGGTTAACTGCAAAGTCTTCAGGGAACTTCACACTTTGTTCCTTCCTACAAAGACATAAGTGAATATTAAAACATTCAGATAAAATTATCATTGCTTATCTAAGCATCTACTGTTCAACTTTTTCTTGGTTTTTTTATCAGGAATGGTTATCTAGCAGCTAAGACAAACCTGAACTCATCCAAAAGAGACACAGCACACAGTATTTTCTTTTGCTGAACCCTCTGCAGTGGATTGGCAGCAGTGTGAGAACAAGACTGTCAAACTGCAGGAAAAATTTACTCTTTAAAAAAAAAAAGTATCCCTAAGCACTGGGTGAAGGTAACACTGCCTTTATGTAGACAGGCACACAACCTGGAATTACTCCAGTGGAGTTCCTGCTCAATTAACCCAGGGAACAGAGAGAGACTGGAGCTGAGCTGGAGGAATGTGGCAGAGCACCTGATCTGAAGCTGATTTGCAAGGCTTGCTGCATGAAGCAGGGGAAATGATGAGCTGGAAGCTGGAGTGACTCAGAACTGATATAAATAAAACCGTTTCAGTACTGAATTAAATAATTAATTTAGACTTGCAAAACTTAAGACCCAGGTTGAAAGATTTTGTTGTAGGCAACAGTGCACAGTACCAATAGTCTGAATTACCATTTGCTGATGACAGAGCTCTTGAGGGAGAAGGGTGGAAAGCAGCATTTTTATTTTTACATTGCACAAAGGGAGGTGTTTATTCTAGTACTTGTTTTCATTTCCTTTCTATAAAACCTGTAATTGTGTAAGATTGAGCATTAATCTCTTAAAAAAACTAACTAAACCCACAAAACCCAAGGTCAATCAAATCTAATGCACAGGGCATACATGTAACACCAAAGACATCTGAAACAAACTGAGTACTTTCTGTGGCTGTCTTGCATCTGACATTTCTTTCTTGTTCCTCACCCTGTTAAGAGGCTGGATGCACCTACACTGTGTGTACTGGCACAAAGCAAAAATGACACAGCTTTGACACTGGATTTCAGAATTTTTCCCTGCTGCAGAGTAGGATTCTGGACCCTTGTATGCCATTCCAGGTCCCATGCTGGTCCTGAATGTTCTCCTGCCCTTCTACATTCCCTAACTTCAGAGTTCCTTTTTTTCTTGACCCACCCTTTGTGCCTTTCTCTACCTCACCCTCTTTTCTCTTGCTTTTTTTGCTCACCCATTCATTAATCAATTCCCTTCCTCCAACCTGGCTTTCTTTCATCATCCCAGAAATTATTCTTAGTCCTAACTGTCTCCTTGAAACTACCCTTCCCTGCCCTACACTCTTTTATTTCTTGGCTCTTTCCCTGAGCTCTTCCTTGCTGTATATAGTTTCACTTCAACAGCATGTACACCTTGTTTTACTCCTAATGTCCTTTAGATATTTTCCTCTGTAGGTGTTAAAACTGCTACTGAAGCTTCATTTGTTTTCTGTTCCCAAGAAACAACACAAGGCTTCTAGAATACCAACAAACCTGCTGCTGCTTTTCTCCTGTGACAAGTCCAGCACTTGTTACTGAGTCAGAATGAAAACCAGAACTTTTTGGCAATATACACAAACTGCCATGATGTAATTCTGTAGTATCTGTAATAGCAATGCTGTGCAATTCTATTTTGTTTTTAAATTATTGCATAAGGACTCTAATGACAACATTGAAAAAAATGTAGTTATGCCCAAGTGAAGTAGGCAAGTAGTAGGTCTGGTTTTAAGAAACAAAAAAGCTGTTGCAATAACCACACTGTTAGGTTACACAGGAACTTCTTAGATGAACTAACTTTACTACAAAAGTTAAACATCAGAACAATGAGAGAAATGCAACTTTAAAGAACTTCAGTTTGAGCAATGAACCCTCCAAAGGCATCCTGATTACAATTACACTACATTCATTCTACCGGAGGAATGAGCAAGGGAGAAATAAAACCCTAGGGATTGGGGCCAGTGTAATATTCCCAAAGGATGTATGAGACCTCTTTTAGTACTCAGATTCTCTACTTTTTGTCCTCTTTTTAAGAAAAAAAAATTACTTTAAAAAACCCCCATAACCACCTATCTCCTCTCCTTAGGATCTGTTCTCTTACAAGAAAACTAGCCTTGGGCTGGGTTACTCACTCACCATCTCTCTTTATTTGTAATTTTTCTTCACTAAAAACACTGCAAGCAAGTCCCTGCTTTTTACAAGAATCCCTTATAATACTCCAAGATCCCTCTTAGATTATCCAAGTAGAAGCAACTAGATGCAAGTTGCACTAGATCTACACTGCACCACCAGCTACATAATTCTCCCCCTTTCCCCTTCCTGTAGTCCCTCACTGATGTATTTGAACCATGCCAAAATAATAGTTTTAAATGCAACAAAATTAATTAGGAAAATTAACTGAAGAACCAGATTAGTAGCACTGGTGTCCATCAATAAAGACACAATTAACTAATGACCTTTGGAGAGAGCATTCACTTTCTGCATAGCCATCAGCTACCCATGTCTGTCAGGGGTTTTATTGCTGGTTTGTTTCAAACAGAACATGCTAAGAGTGCACATATGGAGAATAATTACTGATTGCCTTTTTTCTCTAAGACACTGAACCACATAATTATTAGAACTTAGTAAAATCCAAGTTAAAAACCCCCAGGGAAAGAACTGCATTACCTCTGATGAGGAAAGAGTAAGATGGTAGGGAGCCGGTCTGTCATGAATTCCCACGGAAGATCATTTCGAGTGATATCAATTCTGTCAAGCAAAGACACACTGATAAGAGAACAGGCAGATGAACAACCTCTATCTTCTAACACACCACTGTAGAGACTGGACAGAAGGAGATGCAAGTACTAAGTCTAAATGTGTTCCATCACAAGTATGTTGTGAATCAGCAGAATTAATTACCAATGTTCAAGATGCTCAATCTCAGTTTAACAAATCTCTGTGGGTTGGTTTGGGGTTTTTTCTGGCTAGAAAAATACATACAGTCACTCTATGTACCCACCTTCCTGCTCTGCAACAAACAGACCTGCCTAACAGTTTCGATGCCAAAAGACTGAAGCTTTTTCTACTCCTTCATTTGTTCCTCAAGTACAGCTCTATGAGTGATTGCCTTTGCATCACTTGGTTTGCTTTTTTCCTCTCCTTCCACTTATCCTGCAATTATTAAACAATTATGGTTTACCTTAACTTCTAAATATTCGTGGGTTTGTTCTACCTTTCCTCTTCCCCCAACCCACTGGAGATAGAGGAGGCAAGTAAGTGAATGGCTGCATGGTGCTCTGCTGCCCACCAGGGTTAAACTCACAATGGTATTTTGCCCATCTCAAACAACTGCTCCAATACAGTACTATAGAACATAATTATCTGCTACAAACTATCAGGCAGAGGGGTAAACATTATCTTCTGCTACTGTTTTATTCATTCACTTCCTGAAATTAGGAAACTTCAAGGTTAATTGCACTGTTAATAATTCATTTTAATTAAACTCCATAACTACTTCAGTGAGACGGAAAACCACCAGAGGAAGACAAAATAACATACACACAGGGAAAATAAAACAATGCATTCCAAGAGAGATGAAGCAAGTAACATTCATATCTACTACTGCAAGACTGTGAAGAGAGAAGAAGTACTTATTGTCTAGGCTGATGACCTCAGTGAACTTAACATTATTCTAGAGAGATAAATTAGAATCTTTTTTACCTTGCCACAGTGAAGTTATCTGGAGGTAAAAGGCGAGCAAGCTGAATAAAGATGTGATTAAGAGAAGCACAGAATCCACACCACTGGGCATAATAGAGCAGTAAGACATTCTGGAAAATTAAAGAGAGAAGAATTTGATTATCTATTGTAGTTAATCTGCAGTAAGGGAGGACTCATCTTCACAACATCTAAAACTTGGAACCCTTAAAATGTGAGTGGAAACTGTATCCTCATAGTAGAAAACTTTATTATAAGCTATTTACTGATGCCCTCTGTCTACTGAGTTAACGTACAAAAGCTCTTGGGGCATTCTCTTTCCATATAGAAAAAAAAAGACAGACAAAATAAAGAGTATTATTTAGATTACTTAGTTTGGGACCATTCCCTGTAGCTACAGCTGACAAGATTCTCTTGCAATCTTCAATTCCCATGTATCTAACAGTGACTGTAGACTTCATATGGGGGAAGGGAAAAAACACAAATGACACCTAGACCTCTGCTTTTGCCTCTAACTAGCAAACCAGAAGCCAGGGCTGCTGGAAGCCCATTACTGGAGATGTATACATTCACTGCAGACCTGAGAGACAATGGATATTAATCCTTACTAGCACATCTGAAAGAAATCAGACTAGTCTGGCTGCTTTTCAGGATGACATCTTACGTGAAGCAATCTCATGGCATGCAATTGGAGAGCTCCTACCGGTGAGGATTCTGGGGTGGTTTTTTTGCTGTGCGCTTTCAAATAGTGCCTTGGGTTTAAAACCTTTTTTTATTATGATGATGTTAATTTTCATCTTCATTTTTGCATTATTACTTTGCAATAATTTTAAAGTAAGTGTTGGGTTTTTTTAATGTAGTATGTAGAAAACAGTTACGGTATATTTATTTCCCTTGAAGTATGAATCACTAATCAGAATATTTTCAATGTTACCTCAAATCTTATGTAGCTAGCATGTGCTCTTGCTCCACTGGAAGAAGGGAAAAGGAAAAACCAAGTCACAGATGCTTTTTTTAAGAATTAAAGTCTATGTTTCAAACAGACAGGGAAAAAAAACCCAAAAACCCCTGCAAAATCCCAACAAGCCTTGAACTGTGACAGAAACCTGTTAGGAGACCACCTTCACTGAATCTGTGATTACTTGACACCAGAAGATGACCTTTTGCAGATCCACTTAAGATCACACTATTCCACACTATTTTTTTTGAAGAAAAAAACCAACCCAGCCAACCAACCAACCCTCTTGAATTTGTTCCAAAATAACTTATGTTACAAACAAGCAAAGCAGATCAATGTACAAAAAGAATGAGACCCCCTCCTCAAAAGCCTGAGCACTGATTGGCAAGAAGTGTTTCAGTAGTGAGGTGCACCTTTTCACTCAAGAAGACAGTGTCATGGAAGGTAGCAGTAGTCACTTCAGTGATGACACGTTGCCCATGGCGAGGGACTGCAGGGTCATCCACAAGATGCCTTTTCAAGGGACTGTAGAGAACACTGAAATTTTTTATGAAGTTCTCTGAAATGACATTCATACATACAAGTTATTCCAGTTTCACAAATATGTGATTTTGCAGTTTTTACTTTGGAATTCAGAAGACCTTACACAGAAAACAGAATTCAAACCTGGTTTCATATCATTACCTTTTGACAGTTTGGTACCAACTCCTCAGTGACAGCCACTGATGTGAAAACAAGACAGAATGTCACTGTTTTTCTCTTCTCTTCTTTGGAGTCTTCTTCCCTGGCCACACTACTCTCTAATCTTGCTTCTACTCCTAGTCAAAGTACTATAGTAACAATTCCCTCCCCTCCTAACCTAACCACACACTTGCCAAGTCATAAACAGTATCCTCTCACCAGTTCTCAATTTCTACACAGCATCGAATTATTTGCCCTTTATCTTGAAGGCTCCACTTAATTTTGCATTTATTTGCATTTAGTTTTTCATTTTTAATTACTTTCCCTGCAATTCTTCTTCTGCTTAAATCTTTAAAGACTGTGCTATTCCCATGCCAATATGACCAGCCACCATTTGTTTACCAGTGACCGCCTTCCTCTTAATTCTAACTTCTCCTTTGTTTTAAGATACATAACAAGTAGCTGGCCAAAGCTCTGAAGCCCCCAACTATCTGCAGCTACACTACTTTGAGCCTAGACCACGTTCTCTAAATTGCTGCAAGATATCACAGAATGTTAGGAGTTGGAAGGGACCTGGAAAGATCATCCAGTCCAACCCCCCTGCCACAGCTGGACTGCCTACACCAGGTCACACAGAAGCGTGTCCAGAGGGCTTTTGAATATCTCCAGATATTGACCGTATCCTTCTTTTCAGTTCAGATAAATATTATTCTATGCACTAAAATAAGAGTATTCAATAATCAAGACAAAATATATACTATCAAACACACTAAAAATAATTATTTGATCAAATAGAAACATCTTGTGCTGGTTATTTCCAGTCAAAAGAACTAGGCCCCAGCAGAACTGGCACTTTTGTATCTACCTACAAAATACCAAATCATCATGCTTGTCTCTGCAATGCAAACAGCAGCACATTTCCTTTTATATTTCCTATTCAGCATTTCACTGAATTCTCACACCAGACCTAAAGTTTCTTCTTTCTAGATCTCCAGATGTGGCATATCCATGCATGACTAAGTAACAGCTGAAAGGGGGGAGACCATTGAAGGAGGTACTCCTGAATTTTTAGAAACCATCTGTAAAAACTGAAGTCTGTTAAAGGTACTGAACACAAATCTGTTTCACTATTTGAAAGTATCAAAGCTAAGAGGCTTAAGCAAGTAAAATAATTTTTAAAAAACCCAAACCAAAACACAGACATAAATCACAGGGACTCCTTGACAAACTACCTAGAAGCTTTCTGGCAGTTCAAAGGACTTGGAATAGGAACACACTGAGTGTTACTCAGCAGAGAAACCCTTGTCATGCTCAGGAAATCCTGTGACCTGAAAAAATCTGAGACAGAAAGTACTGGTAGCAGAAAGGGGAAGGAAATTTATATTTCCTCACTCTGATCACAATTTTTCCTAAGCATGCTTTTATAGCCACTGCAGTTTTTGTCTGTTTTTCCAGAGTGCTCTTCTGGGGGGGTTGGGATGGAGACAGGATACAGGGCTGGATGGGATCCTTAATAGGAAAATAGCTACTTGTTCTGTTGTGCAGACTTCCGGACTTAAGAATTACACTGACATACCTTCTTGAACAACTTATTTTAACAGTATGTTCACCTGAGTTTATTTACACTGCTAGCATTAAAACCCCTGCATTTTCTGAAGGTGGCCTTGGCTTTGCACATGATGATAAACAAATTAGAATAGAATAAATTATGATTCTCAGTGTTGACTATGGCCAAACTTCTCCAAATGGCATTGAGTTTTTCATTCACACCAACTTAATTTCCTTATTTCAAGCTTTTGCACAGTGGATGCCATACCCAGCGTAGATCCAGCAAGGGACTGGTTTTGATCCAGGACATAGTGCACTTCTTCTTTCAGGTCAACGATGGCAGCAAATTCCTTCAGATGAGTAGACCTTGATGCTCCCAGTCTCTCTGCATATATCCAAAAAAGATTTGAATCCAGTAGATAGAGATTCAAGGTTTTGTTGGTCCTGCAGCTCAGACCAGTAATGTTAGTGCCACTACTAGGAAGGTCAGGAATCAAACAACTCCTATCCTCAATGTGAGGAATAGAATGCTGAGTGTTATCTTTCTTCCCATGGGAAGAAAATGCTACTTTGGGGGTCTGAAAGATGGTCTTCTCAGAACTAATGAAACTTAAAAAATGCCTGTTTACTGTCCTGCAACATGCAGTGTAATAGCTAAAGGGACTATAGAAACTTAAGAAATTGCTGCATTCTATGGTATTTGATATAACTTGGAAAAAAGTATGTTCCTGGAGGTAGAAAGAGTCCAAAGCTGCTTCTATCTCTAAGAAGTTGCAGTGTGGCACATGGACTTTATTTGGTTTGACACCAAGTGTCTGGTTAATGCAAAGCTCACAGACATTGTGAGTTCTGGATATTGAATGCCACTGGGGAAGCACCACTGTGTTACAGCATGGGTACTTGGTGATGGAAAACAGTTTGGGTAATTTCGCATGTGCATCTGGCACAGAGGAATCGAAAGCTGGTGAATCAGTGTCTCCTACATCCTGAAGATCTGGCTCAGCTGCCTGACTTTTATCACAGTTGTGGTATTCCAAGGCCACTTTGGTAATCTACAAGGAAAAAAAGGGGAAAAAAAGCAAGATTAACTGTACACAGTTCACTTAAATGCAGTTATCTTTGCAGGTTACAACACAGATGCAATTAGAGATGGAATTTCAGAAACATGAAGCTGACTACTCTTCTTTGCTCTTACAAAAAATTATAGAAGGCCCTGGCTTGATAACCAAGTTAAATTTTCAGATATTTCAGCATGTAATAATTAAATGTACAGAACAACAGAAAGCCACTTCAAAACTTTTTCAGTCCACTACATTGATCTCGAGGTCCTCTTTGCATCACATTTATCACAGTGCACTAACACTGCATTGTAAAGTTAAATCCCACTACATGAAGCATTTATCAGTACAAACTCCTGAATATCCCTTATTTTCTAATACAAGGAGAAAATAAATAAAAGCATTCCCATATGAAAAGAGAACAGAGATTTTTCCGACTGCAGGAATTTTGTACCAGTCACTAACAGCATCGAAGCAATGTTAGTATTCTCCAGCCATGGACATGTAGCTGTAATACTGCAGGGTTACTTTGCGTATTGTAGAGCAGTGGAGAAGAACAAAAGAGGTAAAAAAGAAAAAAAAAAATCAGAAAAATTGTTACCAAAGAAAATGAAATGCTTGGAACAGTGAAGTAAAATGATGCATCTATCACAGTTAAGCTCAGAATCCTGTCTAGAGTTCTCAAGTTCTAGTATACCTGAAGTAAAAAAAATAATTATTTCACTTACTTCATCTAAAAGAGGATGAATTTCTGCTAAGGGATTGTAGGGTATAAATATGAGAAGTGCTGGTCCTTTCTTCAGCTCATTGTTTAGAAGAAGGCTTTTTCCACCATGTGGTCTCAGCCAACGGATGAGCATCTCCCGGTTTTCTAGAGCCCACTTGCAGATGTTCTCAGCAGTATAATTCATGATGTCATTTGGATAGACCTTGAAAGGAGAAACATTATTCATCCTCACTTGGTTTAGTAATTAATGGAGTTCTCAAATACAGCATGCTTTGTTACCGTAATACCTAAAACTCTCTACATCTAGGAACACTATTATTTGAGCTTCAGCTTTTCACATACCCTTTCCCTTTGGGAAATCTTTCCAAGTGCTCATCAGATCACAGTGACATACAATCTTTCAGGCCAAGAGTATTCTACCAGAGAAGCTCCTTTTTCTTTTACTACATCTTTGTAACCTTTACTTTCGTCACTAGTATAAATTTTCTTCGTAAGTGAAAGAGCTCAGTCTCCAAGCTTGTATCATCACCTATCTTGATTTATGGCATATTAGAAAGCATTTCCCCACTACTCATTCACTGTATTAACTCATTTTAAATCAGTCTTTTAAGACCCTGACATCAAGACTGCACTTACAGCTGGTATTTCATAGTACTGAGTGCATGGAAAAGAAATGCATATTCAAAAGTGCTTACAGCTTCTAGGGTCATTTTAATATTTTAAGGCAAGTTTACCTTAAATCGTTTGTACAGACAAAAGTAATTCTACGTATTTAGTGGGAATTCAGTCTCCGTGTGCTGGCTCAAGAGTCCCTACAACACACAGAATACTCACAAGAGATGTGTTGACATGTCTGTGCAAATACACACTGCCTGAATGCACCAAGGAGATCTCCCCTGCCACACGTTTGTCCGTGATCACTCCGAAGCGAATCGTCCCCAGGTAATCTGCAAGGGCAAACTTTCCATTTCTAAATGCAATTACACACAGGGCACTTCACTTCTCTCCTGGAAGCCTCAGAACACCTTCAGACCAAAACACAGAACGTGGCTGTGTAAGGGGCACAGAAACCCTCCTGAATAGCAACTGCCAACACTGGGCATTAAGTGAAGCAGAGGAAAGATGACAAGAGCAGGCAACAAGAACAGATGTGTTCCTCTTCTGCACTCAAGGCATAAAGAATGTTACCTCAGTTGTCCAATTCCTTGATTTGTTATGAATGTCATATTAACAGGCGAGACCCCAACACAATAAACCCTACACTGCTTTCACACAGCAAACCAGGCCATAATGCTACCTTTACACGGAGAATCTGCTACCACAGATGCACCTTGCTACATCTCAGGGCATCTCAAAAGAGAAGCTGAGGTATACAGCAAGGAAAAGGGTTTACTTTGCTCCATGATGGCTGATCACACAATAAGCCTTTTATGTAAGCAATCCTTGCACTGTAAAAGAAGACAATCTCATGATCAGATCAACATCAAGAAACACTCAAAAGGGATTAATTCTCAAGTCACAAAATATTGCAAACAACTACTGAAGCCCATATACAGAACTCATTCACTACAGAACTTCATTGCATTAGAATTATGGAAATGAAGCTCCTACCTTTCTTTAATGAATGCAGTGCTGATGTGAAGAATGTTAAATAACCAGGTGGTTGAGGTGAAGCATTGAACTCAAAATATCCCAGAACTCCAGGCTGAAATAGTAAGAATTAGTTATGCTATTTTCAAGTATCAATATACAGGACACAGCAATTATTTGCCTACAGTGAAACTCAACAGATCTAAAAGAGACAACAATGTTTACTGAAGAACAGTCACTTCATGCTGCAAGAAAAATATTAAAAGTTTGACTGGAAATGAGTTCTAAAGCTTCAGTCAAAAGCTCTGTATGAGAAAGGTTTTACAGCTGAAGAGGTGCAACCTTAAAAACAAGTGTTTCCCATGTTGGCTATCAAAGTTCACTAACCAATTCATATTTGGTCTGTAACTATTTTATGAGTCAGTTCCAGCACTAACATAAAAACCATAAACATCATCAGGACTTCTTTTAGAGCTAGAATATCAAATAGGATTTTTCAGAGTATAAACAGTTTAAACAGTAACACTTAAACTGTTTGCTATGTTGCACATGAAGAGCAACTACACAGGAATTCATGCACTCTGTGTGTGTACACCTCAGCTGCTAAGCCAACTTATCATCCCACCATTAAGCTACCAGTCACTGTATATTCCCTCAGTATGTCCTGCAGGAGTCAGTGAGAGTTCAGCTGCACAAAAATAAGGAGAGCCCCACAGCCACCTGGATATCCATAAGTTCTTCAAAGTGCCACACAGACCATTCAACATTCACAAGACTCATTCCTAACCAGGCCTACTGACTTTACCAGCTGTGGAGCCTAGATGGCTTCACATCAAATTCAAGAAGAGAAGCTGAGAGAAGCTGACTTGGTGTGTAGTCTTTAGGCTTCTCTTGTTCCAAAATTTAACTGAGTTTTTGTTTTGAATTTTGCAAAATACAATCCTTTCAAAATTATTATTAATCAATTAATTATTATTATGGTTTTTAACACATCACTCGAATTGGCTTAATAAGCTTTCAAGGTAGAGTAAGGGATGGAATTCGGTTATTCTGTGTTTCCCAGTTCCACCAGTGGATACAGAAAGAGCATCTGATACACAAAACCATCACAGCATAGAAGGTGGCTGCATCATGTGAAGACACATGCCAGCTACCTCCCAGAGAGACAGCTCCTTCACACCTCTTCCAGAGCCAGAAAACGATGAGCTCCCTGGGCACATTTAATTGTCATAACTGACTGAAGCTTCTGCCTGACTACAGAAGCTGCATGTTTCCTTCCTCTGAGCCTCAGAAGGATGAGGCCATTTCTAGTAGCCGGATGAGGAACAAGACATGCCAGTTTGGATTAAAATGAAATTGTTACATCTCTGCAGGTAAGAAACCAAGAGAAGCCTGATGATAGGAACTTGCAGGTACCTACCTGCAGTTATGGTAGGAACTGTGTATCTTTCTCCTGATGTAACTTAGATCTTCTTATACATTCCAAGATTTTAACTGCTTTCCAAATGGATTTTTTTTACCTTGCTCTTGAAAATTAAATTCTAATTCTTACCCCGTTATAGTTTTATGCCAGTACAAAACAAATCCTTAAATAGCATCATCACATGCAGTCTTAGTAACCTAGTCGCCAGCCAGGACTTTTACCACAGCGCTTGAGCGCCCTCTTGTGGGAGCCAGACAGAATCCCGCGAGAGGCTCGGTTGAGGAACACCCTGACACAAACACCACTTGCTCTTAAAAGCATGGCAAGTGAACTTTGCAGAGAGGATAAAACACTGCTACATTTCAGCATCTCTTGGTGTGGTTCAACTTATAAAAAGAATGCTTTGAATGTTTATCTTGGTGCCTTTACAGCACTCATTAGGTCAAGCACGCTAACATATTTAATGGATTTCAATATTCAGATGAGCTCCTCTTTTTCTTCACTAAATAACGTTTTTAATACACAGAAGACCATAAATCAAAGGAAGATAGTAGCTAGTGCTCTCAAAATAACAACCAGTTTGTCATACATGCACTTCCTGAAACCTACTCCACTCCTGAAACTTTCTCACTACTTAAACGCATCAGTCACCTCTTGGGTTGTTTCTTCTCCTACTAAAAGTATAAAGTTCCTCATATTGCATGGAAAACATGTTCACATTTCTAACTGTTTAAAATGATGAAACTGTGTTTATTTCTGGTTTAAAACTAACTTTTCCTTTGTGACTGACTGCTCCCTTCTCCACCCATCTTGATACATAGTTCTCTATTTCTTAGCTCTTCCATTTGTTTTTCTTATTGCACTCACCTGGACTTGCACTAGCCAATGCCCTGTTCCCTGAAAGGATCTTACTGCATGACTTGGCTGTTACTTCTGTATCTTTTTCCCCTCCTCTTGCTTAACTTTACAGAGGCAAGACACTGAGCACCCAGTGCCAGCCTCATCCTTAGATGACTGTGGAGCAGCAAGACAGATCAGACTCTTTTCTTTGTCCATTTCAGAACAAAGAAGCGAGAAATGCTTAACACAAACAGAGCCCGGGCATTTGGAGCCACAGAACTTGAAGTGCAGGAAGGAGAGATGTTTAAACACAGAAATAAAAATGTCTGTTCCATTGCTGAGCAGTATTTAAAACAAATATGTTTTGGTTCCCCCACAGATTTGTCTTTTATTTTCGTCACCTTCCAACAGAAGAGCACTTCCTACTGCAGAGCAAATTTAAGCTTAACAACTCTATGCCTATTAGTTACCTTTTGCAGACTATCAAGAAATAATTCACATGACATAGATCAAAGACCTAGCACAGCTGTTTTCAAATCTCTATAGGAGGCAAAAAAGTAATAGCTTTAGAATGGCAAAACTGAAGCAGAACAACAGAATTGCTTGTGATTACAGAAAGCAGCAGCATCACAGACACACAACTCTGCTCCTGACTCATGCTTCCCACCTACAACACAGGGAAACTAAAGCCATGAGTAGCTCCTGAAGATTAACCTTACGTGTGAACAGCACAGCACATACACATGATAACTACCAGTGAGCATCCTCCTGTGCTCTGGCACCTTCCACGTAACTGCAGAGGTCATGCTCCACCCCACAGTTGAACTAGCCATGGAATATGTGTTAATAACTCCAAGAGGAACTCGCCTTCATTCTGCAACACTGGAAAGCTCCTCCCATACTTTGACCACTACTACAGAATTCTAACAGCTTGGGCTTTAGAAAGATTATGGTATTTCTCCATTGTGCACAATAGAAATGAACAGTTACAAAGGGATTAACACTGGTTCTGTTCTAAGCACAGCTTTTCTAATTGGAAGTTATTAATCCACTAGTATCACTAACAATCTTGGCACCTCTGAACACAACAGAACAGAAATTAATAAACCACAGTGTACCAGTGGATTAAATTCATGAAGCGACAGCATACAACGTGGCTAGGAGCCACTATTTCAACAGATTTCACATTTGGTTTTACTTACTAGAAAGATTTAATACTCTCTTAAAAATCAAAGCAATGATGTATTTCTCAAATGCTTTCCCAACTCAGAGTGCAAGATCTCTGCAAGTAGATTCTCACTTCTTTCTTCTTCACCTGGAACGTTTTGGTGAGGCAGCAACTTTGATTGCTGTCTCTACACACTACAGTACTGTACATTAAGAGCAACACTAAATCATCCAACTTGCTCCAGGGAAACAACATCACAAATTTGTCATTTCATATCTCTATGACTTAACAAATTGACAGGGCACTGGCTTCAGGATCCTGGAAATAAACTAGTAACTTTGGAGCAGATCAAGTTTAAGTGTGAAACAAGTCAAACTCTTTCTGAACCACAGTGGTAAAGCTAGAGAATAGAGACAAGTACCTCATAATTTGAGAGGAAATCTAGTAACTTTGATCGAGACGAGATGTAGAGTAGTGGTGTCATCACCCGGCGGACAAACTTTTCAATATAAACAGCACTCAAAGGGCCTTTGTATTCAATTGGTCCAAAACTAGTACCAAAAAAAATAATAAAACATTAAGACTTAAATTAACAATAGAGAGAGTCCCTCCTGGGGGTGGCAGAGATAGCAGTTACACAGACAGCATGTTCAGCCTCTCGGGAAGTGCTTGCTGTGTTCATTAAGAGTGGGTTCTGTAACCAGTAAGGGAGCTGTGTTCCCAGACCCGAAGCACAGCACACAAGCTGCACAAACTCTACTGCAGTGTCTGTGGGCAGGTGCAGCATGCTGTGGGGATGAAAGGATGGAGACCACCTCCGAGTCCCACTAAAGGAGGTGGTAAAATGCAGCTATGAATTATGTGACCATGTACGTATCTTTCTGCTTTGTCTGAAGTAAATACGTGTCTCAAAAATACAGCTCTCAAAGTTCAAAGTATCAATCTGAACAGGTGAAACATTGTTACACAGACTTTCACAGGTAGCACTCAATAAAGCAGGGACACATCCAGTGACAGTGCTGATGAACAGACTCTGTGAGCCCAGAGCTTCCCTCACAGCCTTCTCATAAAACAGCTCACACCACATCAGGCAGTGCTAAAACAGAATGCAGGTTAGGCCTGGTGGCTATGATTTCCAGAGCTTCTCCTTCATGCCCTTGAGATCCTGCATCTAAATCATTATTATTAGGCTGGACAAAGCATCACAGTCCAAAATAAATCAAGCACAAAAAAGCACAAAGAATCAGTCCATTCCCACTTAAGAATTTCATGTGATGCATTTTTTAACATAGTTTATACATACAGACACTCTGAAAAATATCAAACTCACACTGAAACACCAACAGTTCAATTGCTTTGAAATGCCCTTCTAGAGCCCAGGAGATTATTCTACATCCTACCCTTTGTCTTAACAGCAACATGCACTGCTTCAACATGCCACGTGCCCAGTACGCAGCCTCTGAGGTTTACTGCCTCAGGCACAATGGGTGCATTGCCTTTGGGGGGTTTAGGAAGTTATCAGTGTGAATGTACACCTCATCTTGTTGCAACACTGTTTAAGGCTCCTGAGAGCAGCTGTGTGCATCCATTGACTGTGTTGTAATTTCAAGATCAAATAAATTCAAGTCAATGTACATCCAAGTGGGATTGTTGGGGTTTCTTTATTACAGTTTGAATTATGCCAGTGCCATCTGTGTTTATTCCAAGTTCAGCTGCCAAAGATCAAGATTTTTCCTCCTCAATACATAACCCCCCCAAAAAACCAAAATCAGCCTCTGTAACAGTGTAGAGCTGCAGCTCACAGCTAGAGTACACAAGTAAAATGAAAGTGATGAACTACACAGCATCCAGCTGTATTGTAGCTAGTATAAGAAACTGTTTCACGACCTTCTGCCCCACACAATGAGGGGGGAAAAAAGGATAGTATATACAAATACTAAAAAATAAATGTGACATTATATAAAAATTTATACAATATCTTAACATTTGGAGCAAAAAACAGAGAGAGTGTCAGAAGAAAGTCTTCAGTACACAGTACCATTTAAACATGCACTTCAGTTCTACTAACTTTAATAGCTTTCAAGTACATACTTTATTGCTGTCACAGATTGGGAACAGTTGATATAATCCATCTACAGAGCAAGTAAACAACTGAAAGTAATACATAATTCTAAATTATTTACTTTTAATTGGAGGCAGAACTTCCTGGAGATGCACAGGCAAAAGAAAACTTCCTTAGGATGAAGAATTGCACATCGTGTCCTTTAACAGACATTTACAGTCCTCCTTGATACCTAATGAGCATACAGGATGACCTTCACCCAGAATCTCCTCCTCCATAACTACTTACTATAGCCACAAACGTGACATTTAAAAAATGCAACATTTTATACAGTATCTGTTTGCAAAAACAGCAATAAAACCTCTAGACTGTAGATATGAAACCTTACCTCCGATGGTATAGGTGTATCACAGGAAAATAAAAGAAATGCTTCTGCTTCCTGCATTTCCCCTGGTTCCACCAGCAATTTACAGCCACAAACAGCACCTGCAAAGCAGGTAAAAAAAAAAAACAAACAAAAAAAAATCACAGCCAGCATTTACTTTACTGTGACCTTTCCCTAACATGCATTTTTTTCTATTAATCTATTTCATCTGCTATTTTCAGTGTCTTTTCAACACAGTTTTCCATACCTGCTCCTCTTCATTACATCACACAGGACCTTTTTTTTTTTTTTGTCATTCACACCTTTTTGGCCACTTTTGTTTCTAGTTTTTAAGCTTCTTCATCTGAATCTTTCCAATTTACTAAGGTAGTCATAATCTGCTTTAATTACTTTTTCTGGACAGTAGAGCTCAAGAAGCAGAGGTGTAGCACAGCTGTAGCTGTAAAGTGCTGACTAGAAAGCAGTGCTACGGTTGCAGCCTTAGATGTTTACCAGAGTCTCCAAGGGTCCTGGAACTGGAAGCAAACTCCCTGCAGTTTCTGTCTCAATGCAGGTAAATAAATCCTAGAACATTTGCAGAGCTCCCCATTCAGAAGAAGTAACAGACAAACAAGGAGAAATCACAGGGCTTCTGTGTTTATGCTAACACTGTACGTTAAATTAAAATTAAGAGAATTGGTTGAATTACCCTAAAATGGGAGCATTTGAGTCCTACTGGCTCCCGTAAGATGACAGAAACTAGCATCAGCTTGGAGACTAAAAAGCCATCAGGTCATGTGTAAGGTCTCTAGCTTCTCTGGAGTTACCTGGTCTGACAACCTGCTGGCCACACGTTCTATTTCTTCTCTTGCTGCGATGGACTGGCCGCACCACGGCGCGTAGAAGAAATAGAGCACAATTTCGGAGTCCTGGCGAAGGTGATCTGCATAGTCCAGCTGCCCCCGGAAAAGGTCAAGGACTGGAGACCTCGGGGGGAAGAAATTCACTGGAACCTTTGCTGGCATCGTTATGTCTTTTGCTCGGCTGGGGGAAGGAATGCACAGCAGTTGTTAAAACAGTGTTCCCAAAGCCCTCAGGGTCAGTCCTAGCGAAGGTCATGCCATGACAACACTTTAGACGTTGATGCAAATGTCTACAACTGACATTATCTCAGTGAATTCACAATTACTCAGGTTTGCAAGAAGTGCCTTTGCTTTGACAAAACTGACCCACGAAAAAGCCAGCTCTTCTCTCATTCCCAGGTTACTAAACATACACTTAAAGCTCAACATTTAAGAATCACTACCAGTATATCTTCTAGAAGTTATGAATATACTTCAATATGTAAGAGACAATATTTGCTTCACAACCCAGAAGTCTAAAAATATTAACTGGTTTCTTATGTTAACAACTCATTATTTCTACTACTCACAAAATTATCTTTCCATACAGATGGCCAAAAATCTAGTTCCTTCTGCTTCCCTCCCATTCCTGCACCCTGCTTCTAGCTGCCAGCAGGACAGGACACAACAGTGATGTGGGTCTAACTCACAGGTCCCCCATTAGCTGCTGAAAGAGAAACATGGCAGCCAGGTGTTGATCTCACACTAACATATACTTCTTCAGAGACATTAGCTACAATTTCTCCTCTTCAACCAGTTTAATGAAAACTGACAACCTCAGTTTGTTTAAAACCTCTGCTTCCTCTACTGGCATTAAATGAAAGTGGACAACTGGTTCAAGGGTCACAACATAAGCCTTAACATTGAGATACGAAATTCGCTGCAAACTGCATGAAAAGCATAGAAGAGATCAGCAGAAGATTCTTGACATGAATGGGTCAGGAACTACATGGCTACCTTCAAATATAAAACCAAAACCACCACTAGTCAATAGCTAACAGCTTCTTAAGCTGATTTGCTCAGTAGTGTCTCCCTGGGCAATACCAAATGGGTAACAGACTACTTCTATATAATCCCCAGGCTTACGAAGAGAACAGTGCTCTGAGCACCTACAAACTATACAGGTATAAACTGAGGATTACAAAACAATGAGTACACAAACATAACCACCACATCCTGTTTATTATTGTGCTACTTATCTGCTGCAAAGCCTCTAGAAACTTAAACTCATTTTAACAGAGTAATAAAGGAACCTAGTAATAAAGGAAAGCACGTGCAAGTGCCTGTAGGCTCAGTCCCCTTGTACAGTCCTCAGAGTGGGGTTGTCTCCAAAGGCATTTGCGTAGTGCTACAAATAATTCAGGTTCTAAGCCACAGGCTTTCCATAACAACAGATGTTAGGTCAGGCTTCATTTGGCTATTCCCTGAGCCACTATAAGCCTGCAGTTCCTCAAACCTCACTAACAGACTGCCTCTAAGTCAAGGAATTTTCCCCTTCCATGCTATTTATCCACTGGTCTCAAAAGTTAGTTCTTGTAAGCATAGTGGTAGTACCTGCACTCTGGTCCTGAGACTTGCCTGCAAACCACAGTGATATGTGGTGAGAAACTAGGTACTGTAGTCATAGTTACATGTGCAACTAACCATCCTCTGAAATTCACTTGGCTTATCTGTACTTGAATTTCCTACATTTCTTATAGCAACAGAACAGGGAATATTTTCTGATATCAGTTTGTCTATTTAACTACAATCTGAAAAGCCAAACCCCTTTAATCAAACTTCCTGTACAGAACACAGGGTGGTGAGAAGCACATTCCATTTGTAAACTTTCAAACACAACCAGCAATAAAATGAAACAAATACACAGGTTTTAAATAAAGCAGAGCAGGAAGAAAACAGAAACATTATTATTAAGTGTTGGAATAAACCACTAGCAAAGGAGGGAGCCGATTAAGTTCAGAAATCCTTCACCATGAATTCTGTAATACAGCAGGAGCTTTACACTGATACCTAAATTATCTGGTCACTGTGAGATACAGACTACAGGAACAGAGGCACTGCTGCTCACAGAGCAACTTATTCACAGACTTAAATTCACTCCCATTCAAATAATACATCCTTTGTTGTCAGGTGATAGAAGGAGGCCTCAATATTTTTTCAGAAGCATTAGCTGTGAATCAAACATATCTGACAGATTGTGCAGAACAGGGCAGGAGCCTTCTTCCACTCCCAAAATTAAAACCTGAATGCAGTAGGTATTCTTTAATATAGTATGACTTGAAGAACGCAACAGTCACCTTGACCTAAAACCCATCCAGAACATTCAGATCCCAGTGTAGGCTCCAGGAAGAAGGTGCCCAACTGCAGCACTTTTACATGCCTACCGCACAACACTCAAGCTCCCTACACCTACAGCTACAAACATCACCTGGTTCCACGTGTTTCATACCCACCTACACCAGGCTCTCAGCAAACAGGAACCAAAGACACTTGCGCAAGGAGGTAAGTTTCAGCTCCCAAGAAAAGCACCAACCAGACTGGGTGCAAAAAAGCCCTCAAAGCATCTTTCTGTCCAAAACAGGTGTAGGTAACGGGGCTGTCTCTACTAAGGCGTGAGCCAGAAAACACCTGTCTCTCCCACTCTGCACCCCCAGCCCAAGGCAGCCAGAAGAGCGCCCTGAGGAAAGGCTTTCAGCCCTGTGCCCCCTCAGCCTTTCCCTGGCAACGCGAGGTACGAGGTGTTCTCTGGACGCGAGGAAAACCAACCCTTCTCAGGTATGTGTGCACCCCTGTACCTACCGCCGCACCCCAGCACCCCCCAGTACTGAGACACATCTGTGTCTCAAAAACACCACATCGCTTCCTCTCCACCCCCGTATTAACGTGAGGCTGCCCCCGGCCTGCTAGCCCCTGTCCAGCGCGGGTCACAGGGCCCCGCTGCCCCACCCCGCCGAGCTGGCGACGGTGTCCCGCATAGCACCAGCCCGCCGGAGGTTGCCATGGAGATCGCCCGTCTTCGGGCCGGGTACGAAGGTATCTGTCACCCGCGCCGGGAACACCTTCCCGCCACGGCGCGGCCCCGCGCGGCGCCCCACAGGGCCTGACAACAGAGCGCGAGGAGAGTGCGGCCAGAACGGGCACAAGGTGTCCCGCCCCGGGAGGACCCCAGCCCGGCCCAGCCGCAGGCCCCGGCGTGGAACACCCGCAGGCAGCTCTGCCCCAGGCCTCCGTGGCGCGCACCGCCTCCAAGAGCGGCGGGCAACCGCTTCCCTCGGCCAGGCCTCGCCTAACCCTTGCCCGCTCCCCCGAAGCCGCCGCCCCCCACCATTACCTGCAGGTGACTTTGAGGGCGACAAGGAAGGCGCAGCCCACGATGATGGCAGCGCCGCACAGCAGCTCGGGCCGCCGCGCCATCTGGGCGGCGCGAGGCCGCAGCCGAGAGGCNGGACCCCTCCGCCCGCCAACCCGCCGCCGCCACGTCGCGCCGCCCCGAGCAGGCGCACAGGCGGCCGGGCCCGGCGAAGGCAGGGTCACGTGCGGTCCGGGGCGCGGTGGAGCGGCGGTGGACGGGAGGCCCTCGGGAAGGCGAGGGCGGAGCCGGTCTCGCCGGACGAGGGCACGGGGAGCGGGCCTGGCGGCAAGGCTGGAAGCCATGAAGCCGGTAGCAGGCGGCTCGAGTTCGCTTCCCGTCCTGCTCCGCAGCCTCGGGAAAAAACTTGTCCAGAACGATTTTGTTCGCCTCCTGCTCGCTGTGCAGGACGTGGTTAAAGTTCCCGTGGCCGCGATCAGGAAGTAAATAAGCCCCGGTAATCCCTCCGTTTCTGCTAGGCCCGAGCACCCTCCGGCAGCTCTGCCCGACAGCCCCCACACTGCAGCCACGAAAGATTTCACACCGTCCTTACAGAACAAGGATTTCATGTTTAGTTTCGTCTAGAATTACTTCCAATAATTTACAGAGCACTTACATTAAAACAATGACAGCATATAATTGAGAAAACAATTCAGAAAGGCACACGATACAATCAGGTTTTGTCACAGAAATAACAGTGTCCATAGCACTCTATGTTAAGATCAGTTTATTACAAACAATGTAAAAAAATCAGCATTGCAGCAGGTGGCATTTCAAGCACCAAGCTCATTTTGAATGCCTACTGTACATCATATTCACCTGGACCAGCCTAGCCCCTAAGGATCAGTTACTTCACAAGTTCCCCCAGCAATGGCTAAAGCATAAGGGTGTTGGTTTAATACCTGTTGTGCTTTTATTTTGTGAAGTGAAAGGGACACAGCATCCAGGCTTCTCGTGTGTATGGGTATTACTGAACTTTGGTTCCACACTTTTTACATACACAACGTATGGCCAGTGACTACATTCAAACTACTGAAGTCATCCTTAAAGCTCTTCTAATTCTATAAGGTCAGCCAGTAACAGAGAAAAATACTCTCCAGAGGAGGAAGTCAGTCATGGAGAAAAAAAAGAAACCTATCTTTAGCTATTTCAAACAAAAGAGTAAAAGAAGGTTACTTAAAAAAAGTGAACACACAAAGAAAACTGAAAGCATGGCAACCTGCAGAGAAGCCCAAATGCAACAAGAAACTCCAGCAACTGTAAAGCCAGAAGGCTGTCAGTCAGAAGTCATCTCAGCCCACGTGGTTTTCCATTTCCTGTGGAAAGGCAGAGGAAATGCAATTTGCAGTCCAGCACCATCCACCTCAGCTGAGGTGGTGGTTCATGCCCAAGTCAAAAGGCTGAAAACATGTCCCAGCACCACACAGCTCAAAATGCTTGTCTACTTCACAAGTCAGTTGGCCATTTTAGTCATTTTAGTGATGCAATGAGCTAATGATAATACAGGAAACTGCAAAACAAGCAGCCAGAGACACAAATACCAACTTATTACACTTGTAGCTAGAGGTGCTCAAGCTTTTGCTAATAGGCAAATCATTGCTTGTTTGTTTTTACAAATCTCAATCCTGAGAGGCTACATGCAGAAAACAGCTTTGTGTAAAGTTCTCTTTATTACAGGCAACATTAGTCCATACAATAATACACGATACTGACATAACAAGTGTAATCTTTCAAAATCATCATTTAAACAGCAAAGACCAAGAAACAGAATTTCAACTACTTCATTTTCAAAAATTAATACATTTTTTCCTCCCAAGATCCTTTCTCAGTAAATTATATTGAAACATACAAATAGAGAAAAAAATACCCATTCAACATATATTGCTGTTAAATGGTTATTTCGTTTAAAATCTTCAATAAGAAAATCCTTTTTAGCAACCTACATATAGATAAGTAGCAAACTTTGTTTTAAACAAATCCTCTCCATTAAAAGGTCTGAAGAATTTTCATCCATCATTTTCTTCTTAGCCCATGACACTCTGTTTTGTAATACCTTGATACCTTAAAGTTGAAAACTGAAGGACTGATACTAGGGGGCTTCCTAGATATTGTAACCTCTCTTTTCCCCCTTCTATTTCCTAACTTTCTGTCCAACAGAAGGTGAGTAAGCATGTAATACTTCAGATTTCTTTAATCACCACTCTGTTTCATGAGAGCACAGACAGGTCTGCTCAATCCCCCTAAATCTACTACATTTTGCTGTTCAGGAGGAACAATATATGCCAATAAAAGCAGAAAACCTGCAGCTTTTCTGTCACATGCTTTTGATTATTGTCAAATTTTCTGGTTTATGCTTCCAGCTGATAACATGTATGTGTCATTTCAGTATTAGTTTAAATCTTTAAACAAAAAACTATATTTTCCAAAGTCATTATCACTGGGAGCAATCAAGTGGTCTTTTCTTGCTTTGCTGAGCTTCATTCTTAAAACCTGTCTTCGTTCTTCCCACTCATGGAGTTCAGCATTTCCATGGGCAAATTTACAGTTGTTTCCTTCAGTGCAAGTACCAGCCATATATCTGTTAAGAGAGATTTGAAATGGTCTTTCCACAGAATTATCACCATCACTATTGCATCTGTTTTCTTCAGGTCATGTTTTTCAAATGCACCAGAATACTAAGGATAAAAAAATATCCCAACTGGATGAGTATTTGCTTGTGTAAAGTAAGATTGTATTAACTCTGCTTAGCATTTGATTATATTTTTCTTTTCCAGCTGTTAAGTATTAGAGGAGAAGAGATAGTGCCTTTATTTCTGTTCTTTATACCCCTACTTTACTGAGTTATTTGAGGCCTGAAACCTTTATCAGGTGAATGAATACCTGATCATTTAACTCACTAAATTAAAGAATTACTACTGTTGAAAAAGACCCAGTGAATTAATTACCTTTTGTAAGGAAATTTGGGGTTTTTAAGTGCTCAGTAGGACTTCATCTGTTTTATCCTAGCATTTCTGTATTATCAACATGCCAGTTTGCATTCACTTCATACAGCACTTCCAAGGCCTGTTAGTGTTCAAACCTTCAGATACATTTAGGATGTTATTTAAAAATGCAGTCAAGGGGCATGTGAGCTTCCACACAAAGACTGCCAACAAAAAATAACTTGTTTTGCATGCTCTGCAATTTCTCAAGATCTCCAAGGCATTCAAAATCTCTCACTTGAAGTGGAGTAACAAAGGGATCCATACTGGTGAACTGAATCTTTAACTCCAGAATGCAGATTCCAAAGTTTTTAGCCTTCCAAAAAATTCACAGTAGGAAGAACTTCCAACAATTACAACACATCTACTGCAGTCAGGTTGATGCTAGCAGCATTGCTACTTGCCTTAAAGCTCCAATATCACTGTCCAGCTAGGCATTGTTCTTTTGTTCCACAGGTAACTAATATGCAGATGCTTAAGTAGACTAATAATACCAACAATACTTCACACAGCTGCAATAAACTTGCAACCCTTTACCAACATCAAACAAGCATTAACTTGGTTCCATAGTGAGGCACCTTGTCACTCTCTGTGTTCTAACAGTACACCTTAAAATTCTGTTAATTACTCAATTTCTTCTTGAAAGATGTGTGCAAAGCAAAAAATACTGGAGACATTGTCTGTCAAAACTAGTAATTGCCTTAATTATTTACACTATGAATGGTCATCTTCCAGCATTTTTGACATCTTAAAGCCCACATACCTATCACAAATGCTAAAATATCCAGTTGGGAAGCGATACTGCCAGCAGTTTTGGTCATCCTCAGTGTGGAAAACCTTCTCTTTATGTTTTTCAGAAGAAATGTGACCCTGCCATTGCTTCTCACTGTTACAGTTCTTCCCACACATCCAGCAGTGAAAATCCACCTGTTGTACAGGGAATTTAAAAACAAGCCACTGAGAATTCCATACTGTCAGCACAGAACCACTCCTAATACATCTTGAAAGTTTTCTTTATGTTGGCTGTAAATTGTTGTTTACCTAAACAGATACAGTTACTTAATCACCTGAAGTGTATGATCTCCATTGGCTTTAAAGGATTCAGAAGATCTGCTTTACAAAGTCAAAGTCTGCATTTAGTGTTGCTACCTATGATCTAAGGAAGCAACAGGGAAATAAGGACAACGATGTATGTTACTGACTGGGGGGAAAAAAGAACAAACCAACAAAACACCAAACACAAAGCTCTGCAGGTTTGACTTTAGAGTTACACCTATGATTACTTACTGTAACTTCAGCATAGTCAGTTGGCATGTGGATTTGCTTCCCATTTTCTTTGTTTGCCTGAGCAGCTGTATCATCTCCTTTTTCTGGCTTTTGACTTTTTAGCCATATGTCATACAACTGCTCCAAGTCTTGAACTAATGAGAGCAGAAGCTAAAATAAGTAATTAGCAATTAAGACAAGAGTTTGAGAATACTAAATAAATGACTGAGTTTTCAAGCATAATTCAGTCCCCACCTATTGTAGGAAGGAAAATGAAGGACAGTTTCAAGGTGAGAGCCAAGACCAGTGTGAATCTCTGGCTACTCGCCAGGATTCGTTTCTGCCTATGTAGGGGAACATAAGATGTTACACATTTCAGAACAGGCACCCAACTTACAGATAACAGCTGTGCCACTGCATACCCATAGTTGAAGGTCAAAGTACTAATGGAAAGCATGCTGGTTTTTGGTCAGTTTAGCCTGTCTTCTTGCAGCCAGTGATTTTATCACTTCTGTCACTTATTCTGAGTTTTCCATTATTTCTCCTCACTAACACTCTAATGGGGAAACAGACTAATAGAAATTCCCAGTAAATACACTGGGGAGGGGAAACTCCTTCACAAACAGCTTGCCCCCAAATGTTATCAACAGAATCCTTGCAGGTGCAACAAATGTATAACATAGTTATTTAACACTGGTTTTTGAATTCCCAGTCTGGGCTCACTCAAATTTTCAAAACAGGCACCTGCAAGGTTTATTACAAAAGACACTGAAAGAAAGTGGATTAAAAAGTAGTAAGAATGAGGTAGAACAGTTAGCTTTATAACATGTTATTGTTCTACTTACTGCTGTTCTCCTTCATATAGGTCCACATCTCTCTTTCCTCAGGACTGTGAGCAAATGAGCAGTTTCCATCGTACTGACATTTCTTGCCTGAAGCAATATGATTGCACAACTGGAATGTGAATTAAAAAATTCTTATGAATATAAAAGAAAATGGATGATAGTAGATTTTTTTTGTAGTCTTGGGTACTGTTTCCCCTCCCAACCAGAAATTCACTGCACATGAAAAATAAAATCATGTTTCTTTTATTAAAAATCCCTATCTTGTCGTTACAAAAAGCAAGCTGCTGCAATCAAGTAGTACGACTGCTTTTTGCCTCCAACCAGATTATCAGACCACAGATATGTTTAAACTCTTTCTGCAATGTTTACTGGAAACAGTAAGAACTTAGTTAAACCACTTTAAAAGTTACCAACTTCCACTGATGAGAAAGGGCTTCAGAAATAATATATGAGCTCAGTGCTCTCCTAAGGCCGAGCTCTGTAGAAACACTCTAAATATATTCCACCCAGCTCCATGGGAATTCCTGCAGAACTGATGGAAACAATAACTAGTATTTTCCAGTTACCCAATTTGTTAACTAAAAGGCTGGGTTTAGGTTAACATACATCAAATTGCAGAGGCACTTGTTTCTTTGCTGGAAGAGGACGAATGGTCATCCACTTCTTACGCTCATTTGACATTACTAGCACCACACGGCGATCTTTGGTCCATCTGAAAAACAGATGCATTCAATAAGAGAAAAGACTATTAAAAAAGAGACACACTGTGTACACACCAGAACCAGGAAAGCCCAAAAATGTTCTTTATAGTAATCTCAAATATGTGATGAAAGCTGTAACTAAATTCTACTGAAACTTTACCAAAACTGATAATGAAAGAAAAACCCCACCAAACAAACAGCCAAAATGTTTCTCATTACCAATTATTAACACTACAAAGATGACTCTGTTCTGCTTCAGTGTTTTAGGTTTTTCTTAATGCCTTGTATGACTGTTTCCTAAGCAGTAAGGAAGTTTCCCCAAAGAGGTTTGAAATGGCTGACAAAAGGGTAACATTTTCAGCGTTGGATCTCACTTACGGGTGTCTCGCCTTTGCACTACAGTATTTTTTGTTTCTGTCTGGCTCATTAACTTGACCATTTCTCCAGCACTGGCCACAAACAAACTTCATCTTCAAATTAAGTGATCCATATTTCATTTGGTTCCCAAGGATCTTAAGCAAAAAAATAACAACAACAACAACAGGTATTTTGTATCTGCAAAATCCGTACGTAATTATGAATTATCCTCTGTGATAGAAGTCTGTAACCTATCCAGACCAGGTGCTACAATGCATGTCTTGTAACAGTTCAGCTTGTAATTCTGAACTAGACATTTCTTAACAAATGCAATTTTATTTAACTTCTTTCTGATTTAGCCATGTGTACACAGAAGTTGTCATAACAGATACAAACTAAACACATAAAAGCCCTATATATTGAAAAGATAATTAATTGTCCCTATGGCAGATGACTTGGAAACTGTATTTAGAGTTTGTGTTCTGCCTATGACAGAATAAGCAAAGCAAAAAAGGAATTGTATAGAAGCAAAGCAAGCACTTCAGTCTAAGTGGAGCAAGGCAAAGAAAGCCTACAGTCAAAGAGACTAGCTGAAGAGAGCGCTAAAAAAGTAATTTCCAAAACAAGCTACATTATACACAGACATAGAAAAAGAACTATTGCCAAAGTCACTGCAGAACTAGTTTATTGGAAAAACAAAAATACCTGTGATCCATGTGCACTAGCCTCCATGTTCTGCCAGTATTTCTTTGATTCTTGAACAATAGTGTCATGTGAAATAGCTGTCAAGGAAGGGAAGAAGTTCTTGAGCACTTATGACTGTAGAATTCCAGGCATGCTCAAACTGGAATTCTACCAAAGCTCCAAAGCTTTATTCTGTTTTAATTTTTCTATATGGTATACATATACACAGACTTATGGCAGGGTGAGCGTAACTGCTCACATCCACACACACATATAATATATGGATATATACACAAAAGAACCTGAGGAAGGCCTCCAGAACAGAAAGACTGTATATATCATCACACTGAAAAGCAAACAGACAAGTTCTTTTGAACTACAGACTGCACAAAGAGCTTGAAGAGTAAAGCGAGCGCTTTCCCAAACATACCTGTTTCCTTTTGCATTATCCAGACTTTAAGCTCTACCAGACTGTGGGCATAAAAGCACTTATCCTCTCGCAAACAGCCGTAATGCACCTCATGCCTGCACAGGTCAAGCTGACACCGAACTTGAAAAGGGCGAATTTTGGAATATTTCACCATTGTTTCTCGAAGGATGTGGACAAGGCACCTGTTTTGGAAAGAACCCATTTCAGATGTTCCTTCAAATGACTCCGTTTCTGTGTGGAAGAACATGCAAAATAGCCATCCCTCATGACAGCTTACTCAAGTGTCTTTTTAACACTTTTTACTTGAAATCAGAAAGCCAAAAACATCTCCAGAAGGAGGCAGCGTCTAATTATCATTCCTAGGCCGAGTAAAACAACATTACAGAAGAGTTTTCTTGGTAATCCAGAGGCCCCTCTCCTGCAAAGCATTACTGAGCTCAATCCAACTGGACCACTGGTTTCCAAGAGACAAAGCATAGGTACTTGAAAGTGGACACGATACCCTGATCTAATTTCAAACACAAGTCCTCCCTCTTGCAAAGTGCCATTATTAAAGAAAGTGCTGTTACACTTAACAGCCTAGCTAAAGCCTAGCTCTTACAGCTGCAGTGTTTCCTCAGTACAGAGAAGTGGAGTACAAAGCAATTAAAATGTTCCCACTTACATTTCCACCAGGTAAAAATTTAAGTCTATGAATTCTCCAAACCTTATTTTAACACTGTGACCACTATGAAGTCTTTGCTGACTTGCAAATAATTATTAAAGACACTGTATTTAATCAACTGAATTAGTAAAAGACTATGGTCTATTTGAGACACTAATTAAGGTAAATCTGTTCTTAAACACCTGAGCTAGAACTACAGCAAAATAAGCAAAACAGACTGAAGAAAGAGCAAACTTATGAATTCCTGCATTAATTTAACATCACACAGCTATTCACCTCAATGCAGCTCACCAGGCAGATAAGCTATTAACCAGCTGACACCAAAACTAGCAAGATCCAAATAAAAGGGTGGGTGCCACTAACTTTGAATGCACTGATAAAGAAATAGTTCATTTTCCATTTAGTTACATGAGACAATCCTCATTCAGTAAGTTTGTCTTATCAATAACTGCCAAAGCATAACAGTCAGTTAACATGGAAGAGAAGTTAATCAACAGGTAAGAAATGAAAGACAACATGTAAAAAAAAATCCCTGAAACCTCTGCTTCTAATTTGAACCTTAGAGAGATGGTATTGCAGACATACTTGTTATCTTCAAAGTCATGCATAGCCGGGTGAGAACAAGAAGATGAGTTATCCTTGTTCCTTTTGCTTATTATTCTGGGTTTGTGATCAAAACATTTCTGCAATACAAAAACAGGTAATTATAGAGTATTTTATACACCTAAAAACAGACCTTACCGTAAAGACTTTAACAGAGAATTCAACTAGTCTCTAATCTAAAGCTAGCCAGATTATCACTGAACATGCATTCCAACATTTACCAAACAGTCATGCATGAACCAAAGCATTTCTTTCCAGGTACTTTTATTATCTATTATAATAAAGCAGCACCTCACAAAGAAACATAAATAATCCATGATGCTCTTGAAGAAGTCGAGACACAGTCAAGTTGATCTTTCCGTTTCCTCCGAAAAGAGCTTCTCGGCTGAAGGCTCCTTTGCGCTCCAGCGTCCACACGTCGATCTCCTCTTGGCAATAGGCAAACGTGCAGTGACCTGGGTATCTGCACTCCTCTTCAGCAGCAACATCTGAAACGGTAACATTGAATATGACACTGCTTTTGCACAACTGTTATTGGAAATTCATCTTAAAACTTTCACTATCTCAATTTCAGGTGCTTTCAATAGAGAGGCTACACCTATTGTACATAGGTCGCTTAAGTCTAGCGGACAGAAGCGTAACCTTATGCTGAATGACTTGCTGAAAATGTGAAACTCCTCAGAAAGACTGATGAACTCCTCCATCAACTATCCTTTTCTAGTCTAAGGCAACAATGCTGAGAACCCAGAATAGCCTTTGCTTAAATACAGCTGTTAAATAATCCACAAGTCATCTCACTTGCACCATAAGCAGAGGTTAGACAAGAATGCTTTGTTGTTTTGCATAGTCACAGCCCAGCACTCAAAAGCAAAGTTACTCATGATGAAGAACAGAAGTACAGTGCATGTTCTCCAAATAATCATGTATGGCTCTCTTCACAGTCTTTGAAAATATGAACAACTCGGTGAACTTCTTTCTTCAGCTCCCACAAGCAAGAACAAAACTCGTTCTGTACTTCCCTGTGGAAACACCAGACTGCACCACTCTGAGTGCAGACATTAACATTTCACTATCTAGAACACCTACCTTTACAGATATAATATGGTCCCACATACTGTGTCTTTGTTGGTCTTGGACGTATTTTTTTCCATGATTTATCTTCAGAGTTCTTTATTCTGCCAATCAGAATATCCTTCTTACATTTATGCTCTAAACTGGGATGGTAAGCGTAATCCAATAATTTAGGACCTGAAAGAATCACAAGAAATTGCTTGCATTTGCATAAGCTGCAGCATACTTTTCACATTTCCAAACACAGACTGGCACGTAAGCCCAAAAGCAAAGTACATGAACACACTGTACAGAGCTCCTACTTGCACCACCAACTCTGAAGAATCAAAAGTCATTAGCAGCCATGTTGAGCAGAACAGGAAAAACTGAATACTTACAAAAGGACCAGTCTTGGCAAGAGAAGGTCCCAGAAGTTATCTGGGGAGGGATGCTGTGGTACAACCTTAAGATTACTTTGAAACAGCAACAGATTGCTGAGGGTTTTTTGGGTTCCAAAGTATAGGTTTCCATAACACTAATTTAAAGCTGAAATTGCTTGTTTACAGTAAGTCGATCCAAGTGAATTTCAAGGATCAGTAAATGGTTCTCTTAACCTTCAACTTTCATTGTACTGTAACAGTTACTGTGTTCAGAGACAAAATACACTAGGTGAGAAGTACACAGGTGCCAAAAATCGAAATTCCAATCCCAAAACTTTGTGATTTGGGGAGGAAAAATATGCCTAGCTTTAAACTCTAGGAGGTTACTACACTGAAGATTACATTAACACCAAAATAAAGAAATCAGGGGAGAGCCTGAAGATAAGCAATGCTCACTGAGTTTTGCTTTTAAGGGGCTACTGAGCGTGACCCACTTTCCCTGGACAAGAAGCTGAAGGAACAGTACCCTTTCCAAAGTAGGTCGTAAAAGCAGGGAGATGCGTAAAGGCTTTGACAGAGATGAAAAGAAAGTGAAGAAATAAGTGCTTTGATACAAAAAGTAAAGCTAGGAACTTAAGTACTTCTGCCAACATTTTATAGCTCCTGCTTTTTAACAGGACATGTTCTGTCATTTCTCAAATATCACACCACGGATTTTTCATGTAAAAATAATTTTAAACTAATATAGAAGTTCTCATAACTAAAACAGTCACCCCCTAAATGTCTCAATACAATTCTTTATTAGTATATCAACAGCAGTGGCACCTATAACTTGAAACACAATGCTTATTTTTAAGATTAGTCCTAACAAAAGCTATTGCCTCTAGAATACAGCTCTGTTTGAACAGCAACAACTCAGGCCTAAAAGATTAGTTATATTAAAGCCCAATACTGGTTAAGAACCTTTGAGTCAATACAGTGGAGTTAATCATTACCAAGGTTTGGAAGCCTCAGGATTATGATTTAGAATTAGTTGGAAACGACAGTAAAACAGATGGGATGTGAAGGTTACCAGGTATACTTTGAACTGCGGTTCAATTCCCCATGGCCAATCAGAGAGTACCGCAAGTTTTTGTTTAGTCTTGAGCAAAGGTGTCATTCTTCACAGTACCCTGGGGGTTGGGAGGAATACAGAATGTGAACGACCTTACAGAGTGAACCTACAGCCTGGGGAAAGCATGTGGTGATTTGTGCTGGTTTTAGGAATGAACAATCTGTTAGGACAAGAAATAAAGACAAGAAGAAAGAAGATAAAATAGTTGTTGAAGCATTTTACCACTTCCTTAATCATAAGATCGGACTATGTCTGCGAAGAACGAGTCAGAATTAATGCTGTTTAGAAGCCAATAGCATTTTAATTTATGAACACTAGCATTTTAGATGTATGCCTTTTAATTTTTCAAAGACCAACTCAACTGAGTCCAAAAGCCCCTTACCTTTTTTGACAAAACACAACTGGCAGGCCTGTCTTAGCTCATGGGTGCCTTCTAGTGGGTTCCTTCCAGGAAGTGCTGATGATACAGGCATATTAGCAGTTGCACTGCTAAAAACATTTGAAAAGTCATTTCTAGTTTGGCCAGAAATTCCCATGTAATTTTCAGACCCAAACAAACTACTAGGGCCATTTATCTGTTGGAAGAAAGCATATTTTACTCAATCCATATAATTTAATTCATCTACAATTAAAATTTAACCTAATTAAATTATTCCTCAAAGCATAAGAAAAACTACATAAGAAAACCACACAAAGCACACAATACAACATTAACCACGTGTCTGAGAAGGGGACACACACAAAAGCCATATACCCAGTACAGACAAAGCATATAACAAGACTAAGCCAGGTACAAGCAGAAGAACACTTGTCAGGTAATTATTACTCCATCCTGGCTCCTGAGGATCCAACCTCTCATGCCACCCTTCCCTACACAATCAAGGGCCAGCAGCATGAGTGAAAATACACAGCAAACTAGAATACAGAGACCAGACAGAATCTCGCATACAAGGCAATCTCTGCTCTGATCCTGCACTGTGAAAGCTCCCCAGCATTCCTAGTATTTGGCAATCAGATCATAAGAGACTTTTTTCTCTCTTAGGTTGGTTATTTCACAGCAAGTTCCTCAGAATGGAAAGGTGGCTATGACAGTAGTCAAATTTTGCATACATGAAACAACAAATTTTTTCCTGGTGTTTAATTCCTGTTGCTGTGAGCTGCTGTACAACTCTTCCAAGCTAGAATCTTATTTTAATGGTAAAAATGCCTTTTTTTTAAAAACAGAAACTTCTGCTGTAAAAATTAAGATCTATGTTAAGACTTCAAGGTGTTAGCACTTGAACTGATATGAAAGAAAACATGACAAATACTTACAAACAATGGGGAATTATTGCTGCTAAGTGTTGGTGTTCCATCTCTAGGAGCTGAACTTGAAAGGTCTAAAGGAATGAGAAGTCTTAATTATTTCAGTTCTCCAAAACATCTATTTAGCATTCCTGAGAAGTAGAAGTATGGAAGTTTTAGGGTTTTGACAAACACCAAAGGTTTTTAGTTTGCTATGATTACTTTTCTTCCAGGTATGTAAAAGCCCCTTGTAAACATCTGGACTGAAAAATTACTAGGTAGTCATCTTCAGCACAACCATCTGATTCCCATCAGCAGTAGCTTCACAAGCATATGCTGAAGCAATATGAAGATACTTGTGCGGTACAAAAAGGGTAGCTCTATCTATCAAAAATGAGGACATGAAAGAGGGTTATGAGGATTCTTGAGAAGTCTTCTATTTTAATTTTTTTTTTTTGTAAATATGGCTTTCTTTCTAAAGAGAGAATGCTCCTGTAACACTGGTAATTAGAGACAAAACTTTCTCTTTTCTAGCTCACTGACTATTTATATCTTGTTACTTCATATAGCTGATTTCACTACATAATTACAGTCCCTAGAGTTTGAGTCCAAACATGCAATACTGGTACCTTTTCAGAGTACACAATCCTATTAGCCTTTTAGAATTCTTGTTTATTGCCAAATCACCAGAAAGGGTTTAAGCTGTAAGAATATATTTGGGGGTTTGTTTTAGTTTGTTTTTTTTTAAAACAGTTCAAAGGAACATGGTTCTTTCTTTATCCTTATTCACCTGAAACAAGTAACTTACACAATAAACGCAGCACAACTGAACAGAGGGAGCTTGGAGCATGCTTATGCAGATGCAAAGTAAACAAAAGCTTTATTTACAAATCCTTCTGTACAACCAACACTGATTATCAATTCTCTCAAAAACTGTGAGCACAAATCAGATGCTATGTAAGTATTAAAGATTACTGAACACTTGTGAAAATTCATTTGTTAAAGGAAAAGCCAATTGGCTCATGCATAACTCTCATCATGAAAAGTTAAATATTAAGACTCATTTCATACCTCTTTTTGGGTCACTGATTGAAAAGGTACTTAATGGTGAACAGAAATTTTCCAGGGAAGAAGCCAAAGGCTGTGAAAAGATTTCTGAAAGAGAAGGTGAAGGAACAAATCCTGTACTAACTGGCAGTGTTCCCAACAAAGAGGCAGAGAAAGGTACACTAGGAGCTACACTTCCTGCAGGAATAGGCCCTCTGGCTCCTGGAGCTTGCTGCAATTTAAAAAAAAAAAAAAAAAAAAAAAAAAAAAAAAAAAGAAAAAAAAAAAAAATAAAAAAAAAAAAAAAAAAAAAAAAAAAAAAGGAGAAAGAAAATTGAAAAAGAAGATTCACACACAGCAAAAGTAAATAAAAATCTCCAGAATACAATCTGCAATAGTATTTCTTTTAGTGAAGTTTCTGTGAAGATTTTATAAACCTGAAAAACAACAGCTAAGGGTACGCTGTAGTACACTACAGCTGCCCTAATGCAAGGAAACAGCCATGACTCAACCACTTTAAAGGTTCAATTAGTTTATTAACTAGGTTTATTAACTTATTAATAGATTTTTAGGTTTTGTTTTAATCAGATTAAGGCTGAATTTGCAAATTATGTTAAAAAACACAGAACAGGGAAGAGCAGGAGGAGTCAGAAACCAACATGATTTTTTTCTAAATGAAGAGAACATAATTTAGATTGCAGTAAAGAGTTAGCTTTGAAATAAACCCTCAGACACAATCAAATGATACAAAGGCCAGGTCACCTTCTTCCCCTCAATGAAAATAACATATCCTTCTGTACATCTTTGTTTAGGAGCTACAAAGTGGGTGAGTTTTGCACTCTTCTCCCTGCCCCTCCAAGAACTCCCCCCTTGTCTGGAGGTTGACCAAACAGGTCTGCAGACAGTTTGGCCAACATGAAGCTCCCTCTGTTCCCCAAGTTGTTAGCCTACAACTCACTCAAGATTCTACACTACATGAGATCACAGTCTACCTTCAAAGACTGTGTTATTTCTTCCTGGCTTTCACTAGGGCAAACTTTCTACAATCTTTTCAAAACAATTACTTTCTACATTTCTGAATACTTTCCTCAAAACAAAGCACATAATCCAGAAAATTAGAAGCCCTAGCTTTTTGATTTAGAGTTTTTCAACTGCATCCACAGCTGAATGAGGAATTAAAACCACAACTAACTGAAGAATTAGATACGCCACAGCCTCACTTAGCATTGCAATTCTAAGGGCTCTAAATGGCTGGCAGGGCTACAGCAGAGAGTCAGGAACCTTGCTAATAAGTTGAGACATCTCTGCTCATCAATCAGAGCTCCTATTTTGATTTACAGTTGTGAAACTCTGTATGCTTCACAGTCTGTTCTACCTCTGGAACAACTCTTTGTGTGCCTAAATTTCTCTAATAATCTCTTCTAAAGATGTAACAAGCTAAAGTCATGACAGTTCTGGGTACTGAGGAGGTGGACCTGGACAAAGCTCTGGCTGCAGTCTGCATGCACTAGAAGACCATGGCTGAAGTACTACTGCCTTGCAAAGCTATGAGCATATGTTTAACTACAGTCTTTTGAGAAAGAAAACAAACAAACAAAGTCTTACCATTACACTTTCATCTTGATCAGGCACAGAATCAAGCAATTCATCAAGTTCTTCCCCAATAATTATATCTCCATCACCACAATCTAAACCTGCTTCTGGCATAGGGAAAGACACATTCCCTCCATTTGCCAACACTGCAGAAGGCAAAGAAACCTTTTCCACTTGAAGAGGCATAACAGAAGATAAAGATGGTACAGGTACTGATGACACTTTAGACACTTCAGAGACAAAGTTTGATGTAGAAGCAGCAGAAACCAACTCTTGCTTCTGGTCAGATAAATCTGAAAAAGGTAAGATAAGAATGACTGGAACTTTTGTTCAAAGATGTACAAAGATCTTGCATAACTTTCACCCTGATAATGTGAAGGGTGAGGCTGTAGAGAAACATGAAGAATGTTTAAGTAAAGCCACATTAAATGTCTCCAGCTTTCACTAACTCCCAATTCATGTGTACCTATCTCTCAGTGTTTATGTATTCCTCAAACTAAAGAATAAAAAGACAAGAAAAGTTACAGACCAGATACCTAACTAAATCTCTGGCACGCTCTCCCCTCCCTATTTTCCAAGTTAAAGAGAACGGCATGAGAAGATCACTACAGGAGCAGTTACAATCATATCAGGTTGAGAAGACCAAAAGGAAATTTGCTCAGCCACCTAAATGTGTAGTTTTAGAGATAAACAGATCAGACTTTTTACCACAGACCTTTCAAAGGGAAAGATGCTATTTTTAAAGATATTCCATTATAAATACAAGATATGCATGGCATATCTAGCTTCCTAGCATTAATACCGTAACATAACAAGACTCACCTAACTCAATGTCTTCTACAGAAGAAGAATTCTGTAAGTGAGAAAAAAAATACCTCTCAGCACTTTGCACAAGAGCCGTTAATTGTTTTCAAATACATATTTACAGACGAAGAATGTAAATCCTACAGGTTTTATAACATTTCAGATTTACGAAGTCTAATGGAATTTAACTTTTAGATGAAGCATCCACTTGCAGACTTGAAATCCACTCACAGTATTGCTAAAGATCTGCCATTAACCAAAGTGAAGGCGATACCTGAAGGAACAAAGAGTCTAAGCAGTATCTTAAATGAGCTGCTCCTCCATTTCCTCATTCATTTACAGCTAAATTGTCTACACTCATGTGACAAAAGTCTGTAAGACAAAGATGAACTCCTTCCTTACTGCTACTGAGACACACTGCAAATAGCAAGGCGAATGCAAGTTCAGCTGCTAGTGAAGGTCAAACTTGGAGAAATGCACTAATTAAAAGGGACCCTTCACTTTAACAACAACAAAACAAATAAATAGATAAGCACATTAACTATGTCCTTGCCTCAAGACATTAAAAGCAAATACATTCATTCCACTGGATTTATTGTTTTAGCTAACATTTTCTCTACGAAGACAACCTGAATTACAATCTTATGTCCCAGTATGCCATAAATATCCAGCAAAACTGAACACAAAGATCAACAGAGCCCTGAAGTCCAAAATAACAGCATTTCATATAAAAGGTCAATTGCACCATTTTCACTTCATCATCATGAAACAGTAAACCAATTATTCCTTGTACTTTAAAGTCAGCTTGCACTTGGAACATGTAAAACCTTACCTGAGTTGATATATCACTAGAAACTGAATTTGAGGAGGGTGGCTGCAATGAAAAGACACATTCATTAAATACAAAATTGGTGTGAGGAGAGGAAAACCTCAATGTAAAATGTTCAGCTCCTACCTTTGCTCTTACATATGCTTTCCTTATTTTTAACCCTAGTTTTTGAGCTAGTTCTTGGGTAAGCTTAATCACACTTTCATCCTGAAAGACATAAACAAAATGTCATCATTTACATGTATTGCCATCTAGTCAAAACACCTGCTAACACCTCAGTCTACACTCTGCAAGACCCTTACATGCAGGATGTCTCATAATGCATCTTAATTCTTTTACGAACATATGGGACTGAAAGCTAACTCTGAAAAATACAGCTACCCTCAAGCAAAATTACTCCAGTATGTGGAATTTTGAGAAAGCCAGAAAACAGACAGCAGCCTTCTCTTCCATTCCTCTGAATTTGAAAAAAAGGAAACATTTTTGCAAATCCAGAGAAGTTCAGAAAAGGGGGGGGGGGGTGGGTCTGTATTTTTTTATTTGCCTATTTGGTGGGGAAGTTTGTTCTTGGAGGGGATGGGGGTTTTTGTTGTTCTGTTTCTACACAAATTGAGGGCCACACTTCCAATTACTGTAATGCCAGCTACTACTTAATGCTGCTGAGCACGCAATGAGAAATCTCTGCTTTGGCAGTAACTGCACCACACAACTAGAAAGTTGAGTTAAAACCTGGTCATATATCAATCTGTCCTATATAATAACTATCCACTGATATTACTTTAAGATTTAGTTTTCAGAATGTGTTTTCAGCTAGAAGAAAAAAGCTATTTATAAAGCTTACATAAAAACATATAAACCTTCAGTGAAAATGTTCAGCCCTGGAGGTGTGATGTGAGAATCCAAAGTCCAAGTTACACATTCAGATAAACTGCTTGTGTCTTGGAAATGCAACTGAAACCTCCTCTGTATTGAGAGGTAAACCTATACTCAAGAGTCTGTCTAGCCACTTCACTGCAATCTTCATGTAAAAAGGCAAAAAAACCCCAACAAACAACTCTGTATTCTGTCCTGTGATTGGTCTATTCTGAGTAAACCATGAAGAGTTTCCATCAGCATTTTAACTCAATTCAGGAATGCACTTCTGAAATTACTCACTGCATTTTTGTTTGCATTATGGAGGGTCTCGGCCAAATTAAAATCATTTTGGAGGAAACTAAACTGAAAGAAAGTGCTGCAGGAGTGTACTTGAAACACTCCAACTCTTTTAAAACAAATAAACAAAACTGATAGCCAGCCATGAAAATCAGAGCCTCAGGACCAGCATTTCAGTCTACAAATCCTTGCCCATTATACTACACACTGCTTGCTAATATGGATATAGGCTAAGATTAGAAGTGCATAGTAAGGGATTCAGATGGAGCATAACGCACAGATAAGAATGTCACTAAATGCTTGGAAAGCTAAAATACAAATATTGATTCTTCTGATAAGTGTGTAATTGCGAATAGTGTTTCTCTTTATGTCATGAGTATGCTTCTGACTGTAGAGAATTTTGAACAGTTAATTCAGTGGTTCTAAGGTTTACTACAAACCTGACCCCCACTGTGAAATGACTACTCCTTTTGCTGAAAGTTAACCATCTGAGCCTGGGGACTCTAATCTCCACTATCAGCCTTCACTTTCACAGCAAAAAATACAATAGTTTACTGCATTAAAACCCACAAACCAACAAAAAAAGCCTTCCGTGATCTCGATGCAAGTACATGTTTTCTCTAGCAAACCTTTAAAAATAATCATCAATATCTAATTTACCTACCTGTGGCACAGCAAGAGAACATTTTGCTACAGCATCATAAGCCTTCTTATACCTTCCCAGTTCATTCAAAGCTTTTGCTTTCCGATACAGTGCTCTGCAATTGTTTTCATTCAACCTTAATGCTATCTCACAGCCTTCCAGAACTTTTTCATGCAAACCCTATGAAGGAAAAAAAAAAGAAAAAAAGGCAGTAGCCAGAACTATTATCACTGAAATACTGAACTTAAACTGTATTAGATGAAGGAATGGAAACACTATAAAACATTCACTAAGGCCACTGCACGCTGCATGTGTGAGTTTGGTTAAGTCCCCAACTTAAAGCAGCTAAAACCAAGCAGGGCCAGCATTCATGTAAAATCCAGTCGTAGTTATGAAGACAATTTAGCTCTTTCACAAGAGCCATCCTATTCCACAGAGACAGCAGCAGACTCAGGTGCAATCAACAGTACAAATGTGTATAAATGCTGTTCCACCAACTCCCAAGCCTAGTACGATTCTTTTCTGTTAATATGCCAGTATTAGTCACTAAAAGTATCTTGAAGATCACACTTGTAGAAAGAAGATACTGAAGAACATGGCAAAATGATGATTTGAAACATGCCAGTTCTCAAACCAACACTTGGAAGTTTTCACTCACTAGGACACTTTCCATGTCTTCATGCCTTGTTACCACATTGCTCTTGACAAATCATAGAGTTAAAGAGAAACTTACCATATTGGAAAAACATGCTATCCTGTTCACGTGCAGCTTCTCTAAAATATCATCAGAAACATGGATTTCTTCAGAATTAGCATAATCAGCTATGTTTATAGCTTCTGTATAGTGACTCAGTGATCCTCTCCAATCACCTTCTCGATACACATCATTCCCTTCATTAAAAAGATTTCTAACGAGCTCCCGTATAAATAACTGCAACAAAGAACAGAACACTCACCAACAGCAGTTCTGGGCTTTATCCTCCGTATTTCCAAATACAAAATTTGTACTTGCAACTTCATGGAATCAAAATGAGATGCAAAACTTTAATAGCCTATGTTAGTATTTTTCTCCTAACTTTTCCTCCAAGACAATCTCTGTTATTCAACATCACAATACATGTAAATAAGAGAGGCTAAACTCCAGATAAACAATTACTTTGTGTAAGTACCTTAAAGGAAACACATACACATATATATCCTGATGTTCCATACATTCTTTTAGCAAGCAGCAGCCATAGCAACTGGCAAATCAGTAGTACATAAAAGCTGCTTTTGCAGAGCCAAAGATTTTGTTTTAATCTAAAATGTGAACCATAGCATTTGATCTAATATGTTCTTAAATCCTGTCAAACCACCATTGGGTAAAAATGCTGAACAGTTCAGTATGAAAATACAAGTACAAAATTATGAGACATAACAACATGTACAGTAACAAAATGTTAGGAAGATTTATGAGACTAAGATCCATTTATCTCACTTTTGCTGTGCTACTCTGAACTTAACTCAGGATAGCACGCTGTTTTATCCAATGAACACCCCAAATTCAAACCTAACATCAGTAGAGAAGAGTCAATCTGAAGTGCTGTGTAAGTGAATTCCAACATCTGAATACCTGAATACCACAATGTAAGTAGCCCACCAGTTACACTGGAAATCATAAATCACAGTTCATGCTATATCATTACTGAAATGATCATTAAACCCAAGAGTAAACACAAGGTAGGTCCATGTTAAAAACCCCTCTGGAAATGCAAGTTTCATTACCTCATATTGTTCTTGTGTCCCTGGATAGGGCAAAGTGGATCTAGAAAAGTAAATTTGAAAATGTACTTGTTATACATATTGCTTAAAACAATCACATCACAGAATCCTGGTTCTTACTAAAAGCAGTCTCACTTGTCTCTTGCCTGCACTGAACAAGACAGGAGTGCTGTAGATGAGTCTTGATTAAACAGCTCTTTTCTAATGACTCCTTTTCATTTAAAGTTACACAGCCACTCTTAACCCGGCTCTTCAAAATGTCTTGAATGCTTTAAAACCTCAATGTTGTTTATTTAAAAACAATTTCCTTCCTCTCCTCCACTGCACAAACAGATTACTTGTAAGAAGAATGCAGTCTTCTTGTAAGTATTATAAAATGACAAAGTATCTGTTGAAAGAACACCTCCATTTTAATTAAGTCATGCCACTGACACAGGAATTTTAACTATTCTTTTGTAGGACACACAGATTTTCTCTAGCACAGAACAGAGGGATTTACTTCTAACTTTCCAGGAAGAAAAATAATAACCCTCCCCTTTCCCATATAGGTTATCTGAGAATCTGTTTCTAAATCATTTTTAAAAGGGCAGATTTCTTTTTTGTTTTCTTTTTCTTTTTTAAACAATGCCTTATGTTAGCACTGAACTAATGTCAAATTTCACAGTGACTTTAACCAGCCAAGATCCTCTAAAGAAGAATTTGGCACTGATGCTAATGAAAACCACTAAGATGAGTGTTCATTAGGTTAAATTTTAGCTCCAGAGAGTTGAAAGATTTAGGCAGTGCTGAGAAAACTCCAACCCTTTCAGCAGCAGACCAGTTTTAGGTGCAACTGTCTCCCAGTGTAAGGCAGACTTTCAGGCTATCAACATTTTCCACCTCCCAAAATAATTCAATGCCGATCCTTCCTCTGAGGCAGAAAAGGAATACTCTCCCACCTTCAGTCTGCTCTGTTTGGGGACAAAGAGGGGTTCTGTCTTTTATTTAAGACCGCTCCCTCATTCCATGTTAGAGTTAGCAAATATTCTGAGGAGAAATACAGGTCCTTCTCCTTCCTCTCTGGTGGACTTTCCCATACATAAAAGCATACAAGAACAAAACCACAAAATCATACTCTATAAACTGGAGTCCTTTCTTAATGTCCTGTTGTCTAGTGCTTCTCTCTTCCGACACATTGGACATGTTATCCTGAACATCCACTTTTTGGATATGCCACTCCTCAAAAAGGAAGAAAGATAAATGGCTGTTAATATAGAGCAGTCTGCATTTGGACCAGAAGGGTCCAATCTCCCATCAACACCAAGGATGATACTGCACCACCGCTTCAGAGAACACCCTCTAAGAAACCTTAGAGGGACTGAAGTGCCCACAGCAGTGTGGGTGGAAGGCCCAGGTCAGAAGCAATACCCGCTCTGTGAGTGCCCAGGGATACAGCACTCCTGCAGAAAACCTTCCTTCCCATCTCTGCTTCAGCTCCAGTTTTCCACTTATTTACCCTAGGTGATGCAGAGCCATGTTAGTGAAACTACACCAAACTCCAAGCACAGCTTGCATGCATTACTGCTAAACCAAGCTAAGGTTCCACACTGTCCTCTTTTAATAGCTTTATGCTGCTCTTTGTTAGTCAAAGTAGAAATAAACTCAAGACCCTGGTATATTTATTAGTAATAACCAGTGACTTTTTTTCTTCATGTTGTTCATTTACTGTATTTACAAATACTCATGTGAAACAGGCTAAAATGATCTCACCTTCCAGACAAGGCTATCTGAAGCATGGTTTCACAGCTGCAGCCAGTTGTGACTAACCACAATTTAAGAACTTATTTACACAAAAGAGATCAGCAGGACAAACCGTCATTCTGAAAATACTGAAATCCAGAAAATTTAGCTTGAGGAAATAACATAATTTTTTGTGAAGAAGAATTTGTAATTAAAAAAAAATTAAAAATCAACATGCATGCAGTCAATTTTTGTTAGTCTTGAAACTAAGCTTAAAAAAGGCAGTATCTTGTGCCAGGCTATCATTTCACATCAGTGATGGAAGAATGAAATCAAAACAAAACAAAAATGAAAACAGCCCCCAGCAAACTCAAGAAAATCCTAACAGAGAACAGAAACCATCTGGAGAAGATACCCTCCTTTCTCCAAATGGTCTGGAACAATGAAACTATCAGGAGAGCTTTCAGCTCTAATAATGTTTACAAACCTTTCCAAAGCACCTTAAACACATGAGTTAAGTCTACACAATTTGAAGTCATGAAGAGTTCTATTGTAACAGGCTTCTAAAACAACTGTAAGAAACAGGGTCACTTTCTTGAGGTCACTAAGCAAACTAATGGAAGCAGGCCAAGGTCCCCATTTCACCTCCCTTGCCACAGAACTAAAAATCACTCTGTAGGTAAGTATCGTGGGCAGCCACTGTAGTTCACTGACAGGACTAGTTCAGATATTGCTTGTGTAGGAATAGAAACAGCTCTCAGGAATCTACTCTACAGAGAAGAGATAACTATCTACACCTTTTGTAACTGTTTCTCATCTTATTTTATGCATCATTTTTTCTTCCACAAGTCAGTAATACATACTGTACTTTTGGCACATATAAAAACACCTTTTATTATCAGATAAATGTTTTGATGAATATTAACAGCATGTGTACAGAGAAATCTAGGCACAAATGCCCGAAGGACAGTTCTGGGGCATGTTTTTTATTTACTCCTTCACAGTTTAGGTTTTAGAATTCAAATGAGGACCAGTAAGAATAAGAAATTCCCACGCTAACCAGACAGCAGCACTATCAGCATATGCCTTCCCCCAAAAATAAGCAAGCTATGTAAAACTGTAAAAAAAGAAACCATTGGTGTCAATAATGAACAATACCAGAATTATGTGGTCAGCTGAATGTCATTAATTCCCACTGATGGTAGTTCTGGTTCTCAAATAACTTTATGTTTGGGGGCTTCTTGGTTGTGTGTTGGTTTGGGTCTGGTCTTTGGTTGTATTTTGGCTTTTTTTGTTGTTTTTCCTATAACTACATAAAAGCTATTTCAGTTCTCTTGAATTAACAACTGTAAAATTAACAAAGTAATACACTGCCAACACAACAGCCCTGCATATGCCAAGACCTGGGCAAGCATCAAGACCAGCTTTACTTATTTTAAGCAACTCCAATACTCCACACCAACAACCTGCAAAGAGATGAGAAAAGTCCAACACAGTAACAAGTACATTTATTTACCTAGATAATTTATCAGGACGTGCAGATCCAATTTCTCCATCACAACAAAGGCAGTGGAAATGTCAGAAAGTGGCACCACTGAAAAAAAAATAGCTAGCAAGTGCTGAACATATGTGAGTGGTGTCTTTACTATTCAAAGCACTTTTCTACTTTTTTCCTACTTAAGTCATTTGCATCCATAAGATGTTCAGGCAAAAAAAATCTTTCCTTAACATACTTTGGCAGCCACATTGCCCCAGTATCTGATGGTTTTGCAGAGGACTTAAAATTGTTTCAGATAGCACCTCTGACAGCATCTCTTCCATCCAAACTATCCTTAGACCTTCTTGAGGAACCACAAACACATTAGACTCTTATATACAAGGCAAATAACAATCACATCTTGCCTTTTAATGTCACCCATCCACTTTCAGAGTTTAAAAATCCCCATCTATTTAGCACCAGCTATTCTCCTCCACCTGCAAAGAATTTAACACAAATAGACATATGTACATACATTTAAAGTTAAAAATTTGCTTTGTTCCTTGTAACTATTACTAGAAACCCAAAGCCTGTACTTTTGCTCTACTCTTCTAGGTTATTTCTTTCAGTGAATTGCACAAGGAAAGAAAAAAAATAGTATGGCATCTGGGAAAAAAAAAGCAGCAGACTAATGGATCAGTAATTAAGGTCCTAGGCAGAACTGACTGTGTAGTAAATGTAGCATTTCTACAACTGCTGCTGCATGACCAACACAAGCTGGATGTACTGAGCCTAGCAAACAAAAAAACACCTGCCTAAACCCAAACAAGTTAAAGAACAATTTCGACTGTTTTATCTTCATCACAGGCTTCAACTCATGCCACTTCACGAAAGCAGAAGCCAAGTGACCGAAAGTACACTGCCAGCAATGTCACCTCTTCTGAGAAATGCTCATCCCTATTTATACAAGCAGGAGATATGGAGGAAAACAGCTTTATGCCAGCTCTGTCAGACAGGAATAACTCCCCTTCTCTCTTACACAAAGCCCCTTGTACCTCTTACTGGGTATTTGCTTTCCTTCTAACACAGGGCAAGACAATTTTCTTGTTTTCTGTATTTTGGCACTTCTGAGGCATTCAAGATAAGTTTTAAAGGACAGTCACAATATTTAGGATGTGCCTGGGATAATTCTTCAGGCAAAAAGGCTTTGAACACAACAACTGCTGGACTACCTCGCAAAGCAAAATTACCTGTGGCATGCAAGTCAATAAATACATACAGCATGCAGAGAGTTGTGTTTTCCTGTAGAGGGAATTACAGGCCCTGGTTATTCTGGAAAGGAAGGTCACACCACTTAAACCTTCAGACAGTCCAGCCTTTCCATTTCTAAACTGCAAACTCAGAGATTAAATATCTACTGTTTGCCATGCACCCAAGTTCCCCCAGTTGAAAATTCAGTCCCAAAGGACAAGGAAGTGGACAGGACTAACTCCTTCTCCTGCTGCATACAGTTGTGCAGATAGCTTATTTAGGGAGGAATGGAGAAGAGAGGACAAATGCAGAACATTATTTGGGAACCAAAACTACCACCAATGGGAATGAATAACCTTCAGCTGGCCAAATAATTCTGTTATCATTCGTTACTGACACTAATGGTTCCAGCTACTATAAATACTTCAAAGAAGCATTCTCTGCAACCTCAGACCTGAATACTGACAACAACTGGAAGTCAGAGTTCCTCACTGCAACTCCTTCTCAGCAGAGGTAAAACCAGATGTACAGATGTGTCCTTTCAAGATACAGAAGCATATCCTCTTGCCATGCATCACTGAGTTCACTATTAATACAATTAGTGGGTTACAGGAGTCTCAAATTAGATCTTTGTACAGTACAAAGCACATTGAAATTTTATCATGATGGCTTCTGGTAGATCTCTACCAGGCTCAGTGGTTCAGCTGAAGTATGAACCTTGACTGGAGTGCAAGTCTAAAGAAATCCACACTGAATGAGCAGACCCTCTTTTGTATTCTAGCATCAGCCTTCTCCTCCGTACGACACAGGCAGGAGAAAAGGTAAAAAACTCAAAATATTAAATCAACTGAGTCAAAAATTAACCCACCATTATCTACAACATCATATGTCAAAACCTGATCAGAAATCAGTTGTGAAATGAGAAGCCTGTGTATAAAATGAAAACATGAACAGCTCACCAATGTTTCCACATAGGAAAACTGTACTCCAGAGACAGAAGTTACACCCAGAAGCCAAGAATAAAGAGAATATTGAAAAGAGAACAGGGAAGACCAAAACAGAGGAGTAGGACCAGATATATGACTAAAAGGCAGGCAGTATAAATCCCTTTCACTTCTAAGAAGTGAAATCTCTGCTGCTGCCTTCTGCATCACTATCAGCAGCAACAAGCATCATGTGTTCAGGCACCTGGATCCAAAAAGCTATGTCCATGTAATTCCCACCACAGTGGCACACGAAAGCAGACCCCTACCTCAGCCAGGATAAGCAGTATGCAGCTATACCCTAACTGCTTCCTAGAGAGATGTCACCAACCAAAACATCTCCACTACCCCCAGTTCCAATCCAGCCAAGAATCAAACTGGACATCATGCATCTGCCCAACATATAATAAGCCTGACCCAAAGTGGACTTCTCAAACCAATTTTGTTGCCCATCCTAAACATTTGACAGTTTAAATGAATAGTTACAGAAAATAAACTACAGTATACAAATTAAAACATGCTTTACAGAGACTGTGAACTGCTCAATAGACTTAGCCTGGAGTCAGGAGGAAGAAGGGAAAATAGAAACCTTATTACAAAACCTTCTCAGAAATATCTTCCTCAGATCGCAAAGGCACAAAATTCAATATTCATGCTCATGCATCATTGGGCCATTGCATAAGACATTTCAAACATGTAACATGCTGGGGGGGAACAGGGAAAACCTTGATGATACGAGTTTCAATAGGGTCGAGTTAATTCCACTGCTTAATCCAGAACTTCTGGTTACAATCAGACTATTCTGTTATGTCTGCTGAAAAAGCTACTTATTAACTCAGACATAACTCAGTTTGGTTTTATTTCTGTCAAGAGAAAGGACTGTCATACAAACCACGTATCTAAATTAAAATAAAATTAATTGGGATATATAGCAACAGTTGAACACCTATCCAGACCACATGCTGTAAGTACTCAGTTGCATCGCCTCCCATTCGTTCCCTATCCACAAAATAATAAGATACTGTCCAAGGTTTGTTTTCTATTTTCATAGCTTTCCTATTTTTTTTTAATCCATGAAGGAACAGGAGAGAACAAAGATGCTTTGTAAAGCCACTTCATTTCCCTAGGAAATTAAGGAGTAGGTCTGGAAGACTTGTAACTTATGGTTCTCTCACACATTCCAGTAGGGAACAGAAACAAAATGCAAGCTATAGAAGGAGCATCTTATCAACAAATCCAGATTTATCAACAGAATTTACATCAAAATAAGCTTTGGTAATCGATTTTCATGACTGTAATGGACAGTGAGCTCTTGCTCTTGGTTGTTTTTATTTCCTGTAACAACAATAGCAGCACTGCCTAACCGACAACAGTGCCTAAACAAATTAACGGAACGGCAAGGGGGCATTGGTTTTTCCTGTAGTGGGATGAACGAGAGAACAACTTCCAGCGCGCACTTTTTAGCGCACAAAGCCCGAAAAACTCGCGAAAGGCGGCGGCGGCCCGGGAAGGGCCGGGGCACTGAACGGGCATCAGGCGGACAGACACTGGGCCGCCCCCGGCACGGCCGCTGTCAGCGCTTCGCCCTCCGCTATTCCTGTCAGCCGTCGGGTTTTGTTCCGGTCACGGAGCAACAGGAGAGCTCTTCACACGCCAGCATTCCCAGAGACCAGCCGCACGCCCACCAACCCAGCAGGGCCCGAGTCAGGCCGGGGCTAAGCGGGCCCCGCCGTCACCCCGAGCCCCTCGGCGCCGCCGCTTGCACCGCGCCAGGCCCACCCGCCGCCTTTGTTCGCGCCAGCCGGCTCCGGATCACCGACCTAAAGCCCGCCCCCTCCCCCCAGGGGCGCCCGCCTCCCGGCCCGGCCAACTTCTCCAGTGGAACCGACAGCAGTGGCGACTGACCGCGCCCACCGCCTCCCGCGCCGGGAAGGCCGCTCCGTTCCCCCAGGAGGGGCGACACGGCGGACCCCGCGGTGGCGGCGGCGGCTAGGCCCCACCCTCGGCCTGGGAGTGGCTAGCACCCACAGCGCGGGGAGAGGCGGCAGCAGCTCCCCCCCGCCCGCTTCGCTGAAGGGGGCGGAAAGGAGCGGGGTCGGCTGGGCGGCACCGCCCGCGCCCCCTCCTTGGGCGGAGGGGCCCCGCCGCTCGCGGGGGACACGGAGCAGCGGTTCCTCCCCTCGCCGCGCAACGCCCTACCTGCTCCTCAGGCCCGCGGGAGCGCAGCGCCGCGGAAAGCGGAGCCGGCGAGCCGGGCGCGCGACAGCGGCGGCGACAACAGCGGCGACAACGACAGCGCCTGCCTCGCTCCGCCCTCGACAGCGCCGCCGTTGCCGAACGCGCCCTCTGCCGTTGGGAGGCCGCAGGCTGTGCCCGCGGCCTGCTGGACTCGATTGGCCGGAACGTTAACTAAGCTGGCTTTCTTATTGGCTCGTCATCCTTGTTTTGGAAACCGGCACTTCTGATTGGTGGCGGCTAGGAAACTGTTGGATGCCGATTGGTGGCTGCTTAGAGTTTCGTTCCCCCCACCCCATTCCTTCAGCTGGTCGCCGAGCCTGCCAGTGGCGTCCTATGGGAGTCCTCGTATCCAGTGACGTCACTCTCCTTCCGCCTCGCGTGGGAGGTACTGCGCGTGCTCAGGGGTGGCTGTAGTGGGTGGCTGAGGCGGTAGGGGTGGAAGTGGTTTTGTTCGTTGGGAGTCGCTCGTAGGAATTCTTCGTTCCTTGGGAGTGGGCGTCGCTCCGAGGGCTGGTGTCGGGCTGAAACGAACGCGGAGCGAGTCTGGCGGAAACGGGGTTGAGCTCTGGGAACGGCGGCTCGGGCTCTGCTCTCCGGCGTAAGGCACCTACATGAGCCCAGGTTCGCTTCGGCGCTCGCCTGGGATGAGTATCGGTGCAGCGGAGAACTCGTCTCTGACTCTCGGCGTTGGAACACCTAGAGGAGGGTGCTGAAGGCGCTTTTGCCGGAGAATAAAGCACAGCTAATAAACGGGACGCTTAGGGAACGCTGTTCCGTCAGCCCCGTCTCAGCCGCGGCACGAAGGCGGGAGACCACCTTCCCGCGGCACAGGCCCGGAGGCGGCGGAACCGCAGATCCTCCAGTGGCCTCTCCACCGTCAGGGGTTGGGATTGGTTCCTGTCTTCTAGGGGACACAGTTGATGTTCCAGTGGCGCTATTTCCATCTTTCCAGCAGCTTTAGTAGTGGTCGTGTCAACAGCAATATGCGGCTGACCAGTCTTATACAGATGTCTCCACAAATAACGTGATACACTGATGTGGCCTGTATGGTAGAACTGAATAGAGAAAAGCTTTACAGGTTTTAATAGGTACAGGTTACAAATTATGCTACTGTTAATTGATACTGAAAGGAAAGCAGCCAATTAGTAGTTTCTCAAGTGAAGTTACACTGATGGAAGGCTCCTGACCTGGTGAAGCATACCTGTATTAAACAGTGCTTCAGACTAATTACTGCAGAGGGACTGTAAGAGTAAATTCCTGAAGCTCTGCCTTGAGGCTTTTCCCAGCTCCAAAGGGCAAATTACCTCTGGTTGATCTCGGTCACATCAATTCTTAAGACTAAATGGAACAATTTAGTGGTTGCAGTCAGATACTAAATAGTTAATGCTTAAGGGTATAGAATGAAGTTTAAAAGTCCTTTAGGCCTCACTGCCAAATGGGGCTTTTGCTTACTGCAGGAACTAAAGGAAGGTGAGAGACCTAGAGACGAGTAAGCATTGCTTGGACCAACCAGGAAGATGTTGCACGTTTTTGTAGCTGGCCAGTGAATGAAGGAGGAATCCCACTAACCATATTGCCAGTCTTAAGTTTGCTTTCTGGTTTCTGTTGGTAGTGATGGATTCTTAAGGTCTTCATGATAAAACATTGAGTATTGCACATGAGTTATACTCTCTGTGGTATTTTATCTGCACTGTCGTGTATGTACCATGCTGTTGGAAACCTAACTCACATCATTACTGAAACAGCAAAAGCTTTACCTTTATGTATGCTGATGAAATTATGTATTGTCATTTCCAGCAGTTACTGGTCAAATTATGGGCTCGACCCTTGACAATAAGATGAACATTTTTTATTAAAACAGCAACTATACCAGTGCATACTCTCTTTTTGAAAGTCATGCAAGAGCAGAGCATCCTTCACTAGGCAGCACATCTCTGTAGAAATAAAAAGTTGGTTGGTTGATTAAAGTTTTTTAGGTTTTTTTTGTTTATTGTTTGTTAAACATCTCTATATTATTATTTAATTACCCTTAGGCTTGTGCTATAGAGCTTGACGTTCTCCTCCTACACAAATGACATGTTGCAGAGTTGTGACTAGGTACTCTAGCAACCATAGTTCTGTATGAAGCTATAGTTCGTTTAGTGTTTGTGTATAGTGGTAAAGCCCTAGCAGAGAAGCGATTTCAGCTAGCACTAAGATATGGAGGGTGGTGGAGGGACAGCAGAGTGTTTGGAGAACAGCTGCAAGGCAAGTTAAACTCTTAACTTTTATGATGTTAAAAGCCTGATTTTAGCTATTAACATTTCTAGTTTCCTTAGGAAACTACTTAGCATTTTTAAAATTAAGATTTCTTGCTTGTTAGAACATTGCTGGGAATTGTTTAAGCCAGTGAAACATCTGTGGGTTTTGTGTTGGAGTTAGCATAGAAATCCATCAGCCATATCCTTTCCATAACAACTATTAGTATACAATAGAGAGAGTCTTGGCTTTGTTTTAATGTCTCAATTAGAATCCACAGCAAAAATTAAAAGTTGGAAGAGCCATTCCATGATGCCTCACTGGAACCTCTAGGTGACTTTACTAAATCCACAGCGCTGGAGTCATGATGCCGCATTCCAGCAGAGGGCACAAGCCCCACTCCTGCCCTTCCTGGGGTGCTGGCCAAGGCCCATGCTTTGGAGGAGCTGAATCCTCAGAGGCAGCTACAAGTTTGTGTCTGACCCGAATCCACAAAAAGTAGGACAATAACAATTCTTCTAGGTTGAAAGGTTCAAAATTAGAAAGGACTTACTGAATTTAAAACAAAGTCAAGCAATTTCAGTGCCGTGTTTTGGTATTTAGAGGGGCTAGTTGAAATTGGTTCGTGCCAGCCACCATCATGAGCATTTGTGTCAGGCCTCAGAATAATAGTAAAATATGTTGCAGTGTGACAGTTATGGATGACTGCTCTAAGGAGGATGACTGGTAAAAGATAACCCATTTTCAAAATAAGTAACCAAGCTGTTAGCCAGGAAAATAAAACAGGGGAGGGGGGAATGAGGTGCCAAGCTCTGCTTTTAACCTTCTGTTAAGAAAAGTAAGTGTTATGATAGGTGGGGGGGAGAGGGATCTTGGGTATTTTTACTCACCTACATTTACTCCCTATGGTGTCTACCTTACTCAGACCTCTCAGTATCTTTGGAAGCAAATCAAAATGCACCACCTCTCTTTGGCAGGGGGAAGAAAAAGAAGAAACCTTTCTTAGGTTGTCAGCTGTGTTACAGCTTGGACTGTCTCCTGATGTTGTCACATGCAATTAGAGTAGAGTGGCACAAGTAAAGTAGTAGTGCCTAGCTAAGATATCCTTCATGTTAGTTGTCCAAAGTATGTAAAAAATATGCAAATAAAACTTGTTGCTGGACTAGAAAATTCAAGATTCAGCAAGGCCACACAAAGTGCTTTGAAATTGTGATTTAAAAATGAAATGGAAGTTGTAGGGCATTTGTATTAATTCAGACAAAAAATACTAAAGAGCAAATAATTCTGAGACTGATACAAATAAGAATTCGGCTGTGTAAGTTCTCAGTATATTAACTGCAGTTTTCCAGCTGACTGAAGTTTCACACTGCATACCTTAAGACCTGTAAATGTGTAAGGTGCTTTACCATTTTCTTAAGGGAGTCACACATCTGCAAAATTTTGTTGGGATCAGGCAAATGTATCTGTCTGGACATAAAGGCTGTGTTGCAGTGGGAGTCAGAGGTACAATGCTTCAGTTCTTGATTTAATGGTATCTGATCTATTCCATCTGCCAGGGTGATGAGCAGTCAGAAGACATGTCTGTGGGCAGTTCTCACAGTACCTCATTTCATGTCCAGTGAGCTAAGGACACTTTCTGAGAGTGAAGAATGTATCTTGAAAAATGAGGTACTGATTTACATATATATCAAGATACTTTAGGGATTCAAGGAAAACACATCATGAAGGTATTAATTTGTCAGCTCTTTTTTCTGAAAAGCTTTTAATTTTCATGTTGTTAACATTATTATATATCAGAACTTCTCCTACACTTAAATAATTTTTTTATTATTTATTTATAACAATAAGAATATTATATTCTTTCATATATAATATACATATTATATATGTAATAAAATATAAGAATAAGAATGTAATAAGAAGGTTTAAATGTAGCAGTCTATACCCACTTAACTCATTGGATTATTACATTCTATTCCATTTTCTCTATACTGTTGTCTTACTCATTTACATGTTATAAACAGGCATTGGAGATTAAGCTGAGGAAAATTACACCTATTTTCTGACCTATTTGCTAATACAATATTTACATCACTCTTGTAACTAGCTAACCCATTATCATGAGCTTCAGCTGGTTACATCAGGTCTTAATTTTATCATTTTCTGTAACTATGGCTGAGCTGATTACTTAAAATATGTAAGGTGTGTCTGATTACTTCCTTTGGAAGACAGAGAATGTCACTGTATCCACTGTTAGCATTAGTCTCAGGAAGTGTTTTATTCAACATCCAAAGCTTGTTAGAGCTGTAAGTTCCAATGCTCAGCACTAATGCATGTTTCAGGCCTTTTACTTTGGAATAGCTTTAGTCTGAACAGGGGTTGTATGTAGTGGCTGGAGCATACCTTCCTGTCTCATTTTACCCCAAAGGAATCCAGCTCAGATCCTCTTGAGGAGGGGTCTGTGACATGAACCAAAGCACAGTACACAGAGAGAGTTTAGCTCACTTCTGAGCCAAACCAAAATGCTAACACAGACATGTACTGTGCCAGTTTGATTGCTCTTAGCAGGAATGATCTCTCTGAATAAAGTTTTGCAGGAGACCTTTGCATAAACAAGCAGGGTGTTTTGATTTCTGCAGTCAGGTATGCTAATCACAAGCTGAAGCGTCACCTGTCTATGTTTCTTTCTCTGTCACTAAATAAGAGATGCTAATTCTTTTTCCAATTTCAACAAAAAAGAGCAGAGGCAGGAATTGCTTAGGAACCTCTTTGAGCTGGTAATCAGATTATCCTTTTCATAGGTGAGCTAAGTAGGTTAAATATCTTCAAAGCCTCTAAAGCGTCTCTCTCCTATCCTGGAAGCTGTTAACACAATGGCACTGTGTCTGCTTTCCTGCAGCCTTAGGTCAAAATGGCTCAGTGTTACACCTCTCTGCCTCACTTAATCATATCCATGTGGTTAAAATAGAAAGTCCCAAATCATCATATTGGCTCTTATGAATTCTTAACTTTCTTCCTGTACTGTGGAGGAAAACCAGGCCCATCAGGTTGAGAATCCGTCGGCACGAGGCTCAGTTGTAGAGCAATACCTTAATTCCTGCAAATAGCATAAGCAGTCATTCATCAGCTGATCTTAACAGCTGTCCTCACTGCAAAAGGTCAAGCAGGCATCCAAAACTTAGGTTTACAAGCACTAGGAAAAATGGCAAAGTATTTTCAAGCTGACATATGTTTGTGTTCACGTTTCAAGCTGACACATTCCAAGGAACTGGAGTTTTGAGTCCTTCACAGTAGTGTTTCCTTTTTGCTTTATATCATTATATAATTCATGTTGAAGAACATGCTGGAAAAGATCATTTTAATAATTGGGCTCCTAAAACATAGTGAAACAAAAGCCAGGTTAGAAAACTAAAACAAAAACCAACCCAACACCAACAACAAAACACCCACACCACCACCCAGAATACTTCATACTTTTCATGCTTGAGATTCTATCAAAAGCGAAATATTTTAAAGGAGTCTTTTAAGCGTTGTTTGTCAAACTGGAAGGGTTAGCATTTTAAGGAAATCACAGAAGTAGAGCAGAAAAGCATAAGAATGTTTTGGATGGGGCTTTGAGCAACGTGATATAGTGGAAGGTATCCCTAGGGGCCCATGGCAGGGGAGGTTGGAACTAGGTGATCTGTAAGATCGCTTCCAACCCAAACCTTTCTATGGTTCCATGAATGCTGCCACAGACACTCCAAGAAAGTATTTTCTTTAAAGAATCATAGATTGCATCTCTGTCCAGCATCTTGGTTTTCATGTCAGTATGACTCTAGAATTATAAAATCTCAGGGGTTTAACTGATTTACCTCTAAATTTGCTATATAAACAGCACAGTCATTGGAAGTAAGTGATTACAAATAATGACACTGATGGAGCAGCAACACCTTTCCCAACAATCAGTCCACATGAGTATTACAAGGCAGGATATAGGATATGTGAAGTAATGGAGGATTGGATTTAGGAAACAACTGCAATTGCAACAGAATTGTGCAGCCCTTAGCACAGTAGTTGCTACAACAGGCAGAGTCCAGCAGCTTCTCATACCTTTGCACAAGTCAACTTTTCATTTACTTCATGCTCTTTTAGTGTTTTATAAATCCATTTTTGTGTTTCCAACCACTTGTGCTTCCACAAAGTTTGAGTTTTGACTTTGTACTCTGTAAGACTCAAAACAAAGCTTAGATGGTTGGCTTTTCACTTGAATGCTGTACTCTCAAATGTGGCACCCTGCCCCGTGGCTGTGTACAAAAGGAGATTTTAAATTGACAGGAGAGTTAACATTCTCCCAACCTCAGTCTGGACCATGTATAATTATGCTAAGTCACTGTTAGAAGCAGTTTTGAAGAGAAATGCTGCCTGCCTTCTGAGGTTTTTCTATACACATATAGTTTGGGCTTGTTAGCCTTTCTTTAAAACTAGAACATTATTATTCTTGATAGAATGAGCACCACTAGGACACTTTAAATCACAGAAAATAAGACAAGTAGCTACGCTGTTCCAGGTTTATATCTCCATCCTGCCACTGACTTTGTACAGAGCTTCAATTATCCTGGGTCTCATTATTTAAATCTGTAACATTGAGGTTTCCATTTTTAAACCTTTGCAGCTGTTGCAGTGATTGTTTACATAAGCATGTGCTTTCTTCTGTAAGCTGCTGAATCTCAGATATTAGACTATACATTTTTCTTTGTTACTTTTTAGAGATAGTAGGAATGTGGTGGTTTAACAGAGGACAGAACCTAACCTGTAGTAAATACTGTTTACGCTTTGTATTTTCTCAAGACTAATGTTTCTCTGGCTGCCATTCCTTCCTCTTCTCAAAGGCTCTCCCAAATTACTACCTCTAATAAATATCTCCATGAATAAACCAGCTTTTTCTTGCAGAGGGGCGGGGAGTTTTTATTTTTGCTATATACCTAACTATAAGTCAATCGGTTTTAAGTAAACCCTTCCCTAACTAGGCTGTCCCATCTCTGCTTCTGGTGCCTACTATTGATTCAACTCTTTTCCAGCCACAGGCCCCTTACAAGATGTTCTTCTGTTAACAGAACAGGAAGTTCCTTATCTTCTAAGATTGTGTGACTCCGTATTTAATTATATGCCTTAAGCAGATAGAAAATATGCCTTGCTCAAAGAAGAAATTACTTGGGCTGGTACAAGAACTTGCAGGGGCTATGGCATACAAGTCAGATGAGATGATCTGACCTTCTGCTCTTGAATAAATGGCAAGTGTCTTAAGAAGCCAAAGAAGAAAAGATGGTGGGGGGAGGCCAAAACAAAGTGATGAAAAACAAAATTGAAAGACAACAAAAAATGGAAAGAAGCAGCCCCCCAGTAACAGTTAGGCTTGTTTTGATGGCCTCTAAGGGATTGTGCTGCTCAGTGTTCTCACATAGGTTCCTAAGTTCAGTATTTCAAGTAAAATCAGACTGCTGCAGCAACTCCTCTTCCTTCAACTTGCAGTCATAATGATCATAAATAATTCCAGTTCTTCCAGCTGTGGGATGATCAGCTAATTATGCAGATTACAGAAAACTGAAGGGGGGGATGCAATATATGTGCTATGGTACGGAGCATTTATTTATTTATTTGTCTTAAAGAAAGTGATCATTTAGGGCTTATGTTATTTAGTGCTTGCTTTCTGTCCAAATTAAAATGCATTCCCTTCCCTAGGCTCAGGGATGAAGTAATTACAGAGAATTACCTTCTTTGCTTTTTTAAATTCTATTTCATTGCAAACTATTCTGTTGCTTCAACAAAAAATGAAAATAAAAACCCTTAATTCATTGGAAATGAACCTTCAGTTGGAAATGAACCTAAAATGAACCTGCAGCAGCATTTCAATACACAATTGTCCCTGAACATCCAGACATTTGATAGAGTGTTGAACAGTAATGGCTTTTGGGTTTTAAAATAAATATTATACAGGTATTTTCTTTGGTGGCTATCAGAAAGAACAAATCTAAACACATTCAGTATAGTATTTTAAAGAGTAAATATTAATTAGAAGTGCTTATGTAATTAAGTTTGGGTATGGCTCCTCTTTACCCTCCATTCTAAATAAGACTTGGACACAAGCAAAGATTATTTGTTCCTGGCAAATCCTTCCTAGGGATTACATGGTGCATAAACTAATAAGGGTTTATCTTTTCTTCTTTCTGAGAGAGGAAATAACTAGAGCAACATTAAAACATTAATATGGCATTAAATAATCCCAAACAGAATTGAGAAATTAAAAGGTTAGGATTCTCACAGCAATATCAAATCACCACTAAGTCTAAGTGTGCAGACCCTATGTGCAGACCACACAGAACATTCAGAATACTCTGTGTATGCAGTGCTGGTTTGCTCAGTGAAGTGAAACTGTCAGCTATGCATAAGCTCTTTATTTTAGAAGATAATCTGAATGTAGTCAGCATAAAATTTTGTGTGCAGCCATGTATTATTACTGTTTTTTGGGTGCCCTAGCCACAAAATAAAGATAGACAAGTTCAACATAATTTAAATGAAAATATTCATGTTAAAGTAACTGAGACACAATTAGAATACGCTAAGCTTTACACCATAAGAAGGTTAAAATGCATTTAGTACTTGCCATCTGCAAGAGTTTCATGATGACTGTAAATGGCTATGTGGTAATATGTCTGTTTATTTCTGAAAACTTTGAAGGGCTAATAAGTGAAAACTACAACATAAATTTGAAGCTAAGACATTACCAAAGAAGGCCTCAGAGGAATGATCTACTTTTTTAAAGTCACTTTTTGACTGCTGGTTCTTGAGGTCACCTATGACTGGATGCTATATGTCTTTCAGCATAAGTGCTTTAAAAATTGGATATCTGTTTAGCAAGATTCACATCTCTAACAGATGAAAACTATGCTTTTTAAAGCTTTACTATGACTGATTTCTTGCTGTCTTGCAAACCCCAATGCCAGTTAGCAAGGCCTGTTAAAGACAGTATAGCAAACTCCCTAGAAGTTATACAAACTTATAATGTGCATTTGTGTCTCTTCACAAAGAGCTTAGCTGGTGATATGTGGAAAAAATAATTATCAGTGAATTTTATTGCAGTGTAACAGGACTACTGCATGCCCTGCCTGCAGGGCACAGTCCAGTGATAACCTTCAGGCAAAAGGAAAAGAGGTATTGGAGTCTCTTTCCCTGGCAGGGTGGAACTGCTAGCTTCAAACTATCTGCTATCACATCATAAAGTCATAGAACCACATAGGTGGTAAGGGACTTCTGCAAGCCTGCAGTCCAGCTTTCTGCTCAAGGCAGGTCCCAATAAAGCAGGTTGCTTTAGGCCATGTCCCGTTGAATTATTAATATCTCTAAGGATGGAGTTCCCATAGCCTCTCTGGGCAATCTGTTTCAGTATTTGTATCCTATATTGAAGTTCTTATGTTGTAACTTTTGCTCATTGTCTCTTGTGCACCTCTGGAAAGAATCTGGTACCATCTTTTCTACACCATTCCACTAGGAAGCGGTAGACTACAGTATGACCTCCCCTCACCATCATCATCATCTCAGCAAATCCAGCTCACTCAGCTGCTTCTTGTATGTCATGACATGCAGCTCCCTAAACAATTTGGTGGCCTTCACTAGCCTTGCTTTAGTATGTCAATACCTTTCTTAAAATGAGAGACAGAACTCAGATGTAGTCTAACCAGTGTTGTTGACTCACATTCAACTTGTCCGCTGTCCTGGTTTGAGTCAGAGTGGAACTAGTTCTGTTCAGTGACTTTAGTTTTCAGCTAAGTCTTCTATGTAACTGCACTTTCTAAAGTTAACAGCATGTTTTCACAGACAGTGCCTGCTTCTAGTAGTGATAATGCTTGATGTTTACAGTTAGTGCCAAGGATTGGTATGCAGACCAAGGTCACTGCTGAATCCTGTGTACTACGCTGGGGGTGCAGAGTAAAGGCTGCACCTGTGGGGAGGAGCAGACAGTTCAGGTGACCCTAAACTGACTAACTAGGTGTTCCATTCCACATAGGTCATATTCAGTATAAAGCTGAGGGATCAGGAGGGTCAGTTCCTTCTCTCTTGCTCTTTTCTTCTGAGAAGGGCCCTGTCTGCTCTGCCTTCAATCCCAATCCATGTGTTCCTGAATCCAACACCTGAAACTAGTTCCCATCTGCTGCCGAGTCCAGTCTGGGACTTCTGCCACAGCGTCAGTGGTGATAGTGATGTAATTGCCATCAAGGGGGTTGGGTTCAATATTTGTTTTGTATATATTTAATTTTATTGTTATTATTTTCACTAAAGTAGTTACAGTTTTCCAATCCATAAGTCTCTCTCCCTTATTCCCTTTCTCCTCCCCAGGGGCAGAGAGCATCTGTCACTTGTTTAGCAACCAGCTCAACCCTAACCCTTGACACACCATGACCCCCCCACAGCTCCTTTATTACAAAGCTGCTGTCCATTCAGTCAGTTCCCAACCTGTCCTACTGCATGGGGTTATGCCAACCCCGATAAAGGCTTTGCGTTTGCCTTTGCTGAACTTCATCAGGTTCCCAACAGCTCATTTTTCCAGTCTGACTAGGTCTGTCTGAGTAGCAGCCCTGCCCTCCAGTGTATCAACCACTCCCCCCAATTTGCTATCACCTACAAACCTGCTGAGAGTTCACTCTATCCCATCATCCTGGTCATTACATCAGCCCTTTTAAGAGCCCAAGTTGATGTAACTTATATAGAAGCAAGCAAGCCAAACATCCTTCCAGAGATATGCTAGGGATTTCAAATTTAGTTTTACAAAAATGCAAGAGTTGCATTACTAAGTCTCTTCTTCTCTAGACACAAAAATTACAAGTAGCCCCAAGTTCCACAAGAGTCAGGCCCTGTGTCTTTTTTGGGTGCAAATGCTGAAATGTAGAACTTGACTTACAGTAAGTAAGAAATCTTCTGGAAGGCAGAGACACTGTTGAAAATTAAGAGCTAAGCAAGCCAGAAGTTATTTCTAGAGTTCTTCCCTGAATCTTCCATTCTGTGGCTTTGCTCAAAGACAGATGTTATATTCTGTATCATCAACATGGACAGAGTTGCATCAGTGTATACATGGTGCTCCAAGAACATACTTGCAATCTTATTCTTTGCCTTGGTGATTGCATGCACAGCACAGACTTTGTGCTAGTAGCCATTATGCTTCAGGAGCAGAGGGTAGAATCTGGAACAGAACCAAACCAAAAGAAGAGAGAGAAAAAAAGAAAACTGGAGGAGTAATTTAGCTCCTCTGCATACATTATAACTGTAAACAAGTTTCAAGAACATTTATGTAATAACAACCTTTCCAGCACACTACTGTCTGTTATGGGCAGCTATGCACTGGCATGGTATTCCTGCAGCATGGACAGAGTAACATCGCTGCCAAAGGGCACGTAAGGGACAATGTAGCAGACACAATCCCCAAAACTCTCACAGAGCATATTATGCTACTCATAGGCTTACTATTACCAAAGACATTACAAGTTATAGTATGGGCTGGTATAGGCTTAAAAGTGGGTTTTGTTCCGCATGCTAGAAATGTATTTGAGATAAAAACAAGAGCATTGGAAAATGAGTTAGCAGAATGTTCCCTAATCTTCCACATAAAGCTTCTCTCTCCAAACTATGCTTCAGAACTTTTGTAGTTTTTGGAACAATATTCCAGACAACGCGAGCTGAAGAAAAACATTGGTAAACAGGAAGCATTGGTTGTGACAATAAACTAAGACAAGATGGAAGAACATGAAAGAGAAGGCAGCCAGCCAAACCTCTAAAAATAGGAACTAAGGCATGGAGTGTTTCCAAAAAAATAGTAAGGCTGGTTGGGGTTTTTGAATGAAGACAAGGATGATAAAGAATAATTGTGTTCTACTTGGACATTCAGCATCTGAAGGAACATACACTTTTAAGGGATGTATTCCAGGCCAAACCTGTGTCCCAATCCAATGTTTAGGAAAATGCACAGTAAGTTAGGGACATTTGTCAAGTAAAGCAATAAAGTAAATACAGGCAGTTGACTTACTGCTGGCAGGCAGCTCTTCAGTTCTAATTATTTGAATATCTTCACAGTGAGGTGTGTGTTTTCTTTCCTTATTTTCCTGTAGGAGTCAGTGCCACAGAAGAACACAGTCTGGGCCATAAATTGGGAAGCAGTTTCCCAGTTCTGCTACAGCCATCATATAACACCTTGAGCAAATCACCCTGCCTCCCCTTCCATCTCTAACAATGAGAAAAGAATTTATTTTATGATTCTTTATTAGTTCACATATTAATTCAGTGGGGCAGCAACTATGACATATAGCTTAATTGTTGCATGCTTAATGCCATAGGACCTTAATTTTGTAGGACTTTGCTTAGATACCTGCAGACCCTAGTACTTCTGTACTCATGATCATGACTACATAGCAGCTAAATGTGGAGTACATATAAATTTGACCAAGGTAAGGTAGTCAATGCTTTTTAATTTCTCAGTAAAAATAACTGCTCTTACTAAAGGAGAAATGTTAATGGAAACAACTTCTTCTATTACTATAAAAATACAGCTTTGCAGCTGTGTAGTCAGCATTAAATGTACTGTTATAGTGTTCTCAAAATCACTACCTTGACCTGCTCACAGGGAAGTGGAGAACTGGCACTTAACATATTTTAGACCATTCTAGCACTTTTGATCAACATTTTAACATTTGGTTAATACACTCTGTCATTTTCCTGCATGCACAAAGTCACAGACACTGAGAAATGAGACTTTTACAACTAACTGTTGTGCTGTAAGAATGTTCCTCAGTACAACTGTCTCAATTATATTAATTTATTCCTCAGATTTAAAAACAACTTAATTAAAGCAACCATTGAGCACATGTAACCTTATTTGAGAAAGTGTATTTGAAAAGCAAATGCTTCTTCCCACCCCTACACATCTCCAGTTGAGAAAAGGAAAGAATTCATCAGTAAGAAAAGTGCCATTTCATTTATTAAGTCATATGTTTTTGTCACTTCACATCTTTGTCTATTTTCTGATAGAAGCAGCTGATTTTTCAGTGGTTTTAAGATTACTTTCCTTCCTTCAGAAAAAACATACCAACTGCACTAATCAAATATCAAGTGCAGTGAGACATTGCATCAGTCTCCTGAAGAACAAACACCAAATGTAATTCATGTTGCTCCCCTGGATACTGTTTTCATTGTCATATCCATGGTATGCTGGACGGGATACTCTTCAACTGGAAGTTTCACTAAACAGCTGTTACCACTATTAAAACCTTCTAATAGGTGTGACTTATTGACCGGAAGAGTCAGTAAACAATGCAGCACAAGTGACAGTACGAGAACAGTGTAACAGTAATTAGCAGTGTGACTCCATGAGTAACAGGAAAATTGCTTTGACCCGGTTGATGGACAGAGCAAGAAAATCTTTTTAAAAACTTTTTAAGTCTAACCCAAATAAATAAGTTTTCTGTTATGACTTATACTTTATCAAGACCTCTTGAGGGCACTGACAACATTTGTGGTTGCCACAGATCCTGTTACACTAGTATTCTAGTCCATCTCTGTTGGGAAACACAGTGGTAGTTGTGGTCCACTGTGTTTTTCAGACCCAGGAGACAGGGCTGGAAAGCCTTGATGGCAGCGTGTCATAGCACACTGTATCTTGGTATTGAGAAGCAAGGAGTCATGGGCACACAGCAAGCCTCCAACAACTTTCGTCCCTTCACAGAATACACGTTCTCCAGCTGAAAACTCTGCTTTCTTCTGGTTGGTCAAGTTCATACTACAATCCCTTCTGCTTTGTTCAAGCACCATGCCCTGTTCTGACTGGGCTAATGTACCACTGCTGGTGTTCTGCCTGTAGTTGCACAGAAGCGTATCAATATCCTGCCTTAAACTGATGTGCTTCCACATCTATCCCACGCTGCCCTAACTTCAGTGCCAACACAAACATTTCATAAAGTGTGTGTTAATGAGAGCATTACAAAAACAAATCTGATCTGTCTGTGCATGCTTTTTGTCTTTTGGACTCAGACCACATGTGATTTTATACTTCTTTTCTCATTAAAAAGGAGTGACACAATGCAGAAAACTAAGCATTTCAAGGCAAAAGTAGAATTATCCTTCAGTATGCACATGCTAAAAAACAACATACCATACACTACAAAAAAACCTACCAGCTGCTCTTCAACAGTAAGATGACCTGACCAAGAACGAGCTCTTGGTAAGTTTAAATGTAAAAAATCCTTTGTTTTTTTCTCTCCTTCCGTACCATAGCAGTGTGGGCCTCAATGGGGGTCATACTCTGAAACATAATAATGCTAAAAATAAAAAGAAAAGAAGACAGAACAAAAAACCCACATACACAAAATACCCCAGATTTCAGTGGTCTTGATTTCTTTAACAACTGGTAGGAAATGCACTGGTTTCAGCACAAGAAAAAAGGTCTGATGAAATGTAGAACATATAAGCAAGGAAAAAAATCACATAAAAGCAAGCAGTGTTGTCTGTGTGTTGAGAGGGGCAAGGAAACTGTGATTGCAATATGGCATCTAGTTGTAGGTTTTACAAAATAATCTGAGTTGGAAAAGGAATAGAAAACGTGAAGATTACACAACGTGAAAAAACAAACCCCAAACCCCTCAGTCTAAGACTCTATTTTGGTTAAAGGACAGTTAAAAAGTTATTTTGATCAAGCTACAAATATCCATAACCAGTTCAGGGGCTGGTTGTTTAGTCCTCCAAGAAAAGTAGGAATTGGGAGATGAAGATTGGCAGTTCCAGGCTGAAGGTACAGTGCGCGCATGTATTCTGTTACAATTAACCACTAGAATAAGTTGCAACACAGTTCACTGCCATCTGAACTCTTCTGAACTAGCTGTAATTCAAGGAGAAATTATAGCTACCAGAGGAGGAAAGTCCTGCAGGAGCGGAGCGGAGCCCCCTCGTCAGCGAGCAGCAGACAACCCGACTGGAGGGTCCCTCTGGCCCGCAAAGAGCTTCGCTCGCTGCCCGAGTGACAGGTCCCAGGTCTCCTCAGCGCTTCCAGTGGCAGCTCCTCCCTTCTGGCCAGATGGACAGCAGAGCATGGGCTTCAGCTCTCGTTCCGAGGGAGCTGGCTCGGGGCAGAAAGCAGCCTTTTATAGCCGGCCCGCAGCTGCTCTGGCTCACACCTACACAGTCGGCTCCGGCAGCACGGCTCTCCTGCCGCGATCGCGCACCCCCGCCCGCCTCGGGAGCTGCGCAGAGCCTTCCGCCGCGCTGCCTATGGGACCTCGCAGCCCGACGCTGCCCCTGCGGCTGCTGCCGCTCCTGCTGCTGGTGGCCGGTGAGTAGAACCGGAGCGGTGCCGAGAGGTGTGCGGGGAGCCGCTCTGCCGCGGCGGCAGCTCACAGCCAGCAGTGCCTGCTCCGGCTGTGCCCACGGGACTCGCTCGGCGGCTCCGGACGCCCCGCACCCTGGGGACGGGACGGGGACAGAGAGAGGAGGAACGATGGTGGAAATGCGTACCTTCACGGCTTGAAAAGCAGTTAGCCTGACCCGCCGGGGCTACAGGGGGTGTAACTCGCCCCAGCGACACACAGTGAGGTGGCTGCTGGCGGCTGCGGACAGCCCACCCCTGCCCCAGCCCACGCGTGCAAACACAGACCCTGCCGGAGGGTCTCACAGAGACCCAGGTCTGCATACGTAATATAATCTTTCTACAAAGCCAGTCCGTTCACCCGCACTTCTTGTGGGTATCGGAAAGCTCTCTCAGAGCACTGGAGTTACAAAGCAATCCAAACGCTAAGAACTGCTAGAACTGAGATTGCCTACAAACCCATAACTGAGTTATTCTGAAAGAATGAGTCGGTCTATATGAATAAGTTATGATGTGAGGATGTAATTAAAGGACCCCAGCCTCATACCTGGGCATAGCTGACTACTCACTTTGCAAGTATTCTTTTTTTTTTTTTGTCTATTTATTATTACAATATCATTATTAAGCAGTATTAAAGACCAGTTGTAATGATTTACAGTCCATTTACTCATCAGTTTTCTGAGGTATTCATCAGTATAGTATCTGAATGGGCTTAATTATTTCGCACTTCTGTGAAACTATATTATCATCCCTCCTTTTCAGATAGGTAGGTGGGCTGACACAAAAAAGCATGCACTGATTTTAGGTTCCTACAACTACGTAAGATTACGTAGAAGTTCAACTACTCAAAGCCTGGGTCTCACCAAGTACTGCAGTAGTTTGATACTCCAATCCCAGGATATTCAGCAGGCTGGGAACATACTGCTAATAAACATCAACAGGCATTGTTTTAAAGTGATTAAACTAACCTTATGTGGAACCTTTGTGACAGCTGTGAGGATAAAATCCATTTTTCCAGAATAGCATTCAGAAGACTTAATAAAGAGATTCTCTTCTGCCATCTTGTCCTTTTAAAATACATTCCTCCACAGCTTGCAAATTCACCAAGCCAAATCTTGCAGACAGAAGGATGCTAAGGACAAGAGCCTCAATTCAACAACAGTTTCTGTGCACAGAATGAAGTAGGGTCTGGGGTGGAGGGAAGGCAGTTGCATGATTAAAGACTATACGGTAAGGTTGCTTGCATAATGGGGCCAACTTAAGGTCCCACCAAGCTCACTGCCCCAATTCTACTTCCTGACCTCAGCATGGCTGTTACTCCTGCATTTTGATCCTCCTCCAGACTTCATCCTCTGCATGGCACAAACCTCAGCAGGAACATCAAGGAAAGCAATAAAAGACTGTTTCATTGCTTCTGCCAGCATATAGTGATGATCACAGAGATAGCTCTGAGTCAGGCACAACAGTCACCCATTCTGTAGGCAGTGAGGAGGAAGGGAAACACAATTTACCTGGTTCTCAAAGCTCGGTCCACAGAATCAAACCAGGCAATATCATCCTTTCAAAAAATCTACATGCAACCACAGTTAGTGGAGACAGCACATCAGTACGCTGGGGAAGAAGTCCATTCCTGATGGCTTATGAAACCAGAGAAAACAATCCTAAGAAAAAAGGAAGTTTATATAATGCACACAGTTCAAAGGTTGCCACTTCTGGCAATACCTTGGAGATACAATAGAAAGTCTGCTTATTCCCACATTTCAAATACTCTACTTACTGGAGCCCTATGACTGCACAAAAGAAACACTGCTACAAGAAATCTTACACATCCTTAACATCAACAAATGTCTCTGTAGCCTCAGTCTTTGAAGGAATGGCTTAAAATTTCTTTAAAAACCCACAAAACATCACAGGCTGCATTAGAGGCTAATGACTAATGTGGTTACGTATCGTTATGCAACATCAGGGTCTCAATAAAAATATAATTATATATCTGCAAAAATAATGATTAGGTTTGCATTGTGCCCCCTGCAAAGAGTAAACTGTGGGAAATATGACCTTCTGTTTCTAAAAGTTCTTTTTCCTCTATGCATATGGAAACCTCAGGGACTGTATTTTAAATACTACTGTTAGCTATTCAGAAAACTAGGAAAAATGAAGAGTTGGAAGTTATAGTGGAAAACATCTTCCAAAGACATAATAACATACAGCATTTATCACAATCTGAACCTGCACTGACAGCGAAGATAATGCTTTCAGTGCTTTCATAAAGATATACTCAAATGATGCTTCTGCTACCCACAGCTGAAACATATATTCAGAGCTGCAATGGAGTGGGAGATGATCACTTGTCAGTTCCACAATGTGACTGTTACTTTAATACATATAACTACAGGTTCCAAATAGTCCACCCAGTACAACTTATGGATCTCTTGGGAAAGTGGGAGAGGATCTTTTTACTCAAAAACATATATAACTAAGCAGCAGCTATCCTGGAACTATTTACTATCTTAGCAAAGAAATGTTAGTGCCAACGGGGCATTTTTAAAATGAAACTGCAAGGAACTACGTAGCCAAGGAAGCTTTTTTAACTCAAGATACAACTGCTTCTTATTCATGGCTGAAGATGCATGCACAAGTTTAAGCACTTGCTTCAATATCCTCTCCTCTCCCTAGATCATGTGCGCACAGAGCAGGAGGGAGCAAGATCTGGGAGTAGTCACCAGTCATAAAACTACTAATATTGTTTTAGGAAACCTAGCTATTTCCTAAGTAAGGATTAGCTACAAACATTCTCAAACTTTTTTTTTTTACCATTCTCAAGTACAAAACAATTGAATTTCTGTATTTCTTAAGGAGGTGATTTCGTAAGTGTTTAAATCTCTCTGTTTCACGACATTGCAAGTGCTGGAGGTCACCAGTATCCCACATGTTTTAAGTTACTCAGCTGTGCTGGGAATAGTATTTTTCTGGCAGAACTTTCATTAACTGATTATAATTAAGCAGATGATCTATTATAATTGATTAGTCTATTGGTGGATTACAATAGATTATATGATTATACAGATGATATACAAACTGTGTAATCACAGCAGGGAAACAAACAGCAAAGCCTTCAATGATTAAGTCTAAATATTCTTTCTGCTGTTTGTCTCTCTCAGATATTAACAGTTATTAGATCTTAATGTCTTTCCCAATTTATATCCAGAACTGGGAGGTAAGGTTTAGAAACCGTTCTCCTCAAACAAAAGTAATTAATTAGTAAGACAACTCTAATCAGCAGCCTTCCACTAATTTGTTTTGTGGAATCCAGCTTCTTAAAAATTGCTGCAAATGGCTTGGAGCCTGCACTGCAAGGAAATACTGCACATTCCTATTGAGGGTCTTTGATGCATTAGCTCAGTCTGAAGGAAGAAACTGAAGTTCCATAAAAAGTCAGCGGCTGTCTCAACATTTATCTGCTGACATTCACTATCGAAGTTAAAAACAAAACAAAAAGAAAAAACTCAACCCAACAAACCAAACCAATTTTATATCTGCATGTTTAATTCAATTAAAAAAATGAACAATTTTTCTTCCACAGCTTACAAAGGCACTTTTGGGGAAGTCCATTTTAGAAATCGAAGAGGAATTCTTGAGTTAGCTGGAGCCATCAGATGTACTACAGGACGATCTCCTTTTGCCTACCTACGTTATGGATGCTACTGTGGTCTAGGAGGAAAAGGATGGCCCAAGGACAGAGTAGACTGGTAAGAGTAACTATTTAACTGTATAATTAAGTACTGAATGTATGCAGATGACCAAATACAAGGACTAAAATATGAATTATGCCTATTTAACATCAGTAAGAGAACTGAGCACTTCTGACTGCTGAGAAACTCTGAAGCATTAAAATTGTGTTACTGTAGATCTCGGAGTCCTACTTGCCTTTAACTCAAACTCTTATTGCATTAATACTGGATTCACAGTACAAATGTGTTTCTTTGCTATTGCTATTTGGCCAAGAGCTGAAGAACTAAAGTCTTCTTGGAGAAGTTTTAAAGCTCAAACATTCAAGCGATCTATAAAAGTAGAAATAAATAAGTAAAAAAAAAAAATGAAAAATCTTTTGATTCTGTTACTGTCCACCCCATTTTATTAGCATTCAAAATAATACATAGAAAATGATGCAAAGTTAAACCTGTTCAAAAGTAACTTTTTAATAAAAGGAATTATTAATCCTTACTAAAAAACAGACCTTTGCATTTAGCACTGTATCTCAGCATATTGTCTACCATCAGCTTAGTTTAGAGTTGAACATTAGCTGACAGGAACATGATTTTCTGGTTATAGTAGTTGAATAAAGGGTTTTTATTTTCACCTTTATAACAATACATTTCCCCACTGTATGTGGCATCTTAAGTTCTGACTTACCAGGCAGATCTATAGTAAATGAAAAGAAAAACAAATGTCCGATACTCACGTTTAAGGAAGAATATATGGAAAGCTCTGATCTGGTTTGGCTTTTTTCCTTCATAAAGATTCTCGTTGTGATTAGACCTAAAACTTTTAAAATTTTTGCCTACATACTTCCAAGTTTTGGGATGTATAATTGAGACAATTTTGTAGACCATAGTTGCTAATGTAATGACTGGGAACACATACAATAAGAAGGGACATATCATCAGTTCTGTATACCTGAAGACAATGCTGGAGGATCTGCTGTCTGCCAGTCTTTCTCTGTAGACCATTTTTTCACTTTGTAAGCAAGAAGCTGCTTCTTCATGAAACATGGTTAGCTATTTGTGGTGTGGGGTTTAATAGCTACAGAACATTAAGAACAAGCCAGAAGTGAGTGCACTTACGCTACTGCATTTCAAGAGAATCAAGAATCACACCAACTGAATGAAGAGACAAACATTCTTACCTAGATTGATTTCTCAAAGTTTTGAGCTACATTATGGGCTATGAAAACATGCTGATGAAAACCATTCAGATTACTTGGCCATAAATCACCACAGCATGAATTAAGCAAGGCATTTCTGTTACTCTTAGGTGCTGCTTTAACCATGACTGCTGCTATGGTAAGGCAGAACAAGCTGGCTGTCACCCAAAGATAGAAAACTATCACTGGGAATGTGAAGACAATGCTGTTGTATGTGGTGAGTGAACAGTTATAATCAGGTTGTTTGGGGAAGTGAGGTTTTTTGTTTGTTTGTTGTGGGTTTTTTTGGTATTAGTTTCTACTGATTGGCTTATTGACTTAATAGAAATATATTTCTTAATTAACTGTAAAATTCTTATTTTACCACCCTTCCTTTCGTGACTTTTTTGCCAGAGTTCACTGTGCCTCCAACTGAGTACAGTTTCTTCTTCTTCTTCCTCCCCACCTACTGACCTACATAAGCAAATCAAGTTCTGGTTTACAAGCTTCTATTACCCTTTCAGAAAACATTATCGAAACAACACTTTTTACTCAGCATTTACCTATGTTGAGGAACCCACATTCTGCTACTCCCTGCAGGTCTCCAACTAGGGAGCAACTACAGACAGGGGGCAAGAAAACTACAACTGCTTAAAAGGGATCCTTTTTGTACTTAGCAGAAACAATTTCACACCATTTCTAAGCTCATGATGGACAGGTTTTTGTTATACTTACTGCTGATCAATTGCACAGCCCCACTGCTAGTGGCTGCTATTTAGGAATCAATTCACAATTATAACTTACAATTTCAAACACCAAGGTAATGAAATATTTGATGTGTATGTTTATTTATGACAGCAATACATCCAAAGCCATAAAATGTTAATTTGAAGGTATTTACATAATCAGTGTAATTGGCAAGTTAGTCCCCTTACATTTGGCTGTAAAGATTCTGCTCCTGTTCTAGCCCAGAAGCTAAAAGTATCTTAATACTGGTGAAGAGAGTAGGCATGTGATCAAAGAACAAAGCTGAAACAAAGTCCCCGTTGTACCATGGATAAGATGAAGTTTGGAACAGTAAGAAGAGAAAGAGTAGATGTTCTCAGTTAATTTTTTTTTACCCTATCATTTTGTTTATGCTACTTAAGCTATTGAATAATTCTTAAGGCAGCTAGCTGCAATGTCAACATAGGTCCACTAGGAACACTTCCACATTGTAGCACAATAAAACCAAAATATATTGCTGTAGAAAAAAATGTTCCTGCCAAGAAATCTGCTAAGTTCCAACACTACAATTATAAAAATATATGGTCAGACATGGATTTTATCATACTTAAACACACTTTACCTAATGTCTTACTGAATGCCTTAATAAAAAAGGTGAGTAATTTAAGCTGAACATGGAACATCCCTGCATACTTTATTTCACATATATAATTTTAATGCTACATCCTTTAGTAGATGAAAATGAACGTGACATGGAAAATATCTTCCCTAACTCAAGTTTCACCAGTGCAATATGGCAGACAGGCAGGGTCACAGAGGAATCAGTTATCAGAGTTGCTTTAGTAAAGAACATGCCAAAGAGTATTTAAGTCTTTATCCAGTTACTGTATTTCCACCTGCCAAGATAATTCCCCTGATTATTAACTGTCACTAAACCAAACCATGCTTCTGTTGCTGAGATGTCCTGAAGTGGAGCTCTGTCTAAAGAACATGAAAGAACTGGTAGTGTTACTAACGCTCAGTACAGTTCCTATGGCACCTGAAATGTTACAGCCATTTCTATGGCAAATGTGGAACATAAGGCAGCAGTTCTTGGGATTCCACTGGGTATTTTAAATGACTTCAGACTAACATCACATTTCCTGTGTTTTCTTTCAGAGTCACTAGAGGACAAATGTCAAAAAATGGCATGTGAATGTGACCGTGAAGCTGCCAAATGTTTTTCTAAAGCTCCCTATAATACAAAATACGTTTTGTGGCCAGATTTAATGTGTGGTGAGATTCAGCCTCTCTGTAGGTATTAGATGGATGGCACCAATCTTTATCAAAACTCTGTATGAAGTTCAATCTAAAATGACTTTTTTTTGTTACAGTAGTGACAACAAATTATTTTCCCTCTTCTCGATCCTCCTTCCTGCCACCTCAGCCTCTCCATCCGAGACTGGCCAAAGTGAACATTTATCCTCTTATTTACCTTCTACAGTACATGGTCTAGAAGCAAGTTCATTGGTTCTGTGTAAACTTTTATTGACTAAATAGAAATTTATCAGCTTAAGGAGTTAACTGACTTGAAATTAGTTTTGTTTATATTTGGATTCACAGATTTTTTTCAAATCCAGGCTGTCTTTCACTGTAAACTTTTCACCCCCTCCACTGGCTACAAGAAACAAATTCAACTTTTCCACTACTGTTTACCTTAACATTTGCTAACTTTGAACTGACCAGAAGAAATGCACGAAGTGACAGTGTCAGCACAAAGAGCTCTGTCATCTATATTAAGCACTTATTATGAAGCCTAATTTAACTTTTGCATCTCATTCACCTTAAGTAGTCCTACCTCTATTAAAAAACAATGCCTACTACAATTCTTTTTTTCTAGTTTTTACTTTCCAATTCAGTTTCCAAAGAAGTTCATTTGAAATGACTCAAGCTCCTTACTCTGTGTACAGCCTGAGCTTCCCGTGGGCATGGGGAGAAGTTCTACCCTTAAAACTTCAGAGGCAGATTTAAAAGTGCAAATACAAACCATCACCAAGACAGATAGATGAAAAATGTAGCAGTCACTGGGACCAGCTGCCATTCCACTGAGTGTCTGATCTTGGACAGCATGAGTTTTCAAAGTTCAGGAGTCTATAAACACCTCATAAGGATGTAAAGATGGTTTTAGCTAAGATGTAGAGATGGGTTTAGCTAGGGTCACTTCACAGTTTTGTGACAACTTTTAGGAAGAGAAGACAGTGACACAAATTGCTGAATTATGCACTTTTTCATAACTGCTAGTTTTATCAGTTGAAGAACTATGAGTGTTTTACAGCTAGTTTCACCCACCTCAACTTACAGATGCAGAGCTACAGAATAAGTTTGCACAACTCAAAGCCAATGACAAAGTATTTCAATACGTATATTAAAAAAAGAAAAGAAAACCACCACACACCAAAACCCAGTTCTTTAGGAAGGATGAAGATTTCAAACAGATCTTTAATCTTTAAAAACATTCATAGGCAAATTTAAACGATACAAATGGAAGAAACCAAAACCAAACCAAAGAGACAAAGGTCTTGAGAAATCAAGCTTTTGCTTCAGTCAAAAACCATACATTAACAAATGGCAATCCTGGTTACACAAAACAAGTTTCCAGCCAATATTTGCTCACAGATCTAGATACACACATTCTATCACAGTGAGATGTAATTACAGTGTGAGGTCACTTTTCCAAAAGAATCCTTTCTAGAAGATAACCCTGAATTTAATTATTAGGAAATGGCTTCAGGAGGAGAGCATTAAGGAAGCTGTTGATGAAGTCTAACTATTCTGAATGGCAATCACTGCATTTTCCAAAAGACAAGAAAACTCAAGCAGTCTGTCTTCAACAAGGGGAATTTCAGAATGAACTCTATTGTGAGACTGTGTATTTGACAGTCACAACTTTATGGGTACAGCAGACTGAAAACACTGGAGTACTTTCAATATCAAGCCTATCCAGGACGAGCTTTCCTTTGGCAAGCTTAAGTTGAGGAATACATTGCTGGTATGAAATTCTCAGTTAAGAAACAACCAACCAACAAAAAAAAAAAATCACTATAGCTGTTCAGAAGACGCTGATTTAAGGCAGGCTTAAAAAATAACCAGAATGCTCAAGTCAGAATGAAGTGTTTTTGATCAAAAATAGGGTGACATAACTGTATTAAGTTTTACATGGCTAAATCAGGAATGTAATTTTTTTAAAAAAGTAGATTTCTTTTGGATAATAAAGCCCATCCTCAGATTTGGAATCAGCTAGCTTATAAGTAACTTACCTTAAGGCTTTTTTGTACTTTTAAATTAACATAATCCACCACTTTCACTGCCACATACATAATGAAGAAAAGCAAAGCTGATTTCAGATGTCCATTTTTAGAAGCTAAACAGCTCAAAGTTCCGATGCCAGTCACTGCACTTGTGTCTCCAGACGCCTTAATTCCTTAACCACAAGATCAATGTTTATAATTGGGTTAAAGTACAAGGCCCAGTAAAACAAACAATTGCAGACAAACTGAGGAATAAAAGGCCAAAAAATGGCAACAAAAAGACCCTGGGTTGAGACTTTCCAGAAATGTCTCCACATTCTGTGAGGAATAGTCCTGTGAAAAGGAAAGGGAGAAGCTTAGAGGAACCTTCCGTTTTGTTTTTACCCATTCCAAAAAAAGGTAGTATGTGCTGCAGTCTCACATTATTTAGCCCTGACTCAGAAACCTGTAAAACACCATTTTGCACTCCAGAAAACCTTTCTTAAAATACAGAAATACTAGATTGTCTATGAGGAATCATTAGGTCAATTTATTTTAGACCACAAAGCACGGCAAGTTAAAGTGGTCAAACTCCAGGTGCGATGGATTGCATCCAGGCACCTGTTCTCTGAGGAACACCTTCTGCCCTCTAGCGGTAGGCAGAGACATGCCAAAGCACGGATTTCTCCTATACAAATTCTAAAAACTATCAATAGATCACAGCAATTATAAAAATTAATATGCTTGCATTAAGGTTAGCACAGTAGCTGAAAACAGCAATTCTGGTCTCTTATAAGAAATTTTATCAGTGTAACTCTAATTCAAGAGTGAGTACTAGTGTATGCATGGATTCAGGTTCACATATTCTCACTAAGCTCAGAGTTGGGGTTAGACAGTGCCATTCCAGTGAGCAACTGTGAAACTGGAAGACTGTTACTTTCTATTTGTAAGGCCAGGTACATCCTACCGTCTTCAGCACGCTCGGGAAGACTTACTTCAATTCTCTTCTTGACCAGAGCCTCCAAAAGGAGAATAATTCCAGGAGAGATAGCAACATGGCATTTACAATTATAAATCTTGATGTCCAGTAGTGCACATCCAGCCAATCCCAAGCAAATTCAGCTATCAACTGGTATGGCAAAAATAAATACTTTACAATGAATTCTCTCCACTGTTTCCAAGAAGGATTTTTAAGGTCCTGTAAATTAGGATAAAAAGACTGATAATCAATTTCCTATTAAAGAGGCACAATAGTGGCTTATTTCCATTACTGTTTTGTTGAAAAAGTGTTTCTTGAAAACAGTAATTTATCTTTCCTATACTTTCTAGTAGGTAATACTATAACCCAGTAATTTCTAGTAGGAATAAAACATCACAGGCAGCCAGAACTTATAATGCTATTTGCTGAAATACAGGTATTTTGAGTGAATAGCCTTTCTGTTGTCATGGGAACTTAAAAAAAAAAATCAGTTTCACAGATTTAATGTCTTAAAAGCTTTAAATCAATCTTAATAAAAGTAAAGAGAGGAGGTGGTCTAGTGGTTAGGATTCAGTGCTGTCACCACTGGGACCTGTGTTCAATTCCCGGCCGGGGAAGCTTTGCTGTGACCTAGTCTTAGAGAATCCTGCTCTGGCAGGGGGGTTGGACTAGATGATCTTTTGAGGTCCCTTCCAACTCCTAATGTGCTGTGATGCTGTGAAACCTGTGAAAATTGGTGGTTATAAAATCTGGTAAAATCAAGGAACCACTTACTTTCTAGAAGCAAGGTTTTTTTGGTAACATTTGTACTGTAAAGACATGAAATGGTGAATAATTACATTATGTGTTTTATGCTGCTAGCCTTGAAATGCTTATAACTAAAGCAAGAAGCACATTTAATATTTTCAATACTTACTAGTAGTTTTGTGACAATGTCTTCATGCTTGTCTTCTTGTGTAGGGCAAATTGTGTGGATAAAAGGTAGGAAAGCTTCTGCGTAATCAAACAAATATAGGTATAACATACTGAGTCTTGGAGAACTCTTCAGTGCATACAGAAGAAAGAGTGATTTTCCTGGGTTTACTGCCTGAAAGGTATCACATTATCATGTTTCAAACAACAAAAAAATAAAAGGGACATGCCAGTTCTTCTGACCACCATTTTTCAAACACAGCAGTTCATTAAACTGAGCAATTCTTACAAGGGTAATTCTACCACTTTAACACTCCTCTTGGCTTTAAGAGAATTTTCTTTTAAAAATATTGGTTTAGAAATGCTCAATATACATGACAGACTTTATACAGACTTTACCTTATATTCCCAAAGGTTCTGTGGTGGTTTAACGCCTAAAGTTTTCACACATTCCAGTTCTGCCATCATAGCTTTTCTGTGGTTACTGTTCTCTATACTGTAAGGCTCTTTTGTGAAATCCTCCTCTGTCAGTGTTAGGAGGAGTCTACAAAAGCAGAATTCAGAAGGTAAACAGTGCCTCTTCACCAAAGAGATATAGCTAACAAATTAGCAATTACATACTGAACCAATAAGCTACCGAGAGAAGGTACCACCTTTTAGGTTACATTCCATATCAAGTGTTCTGAACCAACTGCATCTCAGAGCCTGGAGTTTAAATATCCTTCTTTTCAAGCTTTCAGCATGCAAATTTATCAGCTTGTTGGATATTACTGAACACAGTTCTTCAGTACTTCATACATCTAGTCTGGTCTCCTGAAATCAAACCTAGAGCTCTTGGGTGGAATACAATGCATATAGCATACGAATATTTTCACCAGAAAGAAAAGGTGGGAGGGCTGGAAAATACATTAGTAGAATTTTACTTTCAGTATCATTTCAGTCTGCACTGTCAGCATTTAAAAAAGCTCTTAGAAAATTTTCAGTTAGCTTGCTTAGTACTGCTACAGAAGTTCTCAACTAAAAGTGTTCTCCTGAATTTTGTTCTAATACCTCAACAGACTACTCCTACAATCTATGGAACAAAGAATGGTCATTTCACAATATCCAGCACTCCAATCAAACGACAGCTCTTCTTCATAATTAGGCCTCTCACCTTCCATTTACTTTCTCCAGTAAAAATCTTTCTTTATAATGAGAAGCCCATGGGCCCAGCTGTTCTAGCCAAAGTATCACTTCCTCAGCAGTCCATTTAGCAACAGGCTTGTGGACAAGATGATCTTCAAATTCTCTGCTACTCCAGTGATATCCAAGTAGAACTACCTATTGGGTGATTTTAAAAAAAAAAAAAGGAAGAGATAATTTACCTGCAAAGGAAATACATTAATGATACTAATAAACACACATTTAGGGTCTTGACATGTAGAATCTTCCATTTTATTCACCCTAGAATACCCAATTAATAAGAAAGTATCTTGAAGTTTTACCCAGTTTATCTAACTTCTGTTTGCTGTATGTTGCAATTGCAATCCTCACAGACAACTCGGTATGCTACCTTATTTACTCTGCTCAGCTGAAGTCTCTCCTGTATTGACAGTCTTGTTTATGTGCATGTAATTTAAGTATATTTGATTGCATGCTCATTGAAGTAAATATGGGAAACCAACCAGATGAAACTTACTGCTACACAAGTTAAAGCTGTCAGAACGCCTGAGAAAAACCCTCCTCCTCGAGGATTAATTCTTCCTGTGTTCCGAACTGTAGGGATCTGCTCGTTCCCGTATTTTTGGAAAGTTGCTAAGCTGTGTGCTATATCACTGTTTTGTTGAATATCTTCTTTTCTTTGTTCAATGGCATCAGAAAATTGCTTTTCAGTAACATCCCTAATGGGAAAAATATGTCATTGTACTATAACCACTGAAGCTTAACATTCAGAAAAGGGACTAATTTGGGGATTTTTGTTTTCCAGCCTCTATTAAAGACTCATGTTTGAAAGCAAGAAAACATTAATACTTAGTGAAGTTAAACTTAAATCAATTACTTCCAAACAACATTTTCCTTAAAGATAGAGGAAGTTTAAAATATCACAGAGAAGAAATTAAAATCCTTATTTCTTATATAAAACTAGACTTTTGTATGCTACTGGTAAGCCTTGATTATTCAAAAAAGCTAAGTGAAAGACAACATGAAAGCCTAGCATCTTCTTGCCATCTATTAATTAAAATATTATTAACCTCAAGTATTATTAGCACAAGAACTAGTGGGTAATTCTAGACAGCAAATTGGTATTTTAGCTTTGTTCTGCAGTAAGATCACATTTCTTCATAAAAATAATTCCTATAGCAGAAATAATTACACAATTATCAAAAACCATTCTAACTTGGAATTATTAGGAAACAACCAGCTATATTAAAAGATTCAAGTGTCTCAACACTAATAAAGGATCCCTCCTCTCAATCCCCAAAAAAATTCAGAAAAGGAAAAAAAAACCCACCCAAACTCAGAACAAAGCCAACCAACCCACCCCTCAGTTCCATGCAGAAAAATCTGCTTGAACAGCTCAGTACGAGTGCAGAACGTGAAAGATTTCAGGATTTAAATGTCTTTGTGACAGTCCAGTTTACCAATAAAATATGAAAATCTGCAGTAAACTCAAGAAACCAACAGCTAGCTTCAGTGGGTTCAGACATCAAAAAGAAAGGCATATTACACTTACCTGAGGAGGATATTGACTTTAGGGAATCCTTCCCATTTTTCTCTGCATTCAGGGCATTCATTCTTCTTGGAAGATACCCACCACAAAGCTAGGCAATGTCTACAGAAACTGTGCCCACAGTTCAAAGTGGTGGGATTGACCAGAATGTCGTAACAGCAGTGGCAAAGGAACTCACTAACTGATATCTGCCGACCAACCTCAGGGGCAACATGTGTTTCAGCTTTTGCCCTCTCCCTTTCACCTTGTACAGTCCCATCTTCCTCCATTTTCTTTTACACAAACAGAAGGCTCTCTCAGATCTTCAAAACAGGTAAGGCATTACTCCTGCAAAGCAAACAGATAAACCTCATTAAAGAGAAAGATTCTATAGTAGAATTTTAGAATTGCAAGCAGTATAATTTATAATTCTTTTGTTGCTCTCATGGTTTTATACTTTTAAACTAACTTTGCTTTCCCCAAAATGAAATATGATCTACTTTTTCAACAACATATTCATTGCAAACTGCAATCGAAACCATACTGTAGATGTAAACAGCTGAGCTCAGTCTCCCTGTATTTTCATTTCCTGTGGTACGTTAAGATATGAAACTGAAACAAAAAAGACCTCCCTAACTAAGATGACTTTTAAGAGTATCTTTAATCAAGGTTTTAGTAGAAGAAACCAAGCAAAAGGAACATCATCAGAAAATGCCATCAGAGAAAATAAACCACCAGTGTAACATAATGATCTAATTCAGTCTGTCACTGTTCTTTCCAAGCATAGGAAATAAAACATTGCTAACAGAAGTCAATGCTAGACATTTCTAGGCAACATTAAAAATAAAATAAAATTTCAACCCACTAAGTCATGTACTTCAAAATGTAAGAGATTGATCTGGATTCATCTACTTGTCCTATCAGTGAAGGACTGTACTCCAGATTAACTTTACCAGTAATTACTCTTTGCTAGTGTTTAAAAAATGCACAAATTGGACAAGTTTAAGATCGTTCCAAGCTTACAAAAAATATAAAAACTATTTGCTTGGAGTTCTAACTATATTCTCTCAGGTGGTTGTGTCTAGTTTCTTAAGGAAAACACTGATACAGATCACTTATCAGTCATACGCTAGAAGCTATCAAAACCTATCCAATTTTCTCCTCAGACACTACAAAACCGAAACATGCTGACACTCTTCCACCACTTGGCTCTTACTTACTATTAAGTTACCACCTTTCCATTCCGATCAAGCACAAAGGGGTAAGCATGCCAGTTGATAAAGAATAAAAAATTAACACCCAACCAAACAAACAGTGCAGAAATACAAACCAATAGTGCAACCCGGATCCTCACAAGCTTACAAACGCCTTTTCCCAGCAACCCAAGCATTGCTGGCTTTCTAAACGACAAACCTGAAGCATCACTTTACGAGAGGAGAAAGAAAAACAAGGGTTTGCACTTAAGAACGTTCTTCTGGTTTTCCGGGTACCAGGATTTCTGTCAGTACAAAAATATTTCACCATTCAGCCAGAGAAGTCTAAAGAAGCAGTTTACAAGGTCCTCTCCTGCCACCTCTTCCCACCTTCAGCCATCTGTCTCCACTCTGTGCCCATCCTGAATCCGCCGCACCGTCGGCTCGGGCCTCCAGCGCCCTGACAGACCACCCCTCCCGCCGGACAGAGCAGGACCCGTCGCAGAAGTGTCTCCCGCTCTCCTTTTCCCGCGCTCCAGCAGCACAGGGGAGAGGAACTCGGCGGCCGCCGCTCGGCCTCCTCCGCGGAGCAAAGGACGCCTCCGCAGCGCTCCGCGGCAGCACGGTCCGCCCTGCCCAGCCCCAGCACGAAGCTAGGCCGAGCTCCGCCGCCCCCCTTTCAACTCACCCGATGGCCGCCGCGTCCCGGCGCGCAGCTCTCGCCCCACGCCAATTCCTCACTGCCGTCCCGTCCAACTGCGCTGAGGAGGTGGCGCAGGCCCCAAGGCTCTGCCCGTCGCCTCACGGGAAACGAGGGAGAGCAGCGTCCCGGCCGAGAGGAAACTGCGTTCCCAGGTCCTTCTGGTAGGGGCCGCCACAGCCTCCTGCTGAGCACCAACAGAGAGCTTACCGGCACTGTCCGTGAGAGCAAAGCCCATTTCTTTTTTGTGTTCAGGCGTTGGATTGCAAAGCTTTTAAAAACACCGGACAGGCACACTGCTAGACTCACGGTTTTCCTAATACACTCACTTCCATATTTGTGAGAAGTGAGCCACGTTTGAAGTGCGTCTACACACCGAGGTAACTTTCCTTCACCGAAAGTTTGTTAAAGGTGCATTTGACAAGATCGAAGTAAATTAGACTTTTAGATGCTAGTTCGATTGCAATGCTAACGCATACTGCACCAGGTTGGTTCATATAAGCTATTTTTACCACATGAGACTGTATCTATATGTACATTTACAATTTGTATCAGTCTGTGTTCCCTTACTGCATTTCTTTTTGACTGGAGTCCAAAGAAAATGGGGTGATTTCTTGAAGTACTGATGAAGTGTATTTTTTCACTGTGCAACGCAATCACATTTTCTTAAAGATTTTGTTCCTGATCCAGTTTAATACAAGCTACATGTCCAGTTCAAGTGACATGTGTTACCAAGCCCACAGAATGAAATATTTAATTATTCCAGTCTATTTCTCTAAAGAAAGTAATAGTTGCCCATTGTTTTCTCTCCCATATTATCATCCAGATTTCTTCAGAGGACAATTATTACTGTGCTGACACATACATAGCTTTTTTTTCACTTGCTTTACAACTACCCTCAGCAAATTTCTTATGGGATAGAAAAGCACGTAACTGAAAAATCTGCCAACTATTTGAGCCATGATCCAATGTTTGTGTATCACACTCCCATATTTAGTTGGTTTACTTATTGCTTTCAGGGCTAAAAGGCAAAGATGGTGTTTTCCAGCACCTCTGGTATTCTGAACACCCCAGAGAGAAGCAGCTGTTTTGGGACTCCTTTTCCTCTGGCGGTCCTATCACAGCTTTTCCGTCCCGCAGCAACTGGCCGGACCGGGTCGTCTCCTCTGCCACTGCACGGCACTTTTTAGGCCTAACGGTCTAACGGTCAACGCCGAATCCGCTGCCGTTCTCACGCAGGCAGACAGACCTCCCCTGCGGGGGCAGGTCCTTAGCCACCGTGCCTAGGCGGGGCGAGCCTGAGGCCATAGGTAACAGCAGCTACTCCAAGAACACTATTCCCGCCCAACGCCCGCCCCAACATGGCGCCCGCCTTCTCCCGGGGCTCACGTGGGCGCTCACGTGCAGTGGGAGGGCCCGCGGTTTCCGGAAGCGCTCAGTCGAGGCCGAGGGTGGTGCTGAGCCGGGCCCAGCTGTGAGGGGGGCTGGTGCGGCGGGGCGGGATGGAGGTGATCAGAAGCAGTGAGTGAATAGCCGCCTCTGCACCGTGTGCTCGGGTCGCACCTCGCGGCCGCGAGGGGAGACTCGGAGCGGGCGGCGGGGAGGGTGTCCCGGCTTCCATTCCTCAGGCTGACGGCGCGGTCCGGTTTCAGCCTCTCCTTAAGGCGCGAAAGGGGTCCCCGCTCCTCTGAGGGCCTGCCCTGAGTGGGGGAGGTGCGGCGGATGGGCCTCCGCCCGCGCCCCGAGGCCGTGGGACTGGCGAGCGGGCTGTGGGGCAGCTGGCCCCGCTACCGTCACCGGCTGGCCCCACCAGCCCCGCCACAAGCGCCGCGGTCGCTGGCAGGTGCGGGCCGCGATAGGAATTCATTAGTAGCCTCAGGACTGTTTTATCCCTTTACACGCAGATTTTAAGGATAATCTAAACAAAGTATATGAAGCCATTGAAGAGTCGGACTTCCTGGCCATTGATGGAGAGTTTTCAGGTACAGTCACGCCTGTTCTGCGATTGTGAGCTATTGGCAATATCTCTGTGGGGTCCCAGGTGCCTGAGTTTGCTTCTGTGGCATCTCTCAATATTGGCTTGAAAATGCTGAGGCTACCACAAAATGATTAAACCACTTATGTAAAATAGCAAGGTTTTGGTCAAATGTAATACTCTTACTGCTTCTATTCTCTTTGTAATGAATTTTCAGCTGCAGCTCAGGAAGAAAAAACAGAATTTTATACATTTCATGAAAGCAAGAATTGGGATAAATAAGGTAGCAAGTGTTTGGACAAGGGAAGACAGCAATAAGAACTTTTACATCTGTGAAATCCATAGGATCTACGCTTTGATGAGATGCCTTAATTAGTGCTGTAGCTTTGGGATACTGAGTCAGTTGACCGTGAAACATAAATATGGCCAAGAATAGGTTTTGTTAAATGTGGTGCATATGGAAATACAGTTGTTGTTACATATTAAGGTGACTAAGTCATTCAGTAAACATGTGGACAGCACTTTTCCCATTTTTAATTTGGGTTTGATGGTGCATTGTGTTATAATGACCCATCAACAACATTAGATATTTTATTTTACTATCATGAATAGGAACCAAACCCACGGAGCTTTTGTAGCAGAACTTTACTGCTAGAACACTACTATTAGCCAGGTGGCTTTTAGGCTAACATGCATACTTTCATGCAGTACAAAATCTTTCTCAACTGCAGTAATATTAACATGCATTTTAAGTGAAAATATTTTTCATAAATTACCGGTTGTTGCATTTCTTTGCTGTGTATAATTTTGAAGAGCTTGTCCAAGGCAAAATATGTTCTGCTTTTTCAGGGATCAGTGATGGGCCTTCTGTTAGTGCATTAACCAATGGCTTTGACACTCCAGAAGAAAGGTATCAGAAACTTAAAAAGGTAAAGTGTGTACAGTCACAAGAACAAATACAGGCTGAGTGATGAGTGGATTGAGAGCAACCCTGAGGAGAAGGACTTGAGGGTGTTGGTGGATGAAAAGCTGAATATGAGCTGGTAGTGTGCACTTGCAGCCCAGAAAGCTAATCACATCTAGACTTCATCAAGAGAAGTGTGGCCAGAAGGTTGAGGGATGTAATTCTCCCCCTCTACTCTTCACTGGTGAGACTCCACGTGGAGTACTGCGTCCAGCTCTGGGGGCCCAGTGTAAGATGAACATGGACCTGCTCAAGCAGTTCCGCAGAAGGGTCACAAAGACGATCAGGGGCTGGAGCACCTCCCCTATGAGGACAGGCTAAGAGAGTTGGGGTTGTTCAGCCTGGAGAAGAGAAGGCTGCAGGGAGACCTTATAGGAGCCTTTCAGTACTTGAAGGGTGCTTACAGAAAGATGGGGAGGGACTCTTTATCAGTAACAGTTTTAAACTGAAAGAGAATAGATCTAGATTATATAGTAGGAAGAAATTCTTTACTGTGAGGGTGATGAGGCAGTGGAACAGGTTGCGTAGAGAAGCTGTGGAAGTGCCCAAGGGCAGGCTGGCTGGGGCTTTGAGCAACCTGATCTAGTGGAAGGTGTCCCTGCCCATGGTGGGGGGGTTGGAACTAGATGATATTCAAAGTCTCTTCCAACCCCAAAAATTTTAAGATAAGAGGACTATTTTTGTATGGTCCTGTGACCATATTTTGACATAATTTGCCTATGATAGAACTGAAGAATCCTGTGTGTTCTTTGTGTTTAAGATGGATGTTTACCCCTCAGGAGGAGTGAGTCTTTCTATGAGACCACAATGCTTTATTATTTTCTCATACACTTGCAGTGGTGTAAAAATCCTTTTCAATAGTGATCCAACAATTGTGACATACTAGAGGACATGATGATAAAGTGCCTAGGGACTATGCTGGTACCTTATCCTCTATTAGCCATGTGGATTAGAAGAGTGTAAAATGTATTATGGGTATTTGAAAATAATACACAGCCAGTGTCCCTCACAGCCTGCTCCCACACTATGGGGAATGTAAATGAACAATGAGTAGACTTGACAGCTGCTTTAGATGCAGCATCTCTTGTGTGTAAGCAAGAGGTGGAGAAAGATGGGACTTCCCTCCGTTGTTGTCTGTTAACAGAATGGAGGTGCATACTGCAAATCACCTTTGGACAGTAGTAAGATGTTTAAATGGGGATGAAAACTAGTTGAAAAACTCTGATGTATTTTATAGTACAAGCATTTAGGAAGATGAGGAAGATTCAGATTTACTTAATTTTGAAATGGAGAGCAATCATTTATTGTGGGTGCTCTCCACTTAAATCTTTAAATGTCTACAATTATTATTCTCATGCAAAGTTTTCCTTTCCTTTCCAGCATTCCATGGATTTTTTGCTCTTTCAGTTTGGCCTTTGCACTTTTAAATATGATCACACAGAAGAAAAGTATGTTATTTTCTTACTCCTTATTTTCTTAATTGAGGAAATTATGAAGTAATATTGATATGCTGTATTGACATGCAATTCATCTTTTTCACAGGTACCTAATGAAGTCGTTTAATTTCTATATTTTCCCAAAACCCTTTAACAGAAGTTCACCAGATGTCAAATTTGTCTGTCAGGTTAGTAGAAAAACAAGTCTGATTTTGTTTAGTTAAGGTATACATACAGCAAACTTCTAAAAAATACTCCCGGGAGAACTCCATCATTGTAGAGGGAGAATTTGTTAGTTCTTTTAACAGCTTACAAGGCAGAAAAAAAATCGTTTCTGGGGTTTGGGTCTTTTTTTTTTTCTTGCAGAAGAAATAAGCATCAGTTAAGAGCAATCCCTAAACATGAGCTTTAAGCTAACAGCTTTGGCTCCAGTTTTTAGAGCATGTTACATTGTGTGGTTTCTGGATATGGAGATAATGTTCCAAACCTGGCAAGATGACTGTTTTTCCCCCCTTCTTGTCTGACTTCCTGCTCCCTTGCTTTTTCTCTTTGATCCCTTATTCCCATCTGATTATCTCACTTTCACTGCTTTCCAGACTATTATTGCCAGCATTTTTCTGGTCTCAGATTTGTTCTCCTGAACCACACTTTGCTTTCTTTAGTTTCCTCTCTCCACATAGCTCATTCTTTCATCTTTATCCTTTCAGTGTGTTTATTGTTCATGTACTTCATGGAGGTTGAAAATAAACAACAAAAGTTTCATAGCCTGAATTCCCCTTAGGGTCACAAACTTGGTTGCCCTTGACTTAAAAATTGTAAAAAATGACTGAGTTGATATTTTTATGTCACAAATAATTCTTGCCAATTGTAAAGCTATTTTGTTTCGTTTCAGAGTTCAAGCATAGACTTTTTAGCAAACCAAGGATTTGATTTTAATAAAGTTTTTCGCAATGGTGAGTTGTGGGAGTCTTTTCTTTCTTTCTTTCAGTGTCTGCAAGATTTAGGACATCTTTATTCACTTTCTGCAAAAAGAAAAACACAGCCATTTGTGATATTCCCCTAACATGGCACTCTCGGGACTGTTCTTGTCAGATGTACAATTGTGCTTTAGATAAGTGCTTGGATGTTTCTTTTTGTTTGGTGGCTAAGCATAAATAGCTTGAGTAACAAATGAAGCAGCTGTGTAATGGATCTCATGGATCAGTAGGCGTTAGGGAAGGTGCCCATGCATTGTAATAGGTGCTGCTGCAACCTGTTACTAAAGTGATGCAGCCAGCAAGGAAGAGGAGTGCTAAAAAATGATCTACAGCTCTGCAGTCCTCAGACTCATGCCTTGTGCAATTAAGGCATATAGCTCTTGTGAGCCCAGTGGTACCAGCTACTCTGGGATGTGCTAAAGTGAAGCCTGTATAGATAGGTATAAAGAATGGGGTCTAGAACAGATGACTGAAAGGGTTCTGTTTTGAGCTGTCAGGGGTGTAACACTGACAAGAACTTGGTGAGTAGAAAGTCTTTACTAAATTGTACATCCCCAATTTGTCTGTCATCATGATGAGCTTTTAAATGTCTTTTTTGTTGTGTTTTTTTGTGGTTTTTTGTTTTTTTTTTTTAGGAATTCCATATTTAAATCAGGAAGAAGAAAGACAGCTAAGGGAACAGTATGATGAAAAACGTTCTCAGGCCAATGGTGCAGGATCTTTGGCATACATTTCTCCTAATGCTGCAAAGTGTCCTGTAACAATTCCTGATGATCAGAAAAAATTCATTGATAAAGTAGTGTAAGTAAAGCTGTTTAATATTATCTGGTGTTGCTGAAACTAAAATATGAACAACAGTGACATGTTCATATGTTGAAGCTATTTTTATTAGTTCACTACTTGTGAAAGAGTTTTTGGTTATGAAGTATCTTCTAGTCTTTTGGGGACAGCTGTAAACTTTGTAAGAAGGAAACAGTAGAGACAGAAGCAAATCTCCTATTTCTTCCAGGGAACAGATAGAAGACTTACTAAAGAATGAAGAAAATGAAAGTTTGGAACTGGAGCCATGTACAGGGTCAGTTTCTGAAATCTCAGATCTTCTAAAACTTCTTTTTTATTTTGGCCATATTAGAATTAGAGTGTAAAGGAATAGTATCTTTGCGTAACTGTAGCAAAGTCTACATTTGACTAATGCCTGAAGGTTGAGAAAATATCGTAGCTTGTATGGGTGTCGTGCTCTGCTTTATGAGGCATCACCTCTGCATGTGGTGACAACATATTAAAGCAGAGCCAAGAAGTGTCATGAATATGTGAGTCTCCTTTTGCTATTGCTGTAGGGCTCCATGAGCTTTGGATATGCATTTTATAAACAAGTTTCTTGAATGTATTGAGCTGTCAGTTAGTCATAGCTGACACTTGTCTATAGAAGCTGGTTTTAGAGATCTCTTTCCCAAAGTCTTACTTAGCTTTGTAATCCAGGTGTTTGGAGAGTGCAATTATTGTAAAAGATGATTTTTAAAAAAAGAAATTTATTAGCAATCCAGAACATTGTGAAGCTGGAAGTAAGGTAACGTGACTGGATCTGTAGTCAGTAATCATGACTACAGAGTATTTGCTTATGAGAATATATGTGGGTGACTGTATCAAATGGTGTAACTGTACCAAATGGTAGCAGTGCTTATGCTTTAAAGACCTTTTTTCAAATGAACATGGAGCTGGCTTTAACTGAACATTACTACTTTGAAACACTATTGTAAGGAAAGTATTAACAGCACAGTTGTCTTTTTATTTTAGATTTCAGAGGAAATTAATTTACCAGACCTTAAGCTGGAAGTAAGTTACTGGTAATACTGCCTTACTGTATATTTTTAGTATTAGTGATTAAGATCTGATCTACTTAATCTCAGAGGTGATTCATTTAGACTCCTTTTTTCTCTAAGAGTAGAATTATATTATGGTCTGCACATAAATTGTATTAAATGGGTTTGTGATAATTCATTTGAGTATTTTAAAGTTTAGAATTTACTATTCCTATTGAAAAATCTGTTAATAGAACAGCACGGCCAAAAATTTTGTAACAAATGCAACTTGACAGGTTTGTAGTGAAGAAAAAGTGCATGTTATGTTGCTATGCAGATTGTGAGGTACTGCTATGTTTACAGTTTTCTATTACAAGCATTTCTGATGACTTAAAAATCCTAATTCTAGTAGTAATTTTCTTCTCCTTTCTTGGCTTTATCCCTCACCTTTGCCTAAATATGTTCCTTAAGACCTTAGGAGAAACTGTGAGGCTGTAGAGATGAGATTTTCACAGGGGAACATACAGTGGAAATACTTTTTTTGTACTTTTAGTTAATTCTGTGCTGTTAGCAGTAGCTGGCGCTCAGTTGCTTCCCCTGGCAGTATTGCTCTATGTGTATACAGCTGTGTACACCGTATGCCTATACTGGCAAGAGAATGCAAGGTTGTGAAGTTAGCCTAGAGATAATTAAGGCAGAGAACACAGAGGTTATTGATTGCCCTTGTGTCATGAACTCTTCACAGGTCATTTTCTCTGAAGTGTTCTGTTGTGCAGCAGTGTTTTGATATGTCAGAGATCTGTGACATGAGAGTGAGGTCTAGGTTCAGAACTGTCATGAAATTAGTAAGTCGTTGTAGTTTCCATTTGGCTAAATGCCAAATTAACAACTACTTTTTTACTTTTCACTTGTTTTGATGTAGGTATCCAAAAGGTATCCATGTTGAGACTCTGGAGTCAGATAAGGTAACTAGGCATGTCACTATTTAAAGGAAGTTGTATGTCTCAATTTTGCCAACACTCCTACCTTTTAGACCTAACTTGAGCTTTGTTAATCAAAATGGGAAACATTTTAAGTGGAATACGATGAACTAGTTTCTGAACGTGAAATCTCACCAACATATGAAGTGTAAGCATGTATTTTTGTGGTTTAATGTTGTATTTTTTTAAAAAAGGATACTAACAGGTGTTTTAACATGTTCTGGATCTGGAATTCAGTGTTGGTGGAAAGTAAGTCTTGGTGAAAAGTAGAGCTTGATCTTAGAGGGAGAGGTGTGGCATCTCGTGCTGTATCCTCACTGCCCAGCACAAATCTCTGCTTCAGAAGATATTTGATATCCACTGTTTACAAGTAAATTCTGGTAACCTTTCCTCAGAAGTAAAAGTGGATTTAGGAAGTTAGGTTTGTGGGTGAATCTAATACAGCTTTGTCAAGTAGGCTTTTTGGAGTAGGTGATAAAGTGGTGCTTACAACGGTCATGTTGCCAGGTAGCTGCTGCTGAGGTATGACTTAATTTTCTTTACAATGTTAATTTACAGAAACTTGCAGTGGTCTTAAATACGAACTTTTCAGAGTCATTCCTGAAACTGTATCCATTTTTGATTCTAGAAGGAGAGATATATTGTTATTAGCAAGGTAAATGAAGAAGAACGAAAAAGAAGAGAACAGCAGAAACAAGCAAAAGAACAGGTAAATAAGTTCCATGTCATTGGTTTAAGTGAAAGAAGGAGGGGGAGAATCTCTGACTTCAATCAGCTATGCACAATTGCGTGATGGGGTTTGGTAGTATTTCCCTTTTGTTTGGCTGTGGCTGTTGTCTCAAATTGATCCTCCAAATTCTTCCAGATAACTTAGGCTTTGCAATAGCACAAGAAGAGTTGCAAGACACTACAGAATTTAAAAGAATGAGTAATTTTAGAATGCTGAACCAATATTCTGGAGCATTGAATTCTTCCTTGTATGAGTCTGCTTTATCAGACAAGCATGGTCTAGTAACAGGAAACATCAGTTGATTGCATTTATTAATGCTATATAACAATAGTAATTAGAAGAAGTTGCAGAAATCCTTAAGCAAGTTTTCACGTTATTTAGATTCAGTCTGTCCTTGGAGTAGTAGTCTGTTACAAAACTTGTTGCTCTTACTTTTCTGAGTAAAATGTCCTGTACAATTAATTTGTCATCTGACTTTTCTTGATAGAAACACGCTGCACACCAATACTGTAGTAACAAGGTGACTGAAAGGTCATGCCTGGTATATTCACGCACTCTCATGTTTCTTTGTGGAACTTGGTATTTTTGTTTACTGAGTCTGATGCAAGTTTCAAGAAGTTGTAAGACTGTAATTGTAAGAATTCTTGATAACACTTCTGTGGTTTGTGCATAAATGTTTTGAGATAAAGTTAACTTTGGTGGAGCAAATAATACTTGCATGCAGGATGCCTCTTAAAAAGGAAAGAGAGATCCATCAGAGACCTGAACTACTGTGACATCCCTTTTTTCCCAAAAGACAAGTAAGGGACAATTTACTACTTCAGTAGATTTTTCTGATGCAGTCTTATAGGTTTGTTACAGAATCACAGAGTGGTTAAGGTTGGGAGGGGCTGACAGAGATCATCTAGTCCAACCTCCCTGCTCTAGCAGAGTCCCCTAGAGCACATTACTCAGGATTGTGTCCAGACGGTTTTTGACTATCTCTGGGGAGGGAGACTCCACAGCCTTTCTGGGCAGCCAATTCTCACTCTGACTAGTGGCATTCAGAGCTGAACTAAAATAACAGTGAATGTTTCTGTTGAATTTCACTTCTGCTTGAACAGAGACGATATAATGCAAGGCAGAAATTGCTTCCCTAGACCTGAAAAAGAAAAGTCTTTTACAGAAAAACTAAGCAAAACTAAAATAGGTGATGTAGTCACTTCCCAAACCAATCTGAGTTAGTTTAAAATCTGTAACTCAAAATTATGGATGATTGTATTTGTATGATATTGTATTTGTATAATATTGATTCTTATTTTTGTTTCTGTAAATAGTGAAGAATGTTTCTTCCCCAGTTTCAACGTTGGCATAAAAGTACAATCAGATTTAAATAACAATCAGGATTCAACCCGTTGCATCTTACAGCAATATATGTAAAACAAATCTGGCTGAAGATACGTGGCTTCATTTTAATATCTTCTTGAGCTGTTTGCAGTCCAGTAGCTGTGGAGCACCATTGTTGATAGTGTATTGACAAACTGACTATGAAGCTGTATTGGTCTGGCTGGGATGAAGTTAACTTTCTTCAAAGGAGCCCAGATATTGCTGTGCTTAGCATTTGTAGCTAAAACAGTGTTAATATCTTACAAGTGTTTTGGCTACTGCTGAGCAGGGCTTGCACAGTGTCAAGGCTTTCTCTCTTCCTTCCACTCTCTCCCTAAAGCAAGGAGGCTGGAGAGGTGGGCAAGAGGTTGAGAAGGGATGTTCCTGGTTATAATGTTTATCTTCCCAAGCAACCTTTAAGCATGCTGAGGCCCTGCTGCCCAGGAGGCAGCTGCACACCTGCCCAGTGATGTGAAGTTGTATACAAATTCCTCCTTTTGCTTTGCTTCTGCATGCAGCTTGTACTAGTCTTCTTAAACTGTCATTATAGTGATTCATGAGTCTTTTTGCCTTCCTTTGAATCTGTCTTTTTGTTGTCGTTTTTGTTGGTTTTGTGCTCCCTACCTCCTGGGAAAGGGGAGTGAACAAAAGACAAAGCAGGCATTTGGCTTCCAGCCATGGTCAACCCACCACAATAGCTTGTGATTTGTCCTTTACAGTGAACTAGAGCTACTTACAAAACTGGAGTTCTGTCAGCAGCATCCTGCTTTGACCTCAAATATCTTCCAAATATTGACATTTTCTCTGTGGTCTGGTTTTGGTTATGTCTGAAAACCAGTTTGAGCCAAACAGTTTGAGTGTGTCTGCCAGTTGGCAGGTACAGGTCTGACAATGTTGGTATTCATTTCACTAATGTAGAATGTTTGCTTACAGGAAGAATTGAATGATGCAGTAGGGTTTTCCAGAGTCGTTCATGCCATTGCTAATTCTGTAAGTTGACATGATTTTTAACATGCTTTTTGTTGTAAAAATACAAAATAACTAATTTAAAGAAAGAATTCTTTTGCTGTTACATTTTGGAAGAGGAGATGAAACACAAAGTGGCTTCTCTCTTGGTTGTTGCTTCGTATTTTGCAGTGGTTGAGTATGGTAGGTTAAATAAGCTTTTCAACTAATGACATGACCAACTTCATTATCTGTAAGAATCAACAATACCAATTTATTATGGGCTTTAACAAGATTCTTTTAAGTAACTGGGCTTTGAGAGCATTTTTTCTCTGTCTTGGAAGGATTGATGGTTTGTTGTTGTGTTGGTTTTTTTTTTAATTCTGGAGGTAGGGTTTTAATCGGGAAAGGTTATCTGGTTCTCTTCTGCTTAGATAGGTAAAATAGGCTAGCGTTTTACATTTGTCTCTTTTAGCCCAATTATTTTCATGTAGTTGTTACAGCCTGCTTTCTAGAAAAAGAAATATGTATGCTGACTGTTTTCTGTAGCAAATGGAGGACTCGGGGAAGCAGAAAATGTTGTCATGTCAAATGAGTCAAGGTTAACATGTTAAAAAGTTCTTGTATTTTTTCAAGGAGGTACTTGCTCTGGTATGAAGGGCTCTCCACTGTGAGGAGCCAGATCACACCCCTAGTAACTACAACATTTTACAACCCTAAGGAGTATATTGTGAGTCGCTGTGCAAGTTATAAATGAAAAGGTGGACTGAGAAATCACTTGACCTCAACCTTAAATAGATTACATTTGGAAATGAAGTTGTAAGTAGCTGTTCAGGTGCACCTTCTCCACATTTCAAGTTGCCACTGAGGGCTGTGATTAGTGGTTGGGAGTAGAGGAAAGAAGTGGCTGCTCTGAGAGAGTGGAGGAGTCTGTGGGGCAGCCAGAGAGCACGTGGGGAGGTTTGATTTGTATTTGTTCCCAGCTGCCCTCAGCTAGCATCTAGGATAGGTGTTTATCATATATTGCCATTGCCATGGCCATGATTGGAAGTGTAATTGACATTTAATGTTCTTTTCACAGGGCAAGCTTGTTATTGGGCACAATATGCTGCTGGATGTTATGCATACCATACACCAGTTCTATTGTCCCTTACCTGATGTAAGTCATTTTCTGAGCTTTCAATGATGAAATAAATGTCTTAATGTATTTGTTTTGTCTCCAAACTTTCTTGTGAATGGAAGCAGACTCTTAAGAAGTGACAGTAAAGTGTTTTAAAAAGAACACGTGTTACTTCTGGGCTACTGCCTTATTTTCTTAAATCTTCACAGAGAAAGCTTAGCTGGATTGAATTCTCCTCATTTACATTTTTTAAATATTCAAATTAGATGTTGGAATTGAATTGTGATTTCTGCTCTTACCTGTTAGTGCTTCAGAAGCTGCTTGGATAATAGAAGGTAAATTTAACTGACTTGTTAAAATCTGGTTTGGAACTTGGAGCAGTATTGTGTGGCATAAGCAGGTGTCAGTGGGTCCTGTACTTTGACACTTGGAAGATCTAAACCTATAGGCAATCGACTGCCCCTCCTGGAGTAACTGCTTATATTCCACTGACATATTAAATGCTGCAAACATTTAAATAGAACTGTTGACACAGTTGGAATTAGAGGTAGTGTAGGTTATATAGTAGGATAGAATATTGGAGGTGATGGAACATTTCTCTTCTGAATCACAGACAAATCAAAAATTAGTCTGTACTACTATGTAATTGTAGGTGGCATTTATGGTAGTGCTGGTAAATTCATCTCTTACAAGGTGAAAATTCAGTCACTGTATCCCAATTTAAGAAGCTGATTGGGTAATTGTAGCTTCTGCTGTGTACCTTCCTGGGACTGATAAACAGTTAACTTATTTGGATTTTATCTTCTGGTTTAATGTTAAATTAGGACCTAAGTGATTTCAAAGAAGTAACATCATGTGTCTTTCCACGGTAAGTTCATAGTTCAATCTTCCAACTGTTCTAGTGTAGTTTTAGCAAGCTGATACTCTTTGTCCTAGCCATGTAACCTTACTGGAAATAAAACTGGGAACAAGTTGGATAAATACAGTTTTTTCAAGTACTCTGTAGCATCCTTTTTTTAGAAGAGCAGTGCTATTGTTCTGCTTCTTGGCAATAGATGCAGCTTTGCTACCCCCTTGTTTTGGGCATGATGTTTGGTGTTTTGAATCTGCACTACATTTGGAACAAGATTCATTTGGAACTTACTGTTTGCATCTCTTGCTATTGCTTAGTTGCTGTCTTTTTTCATGCTGAGCAAAGCCAAGGAATATTTTGGCTGCTCTAAGAGCCAAGAGTTAATTTTTCAGTAGAGTTAAGCTGCTGTTTCCCAACTAATACACCAAAACATGTTTGAAGGTTTACCAAAATGGGCATTCTTCCATTTCAACTTACTTAGCTCTTACTTTATTTCTAGGCTATTGGATACTAAACTGATGGCCAGTACACAACCTTTTAAGGTAAATTAATAAAATATTATGAGTTGATTTGAAGATACATGTTTGCATTAAATGTGTATTGAAGCAAATTTGTAAGATGTTCTGTGATGAAAATTTCTGACTTTTTTCTGTGATGCTTCTTTTTTCTGAGTGATTTTTCTTAACCTCTTTTCTAGATTTACAGAATTTTTAGAACACAAAAGTTTACTTTTGTACAAGTGACTTTTATGTTCATTGCAGTTTTAAGGTAACTTAGCAGCTTTGAATTCCAAAATATGTACAGTTTTTGCCCCTTAAAATGTGATTAGCAGATTTTGTCTTGTAAATTAACACAAGGTCCTCAGGAGAAAAAAAGATGTTATTCATGAACAAATAGGACCTGGAAGCCACATTAGAAATATTGTGAATGATGACTTAAATTTATCGAGAAAAAGATGCTTGAACATCATCATTAGGTTCTGTCGGGGCCTGCTTTTCACTGGGTAGCCAGCAGGAGAAAAAAGTTACAGGTCCCTCTTAAAACCTCTTGCTACATGAGTTTTGTTTTTTCCAAAGAAGTACTGAGATAAGTGATCGTGCTCTCTTGCTTTCCTGTGTGCCTCTGGAATGAATGAATGAACAAAGATGACGAAGCAACATCTCTGTCTTGCTGCATTCCTCTCTGACTTCAGTGCATTGCATAACAGAAAATCTCATTAAAATGTACTTAGCAGATATTTTCAAGTTTGTATTGCATACTGCTGTAGTAAGAATAGAGGCTTCTATATTCTGAAGGCTAATAATCCTGTACAAGTATTGTTTGGTGCAGTTATGTTGATATTTTTAATGTTTACAGTCAGTAGATGCTTGGGTTTTAGGCTGCTGTTACCAAATGGTAGTTTGGGATGCCAATATATGCATCCTTTGAGCTTGTTCATTGTACTGAGTTGATTCTGCATGTTTTTTCCATTGTACTGATTAACAAACTATTTTTGATGAAGAACTTTTAAGAAGTTTGTTTTGAAAAAATTAATCTTTTTGTGACATCTTATATATGCATATATAGATTCAGGAATGCAGCTCAGCTAAGCTGAAGTGGAGGAGCAGCTTTCTGATAGTCAGGCTTCTTTCATCCTCTTTGTATTGCTTTAAATCGGCAATATTTACACTTAAACTATTCAAGCATGTCCAGTCAGCAAGCACACTTCAAAACTCACCTTGAATGCCATCAACAGTTATGATCAATGTTTGGGGTATTTTGATCTGCTGTCTGTGCTGCCTTTTCCCCTCCCATGTGTACCATGCACAGAACCAGATTCCAATGGAAATACTACTTTGGCATAATTCATCATCAAGAATTCTGAAAAGCATTAATAAAGACTTGTGACTCATGGTGTAAGTGAGGCAAGTTCATTTTGTAAAACTTGTCTTGAAAGACTTCCCCTGGTTTACTAGTTTGAATGAGGCTATGTATAAACCCTTACAGAACACGAGGCGGCAGCAGTAAATACTCCTTTTATCCTATTTGATTTCAGTTTCAGGCAAAATGTGCTTGCCATTGGCAGTTAATGGTGTCTTCTCTTGCAGGAGATCATTAATAATACGTCCCTTGCAGAACTGGAGAAGCGTTTGAAAGAGGTTCCATTCAGCCCTCCTAAAGTTGGTAAGGGTGTATCAAAATCATCTTCCTTCTGAAATGTTTTCCTCTTACAGAGGAATGGAAGTGTGTTGATTATTTTTCTTGGTCTGAAATGCCAGTTCCCCTATTAATACTTAGTGTTTTGATGAAAGGGACTTCAAATGCAGCAGTATATATCCAGTGCTGTTGTATTTAGAACTGTTAGTAGGAATCCTTCCACTTTATTTCAGGATGGTAACAGAATGGATGTATTCAGTGAACAGCAGCTTCATCATCTTCTAATGATGTCATTTTGGTCTTGCAGGTCCATTTTTGATGAGTAACTTGAAATTGTTTTAAAACTGTTTCAATTTGGTTGTTATTGTGCTTCAGTTCAAAGCCACTCTAGTAGGCAGTTGGACAAACAAAACTAAGAAAACATAAACAATAGTGACTAGTCATATGTGTTCTGAAAATGCTGAAAGTTCCTTCAGAGCTCTCTCTTGTTTTGAGGTGAATGAAAGAATGTTTAATCAAAGGGCAAGCATATCACAAGGTTCTGGATTTTTATTTTTGATGCTGATTTAAAAAAAGGAGAGCAATACTGAACAGTAGAGAGAAAGGAAAGAGAAGGAAAATCTCAGTGCTTAGTCAGAAACAAGATGAGTGATTCTTCTTTATATTGCTGAACGTGCAGAGCAGGTGCAATTAAGCTGTAGTTAACAGGAGAGATAATAAGAGGGATTATCTACAATCTCCTTGAACAATGAGCAGGAGCTCTAGTGCCTAGCCTAAGAAGTGCCATGGATTTGGAGTGTGCAGTAATTGCATGCAGACCTTTTAGTGGCATATCCTTGGTAGCTGCTTCTCAGGAAGTAACATAATTCAGCAGCTGTCGGGTACTATTTTTTGTTTGAGCAAAATGTGACCATAATGGCTAACTAACTTTGAAGTGTTAATATTTAATCAGAGATGATTAATAGGGTACAGAAAATCCAAAGCAAAGCTGGGTCTGTTTCATCATTGTTTTAGTTTCTTTTGCTAGGTTGAATACAATAAGTTAAATGGAATTAGAGTTTACTTTTCAGTCTGTACCTTAATGTAAGGGTCATGATTCTGGCTTTTTAAACAGTTTATTTTATTCTTCCAGTCCTATTCTCAGCATAACTTCTAGAGGAACATGAGCCAGCTTTGCAAAGAGTGGGGAGCTAGCTGCAGAGGTGAAAGAATTTTGATATTGGGAGTTGGAAAAGTTGAAATGATAAAGAAAACAGTTTAATGTACATATATTTCTGTTACTGGGACTTGGGCACTTTTGGACACTTCTCTTCAGAGAAGTGCCTATTAAGGTTTCCACTTTCAGAGGTGATTCAAGGGATACTTCTCAAGGTCCTCACATAAACACCAAGCATAATTGTCAATAAAGCCACCCTTTAACCACTAGGATTTATCTTAGTCATGTAAATGTCTTTAAAAATCTAGCAGTAGGTTAATCAGATGGTTGGCAGACAGGTTAATTAGCAGAGTTTTCCATTTGCCTGAGTGTCTCTTCTTTTAAACATGAGACCGTCGGGGAAAAAACCATGCTGTGCAGGGAATCCTGCTGTCATTGTGTTAGAATTAATATTTGATTTTGGCTAAGTAGGTCTGTGGACTAAACTTTCTAGTGTGTAGGAATTTCGATTCTAGGAGCTGCTGTTATTTAGAAACACAAACCAAAACTCTGCTTTTTTTCAGAACTTCTGAATTTTCAGTAATTCCGAAAATGGTATAAACTTACCCAAATGATGTTATGCTCTGATAAGATAAACATGTGAGTAAGCATACAGGGCTGCCTTTAACTTCTTTGATAACATCTTTACATTTTATTTTTGTACCTGTTCTCCTCAGAAAGTGCAGAAGGGTTTCCAAGTTATGATACAGCTGCTGAACAACTTCACGAAGCAGGATATGATGCTTACATTACTGGACTGTGCTTCATCTCCATGGCTAATTTCCTAGGTATCTGTGTAGTCTTTTTGAAACCTTCTCCTAAGTGTTCTGTAGCTGCTTATTACATACTGAATTTCTTCTTCATTCCTCAGGTTCATTCCTCAGTCCTCCAAAAAACCATGTGTCTGCTAGATCTAAACTCATTGAACCATTTTTTAACAAGTAAGTAGTTGCATTAAAAGACCTGCTAAAACATGGGAACAAAACAGTGGCCTTAGAATAGGTATCTCTAGCCTCAGAATCAATGACTAACTGCATTTTTCTTTATACTTTGGGTTTGATTGTCTTTCTGGGTCACACTTGTAATGCTGCAGAGAGGCCACAGTTTGTAAAGTAAATACTTTTTCTTCTGAAGAGAGCAGTTTGTTTTCTGCTACCCTGCAAAAGGACACCTAGAGGAGTACCTGGATTGCTGTAATGTCCTTGTCTGTGCCAGTGTTGAGAATGTGATTGCAATTCAGGAAGCTATTTCTGCAGTAACCTTTGGGAGTAGTGGAACTGAAAAAGTGGTTAGGAATTCTTTATGTTGTAGGGCACTGTCAGAAACTGGAAGTAGTTAAAACTGAGAAAATAAAACAGTCTGGAAAAGCTAAAATATCCCTTCTGCAATATCAATCCAGGTAACACAAAGCTATCGTGTTAATGTTGTCAGGCAACCCATTTTGAAGAAGGCATAATGAACATATGCAATCAGTAGTTTATGGGATGATGCTGTAATCAGTATTTTGCTTTTGGATTGGATCTTCATGCAAATTACTTGAACAAACTGAAGTAAGACTTGAGAAATTTAGAAGTCTTTATGTGTGGATTTGATTATTTGCATGTTTAATCTGTGCTCTTAGCCTTATGAAGCTTTTCAAGATAGTATAGCCTGTCACATAAAGGGAAACGAGTTGAAATTAAAATGCTGCTAGTGCTTTAGTCTGTTCAAATTTGGGAGAAATTCCATACTTTCAAACCCTATCTTACAGGAGTTGGCAAATAATTGTTTTAGCTTCAGGTGGCCCACACAAATGAGGAAATAATCAATGGCTTTCAGCTTTCCTTGGCCTGGAAATCAAATTACTATATTGACAGCAGTTAGGTGACTCTCTTGACACTGAGACAGGTGAGGCAGTAACTCCATGTATTCTAGCAAACATTATGAACTGTATGCACATTCTTCAGATGGAATGTGGACCCACAGTGACCACTTGGTTTGAATGTGAAGGTGATGATAGGATTGATCAGCATAATTTCATTTTAAGATGGGATTTGTCAGAGGGTTGTTCTCAGTAACATTGGCATGGGCACACATGCAAGCTAGTAGGTACAAATTGAGGGAGCTGTTTGTTTTCAGCCATTAGTACAAGTGCTTTCAGTTCTTTCTAAAGATGCATATCTGCAACAAGTACAAACTGAAACTTGTCACAGGAATGCCTTATGTTTAAGCTTTTCAAGGTAGTTGTGTACCTCAGATATGACATTCCATGGTGAAATTTCAGTTTTGAGAGAAAACCTGCTGTCTGTGTTCTGGCTTCAGAGTTAACACTATCTAACTGTAACAAAGAAATGCAGGGAGAAGAACAGGGCTTTTTTTTTTTGTGTTGTTGCTGGGGTGGGGTTTGTGTTTGGGTTTGGTTTGGTTTGGTTTTTTTTAAGCAAGAACTGAAAACTACTGCTTAAAAGAAAAGAAGAAAATCAGTTTTGTTCAGAACTTGTAGCTTCTTATTTCATAAAAGCTACATACTATTTTTAAAGCATGGAAACGTGAAAGACTTGCCATGTCCTACTTTCACCTAGTCCTAGAAGCTTTGTCATATTCTGACATCTGCCACCTCACCTCAATCAGAACTTGGAGGTGAGGCTGTCTCACCTTTTTCTTAGAGCAAGCAGGCCAAGGCTTGTATTTTGAAAGTTAGTGTGTTTAATATAATGCAAAATAACAAACCAGAGTAAGACAACTCTAATTACATTTAAATAAAGTACATGCCAAAAGTCAGAGCAGTTGCATATATAAATGAACAAGTCTTTTGCTCTGTTCAATGTCTCTTTGCAGACCAGATCTCTATTTCCAGCACTTGATCTCTTTAGCATCTGTGAGTAGCATCCAGGGCTTGTGCCATTTACACAGAGATCTTAAGGTCCCTAGTAAGTATATTGCTTCTGGGGCTCTTTTGGAGATATACTCTGGACTGCCAGCTAGCTTCCTGCTACACCTAGTTTTCTCTAGTTCGTGGTCTAGAATCTTTCCCTAGTTGAGCATCCTCTTTTCCTCCTGGGGAGAAAAAAAAACTATCTTCCTCCTTCCTCCAGAAGTTCTACCTGATCCTGTGGGCAGCAGTCAGAACAAGGAAACCTTTTCCTTTGTGCTGTAGTCATGTTCTTCAAGCAAAACACAAACTGCAACATGCAAACAGTAAGCTAAACAAATGAAAGTTAATACTATTTGTCAGAAAAGCTCTTCCTGAGAGAAGCTAAACAGAGTAGTTTATTATAAGGCAATTATTTAGAAGCTGTGTTCTCAGTTTGAACTATTATCAAGATAGTCTTGAAAATACTCTTTAAAGAAGACCACTTTGGGTTCCTTGTAAAGTCTTAAGTTCAAGGTCTGTTGACTGTTAGGTGTTTAAATACAGTTTAGAGAACACTTTTCCATGATTGATGTGACTGGTAGGATTTTGGAAGTGTTTTCTGTTTGAGTAGACATGTCACTACTGTGCATAATAGAGGTGAATTTAAAATTGAGAAATCAAGCTTTGGTTTTTACAAACCTAGCCTTCAATTTTTCAGTAGTTATTTTGACCTCTCTTTTTATGTCAGTGCAGTGGTAGAACTTGCTGGCTTCCTGTTCAAGAGTGGTAACCAGCATATAGGTTAATGATGAACATAGGTAAAATCTTCAGTTTCAACTTGTAAGAGAGGAACTGATTAAAAACAGACTTTGCCCTTATGGTTGTTTGGCTCTTTTAGGCATAATGCAGTAAGTTATATGATAAACAACTCAATAAGGCAAGAGTTCCAGAGATGCATTTCTGTAATCTTTAGACTTCACTATATATACAGCATCTTTGAAAAATCCTGTTCATGTGAGCAATCTGCTGTGAGTAATCCCTGATCACCAGTTGAGTTGAGATGATGGGACTTTTTATATGGTAATCTCTAAACTCCTAGGTGTGCAATTCAGATGCTATATTGTGTAATATGCTGGGGAGTTTACTTGAAATTTTTTGATCCGTTTGTTAGAGCAACATCTCTTCTTCCATATGTCCCTGCCCCCCTCCCCAGGCCCCTCCCAGACTTCTAATGACAGCTTTATTTCAGATCTCTCTTGGGTTGTTTGGGTTTTTTCTTTTGATGTAGCTGGAGGCAGTGGGTGAAATAGAAGTAGAGAAATGAGAACAACGTGTTTTATTGAGCTGAGTAGTATGATGGTTTGTAGAAATACAAATTATCTTAGAAATATGGTTTTCTTATACAAAGAGGTATCAGAACCCAAAATTTATGCAAATAACTATGTGCTGTATTTGTGGAGAACGTCTCACTGGGGAGCTAGTTTCTCTGGCATGTATTGCAAATCAGTTAATTTCTCCCTCTGCTTTTCCTATTAATTTCATTTTCTTTACAAAATTATTGCAAAAGAACATCAAAGATTTCTGCAGTTTCATCAATAACTTTTCAGTCCCCATGTAGAAGAAAACAGCTGCTGTCCTTGTACTTTCAGCCACATGTGGCTGTTGTAGTTACTGAGCTGGATTGGTAAAGTGATCTGGGTTTAAAATGTACTTTTTCTGTTTTCAGTGGGATCAGTTTCTCTACACAGTTCATCACACAGCTCTGGAAACTTTCATCCTAGCACAGTGCAGAGGAGGAATGTTGACTACTTGAGGCTGCTTATGCATTGCTGTGCAATGGCAAGATCATAGTCTTGTGCTCTTACTTTACTTGACTTGCCAGAATCAGTTGTATCAAAGTGGCTTGTGAGAATCAGTTGTCTCAAAGTGGCTGTCTCAGAATACCTCAGAGTTCCTCGTATACTGAGAAGCAGAACTCTAGAACATCTAGAAAACTATAGAAAAGAAAGCTTATTAATAGGTCTTGAGGCAGAAATTTGCTAATGGTGCTTTTCCGTTCTGCTTCAGGTTATTTCTTATGAGAGTAATGGACATACCATATCTCAATTTGGAAGGACCAGACTGTAAGTAGCACATTTTATTGTACGTTTACTACCATTTTGTTGAATTTCCTGGAGGAAGAAGTATGGAGATGAATTGTTGTATTATCTAAAGCATGGGACATCTGCTGTCTTTAGGTTATTAGCCACTTATTGAATGATCTAAACATTCCCCCTTTTTTATTTTTAAATGAAATAGTGAAACTGTAAGTTCTTCAACTTTGAGCAGAAAATCTGCATTATAATGGAGATTGACTGGAACAGATGAGACAGTTGTAACTGAGTTGGAAGTTAACAGCTTCATGGTCATTTTGGGTCACTAATCTTAAATAGTATAAAACATCTGAAGTAGGGTTGTAACACTTTCCCCCTCAGCCCAGCAGCAAATACAGGATGCAGACTAGTGGCAGCTTTCCTTCCCAGTTTGTGTGCAGCAGTAAGTTTACTTCGATGAAAGCCACAGAATTCTTTTGCCACATGAGATTATTATTGCATAAATGGATAAATACTGCTTGAAATGTTTTTACATTTCAAATTATTTTAGATTACAGACCTGGGGCTGTAGTAAGTTGCTAATACATTTAAATGAAGACAGATTTTACTAATATAAAGGCCCTTATTGTTATGGGATGCTACACTATGAGGGAGAAAACTTCATGAGTGTTACCGCTGATGTTTGACTTATGAAAACGTGAAGCCCTGGAGGTCAGTTTAGTCCTCAGTTAGATGATAGCTTAAATTTGTACTGTGAAGTTAGATACATGGGTGTCTTAAAAATGATACCTACCTGGAAGCAATATTTATGTGAAGACATTGTCCATTCCATTCATCTGAAAGCTTAGACTAGAGGATGACCCTTTATTATATGCTGGTTTAATAGTACCAGAATGCAGTTCTAGAAAGGTGGAAGTAACTATTGGAGAGGAAAACATATGCTGTAAGGATATATCTTTCATTTTTGAATGCAGGTTAGGTGATCAGATCACTGAGCTCTGGCTCTATGGATGTATTGGGATGGTTATCTAATTATGTTGCATGCTTCTTTCTCCAACTGTTTGATATTGAGTGGAAGAATGGATAAATACTTCAGGTCATTGAGGGAATGCCAAAGCTGCTAAGCTGTAAAGATGCTACTTCCACTTGCTAGCCAACTTACAGGATTGTGCTGGGACTTGGCCAAGAAGAGTTGCCAGAAGAGAGTCTGCCTCTGAAAATCTGTCTTTACCAGAAAGGCACTCCTGTAGCACAGACTGATGCTGATGTTACAGCAAAATCTGAACCAGGGAGACTTTCTGAGCTGCAGAACAAAAAGTACATCCAGGGTAGCAGGTTTGTCTGCTGCTATAGAAACTTTTCTTTCTATTTAGATTTAAATGCTTCTGTAGTTTGAGGAAGCAATCTGGTTGGTGGTTATCTGTAGGGGACACTTCTGCAGAGAAGCAAAGCCATGCAAAGGGTAAGGCCACACTTCTGTAGGAGATACACTTAGGCTCTATTTGAGAAACAGGTGAAGCTCAGCTAACAAGGTGACTGTCCTAAGTTTGTGTTGTGATTATCTGTTTGTCCTGTACTGTTACAGCCAGTCTGTGCATTTTTTCAGTAGCATGTACATTGTGGTGATTTCTTACGAACAAATGATCACTTCTGGGTGAGGTCAAAGGCCCTTGTTGGTCAGTAGCCTGCCTTTGCTGATGACCAAAACCAGATGTGTAGGTGGAAGTGTGTAAAAGTGAGGCAGATGTGTAGTGATTGCTGTTGTACCCTAACCTTGTCTAGCAGTTTGACTTGGATTTTCTCTCTCAGATTCACAAAGCTCCAGTTAACTTTCAGTGTGCTTCTTTTGTGCTTCTTTAGATATTTTCTTTAATATGCTATTTTTTCTTGGTGTAGTTTTTAATTCAAAAAAATGTCTGTGTATATTGTAGCTTGACCTGATGTTACTTAAAAACTGAATTGAACATTGTTTCACAGTAAGAGTTTTTTGTATTGACACAAAAATGGTAACATTGAATTATTGCTAAGAATTTTCTGAAGCTAGAACTGGAGCATGAAGAGGCTGTTGTTTTCCTTTTCTGTCCTTGAACCTGGCACCAAGGATGAAGAGAACTGCATTTGTGCAACACTGTTTCAGTTTCTTATGCAGATAAGCTAGTAGGATTTAGTAAGTCTGTTTCCTGCATAATTTCAGGCACACTTTCATTGCTGCCCCATGTAGTTTCATGGATCTTGGACTGTTTATTTGGGTTTTTTGTTTGTGTTTTTTTGTTTTGTTTTTAAAGATTAAAAAAAGCTACCTGGCCATACTGGATAACTTTTTTAGGATATTCTAAAGGTACTGAGAGTCACTCTTATTTTAACAGAGAATTTTTTGTTTCACAGTGCAGCCTAAACGAGATCATGTTCTTCATGTCACTTTTCCTAAAGAGTGGAAGACTAGTGACCTTTACCAGCTTTTCAGTGCCTTCGGTGAGTGACACAGACTATCCTTCCTTATACATTTTTTTTATTCCTCTTTGCCATTAGCAGGTACTTCAGGTTTTGTTTGTTATTTTTTGATCTGTGGATGCAGACTTAATCCTAGTTTAAGTAGTGATGGAGCCTTTTGTGATTTTTGAATGCTGTCCTGTTGGCTCTTTTGTTGCTATGTGTTGAAAATGTCTGCCCTGGTTAACTGCTCTTTGGAAACCTTTATGTTGTGCTTGTTGTGGACCTTTGATCCTTTTATTTACAGCCTCTCTTGGGAGAAGGTGAGAGGTGGGTAAAGAGAAGGAGGATTAGTGTAAAAGGCAGATCAAGTTTTTAGGAATAGGGTTCACCCTGCAGCCTGCTTAAGGTCAGACACAAACTTAGCTACGTGAAAGCTACGTAATAACTGGAGACCAGTAGTCCTGTTGTTTTGCTATTAAGTATTAGTATGTAATGTTAAGGACCTGGAGACTGCAATTAATTGACAGCCATCTCCCCATACCTAACTCTTGCAGCAGAAAACACTGGATATGCTTTGTGTCCCGAAGTCAGAAGAATGATCTTTCATACAGCCCTGTGTTGTAACCTGAAGCTAACCTCCACTGAAATAGCTGCTGTGGTATCCATAAGGACATGTAGGAACCAGTGAAAGTGTGGAAGTGTAGTCAGACTCTTCACTGCTGTGGTTGTTGTGGGTCACCATGCCAGCTTACAGATGCACACCATGTTTCTCTTCACCTAGAGTTGTGACCTGGTAGTGATTCACTTGGTTCCTTCTGAATTTTTGCTCTGTACTGCAGCATGATGCCAGTGTCATGCTGGGTAGGGTTTAATATTCCTGACTGGGAAACCTAGAATGTGAGAATGCAGGAAGTTACTGAAATGCTTCTTGGGTTGCTATTACAGAGGAGAGAAACAACATAGTTTGGACATTGTTTTGCTAGGCTTTTAAAGACTCAGCAGTGTCATTTTTCCTATTTAATCAACTCCTCCCCTCTGGTGTTGGTGTGAAACGCAAGCACAGGTTGTTGCCACCAGAGGTCATGCCTGCACATCTCAAAACAGCTTTATTCCACTTTGAAATTCCCATTGCTCTCACCTCTCCGGATTTCAGAGCTGAATGTTTTCATACTTGGATTTATAAACTCTTAGTATTTGGGTAGTATTTATATTGTAAGTCTTATTGCCATTGTATCTCAACCTGTAGATTATTCCTTCCTAAACTCTAGGAGTACCCATGCCTGTAAGAGAGACAAGGGAGTGGTGCAATACGAGATTAAGTGGTTTGCCAAAAACAAGAAAAAAAAGTCAGTAACAGCCATGAATTATCCCAATTTATTACAGCAATTGACCACAAAGTATTTGTAAATTAATCTTTTACCTGCATGAAAAATCAGTTGTTAAATTGAATAGCAGCATTGATCTGACTTCATAAAAAATTGTTTTGAGTTTGTTTTAGTCTAGTGTGAATTGAAGCAGAGTTATTGTCTTGTATGAAGCTTCTCATGAAAGCAGTGAAACAGCTGAAGGGGCTGCAGTGTCACACTTGGAACTGTTTTAGATTTGCTACTCTAGAAGGGGTGTTCATGATTCTGAAGTCTTTCAGTACTGCATGCATACCAAGTGGACACCTGTTCATGCAAGATGTTTTGAGAGTCTCATGGGTGAGCATAGTTTCAACAGTACATGTGCTTGCAGGGCTGTGCAGTCTCCTAGAACACTTTCTTCAGATTCTTACATTTGTGTAGTTGATTTGGCCATGCTGTTGTGGAATAGGATTTGCTGGAATACAGCTTTTTTGTACAGCCTTCACTTCTACTTAAGTGAATGTCTTTGGGCTTTCATTAAAATGCATACTTTCAAATTATTACAGAAACTACTGCTCTAAAAGTTGGCAAGTGAGTGGAATCAGACCTATACGTTGTGTTTTGTGAGAGCCTGAGAGATGTCTTCAAGAGGGTGGGGAGCACTGAGGTAGTTCATGGAGTTAGTGATCTTGAAGATGCATAAGTGACTTTTAAAATGTAAGCAGTCCTTTGTGTGTTTAAATCTTGCTCTAGCAGCCCAAGCTAGTGTATAGGTGAGTTTTAAGTGACTCTTAAACATGTTTTTGAGACTCATTGACAAGTTCCATACAGTGACATCTGTTCCTGTTAACCATTGTACTGCAAACTCAGTTTTAACTATTTTTAACAAAAAAAACAAAATTAAAAGCTTGGAAAATGTCCCTTTTTTCTGAGCTCATGTTCATATAGGTGTGAGCTTTGAGTGTTTTGTTGTTTGTGGTGGGTTTTTTGGGTGTGAGGTTCGGGATTTTGTTTGTTTGTTTCTTTTGTTTTTGTAGATCATCTAAAACCAATATTTTTCTCTGTGCATTTCTGGCCTCTGCTCCATCTCATGCCAATGCTTCCTCCAGCTGTTCTTGCTTTCTTTGTACCCTCACTTCCTACCAGAAAGGTGGAAGTTTTGCTGACTCCCAGGGAACTGTTGTTTGTGTTTTATACATGCTTTAACTCTTGTATAATAAAAGCTTCAACAACTTCTGTTGTCTGATGCAGTCAGTATGCAGAAACCGTTAGCAATTCTATCATAGTGTCAGGGTGAAGAATTACAGAAGAGTATGGTCTCAGAGGTCTCAAATGATTGTTTAGGAAATGCTGTAATTAGTGATGCAAAAGAGGAGGACTTGATACTCCAAAAAATTCAGAGCAATAACTTGTTGATGCGCTTGGAGCAGTCTGAAATTGTGCAGCAATTTCTAATATCCAAAGGAAGCTCGATGTCAGTGTCCTTCCTAATTTTGAGTTGTAATCATAAATCAGCTTTTCCTTTCTTCTGCCAAAAGCATGTTCTCCCTGCAGTAATGACCCTTACCCATAACAGCAAAGATCCATGTTCTTCAAAGACTGTTATTGGAAGTTGGGTTTATTTGCCCTACAGAGTGTTTAAAGGCATTCTAACATTTGACTTCTCAGTGTAGGCTCTTCTTAATAGCAGCCTTAGCCCTTTTAGTAGAGGGAAATGTCAGAAACCATATGGAATTAATTATGGTTTTGGCAATGATCAAAATGATTATAACTTAAAAAGTCCTAAATAGCTGGTTACTCGAGTGTATAGCATGCAAACTAGATCTGACTGGGCTTTTATTTTTTATAATTGGAAAATCAATCTATTGTCTGGCTGGATTTCAGAAGAGACTTCCATAACCTTGTAACCTGTAGGCCAAATTTGATTTAAAGAGATTAAACATTTGAAAATAAAATGTGTTTTAAGCCATTTTGTATCTTTGTTTAACCTTGTAATGGCTGAAGGTTAAATGGTGGTGTAACATGATGTATAACTTGATTTCCCAGTCTACCTAAAAAAAAATCACCAATTTTCAATATCTGAATTGTACTAACAGTAGAGCACTTAGATGAGCACAGGAGATGTAGAAGGATTCTGGAGTAGGAGATCACCTTTTGTCTGGAATGGGAACCCTCTCCTCTGCTTTTATGAGCTCTTCTAGTCCTGATGTGGCACTTTAAGTCATTGACATGGCAAATGCACTAACTGCTTGATGAATGGAGGAACTTCTTTCCAGTCACTCTTTATTGTAACAGCTTCCAAATGAGGTCCATGATTTTGTGCATTTGTCCTTAAATTAAGTTTTCTTTGCACATCATGGTACATGGTGGGATCCAAACAAACCAGAGTCTGCAGACTTCTAGTGTTGCAACAACTGGAGCGCTCAGTCTCCTCACCCCTCCTGCCCCATCTCCTGGAATTTCTTATCTTGGGTGTTTCTGCTGGTAAAGGAGCAGTCAGTGGTAACTGGAGCTTGTCCATGCTGTGTCTTTAGGAAATGATGCAGTTGGATAAGTTTTAAAACCCTAAGAACTGTTCTGTATCTTGGTACAGAGCTGAAATTTCCCAGGATAAAATTGCTTCAATTTTTGTTGTAGAATTGTATAGAACACATGGAGGCCTAAAAAAACCCCTAAGAGTAATTGAAATGTTACAAGATTTTATTAAAAAAGCTGTGAAGCAGCAGCAGAATACTGAGGCTGAAAAAAGTATTGGACATGTCTCCTGCCTTTTGGTTCTTGCTCTCATGGGTCTGAAAGGGTACAGGAGACATGTGCAGCCCTAACAGTTTCTGCACCTTCACAGTGGGCAAAAGCCTTCACAGGTGAAGTTACTGATAGCTGACTTATGTCATGGCACATCACACAAAATCTATGACTAAGCCTGAGGTAAAAATAGTCATAATGATGTATTTTGCATTTTCTAGGTAACATTCAGATTTCGTGGATTGATGATACATCAGCATTTGTATCACTGAGCCAGCCAGAACAAGTACAAATAGGTAAGTGTTTCTGAATTTGCTTCAGTAGTAAGACTTGACTTCAGATGGCTCCTGTAAAATGCTCTGAGCCAACAGGGCCTGTGATTCTGTTGGCAAAACCACTGACTTGGTTCAGATGTTGTAGGAGGAACTAAACTTGTGTAGTACTAGCACGTGTTGCAGCGAGGACAAGCCCAGGCTGGACTTGATTGAGAGTTTTGTGTTTCATTCCATGACCCTCTAAGCACCTGAACCTGTAGGTAGAGCAGTACTAGTGTTTTCACTTGATGCAGTATTTATTGAGATAATTTACTGTTACTTTACACAAAGCAGAGCCATCTGCTGTAGTCTTTGCCTTCAAATATTCTTTGTGCTGATACGTGTTTGGTTTGCATTTTCAAGTAACAAATACAGTGGAAAGCTTTTTGGTGTACTGCAGAACACATGCAAAATAAGAGTCTCCTAACAGTCTGAACTGCTCATGTGTCTACACTTTCTGTATTAATAATGTGCAGTCTCTCCAGACTTAATTTTTTGGAACTTAGCTTTGAAAAAAGCTGATGGATCTAAGTTCCTCAGGATACATGTTTAACTTACTTTCTTGAAAGTTCATGTATTGCTACTTGGTTTAGATTTTAGGAGAGGGATTAGATTAAAGAAAAAAAATGTGTGTGTGACTACATAAATACTTTCACTGAACCTGCATTCCTAATTCACATAGCTAGGTCAAAGAGCAATATTTTACTATTTACTGTTGTGCAAGGTACTCTAGAAAGAACCATTTCCAGCACAAGAAGTGGACTGAAATCATAGAGCAAAACATTACCTAAATATCATAAGAAAAAATATGGAATAAGTAACACTTTTGAGAAATCATCAAGAATTAAGTAAGAAACAAAGGAAGAGACTGATACCTGAGTTTACCGAAAATACTGCTATGAGTTATGAAGAAAAAGAAATCTTTCTGGAGTGTGCAGTTTTTGGGTTCTTCTTCCATTTGGGTTTGGTTGGGATTTTTGTTTATTTATATTTATTTATTTTCACTGTTAGGGTTTTTTTGTGTGTGTGGGGTTTTTTTTTTTAAGGGAGGAGGGAGGTGTTGCTTTTTTTCCTGTTTGCATGTTGAGCCCCACTGTCTTATGAAGCTCAAACAATCTTTCAGGTTCTGGATGCATAATCAAGTGCATCTCTAATTCCTTATTAACATCCTGTGAGTGTTTGTCATACTTCCTTCTTCATACATGTCCCTGCAGAGGTTTTTGAGTGCTTAGCAGCAGCCTCCCTACAGCAAAGCTCTGTAGCATTAAGAGCCATTGTTTCTTCATCTATATATAGATATAAGGACCAACTAACTTCTAGTGAGAAGTTCCAGATAAAGAACTACATCAAAATAAATGTGGCCTTATTTTAGCTAGCTAGCTATGTAACTCAGGAAAGCATTGCTGGCACTTCTTGCATGTGTCCTTTTAGTTTCTTTCCTCTGAGATTTGTGAACTCTGTGTACTGGAGTTAGTGGTGAGAGCAGCACACTATCAAAGGTTTGAGGGAGAGGCTGTTCATGCAGCAGCAAGTACATGACAAGGTTGGAGGGAATAAACCTTAATCTAAACTCTCTGAAGGAGAAATGTACTGTGAGCTGTGCAATCACAAATTATATGCTTATGAAGTAGCAACTTTTCTGAAGTTTCTGAAGCTCTTTATTTCAGACCTGATAAATGTTACTCAGAGTTTGGTCTCTGTGTGTGAGCTTTGGGCTGAGAAAAAAGTAAATAAGGAGTTGGAATTGTTCCACTTTTTTGTCTTTCCACAAGGACTTGTCTTTGTGATGAAATACAGCTAAGTTGTGCTTTCTGCTTTTTAATTGAGATGCCCTGCTGTACAAAAACTTACAGGTCATTGTAAGTATATGTATCTGTGCCTTTTTTGCCCTCCTCTTTTTTGTTTCTCTCAAAACTCTTGAGATTTGCAAAACTCTTTGTTTTCAGTGAAAACCATGTGGTTTATGCCATTTCGTAAGCTGAAAGCCTAGATGCTGCTGCAGGAACTTCCTGACTGCTGTCATCTCAGTTCCTTACCTATTGTCTGAATGCTTAGCATACACATTCACCACCACTATTTGTCTTTAAACTTTTATTTTTGTTACAGCAACTGCCTGTTGTGGAAGGAACAGTCTGCAGAATATTGTAACTGAATCTTTCTAGCACTGCTCTGTGTGCCTTCTTTTATGCTTTGACAAACAGGGAGACTTGTTCTGTGGCCTGTGTGCTAAGAAACAAGTTATTGGTTTGAAAGTTCAGGTGGTTATAGCCTTTCACAGATTTTTATGAAATCAGAGGAGTAAAATCTCACATACTGAGAGCAGTCAACCAGCAAAGCTGATAAATGGCAATAACCTCAATTACCAAAAAGCTATGTCATTTTTACTGTGAAAATCACTTAAACATCTCCCCCCCCATAATAAATACATCATAAAATCAATTCCGTTATTTTGTTTTGTGATCTTAAATTCCTTAATGAGCTGCTTTGGGAATAAAAGTCACTAGTTGTACTTGTGGTTTAGTGAGCTGTGTTCAAGTGAAGAACCCAGGAAAAACTGATTATGTGGCCTGTGTTTTAGCCTGTTTATATAAATATGTCTGCATCTTCTGGACTATATAAAAAGCCTTGGAGAACTGTCAAACAATATGACGCAATGCAAGATGTTGCTGCAGACTTAAGTTTATGCTTACCTCTTAAAGATATTGCTGTCTTTGAGCTGGTATTAATATGTGTAGCTAAGAAAGCACACATGGAGCAAAAACATTTCTGGAAAAGAAATGTGTTTAGAACACGAAGGGTGTGTGGAAGTTTCTCTGTATGATAAGGTGGTCAGATTTGCATTATAGATGAGTACTGTAAACCCATCCAGACTTCCTTTGCATCATGTTCATAATGGAGCTGTCTGGGAAAATAGGAACAGTTTTGTAATAATCTGTTAACTGATTCTAGGTCTACCAAATTTTTTTCAGACTCACTTCAGATCTGGGAGGTGCCTTTATTTTTCAGTTGCAGTAACAAGTCAAATACTGACTATTTGACTGAGCTAATGTGAAATTACAGGATGGAGCAGCAGCTCATTTAACTCATCTGCAGTTATCCCTTGACGTACATAACTCAGGATAACCAGATAATGAATGTGGCTTGATTTTTAGAAAGATTTCTCCAATGCCTTTTGATTTTGTTCCGCTTTTCTAGGTGTTAAAAACAAGAATTTGAAATGTGATTTGTCCATATGACAAGTTTTGTTTAACTATATCTAAAGGTTGCATTTAAATTGTGATAATATCCTGTCCTAAATACAGGAGTTTTTTACCATGTTGCTTTGCAGAGCTTTGCTTTTACTTCAAGATTAATTTTTACCTGATTAAAAGAAAAGGAGGATGTGGTTGGAGGGGGACATTTTTTTCTTCTTCAAGTTGTCTTTTGCATTTCAGATAATTAATTTTCATGATCATCTTTAAACTTTACATCAAACAAATGACAGATCTGTAAAGATGTAACACTTTGTGTAGGCTGTTTTATACTGTTTCTGTTGCTTCTGACTTTCCTGGCTTTGGGTATTTTAAATGGACTAAAAACTTGTTTTTGTGCCCTGGGGAGCATGTTGGATTTCTTATGTTATGCAGAAATCCATTTTGAATATGTAGGTAATAAAATGTATCTGTTCATCCCCAGTGCTCTTGAAAACGATGTTCCTGAGTTATGTGTAATCTCATGGATGGTAACCATCAAGACCTAGTCAAAAAATGATTGATAAAACATTGGCCCATATGCTTTTCTGTTTAAAAAGTATAAATATGATAGCTGAATGAAACACTAATTAGTAGCTTTTCAAATTTCACATGGTAATCAGTAGTGTGAATGTGGCCAGGAAGAACGTGCATTCCAGTTTCTCGACTGTGCAGGTGTAACCTTGAAGGACCTGTGAAGCTTTGCATAATGTAAGAAGGCTTGTTGCTTCTGCAAAGATAAGTAGGGGAAAGGGCAGTATTTTTATAGGCAATTTTGGAGCTGCTCCTAAGTTTCAAACTGAATGGAGCATGCTGGAAACACAAACCAGAAACCTCAGGAAACAAGAGGCAAATCTCTTTACGTTCTCATTTTGCTGCTTGGACTCATGTCCAAGAGTCCTCCCGTGATTCGGGTGTTCGTGCGACTCACACGTTGCAGACTCTCCTTGAGGATGAGTAGGAAAGACTTCTTCTTGGAGAAAGTCATATTGCTCTTTACAGGTAGAAGTGGAAGCTGCAGCAAGACAAATGTTAGCTAGTTGTTTCAACCCCCATGAAGTTAGGTGCCTGCTATGTCTATATCTTCAAGTTGCACCTTGCATATTTAGTGCGGGAAGATTGTTCTGGAAGTCTAGTGGACACACTGTGTCCTCTGTGTCAGCTGAATGGCTGTGTTGCCACCTGAAAGCCAATAACAAGATTGTGAAAGTGGTGGGTTAGGTGGCTCTAATTTGTCACCTTTTGCTATATGCTCTGCTGTAAAACTGATTTCCAGTTTACAAACAACAGTGGACTATAAACACAGCCTATTTCCTGTTGAGGTTTGCTGTTCAAAGTAATTAATTAGAATTTTTTAAATGATTGATATTCCCTTGGTTGGACATCTGGAAGACAGAACTTACTGTTGCCACATTGCACTTCATGTGGTCTCAGCATTTCTGTCAAGCATGGAGCCACATGCATTTTCAGTGTGTGGCAGAAGATAATGCAATGTGCATTCTTACAGCTGATAAATATAAGAAACATCAGATCAAACTTTTGGTGTACAACTTCTGGCTCTTGGGACTTTCAGCTTGCTAGATAAGTTTACTCTTGGATGCTCTTCAGCTCTGGGTATAAAGTTGGCCTTTCATCTGGAAAGGTTAGTATCAAAGATGTAGTGTTTCAATGCTTCTTGAGTTACAGGGGTCTAGGTAGTCTGGAGATGATGGGGAAGATGGGAGAGACTTCAGCTTGTCTTAACTTTAAAGTAAACCAAACATTTTATTTTAATTAATAAAATTTATATAACCTGAAGTGTTTCAGTGTTTCAGCCATTTCAGTATCTCAGCCGTTCTGGGCAGCAAGCTCATTTGAGATCCTTCAGTTAATGCTTTATATCAGTGTTAAGCTCTTCATGGTTATGGGTTATTCATGGTTTCCTTGAGTTTTGTCAGCCAGGTTTCAGTGAATATTTAGGTTGCTGGTTTAAAAAGAACCTAAATGCAGTCTTGAAGGGAGGTTTCTTTTCAATGTATTTCCAGTTATTGGCTCTTTATAGAGGCCATCTAAATGTACTTTTTAAAAATGCTGTTACCAGAGGGTGGGTTGATTTCTAAAGTGTGGGGAAAGTCTTATAAATATGTTAGATTTTAAGTGCTTGAATGTAAAATTCCTGTTCTGAAACTTTTGACATATGCTAATGGAAATAATGGACAAGTTTATTAGTGGTACTTTATAAATGGAGGTGGTTTCTTTTCCCTTAGAAGCTGAGACTTGCACTTAATTCTCTTTACCTGAGGCTTAAGTGCAGTTTAATGACATCTATGATATTCTGGTTATCAGCAGCTTCTACAGTATTTTAAGACTACAAGTTCAATTTAAAAGTAATTTTAATTTGAGAATCTTCTTGAATGTTTTTCTGGCTGTTTTAAAATGCAATAAATACACTTAACCTGAAATATTAAATACATGGGAAAAGCAACTGCTTACCATAAATGGCAAGCATTGAAAATGTTAAGTTGTTCCATGTGTTGGTGCCCTGATACGTGAACTCATATAGAATTTACTGTCTGCAAGATATCTTCTTCCTCGAGGCATTGAGTGGGCCAATGTATTTAGACAGCAGGGGAGCAATGGACTAAAGCAGGTGCAGCAGCTGAACTTCTGTTGGCCAGTGGTTCTTGTTTAAATCATTAATCTTTCTGAACTTATGAGTTGCTCAGACAGGGCTGGGCTTGGAGCAGAGGCTAAGGAGCACGCCATGGGATTCTCCCATTTGGTAACAAGCTGTTGGATGAAATCGGCTGCCTAGCCAGACTGTGGGGTCTGTTTCTTTCAGATCTGAGCAGTCTGTGCTCTGAGTAGTAATAGACATTGAGACCTTCTGTTTGACTAGGCAGGAAATGTTCTGTACACTTTACACTTTTAATTTGTAGATGAATAGATCTGAACACTTTACGCCTGCTCCCGGAGATTAAAATTCTCCGGTGTTGATTTAGAAGCATTTCAGTACTAGCAAATGCAGGGAATGAGATGAGGTGAACTTCTCCTTTTATTGTTCAGGAATCATGACTATAAGAAGAAAATGAATTGCTGGTTGATCTGTTGGCAGGGTTTTACAGGGGAACCTGTGGTCTAAATCATAACAGAGAGAGCTGTTTTACAACATTCAGCATTACTGATGCAGAATTAAGAGGCACCTTCTGTATCTGCTAATACAGGAGAGGAACATAGAAAGGGATGGTCAGCACCACCTTTAAATTGGAGTTTTCAGTTTTGATGCAGCCTGCAGATAGTTGCTATTATCAAATGTAATTCAGAGACTATGGATTCTTCAAATTCTTCATTTGCTGTTCTCCATCAGTCTTTAGCACGCAGATTCCTTGGAGCAAGGAAGTGTGTCTTCACTAACCTTAATTTGGGTTCCTGTGCAGTCAGTATGCAGCTTGTGAAATTAGGTATGGAGTTAACTAACCAAGTGGATGTATTTTGTAACTTGGAAAAATGTGATCCTAACATAGTGATCTGTCCTTGAACATTTTGTACTTAATTCTGTATCTGTCTCTCTGAACAAAAGTAGTTTTAGAGAGTTAAGGTTTGCTTCCATGTGTGATTAACATAGTATTTTAGCTCAGTTGATTTGTTTTTTCCTAAACAAACATTTTTAGACATCTAAATTTCTAAGCAGGTGAAATTGATCAGTCAAGTATTGTTTGTTTTATTCTGGTAAATGCAATACAGATGATTTCAAAGAGCTGTGATTTCTTAGAACAGGTGGTCTGTGTTGGTGAAATGGATAAAATCTAAAGTTCTCTAACAAAAAGTTGAGACTTGGCACTCTGTAAATACAAGACCTTCCAGCCTGCTTAATGCTTGGGCAGCTGAGGAGGGGCAATGCTGTGCAGAAGTGGGACGAATTCCCTTGGGCAAGGGGAGGAACAGGCATGTTAAATTATTGAAAACTTGTTGAAGCACACATTTTATGATTGAGTGCTACAACTGGTACTGATAGTTCCTATTAATTATGTTGAGGTTGCTTTCCTTATCACTGGATAAAAAGACAAAATAATTCAGATCTCTGAGATAGACAACTGTAGTTAAACTTCTGGAAGTACACTGACTAAGTAAATACTTCTTGACTTCTTCAGAGCTTTTGAATTTTCCTGAGTGATTCTGAGATCCAAAATTACACAGCAGTATAATTTTCAAACAGTAGTGCTGTGGCTTCCACAAGGTTAAATACCAGGAAAAGAAATTGTAAGTGAATTTTAATTTTCTCCTGACCTCAGAGCAAGCCAAGACTTTCCCTTTGTGATATTTCAGTGCAGGATGATCCTAGAGGATCTCTCATGAGATCTTGGCACCTTGTTTTATTTAATTCTCAAGTTGTCTTTGGTTGTTTTTTAAGGAAACTGTTGGCAGTGAGGGTTTTTTCTTTAACCTTCCTTTTGAGGACAAGGATCTTGAGAAGAACACTAATGAGGTGTCACTTCATTCAGCAGGGCTAGACAAGTCTGCTGTAGTTACCTTGGCATGTGCAGAAGGGTTTTAGTGCAGCTGTTATGGAAAATGGAAAGGAGGCAGTGAGGCTTTCTGTACCTGAATTAGCAGTTACTTTTGATTCCCTTCAGTCACAACTGAAGTACATCCAGCTCAACAAGATAGCTGCCTTGCTAGTGTAGGTGTCTTACCCTGGTAAAGTTAGATCAGTTTTGACAGTAACAGCGTTAGATGGGTTTGTTCCCCTAAAACTCCACTGTGCTGTTCAGCTGATTGGTGATGAGTTGGTGTGAGNCCAAAATACAAACAAAACCCCCACAAAGCCTTAAAAAAAACCCAAAACCACAAAACCCCCTCAGTGCTTTAAAAACAAGATTCAAGAAAATAATCAGGTTTTCCTATTGAAATATAACTGAATTTGAATCCTCCTGGCCTGCTAACTGTCAAAAGCAACAGAGTTTAACCAACTTTTTTGTAACCAGACTGGAGAAACTGTTCTAATCCACTATATTTACTTGCTTTTTGGAGTTACTTTTTTGCAAGGGCGAAGAGTAACATACTACATAGGGCATTTCTTCCCAGGATACTTTTTCCTGCTAAAGAAGCATACTTGTTTTGTAGTCTTCTAAATTCTTTGACGTGCCTGTGACATTTTGCAAAATACCTGAATTAATAGACTAAAGTAGCCAGCAAGTTTAGAACTTCCTTGGATGTGCTGGGAGAGAAGAGTCCTTGAAGACGAGGAGATGGATCTCCAGAATATTTGTTTCATCTAGTGCCATTCATAATTAACTCTAGGGCACTACATGGACTTACTCCAAGTGAAGAAACTTTAAGAAGGAAAATTAAATACAGTGATGAATGGGTAGGAGTCAGTATAGCCTGCTCCCTTCCTAATCCTAAAGATTGCTTATAGTTCTAAAACCTGTTCGTTTAGTCTAGTGGGGGGTGGAAAGCTGTCCCAGTGCTGTGCTTGTTCTTTACTTTGACTTTCAAACCAGACTGTTTTAAGAAAAAAGTAAATGGCAATGGAACAGGTTTTATCATGTTTGTCTGCTTGTTTTGGCCATGCTGGCCCTTTTGGAGGTGGACCAAGGTTTCATGTCACCAAGGTTTTTTGTATTACTATGTAAACTAGCTCCATTGCCAGGTCTGCTTCATTGTTTAGGCAAGGGATGGCCAAGGAACTAGTGAATGGGGATGAGATTGGGAACAAATTAGTTTACTTGCTTAGATGGAGCAAAGAGGCTGTAATTGGACCAGACTTGAAAATAAACTGGTTTGACAGTAAAGAAAAGTGCATTTGACAAGGACTGCCCTGCATGCAAAAAACCCCCAAAAAATAAAGGGATAAAAAACTTGAAATGGGTAATGGGATAGAGGAATGAGATGCCTAGTGTTGGTTGCTAGGTCAGATTTCTCACAGAAAGATTTGTCTGCTCTCCTACCATTTAAGTAAATAAATGCCCTCAATTTCTCTTTAGTTTGTTAGAGTATACAAAGCATTCTAGCAATGCATTTCCCCTACTGGCAGAGCAGGATAATGTAAGTATTTGCTTTGTCTGGCAATATGGACAGCATTCATCAAAAAGCATCAGAGAAAATGTGTGCTACACTTTTATGAGGAGCTGCCCTTCAGTTCAGGACCATGCAAGACTGATTTATCTGTGTGGCTCTTAGACTTCTCCATATGCCTTCATTTCAGGTGTTCAGTGTGTGAAACAATATATTCAGCATATGACTTTTTATATTAAATACACATAAATATATATGTAATCCATATATTTGTGTGTGTGTAATACAAGTGGGTTGCTATAAAATACAGGCCTTATTTCAAGAAAGCAGAGTTGTCTGCTCAAATATTTCCTCTTACGCAGCTTTATTTTGAAATTATCTGTAGGCTGCGTAAGGATGAGCTTTATTTATGTTCTTTCCTTTAAATACAGGCCAGGTTTCTCAGGGAATTAAATGGAAGAGCCATAATTTTGACTCTTAGCTTATAGCAAAACAAATAATGTGAAATGGTTATTGTGTTTAACAAATCACTATTTATCAGATGATCCATGGTAACTATGTGCTTGATTTTTAGCAAGTAGAAACATGCTTGAGTTCAACTAAACAAATATTGCCCTGAGGAATGTTGGCTGGCATGCAGTAACTCCAGTGTGTGTTATTAATTCATTCATGATGCCTGCACCATAACTTCATGGGCAGTAAATACACTCCTAATTCTTACAAACAAATCTTGTAACTTCAAATAGGAGGAGTGTGAAAGGACATGTGCATGTAACATCTTTGGTTAGTGCAGCAGTCTCATGAGGCTGTTAGTTGTAATTGCTGGTATCTATTCTTGGGATTAAAATGGAATGTACAATGCTGTTGCCCAGGTTTATGTATGTTTGAAAGACTGCAGCAGCAGCTGTATACCATGACTGGTATTAATGGTAATTCATTTCACAGTGGCATAGCCGACATGCAGACTAGATCTACTCTCAAAGAGGGGGAAAAACCACAACCATCCATCTTCCTCACCTTTTCTAAATTGTCATGTTGGAGCTTGCTGTTTCTAGTGCTTGGGCTAGAGGAATACAGGATGCCTGTATTCAAGATGACAACACTTCAACTAGAATCTGAAAGTCGGATACAGGTCTGAAATTTCTACCAAAAGATTGGAAGTACATAATAAAATCCTCCTGAGTTTGTTTCACTACAATTATGGCATTTTAGAATGGGCAGCCCAAATCTGTGGAAAACAATCTGTTGGGGTTTTGTTTTGTTTTATGTTTAAACTGTTACTGATTGATTTAAAATACTTTCTTTCAGTGAGTTAGGCTGAAAGCAGCAGAGGACACGAGTTGGCAGTCAGTTTAATTTGCTGATTCATCTGTTACAGTGATGGCTTCAGGCCAGAGCTTGGCTTGTGGACAAAAGGCAGAGAGCTGTGAAGATGCTAGGGCTTTAAGGAATGTTGGTAAATTGTTGCTGAGTGAAGGCAATTGAAGTGTTTTCTTTACTTTTGAAGTGACTCTAATTTTGCACTGACAGAAATCCTTCTACCTTGAACTCTTAGTCTTTTTTCAGTTAAATGAAGACCGACGTCAGAAAGATATGAGGATGGAACAGCTGGATATTGGTTTAGTGCTGCTGATACCTTGTGCAACCAAAAATGCAGCTCAGATAAGCTTATGTTTCACAGCAATCAAACAGAGTTTTGGCAAAAGCTTTGCAAATGTCGTCTTTTCCTGGCAGACTTGCAAAATAAACCTGCTGGGTTAAGTAATGAGACTAAAAGGGAAAAAATTCAGGAAATCTCTTCTTGCCAGCAAGCAATCTGGAAGAGGGTTACAACTGAAGAATTGGTGGTTTCTAATTTAGAAGTCTTTAGTAGGTTTAACCCTTTTGGTATGAAGTCTGACTCTGAGAAGAGTTTTGGAATGTCTAATTCAAACATACCATGTGAATTTAGGAGAGTACAGCATTTTTAAGATTTTTAAAAATCACTTAACAGTGAAACTAGAAGTCATTTATATTAACAGAACAAATAGCTCACTGCATTCTGCTTTTCGAAATAAGTTATTTCAGGAGAGGCTATACTGTCATTTAACAGTGTTTTGTATATATCATTCTTCTTCCCTATAGCTGTAAACACCAGCAGGTATGCTGAAAGTTATAGGATCCAGACATATGCAGAATATGTTGAGAAAAAACATGAAGAAAAACAGGCAAAGAGAAAATGTACAGAAGATAGTTGGAAGGAGATGGAGAGAAAGCGATTAAAAACTCAGTGCACACCTTACGTTTCCCAGAGTCGATACTACTGTGTTAACAGGTGAGACTTTTCCTGCATTGCCAACTCCTCTTACTGTTACTGCATTTGTATCACAAGTCTAGTAATTTTCAGGTAGCTCTTAAACAATAGGTGACTTTTTTTTTGTACTTATTTCTTTGCATATAAATTGGCAGTGGTACATCAGCTATCACAAGATGAGAGCTAACGGAGCAGAGGGAATTTCATCACAGATGTGATTAGACACTTGTTTGGGATCTTGAGGATGGGTCAGATCACAGCTTCTGAGCTTGATGTAGCAGTACCATTTCTTATAACCAAAATAAAAGAATTCCTATTTCATCTGGAAACGTGGCTGTCATCTTATGCCCTTGTGAAAATGTAAATGACCATCATAAGCAGTCCTGGTGAAGTTCTCCTGATGCTTCAGAAACAGGAAGGCAAATGATTTAGCTTCAGGATTAAAATTTGTAAAGGAATTTTGTGCACTACTTCAGGACAAAATTAGGTCAGGAGGTGCTGGTTTTGATTCTGGTACAGTATGTTGCTGTGTGTATTTCTTGTTCCATTTTTTCTCCTCTTGTATTAATGACAGGTTTGGGATATGATGGTGACAGGAGGCTTCTTTCTCAGTCATCTGTGGAGCTGTGAATGGGAAGGGCCTTTTAGTGTCATTATAATTAACCTGTCAAATGATTGCCATTTTCTGCCAGCCCTCCTCCAGATTCTATCAGTTCTGTATAGAAATAAGTTTCAGTGGACTGCATAAGTAACATTTCTGTAAGGTGGTGTTCTAGTTTTTGTTGTTGTTTCCCTTGGTTAGATGAAGTGAGATGGTCATATAACCATCAGTGAGGCCTTTGTGCATTATGTCTCTGGAGAATGCTAGGATAAGTTCTAGCTGTCATTATATCTTCCTGTAAATGTTATCTGTCGTGTAACAAATACACTGAACTTTTTCTGTTCTCACTGACATGAGCTTGGTTTGCCTACTTTGCAAAGATAAATGCAGGTCTGTATTTTGGCTAGCTGTCAAATGTTCATGGCTTTTGTCAAGGGGGGAGTTCTAAATGTGGTAGAGATGTGTTTGACCCCTAAAAACCATATGGAGGAACCTAGTGATAAAATCCATATCAAATGGAGTTAGTTTAATTGAACTGTTGTAGTTAGGAAAACTTGGTTGTGCATGCTGTGAAAAGATGAGGAGCTCTGAAGACTCTTCGCACTAGTTTTACTTGTGGCTAGGGTTTAGGTCTGTAATTAAGTCTGTATTAAGTAGTTTGAAAATGTTTTTCACATCTTGAGTCTATTGCAAAGAAATACTAAGTCCCAGTTTTATTTCTACTAGAGGAAGTATCTCTTCTCAATTATTGTTGGGTTTTGGGTATCCAGCAGCTTCTGGACAGATGTAAGAGCAGCAGCTTATGGTTTGAACGATAGACAATTTACTCTTTTAACATTCACTTTGGAAAACAGTAAATGTGAAAAACTGATTAGTTGTTATCTTGCAATTAAGTTTGAGATCTACCACAAATATATAATTTGGAAAATTGCTGAACAATGTTTTCACATAATTCAGTAAAACTATGAGGTACCCCAGTGAGTTGTATGCCTAAGCACCTAATTTCCTTGAAAGACTGTAATGTTTTTTCTAGTGCTGCAAAATCCCACAAGGAACAGCCTTGGTTTTAGGTGATCGGTACCTTGATAGCCTTGGATAACAGCTTTATTTTGGTGGTAGAACTTCTTTTGTAGTTGATTTTACATGAATTTTTGTTCTCTTATTCTTCCATTAATAAAATTATTTGGTCCTGCTCCAAATTCCCTTTCATGGAGGTCTTTTGATGTGTTTTTTCTAAATTTTATTTTTTTGTTGCTGGTTAGGTTGTGTTCACTTGTCAACGAACCTTTTGCAACTCTTTCTTCTTCAGTGTCACCTGGTTAGGTATAACATGGAACTGCAATCCTTGCAGTCTTTCAGTTTGCTCAAAGTGAACATTTTCCATTTTGTTTCAAGACAAAGATACCTCAAAAATATTTATATTTTTTTCTACATAACCAATTTAGTACCAAATATAATAAAAATAACATGAATGTGAATCTTAACACAGTCAGGATAAACATAGATGTGTGCATGTGTATTTGTGTTTATTTGTCCAGATTAACTTGAATTATGTGTAGTGGAGCACTCAATACTGTGATGTGTCTAGCAGCTGATCTCTTATAATAGCTTCATGTTACTACATCCTTTATTTATTTATTATTTCGTAAGCTTGCTGCATCAGCTTCTGCCAGGGAGTGCAGCTGCAGGGTAGCTGTTCTTCTCCATGATGGCAGTGTCTCCTGCCTGCTTGTTCATTCAGTAATGAAGTTGTTGGGCATTTCTTACAGAGAACATTTGTCTTAAAGGACCTTAGTTACATTTGTATTGATCTGCCAATTTATTTCTGTCTTACCAAAAATACTTTAGTCCCATATTATTGAGAAACTGATAGAGTATAATACTGAGAAAACGGAGTGTAATAGTATTGCTAGCAGTCACAAGGTAAAATCACTTAATGTGTGCCCCTTGCATACAACTTACTATATGTTAGCCATCAAAATTGATTTTAATGGACATATGCCTGATTATTACTGTCAGATGGAGAAGTAGAGGAAAAACTGATGCCTTTTGACAAAACTTCAAATAGTTAATAAGATCTCCTTCTCTAGGAGAGTTCTGTTCAGAACACCCTTTGGAGATGGGTGGATCATGGCCCCTGGTGCGTTATACAGTGCTGCCTATGTTGTGCTTAGCTAATTGCTTGCAAGCTCTGCCACCGCTGTTAAATGCATGGGCTAAAATCTTCTCCTTAGCAAAACAGTGTTAAATCATAGCATGAAAAATCAAATGCTCTGTGTAAAGCTAGATATCCTGCTCTTCTTGTGCTTACTCACTCTAATTTTCCTGATTGTCTCAGAATGAGTAAAATAGAAAAAGGCCAGTGGCAACAGACTTAGAGGAGTAGGAAGTAAAGGGAGATGTCATTTCGTATTATAAAGCTTATAGCTCAGCCTAGCAGTGCTGCATCTTCTGTCAAGTCAGGGTGCAGTTTGTAGCACCACTTCCTTAAATGCCTTTATTTTGCTGAACATAATTTATCTCATTTTCAAAATGTTAATGTATTTCTGCTGATGAGTCTTCTGTTTGTTACAGCAATGGTTGTTTATTACTAAGTGGTTCATTACTAAGCAAAGGATAAGAATTGGGGAAAACCGAGTCATTAAAGATATGGATAGTAATTATTGCAAGCAAATTATTAGACTATTCCAGTATTCTAGTGTTATATTTCAGGTAACTTAATCTGCCTTTAAGCTGTACTTACTGTACTTAAAGTAACTACTTCCCTGCTCTGTGGTGTTCAAAGTGACAGGGTTTATGTTTTTGTTCAAATGCAACTTACGAGAAATTAGAGGTCTCTGTATGTCTAGGCAAGTTCAGGATGCTCTGTTGTGATGGAAAGAAGCAGCCCTTTTTAAATAAAAAGTAGGGTATGCTTTGCTAAAGCAGAGAATGTTTAATGCTCATCATCATAGTAGTTTTCCCACCTTTTGCTTACCTCCCCTTGCTGCCTCTTTCAAAATAATAGCCATAGTGCTTGTTGAAATGCTGCCCTTAGTAGCTGTAATGACATTACAAAGTTCTTGGGCAGTTTATTCAGGTGAGGTCTGTTCTCTCTGGCAGTAGAGTGAAATACAAGTCCTCCACATCTTGTTGATTCATCCAATTCTGTTTAGTACAAATGTTGCTAGTTATACTGATATAACAAAAATACTTTATTATTTCTTGATTAGGATTGTACTTAACAGAAACCAAGAATAAAATCTAGATTTCCCTTTTCTATCACCTTCTTCCAGTGGCATTCATCCTTGTCAGGTTTGCCTCTGGTCTGGCCTTAAGATGGGTCAGCAGAAGGTGAGAGGTTGGGGAAGAAGGACTAGGAGGAGCTGCTGTCACTGAAGAGGCTTGGAACCCCACCTGCCATCATCACCAAGTGATGTGAAAGCTCTGTTGTGTTCACTAAGTGTATTTGCCAACTGGCAGTGTGTGATAGGTGTTTTTGTGGTGGAGTTTTGTTTGGTGTGTCCTGTCTCCTCTAAATTAAAACTAAGCAGGGGCAGAGAACAGAGTTAATTACATTTTTGCTGAGTGACCTCGTCAGAAGAGCAGCTAAGCCTAAGACATCTATAGTACGAAGAATTACTGCCTTCATTTAGATTAGATTAGATAGCCAGTTCACAGAGTTTTATAGTTAAGTTAGGTCTTCCAGGTACTGTAGTATTCCTCTGTGTTTCAGTTTTACAGGTACCAGTACAGTGGGAAAGAGAAGCATGAGTCCTATTCAGGAAGAAACTGGTTCTGATGATATGGAAGAGGGAGAAGGCCAAGATCCAGAATATGGTCAGACAGACTCCTGTGCAGAGTCCCTTCCAGATGGTAAGAAGAGGGCCAAAAAGTTCAAAAAGATCAAGACAGAACAACTTCCAGCAGGTAAGTGCAGTGTTCCCTTTGGAACTACCCTAGGTCTGAACAGAACTGCAGTTGTTTTTCTGGATGTCTTAACTTGCTGCAAAAAAAACCCCACAACAAAGAAACAAACAACAAAATAAGCAAACAAAAACACACCCCTCCCCCCCCCAAGCAAAATCTAACCCCACACCAAAACCAAACAAAAAAAACCCAAGCAAAACCACCAAAGCCAAACAAAAACAGCAACAAAGAAAAACCTCCACAAAAAGCAAACAAAACCTCACCTGAGATAACTCAAGGAAGCAGGGGTTCTTGCTTGCTTCCTTAAAATAAAACTCTTTGGATATTTTAGCTATTCTTGATGTCCTTTTTTACGTGACTTTCTAGTTAAGTCTCTTGGTTTGCCTTTGTAAACACAGACTTGCCAGTAATGTGTCTAGAGCCTTGCTCTAGATGAGAAAATACATCTCTTTATGCTCTAAGAGAATAAAAATAGTATTGATTTAATTCATGTTCCTTTCAGTGTTTGTCTATTGAAGTCATTAATGTATTGTTCTGTTACTCTGTCTTTTAGGAAGCCTCACAACTAGTTCCACTGGTATTTTTGAAGTCCCTGACACATGGTAGGAAACAACTGCCTTAACAAGTGGAATTGATTGAAAGCTGTTGTGAGAATACACCTCTTGGAAGCCATACTTTATTTCAATAATAAAGTGTGTTAACAAAGCAGTATGTGTCCTGAAAAGAAATCAGTTTAATTATTTTAAACTGTTTATTGAACAATCACTGTCAGTTTTACTTGTATGTATATTAACTAGTATATGATTTGTTGTTATCATGTGAAGTCCTTGCTGTCATAAATGAAGTTAGATTTAAGCAGCAGGACTAAATGTATTTTGGTCACCTACTTTGGCATGCTGGCTATGACATGTACAAAAAGATCTGGCACTCTGTGACTGCGTGCTAGGCTGTTTCCTGTGCTTGAGAGCAGTTACCACAAATCTCCTAATCTTGAGCTATTTTTTCAGGCAGTATCAGTATGCTGTCAGCATTCTTTAAACAGGTAGAATGTTGCTTTATCTGGAAATCTTCTGTAGTTTTCCCTTCTCTATATCCCAGCCCCTTGTGCAGCCACTATTCATCTAAAAACCAATTTTACAGCTACCTTAACCCTTTCAAAAACCTGTAACTTATAGTTTCTCAAACATTCATTTCCTGGTGGGAGGTAGTTTTCCTGTCTTTTCACATCTATTGTTGTTTTCACTTGGAAGTCTTGGTCTGTTTCTTCCCTCCTTCTTCCCCAGCTTGTGGGGATTTTGTAAAAATGGTTTTTGGTACCTGTGACAAACCTGCTTTCTGCACCAGCCCTTTATTTGTTTAAAAAAAGGATCTGCATTGGTAGATTTCAGAAAATGTTTGATATTTAACATTTTTGTATCATGGAAATAAAAACAAAATATGTATTTCCATAAAATGAAAATTAAAGACATTTTCTTAGGAAATGGTTTGGGGTTTTAATTAGTTTCTGAAATGTGTTTGGGAAACTCTTCTTTTGTTCTTCATGCTATAAAAATTTTTTGTCAGCCTGTTCTTTGAGCCTGCTAATCAAGGACTGCTCTTAAGACATTTGTGAAATGTAGCCAAGAAAAGGAAGTCAGTTGTCATGAGATTTAAATCTCTGTGCTCTTCCCTTGGAGGGGGAAAAAAAGAAGAGTTGTACAAATCAGCGAGTTCAAAGTCATTGCTGTGGAAGAGTGGAATATTAAGAAGGGTTCATCAGCTCATATTGACATTAGAGTGGGAACCACTGTCATTCAACCAAAGCAAAGAGCTGTTTGAAGGGATGCCAGAATTTGTGGGGTTTTAAATTATTTTGAGAGCTATCTTGAACTTGCATTGCATAGGGGAAAATAATTTAAAGATGTTAAATGTTGAAATGTTTTATTTCTAACCTTGGATTACTACCAGAAGTAGTATAATTAAGTTGTTGGTTTTTTAATAGGAGCCATATCATCACATTCTCACACAAAAATGTGGGAAAGATGACAGTGTTACTAGTGATGCAAGGGGAAATGAGTAACTGGACCCTGCTCTCAATGATCCAGAGACTTTTCTTCTCTGAGACTTATGACTTTAGGAGTAAGTATTCAAATTGCTTTTATCTTGAGTACCCAAACTACAAAGAAACTGCATCTTTAGTTCTTAGAATATATGTGACACTGAGAAGTTGTATAAAACATTCATCTCTTATGGAGATGATTAGGGTGATTTTTACAGTGTTCTATCCAAATGCTGAGGGGGTGTTACTAACTATATGACCCAAAGAACTGGCATGATTTGAGAGGGAGCTTAAGAGTCATGATGTCAAAAGGATACAAGTCTCTGCTCAACAGCTATAGAGGCCTGTGGTTTTGGAAGAGAATCCATGTGGAGTCTTTGCCCTGAGGCTATTAGGATCTTCATGGGACTGACTTCACTCTCGAACAGCAACACTTATGTATCTGCAGGGAAAATACAGCTCTTAATTGCATTACAATACAATCCCTTAAAAAATTGTTTAATAGTAGACTATGTATCCTACTCTAAACTACAAAAGTTAATAGATGTTCCCCCTATTTCTACTCTCTTCCCCTCTGGATCTGTCATTTTAAAGAGCACAGTATTGTTTCTCTCTACCTGTAATTAATACCTCTTAAGAAAATGGTGCTTCTTCATTTTCTAGTCTTTGTATGTGCTTGATTTTACCAGTTAACACCTGGGGTAAGCTTAAAAAAAAGTGACTGGAAGCTGGACTATGATATTTCCAATACTAATTTTGGGTCAGTGACAGGTGTTGCCCTAAGAAGGAACCAACCCCATTTATACTGCCTCAAACCTCTTTATTCTGTGGGGTTTGGTACACTTCCCTTTGTTTTAAATGAAATCACTCTATCTAGAAGGGAAAGAATGCGGCTTCTTAAATTGGATCCGTATTTGTTTCCTAATGTATGCTTAAACTATGTGCATACAATTTACATCTTTACAGCATTTGTTTCTGAAAAACAAGGCTGTCTTCACTGATCTTCGTGGCTATAGAGTTCCCTGGGTCTTCATCTCTGGAGGTTTTATGTACTATTGTTTGACTCCAGAGTTGTGGTGAGGCATTGGTCTGGCTACTTCATTATGGAGCTGGGATAGCTGGTAAGTTGCTAAGTGATTATGTTTTAGCTCAGTAAAAAGTCAGACGCATCTGTGTAATCCTGATGGAATTACTTTTTTTAAATTACTTTTTTTTTTTTTACTGCATTCCTTTATCCTCCTGGGGAAGTGGGGGGTATGAGGGAACCAATGCATGTATTCAGTTTTAAAGCTATTGCTTTGCTTTCTATTTGTAGGAGCAGCAATGGTTACAACTAGTTCAGTGGCCTGCACATGTTTAGGCCCAAACCAGGTCTGTCTTCTGTTGTCCGTTTGATTTTTTGGTTGGTGGGAGGTGTGGGCTCGGCCTGAGCTCTCCCCTCGGGGCCAGGTGGGAGGTGTGGGCTCTGCCAGCGCTCTCCTCTTGGAGTCGGCCAGGAGGGGTCAGTGCAGCTCCCGCCACGGCGTGCTGGGCCGGGCCGGGCCAGGCCGATCTGAGGTGAAGCTGCGGGGAGGCCGCGCAGGCTGAGTTGTATGGGGCTAGGGGCCGCAGCCGCCGTAAGGACTCTTCTTTCAGCCTTCCAATTGTATGAAACAGCCACCGTGACAGTGCTGCTAGTACTGAAGTGAAACTGGGTGTCCAGTGGAAGGTTGTTGCTGCTTGGGAGGCTATCAGTGGCCTGTTCCTCAGCGTTGGCTGTGAGCAGCTGGGAGCTGCGTGGGGGGACGCTGAGGAGCATGTTAGAAGCGGCAATATGTAGAAGTGCTGGAGATAGGGATTGAAGTAAATGGGGAAGTTCCTTGAGAAATGAGGGAATTTTGTGAGTAGTTTTGAGAACAAAAGATGGAAACGTGGAAGTACAGTCCAGAAAGTGAGACAACCTGAAGAAATGATGTGGAGAAACGTGGGGCAAGTCTCTCTGCAGGCAAATGAGGTAGGTGGGCTGAAATCTTGCCTCTTCAGAGGAAGAAGAATGTGTTTATTTGACTGAAACAAACTTGACAATGATAGTTTATCAGTGGTGATTGAGCACTTTATTATTTGAATAAGAAAACAAAACTGTTTTTGAAGTAATTTCCACATCCATTTCAAGCGTTTATGGATGAGAAGCATTAAATTATATTCGAATGCAGAGGATTGACAGGACAGGGTATTGGAGCTTGCTGGTATACAAGAAATATGGAGAAAAAGGTGATTGTGCAACATAGGGTAAAAAGCACACCAACAGTGTACAGACTGTGACCTGGATTATGGAACTGAGTGTTTGCATCTGGCTCTGAAATACTGTAAAACAAATGCCAAACCTGTTGAAGGAACAGCTGACCTCTGGCAGGATAAGATGGATGTCAGACATTACTGTGGTGGTCTCTCCTGAAAATGTTGAAACAATGAAGTCTATCATTGAAAAATATGGTTCCAAAAGAGTTCTGTGGATAGAGATTTGCTAACAATTTCCCAGTAATTAAAATTGACCCTCCATTTGGAAAATGTCTACACTTCAGCCTCCCTTTTGATTCTGTCATTTGCTGGGCTTAATTTCGGTTATCGTATTTTTAGTGTGCTGTCGAGAAGCTGCCAGTTGTGAGTCCTGCAATACTTGTATTGTGTAGAACTGCTGAAAGTGGAAACAACAGTTCAGTTGTCTGGTCCTGTGGTGACATACTGTTTTCAAATAATAATGCAGTTACAAAGAGATGATTTACCTGGGAATTTCACCTCCCTCACCCACAGACTAATAACTTTGTTAGATTGTACCATACCAGCCTAGACCTTTTAAGCAGTGGTCGTTACCAAAGCAGATTAAGAAATAGTCACAGTGGTACTAAACAATGAGTTTGTGAGGAAGTTAATGGGAAGTGAGTGTTTGTAATGGTAAATTTTAGGAGGTAAATGAGGTGGTGCTTGAAATGTTTAATATTCCATTCTCCTAAACCAGATAACTGTATTTTCAATACTTTAATGAGGTTTCTTAATTGAAGTGGATTCTTCAGTCTCTTAGAGGGTGCAACTCTAAGGTGTTCTAAAGTGCTTATAGCATCTTCATCATAATTTCCAATGTATATTTGCAATTATGCATGGAAGTATTTTTGAGACTCACAACTTTGATTTGAATTATGTCTATCTTGTACACACCTAACACGAAATTTGGGGTATGTGCTCAGTAGGTGTGAACAGAATAACCTTTTCTTTCTGTGCATTTTCTCACATGTCAGCAAAACAGCTCCTGTCCAGGAGGTTCTTGACCCTTGTCTGCAGGCAATAGTGCATACCTTGCCCCTCACTCACTCCCTCCCTCCCCAAGCAAGCAAGCAGCCTATGTTAATAGGGTGTTTGTGTAGTACATTAGGTACAAACCACCAAATGTTATTTTCATGCTCCCATTCGAAGGGCTTCCACTTAGAAATCTGTAGTCTATATGTACACATAGTCCAGTAGTTCAAAACCAAAGCCAAGTGTACAGAAAGGAACACTGTGTTTACAGATTGTTAGTTGAAAAAGAATCAGAGAAAGGATGTGCCTAGAGTCTTTTTATGCTTTGCTTTTCTTTTTGGAGGAGAGAGCCAGAAGGATTAGACTAATTATAAACTAACTATGAAACAGCATTTTACACTGGTAGTTTTAAGAAGTCCTTATCTTCCTTACAACTACTCTGAAAGACTTTTAAACACTTGTGATGATAGTAGTAATATACTGATTGGGTATGAGCATTAGCTTATAGGAAAATGTAAATTCAATGTAGCTTATCTTAAAACCCCTACAAGTAGCATATATACATGGATACAAACTTTCAGAAACTGTATGAATTTATAAGAAGACTAAAGAACAGAATGATGCTCTATTTGATGTGTTTCCATACCAGTACCACTCTAAGATTAACAAGGTGGAGCTACTTTTGCACCTTGGAAGGAATCTGTTAAAGAGATGCTTCTAAAATTCCTGCTCCAACATGTACAAAAGTCTAGTAAGTAGCAGGAGAAAGTAGCACTTTTCTGAGGGAAGTGCAATGTTTCATGGCAACAAAAGGATGCAGTGTTATGAGAGGATTCCCAGTTATAGTCTGACAATTTTCAAAGACTTGATGAATGCATGAACTCAGGTCTGTGTTTTTAGAAGAGAACTTGTCTGGTTTCTTTTGGTGTGTATGATTCGTAATCTTGGGGTGTGAGTGTTAGGAACAAGAGCTAGAGGCTTTTATACATGTGTTCCTGTGTCTTAAAAAGCAGACTTCTTTACTCTGTCTTGCCAAAACCTGCACTCAGGCCAAAATATTTTAGTGGAACAAAAGATTTTCTATCAGTAGATGCTTTTCAATGTAGTGTTGATGTTTCCTCAGTTTAAATGAGGAATTTGGAAAGTTCTGTGTTTTGCTTCTAGAGGAATTCAGATGAAGCAGAATTGTAATATGTTGTGAATCCCAGTTTCTTAACAGAAGGTAGTTCCCTGCTTTCCTTCCCATTCACACTTCAACAGGTTAGGTTAATGAACACCAAATTTAACCATGGCTACCAGCACATTCTCATCTGTTTCCATTTGCTGAAATGCTCACACATATTAAATAAATCAAACACTTTTTTGTTCCTCAAATACTTTCCTGAAGAACACACACAAATGCAGCTGTACTGTTGCATTCAGAACTCTGAAACATTTTTAATGCTTGCACTACATATAGTTTTACTTGTATATGTACTTCCTTTATAGTTAGGAAGAAATTATTGGGATAAAAATACTGCTGTGATTTGAACATGGGTACAATTTCAAGTGTAGGCATACAGTCTAAGGTATGTTTTTGAACAGCAATCAATATTTAGATTTCCTTTACTCTTTGGCAAATAAATTTCAGCTTGTTTCCCTCTGCAAGTATTGAAGTGATCACTGTGTTTTGAAATTGCAGTCTCTTTTCCTCTCTCAGGCTGTTTTATGACCCAGGCAATCTGTGTAATTTCAGGCTATTAATGGATGGAGTGCTCCGTTGCCACATGCAGAATGTTTACATGAAATGGAACATAAAAGTAATAATCTGGCACGGTCACTATTTAGCACAGGATTGTGGAAGCAATGTGTGGTTATTCAGCCATGCTATCACCAGTGCAAAGGAACTCTAGCAAGCCAAGGCTGGAGGCACTGGCAGACTGCTCAGAGAGCAGCCTCAAGAGCAGTATGTTGTCAAATGTTATAACAGCTAGGGAAAACTAGAAGAGTTTTTAGCTTGGAGGCTGAAGAACTAACCCAAAACCTAAAGAATCCTAAAGCATACAAAAGGAAAATAGACCAAGGATGTCAATAAAGATGAGAAGTTCTGATTTGCTAGAGTTTTGAGTATGTCTGCACATTTAACACTTCTTAAATAGAATTGAAAAGGCTTGTGCAAATGAGACTGTGTAAGCAGTGTTCAGTGACAAGAAAGTGACTGGTGGAGATTTTAATATGACAATAGATTGAGAAAATGAAGGATAAAAGTGTTTTGATGTTTTGTTTTATAACATGCAACTCGTATCAGTACTGCCTGTAAGCACTGAGTACTCAGCTGGACTGCAGGATATACATGTTCTACACTGGAACAGAATCATACCTTCTGTTGAGGTGTCTTGTCCTTGTTAGGGGCAGTTAATACACAGTCACTCACATGTGCTGTGGCTGTTGACATCCATGCAAAAGTCTAAGCAGCTCTGTGGTTACTACTTGGTTTGCATAGCTCCTCTTTAAATGCCAGTGGTGTGGTAATTTCTGTTACAGATCTTTACAAAGCACCAGCCTTTTTTTATGCATAGTCAAACAGACATCACAAGATGAAAAACCAAATGGTTTGTAAAACACATGCTCCTTTTCTTGATTCTTTCTACATTCTTATTAAGAGCCTGGATGTCTCACTTAATCATTTACTTTCAGTTTCTAAAAGTGAGAAATATTTTCTTCTCAAGCATTCCTGCTAGCTTTACTGTTTGTATGTTTCCTTGAGGCAGCTGGAAGGTTCTATATGTAGTACGAGTTTTTCCATTTTCTGCTTAATTTTTCAGTTTAAAATTACTGAGGGCATTGCCACCTTTTGGAGACAGAAGCATCACTACAAGAAAATATGTTTGTCTGAGAGTCTTTGAACAGAATATTCACTTTCTGTTCCATTCTGGGTTTGGGTTGGGTTTGGGTTTGTTGTGTGTGTGGGGGGGGTTGTTTGTTTTTGGGGGGGTTGGAGGTCTTGATTGTATCTTAAAATGAAATACAAAACTGTGTTACCTAGCTCTGTATGTAAGTGTTTGATGATTGCAGTCAAATGGGTATATGATATGAACAGGAAGAATAAGGCCAAGCACTAGCATCTTAGTACTGTGGGAAACAGCACAGAGTAAATAATCTTTTTGGCCTATAAATCTGACTGAAGTTGTATTTGCTAGCAGTCCAACTGTAGAAACTTTTAGGGAAGAAGGAGCAGGAAGCTGACACTTGTCTAGTATTCTAAGTAACTCAAGTGCTAGCTAACTCATGTTCAGGAAACTTGGGTTTTGTCTTTTTTTTTTAGAGCTGAAGTGTATTTGCATTTCAGATAGATTTAGAGTTATGTCTGGCAAAATGGTCAGATGGTTTTCAGGTTTCATCTGAGGTCAGTGAATTGCTTTACAAAGTTACTGTAGTCTAACCTGGAAGGCCAAAAAGCAACAATGTTTACTGTGATGAGATGTAAATGCAGGGACTTCTAGATGATGAGAAAAATCTGCAAGACTCTTGCATTAGCTTTTACACTTTTTTCTCATTGCTGCTCTTGCTCTGTGTGTTCTGAACCAGAACTCCATAGCTTAGAAAAGCCTTACTAAGATCTATCCACATGCCAAATAAAGAAGAAAAAATCATTTTCAAAGCTTGTAGTGCAAGCAGCACAGAGTTATTGTTGTAGATAACAGACTGACAGAATGCTGCCATGTTCCAGACTTTTTTCTGTGGAATAGAAATCCAAGTGAATGATCCTAAGAGAATGTCTGAACTATGCCAGTGATCCCTCTGGATGGGTGGATCCATTTTAGCATGCTCTGGCTGGCTTTTTAGGTAACTGAAATTAGTACTGGAAACTGGAATGGAAAAAAGGGGTAATATAAATAAGTTAAAGCATCCATAGTCATAGATGTACAGTATCTATTTAAGAATAAAACTAAAGCAGGAACCTAACAACTGTTAGAAAATTCCAGATATCCAAACAGAAGAATAACTGAAGTTTTTACATAGTTGATTTGAAAATCTTGAGTGCTTTACTTATATTTCATTAGAAGAAAGGTAATGGCTTAGTGATTAAATAATACTATGGCACATTCGAAAGCACAGTCTCCCACTCTTCCTTCATTTCCTGAAGTTTGAGCCCTGTTTAAATCACTGTAAAACTGCTTGACACTTAATCATATTCAGACATGCCAGTTCATGCACTGCTCTGGGATCCAGCTCACTCTCACGCCTCTGCGACTGTCTCGCACCTTTCATGCTCTGAAAGACTTTTAGTGCTGACTTGACTGGGAGCTACAAATGCAAGCCTCAGAGTTTGAGCAGCTGCTGAAGTTCCCTTGCACAATGCCCAATTCTCATGCAGTACACGTTGCTGAATATTATATTCTGCAGAATCCTAAACTTGGAAGCTGAAAAGCTGCTGGAAATCCTTTGTGTGAAACTGTGGTGACTCTTCACAGAGTGATTTGACTGTGTTCCACGCTGGGATGTTAGACTAGCTGAGTTTTAACACTGAAGTGTGTGATTGGTGGGAATCTGCAAACATCTTGGTCTGTGTTTTTATATGTGCTTACATCAGATTTTGTAACAAATATGGATAATGACTTTTTCTTCTCCTTTAGTTCCTTTGCTGTTTATTTCCAGTGATCTGTGGAGCACAGCAGATGGACAGCAGCATACAACTTACCTGGAACGATTCACAAATGTATTTTCAAACTTAGTGAGGAATAAGATAAAATGGAAAGGATTCCCAGCTTGCCTTCACAGTGCTTTTAATTCTTGCAACACAATATCATTCTCAAAAGAATAGAAATCTTCTCAGATTAGTGGAGCTACAGGTAAATATCTATGGCTGGGAGCCTTTTTTGTCAAAGTATCTTTCAAAAGTGCATATGACTTATAGGTAATGTATATTAAGATCCAAGTGGTGTAATCAGTACAGATAACAGTGGCTTTAAACACAGATTTACTTTTTCCTCCCCAGAATGGTGATAAAAAGTTGTGAGGATTTATTTTGTGTTTAAAAAGTCAGTCCAATCTCAGAGAATTCAAGATTATTTTTTCTGGGGTGCCTATATTTAGCCATGAGTTGGGTAAAACCTCCCACCTGAGAAGTTTGCATTTTTGTGCTCATGCTGCTGTAGCAAAGCTCGTTTGAGTTAAGCTAATATTTTCATTGGTTTGGGTTTAATTTTTGTGGATTTCAGACAGTTTTGACATTCTTTCTTCCTGACAGATAAAATTCTTCTGATTTTAACTTATGCTTTATACAACTTCTGGGCTATATCTCAGGACATTGATTTATGTAGGTTTGGACAGTGCACAGAGTGACGCTTAGCCACTCAGACCCATGTAGTTTTAAAGTGTTTTGTAAATGTGAATTTAATACTGTATTTAGCTGAAATTTCTAGTTAAGGACAGTTCTTTATTGAATCTGTGAAGATTTACAGCATTATGAGGGCAAACAGTACAGCAGTTCCTATTTTTGCTAGCTCGATATAGAGTAATTGCTCTGGCAATTTTACTGGTACTTCTTTCAGTTTAACATAAATTCATATCACAGAGAACTTCACATATTCCCAACAAAATAACCCCTAGGATTTTAAGATTTTGGTAGGTCTTGACAGTGGTCTGACTGCAGCACTTAATCCCATTGACACCCTAGAGCTGTTTCACTGCTACGAAGCTAGAAGAGGTTGGTCTGCTTAACTTTTATGTTCCATTAGTGTCATATAAATATATTCTATTGTTTTGTTTTGTTCTGTTTTTCTTCCCTTTAATAGCCATCTAAAGGGAACAGCCACTGAAATGCTAAAAATGAGGATGAATGACACATTGTAAGGAAAGAGGCTCTACGCCAAATTCCACACATTTACTCTGCCAACATTTATCCACAATGTTGGCAAAGTGGAGANTTTTCCCCCCCCCCCCCCCCCCCCCGATAGGACAGCACTGGATAATCTGATTTTTGTAACTGTCATCTTAACCCCCAGTGTTTAGTGTGACACTGGGCAACTCACTTTGACCCATCTGGGTCTCTCGTTCTTCCGTCTGTAATACGGATGTGATAATCATGTCTCTGATACGAGCACTGAGACCCAATTCAGTTAAGACCCAGGAGTAGGTTGTATTTTTACAATGTGAGGCATTATTACATGTGGAAGGAATCATCACTTAAATGACTATTTACTCAGGATGTTGTGAACATTGTCCATAAAGGCATTGCACAGGGGGTTAGCTGTTTTGCTATATGGTAATAAGCGTTGGACAAAATGGGGTATGACAGGGTTTTCTCAGTTTCCTTTGGCAGATATAACCATACACATTTAAAGGTATTCTGCCTCATTTGTCTTTCCAAAGTCTTTCCAGGATCTGTCTTCACTGTGAAATACCATGTTGTACTGCCTTGGTCCTTTCTCTCCTCTCTGTCTCCCTAGTGTTACAAATACATTCTATTACTCTGTGTTCTAATTAAATGTATAAGGGATAGTGTTATGATACAGAGTCTTAGTTTATGGAATTGTTTTCCCTTTCCTTTTTTGTCCTGAAATGACCTACAATGCAGCTTTTCCTGGTATTGTCAACTCCCAACAGAGAGCATGCAGCCAGAAACATACGTTCGTTGGGTGAGAGTCTTAGTTTGAGCAATGTGTGCTAAGTCCTTGTGCATCTGGAAGTTAATGCCTGGGTAAGGGGTTTCATATAGAAATTCATTCTGGAAAGATACCTTAGGCAAAACAGACAAACTCTTTTTCAGCCATCTTCACTACAGTAAGCAATGAAAGCATGCCTACGTTCAAGCAGATAAATAGTGACTGTACAAATACACTGCTACACAGCAGCTGTTTTTCTGTGAGTACTACTGGAGAATAATCCAGCTAGGAAGTGACAGGGGAAATGAGTTGAAAGAACAATTAGAATAACTGTTCTTTAAAATCATGCTCCAGCTTTTCCTGGTGAATACTAAGTGTGCATTTGTGTGGGAATAGAGGTGTGGGACAATATACCCTTTTCATCTTGGTGTTTGTAGGAAAAGGCATTACTTTTTTATTCCTTGGAGTTCATACACAAAAGTACATTCCAGTGACATTTAGTGTCTGCTACAGTTCTCTTCAGATATTTTCCTGATACAGTTTAAAGCATCATGTGAGCATGAAGAGAGTTTTATTCTGTTTATTTCATTTTTTTAGTTTCAACAAAGTCTTCGAAGTAGTGCTTCTGCATCCCAACTGTGTCAGTGTGAAGTGTGTGTGTCTGGAAAGTTTGGTCCTTTCTGAAATACTGTGGGAAAACCTGAATAACAATTGCTTCTTGGTAAGTCTTTTTGACAGGTTATACACAAGGGAGAGTCACCCCTTTCTCCCCAAAATTTTAAGACATCGGTTTTAACTCGTAGAGACTGTCTTTCTTTGAACTGTTACAACTTCACTGTTGTTACGCTTGCTGATACTGTGTCTCATTTGCAGCATGAGATTTACTAATTTACCAGATTTAGCTTCAACCATTTGGCACGTGTACAGTTAGAAATTGTTAAATGAGATTGCAGTTAAACAATCTTGCCCTGATAAGCTTAAGCAAATTTTTATTTCCATAAATCCAACTCTTAAGATACCATCTTAGAAGTGGTCTAGGACTTTGAATGGAGTATTTGTGTCTGTTATTACAGAATTGGTGACTCTGGTATTCCTAGTTATGTGAAACTCAGAAGCAGGGATATGTAACTCTTGGGATTTATATGCTAACGATAATGCAGGGTCACAGGATCATTAAGGTGGGAGCATTTTTGTGATTATTTGTTTGCTGCTACAGGTTGTCAAAAGAAGAATCAGTTGGTCTCTAACTCCCAGTTCCTTTGAGAACTGCAGAGTACACAGTCTCCAATACATTCCTAACCTCTAATTAGTTTTTTTCATAAGTTAAGTGTAGAAATAATGTCATACGCATGGCAAACTGTTAGAAGCTCATGCTTTGTTACCTTTCACTTAGCAGTTTCCTATTTGTGCTTTGGATGGTATATAAAGCCAAGAAGCAGGTGGAAATTGGGTCATAGGAATCTTTCTGGTGCCAAAATCCAACTTAATGGAAATAGTTGAGCATAGCTGTATTTTCTAAGGAGCTTTTCTGTTCTCGTCTGATTTTGGCATCATATTCTGTATTATGTATGTTTGAAACAATTGTAAATTAATGCTGAATCCTTTTGGCTCTCATCAGCTCTCCTGTCAAAAGCAAACACATTTCATACAGATATATGTCCACTGGAAATAGGAAATCTTTGATTTGAAATGTTACAGCTTTATTTTCACATTTTTATCATCTTTAAATTTCAGTATTCTCAATCTAAAGGAGCTGAAGCTGTAAAATTCTACTGAAGGCTGTTTATTAGGTTAATGCTTACTTTGAATATTACTAAATAAACCCAGGGTTTGGAATAAGACTGACAGTTGAATGAGTGGGTTACATATTTGTGGTCTACTTATTTAACTGGTTTTCTTCTCCCCCCCACCTTTTTTTTTTTTCCTTACTATCTGCCTTTCTTCAAAAGAATTACCATTTGGTAATTACTTAGGGTTCCACAGAGATCAGTGGAGACATTATCATTATGTTAGCCACTATAAAAACTATCTTGAAAGCTGTCATTAGCTGTAGCTAATTCAGAATAAAAGCTTAATATTTCCCAAATGAGACCCCTGGCAGCTGTCTTTCTGCAGTGGTCAGAGCTGATCAGCATGGTTGTTCTCATCTCTGTGACTCAAGCTCTGCCTAAATATCATATGTTGGCAAGGAGCGTGAAAAGATCAATCCAAAATTCATCCATGTTGCTGACCTTGTGTCTTGGAGACGGCATTCTGTCCTTTCTGGGAGGAGTATGCTTAATAAAGCTTGGACCTTTATGTGTTTATTTGCCTTTTAACCATAGATGTTCAGCTCGAGTTCTTTTGAAAAATGTCTAGATACACAGGGAACCTTTTGGATAACTTTTAAGTTCCTGCAGATGTTAGGTGATTAAAAGGATCAGCAGAGTTTTGAACTTCAGTATCCAACTACCAGCCAGGCCTTATTCTTTGTACAAGCTGTAAGACTGCTTAAAACCAGTTACAGTATTTTCATCTCTGGAACTGGTATTTCAGAAGATGCATGTCCTCCTGTTTTTGCAGAATAATAATTTGAAGTCATCAGAAAATTATTATCTCCAGGGAACAAAAAAAATGCATGTTCATTTGCAGTGTGAGTTGCAGTGGAAGGTTGATGGTGTACAGCAGCATTTGTGGGTCAGATGGTGTGCACTGGCTGGGTACAACAGGAGCTGATAGCCTACCATAACCAGTTTATTCACAGATCTTCACAACATTCAGGATGTCATTACTGGACAAATTACTTTTTTTTTATTACCAGCACAATATGCTAACGTGATTTACATCTGTACTAGTGAAACTCAGTCTTCAGCTCTGTCTAGATTTGTGGGAAGTGCCCTTGGTAGGTAGCATCTCACCTCTTTGAGCAGTGAAACTGCATGCAGTCCATTGCTGATTGATCCTACAGAGTGATTGTTTGTAGTTGTTAGTTATGGTTTGCTTTAATAATTTTGATAACTAATTGAACAAACCTACCTTACAGGGTTTTTTGGTTGGTTTCAGGCATTTCACAGTATGGAATTACAGGTTTTCTGTTGCACTATCTGACAAAATACCAAAAGATTTCATGCATGTCTTCAAATTGCTGGTGTTGTTTTTGCCACTGCAATGTGAGACTTGACATAATAGAGCTTGTGGTTGGAACAGGGAAGCTTTAATGTCCTTCACAAATTCTTACTAATTAAAATATTACCAAATAGATAGAACTACTTCAAAGGAAAGTTTTGAGGTTTTTTGTACAAACTCCAATTCAGCCTTGAGATGAATCATCCTTTTGTTAAATTACTGAATAGAGTGAACAAAGAAAACAATACCTAATATTGCACAAGCATCTTCAATTCATACCTAACTTTGACTCTGTCTTTTAAGAAAGCATTTTTGAAAGTTGCTGTGTGCTTTTGGTTTAGAGAAGTGGTAATTCAGTGAAAGGTCTCAGATGTTGACTTTGCCATCCAGAAGTGAAGGCTTTTTTCTAAATGGATACAGATTTCCAAAAGATTATCTGAACTTCATATTTCAGTCAGTTTTGGTTTTCCTCATTTGTCTCCCTTGAGATTCAAGCCTCAAATTCAAATGTATTCTTAAATTAGAGATTCATCAAGAAAAAGAAATTAAGTGCATCCTGTACTGTTGGGAGCACTAGTAGCAGGAGGGGGCTACTTTGCTATAATTAAGTGGATATGTGCTTTACATAATTTTTTCTTTTAAGGAAGGGGTTTTTCTTCTGAGGATGTTGAGTTTTGATAGAGCATCTCCTATCCTGCACTAAAATAAGTACATTCCTTTATATAGTTGGGGAAAAAATGGTTTTACATCTGTAAGAAAATAAATGAAATGCTATAGAGGGTATATTTTTGAAGAAGTACTGTACAAAACAAAGGTTTTTGCAAGCAGTTGTCTTTTTTTCATACAGTTTAAAGAATAGTTTGCTTTTAAAAGTTTGGACAGATGAGTAATTTTGTTAGAGAACATGTGAGTCTTCTAACTTAGTATGAGTCTGATGGCAGTCCTTGGAGTGCCTTTCAAAAGAAAAGACAAAGATGTCATAATGTCTGTATCAGAGTTTGGAGTAATGCAAATGTGTAAGTTAATATTTCAGTGACTTTGATGTCTGATTTCAGAAAATGTTGAATTTTCTATGAGCTAAGTGACAAGGACTTTCTGTACTTTGAATTTTTTTTCCAAGTAATGAGCCCAAGAGAAGATAGAATGCTCTGCAATGACTTCCAGCAACCTTTCTCAGATTGGGTGACATAAAGGGTTTCTCTCGTTTGTTAGGAGTTGTTGGAGAGCTAGGAGTGAGTTAAATTGTACCTGGAATTTTAGCATGTGAGTCACAGTAAGGTCTTGAACAAATGTTTTGACTGGATGTCCCAGGTGGAAAAAGTTGGCTACTTAGATCTCACTGAAGAGCTGTTCTATAGACTGTGGTTTTTATTAATGTTTTATTGTTTCCTGTGTGGGGGAAAAACCCCCAAAAAACTAACATTCACACAGCTTCTTTTATGGTCATGATTCACCACTAAGGAAATCAAGCAAAGCTTGGAAGAATACTGCGTGATGGCTTGCCAGTGCTTTGAAGTTCATGGCAGTCAAGGCTATTGGGACACACTTTAGCTTGAACATTGTGCTAATTTGCCATTTCCAAAGTTTCTGCTTGTGGTTCTCCACCCAGAAAATAAGACAATACAATGCACCCTCATACTTTTCTCCTAAGAACACATTGGAAATACAGAGTAATGAAGAGGAATTGCAAATATTGAAAATGCAAATGATTATCCTGAAAAGTTGCAGTCAAATCATTCTTATGAATAAAGAGGTCAAGGACAGAATCAGTTAACTGGTGTTTAAAAAAAGCTCTAAATGTTGTCCTTATTTTTGGTATATCTACAAATGGTTTGAAATTCTAATGTAGTAGTTTGGGTGTGATTTTACAATATATAGAATATGCATTTTCATTAGGAAGAAATACTTGTCTCAGGCAGGACATCTTCTCTGGTATTTGGCTAAGAACACAGGAAGAATAGCAAGATAAACAAATAGCTCAACTTTTGATAAAGTTCCTTAATGAAGAGCACTCAAGAAGGGAAGAGCCATTTTTCAGTAGGACTGTGCAGATTATTTCCTAATGTCAACGTAAGTGTTGTAACTTGTATTGAAAGTGAAAATTGGACAACTGGCCTGCACTTTTCAACTTGTGCCATAGTGAGAGGAAACACAGGCTTGTCACAGGCTTGGTAGTGTCCCATCAGCTGGAAATGGGCTAGGTTGCTTTGTTTCCATTCTACGTCCCTAAGCCCAAATACCTTTGAACTCTTGTTTGATCAGAGTCAGAAGCAGGTTTCTCTCTGGTTCAGTTTCCAGTCAGGATTATTTCTCTCCCATTCCTTGATGCATGTGAGACTTTACTGGCTGCTTGCACACGCTCCCCCTGCCCCATGGATGAGTACTGACAGCTGTGTTCCTAGGTTCTCTGAGAGATCAAACACATCTTTTCCTTTAGTCCCCATTTGACTCACTCAGAGTTTACAGTTCACCTCTTGGAAACGTGATAGTTGAAGTAGACAAGCACAGATATAAAAATCCCATAAAATCTGTGATTCTTCATGTTAGCTGACACAAAGTACCATTCAGAGATGACACTAAATATACTGTGTATACTTCCCTTAGTTTTGAATGCTGCTTTGGGCATAGTCTATAGGCTCTGTGTCATCCACTTCTGTAGATAACTTTTTGAAGTTAGGTTGCCTGCATGTCTGTGTCAGCACTCTGAAGCCAGTTTCCTTCTCACTTGGCTGCCTCACAGTTAGCAAAGCATGCCTCACTGTTCTTTCTCCCTGCACAAGTTTTGTGTCTCTCTGTGATTCATGGCTTCTCCCAAATGCTTTGGCTTTAGAGGTCCAGGCATAACGTTTGTTCTTCGCTTCATTTTGTCGGGAAATTCCATAGCTCCAAACCCTGGCTCCTGCCTCACAGGAAGAGTTTGGGTCAATTGATTGCTGTCTGGCTCAGGAGCTCCATTGTCCTTTTATTTTCCCTCTTGACTGGGAGCTTCTAGGGTGGGATGTTTTCCACAGTCCCATGTCTGAGACACATATGAGTCAGCCCTGACAACATATGGTTGATTTCACATCCTCTGAGGTATTTAATGATACAGCAGTTTCATAACCGCAGCTGGGATGCACACTGGCTACAGGGACAGATTTCCCACGTTGTGACACACGCTGGTTCAAGTGTAGCTGCTTCACAGCTTGGAGTGTTTTGCCTACAAGCTGTGCTGATGGCATTTTCCATTTCAAACAATACTCATTTACCTGACTGCTGCTTACGTGCAGAATACCTAAACAGGAATAAAATAATGAAAAGTGAGCATTGACGCATGTGTTAACTTCTAAGTAGGAAGGTTAGCCACAGAGCCAGCAGCTGCTTTCTATAAATCTTGATGTAGCCAGTACTTCTCTGAGCAGAAGAGTCTCACATTGGTAATCAGTCAGAAACATGAGAAAAACTGATGCAACAGAAGTCTAGTCCATCTTTCCAGGTTGCTTTAAACAGATTGGTGTTTGCTCACAAGACAAACTGACAAAGTTGCGAATGTCTTACATTTTTTCATAGAAAACCTGTACTGTGTATCTCAAATGAATATGGATGTTACTTACTGAGCTGCAAACATTTAAAATAATTAGCATTTCCATAGCTTAGTTTTATGAGAATATGCAAAGGTCTCAGAAGGAAAAGCACTCATGGAAATTGTGCTTGACCAGTCTAGTTGGCTTCTGTGATGAAACAGCTGGCTCTGTGAAAACTGATGTATGAGATTATTCCCCTTGACGTGAGTTCTTGTGCAGTGGCATTCAACTACGGTGTCTGGTTTAGGGCTCCCCTGTGATACTGGCAAACTGGAGATAGACCAACAGAGGACCACCTAGGTGACCTGAGGAGTGGAACAAGGCATGCAAGCAGGCATTGAGGGGGTTTTTCCCCCCAGAAAAGGCTGTGATGAGTGTAATGTAAACTTAGCAAGACATTCCAGAGAAAGCTGCTGTAACTTCAATGTTAGTCATGCTTTAAGCAGGAGGTTGGATTAGAGATCTCCAGCAGTCACTTTCAAACTTATTTTCTATAACTCTGAAGTATTCTTTTGGTAGTTTGGTTTTGGGGTGTTATGTGTGTTTTGGTTTATGTTTTTTCTTGTTTGTTTGTTTTTAAAGATCACATTGAGCACATCATAAAGGTCTTGAGCAGCAGCAAGCCTTGGATGTCACAGCTTATGTCTTGATACATTAAGAATAATCTATATTTTTATATAGTAAATAAAGCATATTTCTATATGCTTTATTTCCTAGTTTCATCACTCAGGATAACCACCAAGTCTTATTTGATAGTATTTAGTAGATAAAATGATGATACCCTCTAACCACATAGAAGGCTAGAGGCTTAGAAGCATCATTTTTGCTTTTGTTGCCCCTGAACCTGCTGTAGTTTTAAAGAGAAACACAGCATCCTCCATTGTTTTTGACTTGGACACAGTAGATGTTCTGCAGAGGTGCTGGAGCCACATTGCTTCTGCTTGGTTTCGTGCTACCCTTAGTGTGCAGTTTGCACATCTGGCTGAGGCAGTTCCTGATGGGAGCACTCCTTCTGATCCTGGCTTCAGTTTCAGGGAACTAATCTGGCAGAAGATGTATTTCCTTTTCTATAAGGATAATCCTTTGCTTGCTTCACTCCCTGAACTTACTAGGAAAGATCAAAAGGGGCAAGGATCTTGACAGAAGATGCTGGTTCAAGGGGAGGGGATGAGAATGTGTGGTCAGAGACAAGGGAAACCCTTTCTGACAGCAGCTAAATCACTGTACTGACTCAGGTACATCACCCACACTCTCAGTGACACACTGACCATTTTCAAATTGAGTTGCTTTACTTAGATGTTTCCAGGCTGGCGTTCTCATAAACTGACGAGCTACAACTCATAGCTTTAAAAACCTTCCAGACAGCAAATGACTGAGTTTCAAAAAAGTGAGGAGTATTAGTTAATGAGCAGAAGAGCATTTAGAAGAGAAAATGTCTAAGAGGCAATTTTCAGTGTTCTAATTTTACATCAGTGTACATTTTATTATATCTGCCCGTAATCTTGTAACATTAAATGTATTTCCTGCATACAAAGAACATAACTGAGAATGAAGGAAACTGTAAGCTTCAGATTATGCAGGATTCATGTTTTGGCAATTTGGCATTTGGTCCAAGCATATAAATATTCTAAATAAGTATTCCTAGAAGTTCGGTTGCTGTACCCAATATCCAGATGTGATATTCCTGAATACCACAGCAATCCTCAAAATAAGACAACCAAACAAAAACACCAAAAAAAAAGAAATAGAAAATAAACTTTGACCCAATCTTTGTTTGTAGAATGATTTACATTAATAATATGTTAACTATTAAAAAGGAAAGACCATGGAACAGAAATACTTTTTTTTTTTTTTATTTCCAGGGTAAAGTGGTTTTTTGGTGTGTGTTTTCTTGTTTGGTTTTTTTTTTTCCTTAAATTAAGCTAGAGGCCAGTGTTCTGTATTGTCCTTATTAAAAAACAAAGGTCTGGCAACCTTTTCTACTCTGAAATACTGGAATGACCCAAAGGCTTGGAATTGAGATTTTTATGTTGGCAGGAAAGTGGCCTGCCTGCTAAGCATGTGCTTTTTGTTACTTCTGTCACAAATCTACATATTTAACCAAGTTTTAACCCTTTGGGGCATAACTCCTGGTCTGATCTCTGCTTGCTAGATTACAACAGCAAAATCTTTGGTAATTCTATTCCCTAATTATTCCCCTAACTTCTCTCCATGAAGGAGTATGTGCATAGCAGCTCCACAGAGCTGGTGGGTATGCTCTGTTCCCTTAGAGGTCTTAATGTGACTAGGCTGCAGGTACCTTTCAGAGCAGACCTAGTGGCATAATAAATTCGGTCATCTTTAGCTGTTGCTGAAGGTGAGTCAAGTGAACCTAACTGGCTCAGGAAGTCCATTTCATTTACTGGGACCTGAGGATGGTAAAAAGTCGGTAAAAGAAGTAACATCTTAAAAGTACCACAAATGTTTCTGAAATGTTTGACCACAGCAGGGGAGCCCCAGTAGATGAATTTCTTGGCAAGCTGGTCCATCTATCTGTCTGCTCTGCGACTCAGCTGGCACTGCCTGTCCCATAGCAGGGCTGCAGAGCCAAAGGAATGTTGGTTTCGTGGTCACTGCAGTTCACAGCTCTGGATGTTAAAATTTAACAAATAGCAGCTTAATTTCACGTGCTCTGCAGTGAACTGTAGTAGTTTTTCCCCCTGATTTTTTTCTGAGGACCTAGCATAAAAAGTTACAGACCTCAGCTGTAGAGGTGGCTAGCATGAAAAAAGGAGAGTGTGTAAAAGGTTAGCCTTGTTTGGTGGGACCAACAGTTAATGGTTGTAAAGTGTTTGCAGTTACTCAGCCTTTTCACCTGCTATTAAGAGAGTTATAAGACCTGGCAGTTGTATCTGATTATGAAGGTTTAAGGAATGTAGTCTGCCCAAGGGATTCTGCAAAGCCACTGAGTTGCAAAAGTTCTGAACTTTCTTAGTATCTGCAAGTTAGAGACTTTTTCTTTCATGTCAGCTTTACATGGGAGCCACCCTACTTGAGTTCCAATAAGGTAGCTGATAAATGAATCCTTTTCAAGGCTTTAGCATGAATTCTGCTCTCTGTAATTCCTGTCACTCCTTGGAGGAGTATATTATTTAGTAAGTAACTGTGATGATTTGGTTATTTAGGATTTTTTGGTAAGAATCCAGATGTTTGAAAATACTAGTTCACCGGGAAGATCAGTTTCCTGTTGGCCTTCCTTAGGCCTTAATAATCTTGAATAATTAACATTTCTTGTAATTCATTCTTTATGATTACACTGTTTAAATACTGGGTTGCAGTATGACTAAGCAGTCTGGATACTTTCACGTTAAACTGAGAGCAGAAAGAGTTCATCATTCAGCCAAAGCTATGCAGTGGATTAAATCTCAAGCAGTAAAATTCTGATCCTCTAACAAGCACACATAAACATTCATATAAAGCTATATGTGAAGGGGAATATAGAAGTCACCTCTCACCTTGTGGTATCTCCAGTGTCTGCTAGATAGCAGATACGATCAGTGCAAAGGACTGTCAGAAACACTGAGTAGAGAATCTTAGTTTTACTTGTGGTTTACAGAAATGAGTGTGTATATGTAGTGCTGTAATGGAGAGAATAAGGCCCCAAAAATCACCACTTCTTAACTCCAGACACTTTTTTATTTAATGATTTTGGTTTTATTGACATAAACACGATCTTTATAATTTAATATCTACATTTAAACCATTATATTGATTCTATTTATCTCCTGAGCATATCGAATCTTTGCAAAGTTTATGCCATAGAAAAATACCTCCTGTAAGTCAGCTATTACTTTTCTTATTGCTCATTTATAATGAGTTTGACAAACTGACAGAGGTGTCTCAGGGATTCTGCTGTGCTCCTCAAATTCTGCTTGTCTGCTAAAAACTCTTTCCAGTTGTGCTAAAAAGCTTTTGTGTTTCCATCAGTCTCTGGAGAACACTATTCTTCTAGTAACTCCAAATGTTTTGGAGAGCTGACTTTCCAGTAAGTTAACTCCAGTGAGTTTGCTGCATTCTTTGCATCTTGCAGCTTCCAATGCCTCTGGGATCCACCTTTTTTTTTAAACCAAAGCAAAGTGTCCTTAGTTATGGGATGGTGGATCTGAGTATGGGCTTAAATCCTGCTCCTGATCTCCTTTTACTGCAGACATCACAGCCATGTATTTTACATGTTAGATAGCTAATACTTGCATACATTTGTGCACTGTTCATGTATGTATGTTCCTTTACTTTGTTCTCTCCCAACAGGTATTGGAAAGAGGCTGGATTCCACTGCATGAGGGAGATAACATTTAAGGGTGATAATACTTGAAAGCAGAAGCATTGCTTCACCCCCGTCACTGCAGCAGGTATGTTAGGAGCAGCCACTGAACACGTTCGAGTAATGAATTAACTTACAAAAATACAGCTCTAGAGAAAAGAACACAAGTCGATTTACTTCTACTTATTGTACTACTTAAACTTGTGTATTTAGTATCATCCAGGTTGCCATAGATGATACCATGAGGTTTTTCCAAAAAAGTTAATTGAATTTCTACATGCTATGGATTAATGTATGTGAACTGCTTGATTACAGTTTTGCTTTTTTCTTGTATCTCCTTTCTCTTTCTCAGGAGAGTTCTGTCTGTTTCTTTCTTTCCAGTTCTCACAGTAGCTGCAGCCAAGCTTTGGTCTAAAGTTTTTCCATGCCTTAAGCCTGGACCTAAATACCACCTTTTTCTGTTATGTTCTGTTTACCTCCATAAAAATACAGCTTTATGTTGGTATGTTTCTGACTTGGAACAGAATCTGGCTTTGATACTCTGCTCTAACCAAAGTCAGTAAAACTTTGCTGTTGATTTCAGTGCAGAAGATTCCAGCCTGGCTGTTCTGAAAATCACTCAGTTGATTATGCTTGTCCAAAGCTAGCTGCTTTTTATCTGCTTCTTGGCATGCACTAATTGCTGCCTAGCTTTCTGAGTGTCTTACCTGAAAGAGATCAACTGTTTCACTTTCCTCCTGCACTACAGTATTTGGAAAGAAGCCTACTTAGCTTTTTTTGGATTTAACTTGAATCCAGTTTGTCATGAGATTAGTAGTCTTTGTCAAAAGGGAGATGGATACAAATTTCATCACACTTTAATTTTAACCATCTTTTTGTGGGGGTCTTGTTGCATTTGTTTTCAGTTTTGAATACATCTTAAAATGTGAGCATTCATTTTTAAGGTTACTCTTAGAACTGAGCTGTGGAATAACCTCAGCACTCATTTTACAGATGCATAATCTGACTTGTAGTTTCATGTTTAAGAGTTTCACCTACCTTCCGCAGGAGGATACCAGATCTTTGCACTGTTAGGAATATATTAGTACTGCTTACCTGTTGACAGTTAATGGGCAACCGTGAGGGTTGGATTGGGAAGGTCTTTTGTATGCTGTTCCTTTTTGAGCAGACTGAGAGTTTATTGATGCACCCTCCCTAGTATTCTTTGTAATTTAGGAAATAGTCTTCCTTTGTTTTTTGTTTCTTTCTTCTATGAGTGACAACATCAAATAATTTGGGACAAACATTACTGTTAACCATCTGAGTTTCGTGGCAGTGCTGTTGCAATCAGAAGCTGGCATGTTGAGAGAAGATGCCATCTTTACAGCAAAGAGAACATCTGGGGACTGACTTGCACCACAGATTTGAAGTGTTTACTTGTGAATCCTCCAAAGAACACAGATTCCTTCACTGAACCATGTAAAATCCATTATAGTTCACCTGCTATACCAAAGCTCACTGATGCAGCCTCTTTAATTAGCAGAACTAGGACTCTGAAGCCACATTCGCACCCAGAAAGGGATAGATGGAAACTGTGGTAAAGAGATTCATTCATCGCATTGGAAACACTTATCTTGCCCCTTTCTTTGTAGCTGAGGAAAAGTTGTGTTACAGAGCTGCCAATGACCTCATCCTGCTCCACCTGGTGATTCTCAGATAGCTGTATTGCACTGCATGTGCTATTAAAAGTGGTGTCACCTTTGTGTTTGTTGCCTGTGTTTGAAGCCTATGAAATCCATGGGTTACATTTTATAATCCTCAAACTGCTCTTCAGAATCACAGAAATTAATGCAGACTTTCATGCTTCAGATTCTCTTGGTGCCCACTTGTACCATGAAGTAAGTATAGTAAGGACAGCAGCATCTCCCTTTCTTCTCTGATAGGAAGTTTCAGGAGATTTGGTTATGTGGGATACAATTCTCATTATAGTTTCACCTTTTTTGTCTGTTTTAGCATACATCTAAAAGTGAGATTCTGCAAAATGGCTACTGGTCTGCTGAGGTATGTAAAGCAGTTTTTTATTCCCGTGAAAGATTGTAGCTGAGAATGCTTAACATTTTGAATGTCTGAGACTTAAGAAAGCTGGATAGTTTTTCACTTTTTAATTGTATCTTTAAATATTCCACTTAGTGAGTAATTACTCCTTGGTCCCCTACTATACAACATAAATATTCAAACAGCTTGATGTGTATTCCAAGAAGTAGTAAGCATGTTTTGGTATGTTAATGGTGGCTTATAGTGGTGAGGATGGGAGTTGTACTTTAAATATGCAGATAATATAAAGCAGAATTTCTTGATTTAGTGGGAAAAGAAGCACACAGACAATCCCAAGCATTAGTGCCATAAAACACTGACTTAGAAATGAGTAAAAACAGTGTAAGTGTTGAATTCCATTGCTTCCATTGCAGAAGGAGATGTTTTATTTTTTTGGATGAGTGGGAATGAAAGTGCATGAATAAAAAAATAAACCAAACCAAACCAAAACCAGCCAGCAAATTGCAGTTATTCATAGAGCAAGTTCTGATTCTTGCAGACCACAGTCTGAGGGGCTGTGGTGGGAGAGGTTAGATTTTAACCAGTTGGCTGAATTTCATTAAGAACTTAGAGAATGAGGGAAGTGGCAGTTACAACATAATTTATCTTGATAACCAGGGAGATTGAATCACTTATCATATTCACATACTGCAAATATTTGTGCAGCTAGGTTTTCTGGGTCCCCTCTGCCTAGTCAGAGTCTTTAACAGCTTTCCTCTATGCCTTTTTAACATGGATTTCTTCTGGGCTTTCCCTAGACAAGTATTGAAGAACATGAAAGAAGTGCAAAGGTTTTGTTTCTCATGTTTAGCTAGCAGTGCTCTGCATTGTCTTTACTTGCTGTGTTATAAATGCACACACTACAGATAACACAAATAAAACCCAGAAAGCAATAAGAGGCAAACAGAGAGTTTCAGAAACAGAGGGGCATTGTTTTGCACATGTGATTTGGGAATATGGGGAAAGAATTAAGTGTTTTTTAAAACTTCTCAAGCTTAGTCAGGATTTCATTGGGTGTTTAGTTTGTTTAATTCAGATGTTGTTAGCTTAAATTATTCAAATCTAAAAGCTATTTAAGAGGCCTTGCAAAAGTTTATAGTTTCATCAGTAATCAAATGTATAGAATATACCTCCAGTGTCAAAACAGATTCCAGTTGATACTGGATGTGTTTTAGTTGCATAGCTTTTCAGGAGGTGAGAAGCATCAAACAGCTGGGTGAACATGTGTGGTTTTGAATTTATTCTTAAAATATGAAAATCATTTCAAGATTAAAAATGAACCTTTAAACAGCAGTGGTATGTCAAGGGCTTGAGTGGGTAAGGGAAAAATAAGCCAACAACAACTGACTATTTGTAAGGATTTTAAGTATTTTATAAAAAACACATGCCTCTTTCATAGCTGTCTTACAAAGTACATGAGAGAGGTTGGGCATGGACCTGTGGAGTCATCCTGGGTATTCTTTTCCACAGTGCCTAGCCATGGGAGTTGTCCTAAGTCACCTCCATGTGTGTTGTTTCCTCCTGAAAAGCAGTCATCCCATGTAAAGGGAATGCTTGCCTTGGAAGGGACACATCTCTCCAGGGGTTCAGAACTGCTGGGAGTGCAGGTGTCTGGACACCTGTCTGGTCTTTATTCCGACTGCACCCACCATAAAGCAGCAGGATGTGTACACAGTGGCCATTTAAATTCAATATATTCTCAAGGCACAGAATGCTATTGTAAACTCTCCCTAGCAGAGGCAAAAGTGCTCTGACAGAACTCAGAGCGTTTCCTAACTTTGCAGTTACTGTAGCACTGAGAAGCCAACAATCAGCTGAGACAAATTTGTTTTACCAAGCAACTAGGCAGGAAAGGTAGACAGTGTCATGAATTATCTCCATGTCAGATTCAGGTTTGGTGTCCCACATTGCTGTTCCAAACTCCAGATTGCTAAACTCCATTTTAGCAATCCAGAATTCCATTTTAGCAATCTGGAATTTGTCCTCTTTGCTTGTGCAGCCAGATGAGAGTGAATTATCTGCTGTGTTTGTGTATTTTCAGTTACCACAGAAATATTTATTTGAGAGAAATCGTTAGAATTCTTTAATAATTCCTTTTCTTTTGGATCCTTTCTTTTTTTATTTTCTTTTTAATAAGGAGTATTTCTTTAATTCCTAATAATGTAATTATATCACATGTAATCATGTTGTTATAATAACAATGAAATATTGTAATGGAGGAGAGAGAGAGAGTGACAATGACAGGTTGAAAAACTGTAAGACTAAAACTGTGCAAGACGCCTGCTAATTATTTGCAGTCAGCTTGATATCATCAGAGATTCTCAAGACAGAAACTGCAGCAGGAGACAGAGTTGATTTTCACAGAACACATGCAGTGCTTATCTCCTTGCATGTTCCTCACAATGCAACTCTTAGATATGAAAAAAAACAAAAGGGAAAAAGAGAGAAAAGAAAATGTGGGGTTTTTTAGTGTGGTATTTTTATTTTCTTTAAATGAAAGGGTGGAACTTCCCTTTTAAGAAGATGAAAAGTATAATAATAATAAACCAGCAGACTTGTTGAGGCAAACACATTGAAGTCATTCAGCAAAATAACAGCATGACATCATGTGAGAAAGATAGAACCAAAAAAGGGAAAGTTTTATAGGCCAAATAGCTTCTATTCATTCCCAAAGAATTTGTCCTACTCACACAAGAATTGGGAAGAAATAAAACCTTCATCCTTGGAAGCTCACAAAATACAAATATGTTGTCACAAATAGAAAAGGTCAAAAAATAAAAAAAAAATAAAATAAACCATGACTCTAAACAGGAATGTTGCTGAGAAATACTGACTTGCTGCACAAAAAATCAGAGCTGAAGGTTACTACCAGTAATCCAAGGAAGTCCTAGAGCCATTGTGAATCACTGCATGCTCTTGTTATCTTACATTTTCAGCAAACTAGTGTTTGCATATAAAAGGATGATTTCTGACACTGTTCTATCTTGATCTCTCAGAGCAGCAGGAAGGAATTCAGCAAAGTGATGCCCAGGCACTGGCAAATTTCAGAAACGTGAGCTGCTACACAAGCTGATCTGTGCCCTGTAGCTTATCCTGTTCTTAGGCAGATAATTGTGCTGTCTAAAGTAACCCACATAGTTCAGGAGGAAATGAAGTATCTGAGTTCAGAAGAGTTCCAGGACTAAAGTACTACATAATCTTAGGTTTTATGTGCCTTGACATATTCAGGCTGCTTTCAAATAAATGCTGTCCTAAACACAATGGGGTAGGTCTTGCTGTGGTTGTTTTGAGTTTACCAACCCTACTTTCCAGCCCCAGGCCTGTTTATCTGCCCTGGGATGTTCCCACACAGCAGAACAGAGCAAGCACCTTCCTGAGCCCTTCCAGTTTGTTGTCTGTCATGATAGCAGAAATTGGGCTTCTGTCTTCAAGGTTTGGTAACAGGTGCACGTGCTGTATTGCACAGCCTGAAGGCCAGTTACCAGTGCAGCAGCTACAGTAGCCACACTTATCTCCTGCCCTTTCTTAAGTTTATCATATAGACAGTTAACATCCAGCATGGCTGTTGCTCCTCTCTGTACTCTTCTTGTTGTCTGGCGGCATAAGCTTTCCACTGTTCCAGTTCTGTGTGTCGTCTTCTCAGCCATCAGAACCTGCATTGTAAGCTCGCTACACAAAATCTCCAGTGTTCCTTGTTTAGGCTCTTCCAAGATCACTTTTCAGCCCTGGTCTTTATAGGACAGTCACAGTCTGGGCACAGAGCTGGATACCAGGAGCTCTGGCTGCCTTGTTAAGAAGCACATTCTTCACAGTTGCATCTACTGTCTCTTGGTGCATCTATAAAAAGAGAATGCAGTGCTCCTGTTCAGGATGGAGTGTTCTTATGGAACAGAGGTGGATGATATGCCTCAGGGAATTCTGGTTACCTCTGAGTAACCTCCATTTACTTTCTCACAACCAGAGCTGCTCAGCTATAGGTATGTTTCTTCCTTTGCTGGCTTTGGTAGGGAAATGATAATCTGCACTCTTGAGTTTACTATACTGGAAAAAGATCTCCTTCATATGAAAGCCAACATGATGATATTTTTGGTTGATTTGGAGGGGACAGATTTTCCAATGTCATAGAATGCTACTACAATAGATGCCATGACATAATATACATAGCTTTATTAATATTTTTCCAATTACTTTTGTCTAGATGATTTATTGACAGTTTTCTGTAACAATAGTGCTTGGAGGTTTGTTTTAAAAATCCATTTATGGTTTTTTTTACCTGGCCTATTATTACTTTGTGCCTTTCTGTAGTTCCAGGGCATCTCTGTGCAGATATCTGCTACCTGTCTCCTCATTGTTTCTACATTGTCTTGTGATGGCCAGCTGCCATTACTGCACCTTCCCTCCAGCTGTTAGCAATTTCACATCAGGTAGTTCAATCCACTTTCTTTATTAAAGATCTTAACATTTGCAGTATGCACAGAAATAAGTAGATTATCAAATTAACATGTAAAGTTCCTTGAAATGTCTGTTTCTGGGAGTGTGGTTAACTCATGCACTATGTTAGCCACAGCATAGCCAATAAATAGTCTGAAAAATACAAGACACAATTCAGTAAGGAAAACCACAAACTTAAGTGTTTAAGTAACAAATAATTCAGCCACCAGACTTAAACAGAAAATTATCTGAATAAGCCACTCAAAATAGCCTATAGCATGCTGTTGCAAAACAGGAAGAGTGGAAGTTTTGCTATAGCCTTTTAAGCAGTTTTACCAGTGCTTGTTTGCCTGTTAGCCTTTCAGAACTGCTAATATCTTTTACATTAGGCACCTCCTCACCCATCATCTTTTTAAAAGTTCAGTGGCTTGGTTTCTTTGTAGCTGCAAGCTGAGTCTCCTCTGAAGCACCTTTTAAAAAGCTTACCTGCTTTTTACAGCATGTGGTTTGTCTCACTGTGGAGCATCTGAGTGCTGCACAGAGTCCAGGTCATGGTGACACACACAGCAGCTGTGCTGGTTAAACAAGCTTACAGAGGCCCTGTTTTCCACTCCTGCTGCTCATCCCGACTCCCATGCCACCTCTTTTGCTATGTTGTGGGCTAGCATGGAGCTGAATCAGGGAACTCACCCACCTGAAAAATAACACTGGAAAACCCCACAGCCAAACAAAAGGTAAAGCCCATAGACAGAGGCAGGAAAGACTCTGGAGATCCCGGGGAACACCTAAGACATACTACCACCATAATCTCAGGCATGGCCACAGAGGGCAGCTTCACAACATTTACTTATTGGGGCATTCATCCTGGGAGTTGTCCCACTGATATTTTGTACTAATGAAGATCAGACTGGGTTGCGAAAAAGTTGTTGATTAGGTAACGATACATAACACTATGGGTCATTTCTTCCTGCTAGGTCCATAGCAAGTGGAACTGCTCAGCAGTGAAAATCTAAAGAGTTGCACTGGGAGTTGGTGCTGACAGCTGGAGAAAAAACAGGTGATGAAGGAGGAGTCAGCACCAAGAGCTGACTGTTCATTTGCTGCTAAACACACTGTCAGAAAAGCAGAGCTTGGCTTAGAGACACAGGGGTTAATTAGTTGGTGTCAGAAATACAGGGACGGTTGTCAGTGTGCCACTTGGGTGTGTTCATGTCCACACTTAACAGTGGATATTGCTGATACCATCAGCAACAGAGAGCAGGACAAATTCAAGACAGGAAAGTAAGAGTGACCTGGCTTAGCTTCTGAATTTGTTGCAGATAAATTACTTGCAGAGTTCTCTCTGGTGAATGAATCTGATCTGTTACTCATCAACTAAACAAGGCAAAACAGAAGAAAAACAAAGCCACTCACCACCTCTAAATGTAGTGGAGTGAGGGTGTCAGGTATACTCAGCTCTTCACTCCAGAGGGAATCTGCCAGCCCTAAACCTGCACACTCTGATAGCTGCTCTTGCTGTACACAGGGAAGAGGAGCAAAGAAAAAGATCTTGAGAACACCACAGAGAGAGTCATCTGGAGTGTTCAACTCTAAACAGTTCTTTTATGTGAGAAGAAAGTCGTTATGAAGAGTTGAAAACTCCTTCCACAATACTGGTGGAATAGTGTTGAATGCTGTGGTAGGAATGTGCTTAGGATGTGTACAGAAAGAGTAAGGGAGCTGTTGATTTCAGGGGAAACATGGGTGTGATTTTCCTCTGGTGAATATTGGGAACTGTCTTGGAAGCAAGGACTTTCTCACACTTTTATGAGGTGAGCCAGACTTTTCTTGATACACTTAGGACTGTAAGGACTATGGTCTGAGAGGGCCACTGTCCTGCCTAGCACAGCCAGCCACATGACAAGGAATGGTTCGGCTTAGTGAAGCAAACATTTCTTCGACCCATTGAATGTGAAAGCATGAGGAATGGAGAAAAGAAAGCCAAAGGAAAATCAACCTTTACAAGAAGATACTCGAGGACTGTAGGGGAGGTAAAGAGAATATGGTCAGTCTGTACCAAATCTTTCTTAAACCAGATTGGGTTGAACAAGATAAAGTGTGGGAGAAGTACACTGGTGTGATCCGTTTTATTGACATACTTGTTTAAAAGTATCTTGACTTGCATGGGTAATTGTAATAACTTAAATATTTAAAGTCCTAGCAAGAAAATACTGCAGAACACGTGAATTAAGAACCCACTTTTTAAATTTTGGTGAAGAATAACAGTCAGCAAGACTCCTGGTATCACAGGACATTAAAGAATAGAAATTAAGATTGGTTTTACACTGCACAGCAGTGTTTTGAATGCTGCAAATTATAGTTTTGTGCTTTCTACCACAGGTCTATAGGCAACAAGATTTCTCTTTCCAAATGTTACTTTTCTCTTTAAAGAATGTGTGTACATGATTAAACCAAGCTTGCCCTTCTACCTTCTACCTACCTTTTGGAGAACCATCTTTCTATTGGTGTATGATAGGAAGGAAGATGGCACAATTCAGAAGAAGTTGTTTCAGAACATGCTCAGTTTAATTACAGGATCAGTGAACACAGCAATGTTTTCTTGGCAGCAGGTAGAAAAGCTGGCAGTTAATCAGTTTCTCTGGAGCACTTTCTTGGCATTTCATTGCTGCATTAGAAACTTGGATTTCATTTCTTATTTTGGTTTTTCCATTCCCCTGCTTCATTTCCTCTTTATCGTTCTTTTTTTCCTAGTGGTACATAAAAATATCATGCTGCATTCTTTGTAATGAAGACAGAGTCAATTCAGTTGCTTTTAGAATTTGTAAAGAGTGGTGGGATGTGGTAGGAATTTTGCATCTACATATGCCTTATCCTGTAGTAAAAAGGGAGCTAAGTGAAGAGGAAAGAGCTGACGTAGATGAGTGTTGAATGTAAACTTAACATACTTGCCATTGCTGAACTGCTATGTTGCAATGTGTTACATGCAGAAGAAAAAAATCAGTTAGGTAAAGAATGTAAAACTACTTGTGTGTCAGGCAGGAGAAGGGGCTTAGGGTAGAAGGACAGAGAACACCCACCAACAGTACTTGTCACTTCTGCCAGTCTTTAATCACTGTTGCCTGCTTGACTTCCTGCCTGCCCCATGAAGTTCATTTCTTTTGATTGCTGCATATACTAAGTTGAATGTAACACTTGGAAATAGATATAACATACTAAGAGTATTTTTCAGAGAAAATAGATTGTTCTCCTTCCCTTGTTCCTTTGAGAGAGTAAACAAAACAAACAACAGAAGTAACTACTGACTGAAGGGTCAGTGTCTATACTTGACAGAAGAGCATCATTTTCCCAATTTTACAACTCGGATTTCTGCTTTTCTGTACTTGAATGTAGTCCTGCATAGAGAACACGAAGAATTGTCTGAGAGTCTGCATGGACTAATGGTGGAGCTGGCTGAGCAAAGATGAGTCATAAGGAGAATTTGGGGAAATGGTTTGTGTACCTGTCTGGCATGCAGAATTGTCTCACTTTTGCTATGTTCTCTATTTTTATCATCTTTGCTTTTAATGCTATCTGAAAATGGTTTCAGACATAATTTACTTTTCAATTCAAAAGTTGCATTCTGTGCTCAGATACCCAGATGCTCAGTTATTTTTACTTTTGTACAGCATATGGAAGCCATAAACAGAGATTCTTCTTAAGAGCATACCATGCCAGCACTCTGGCTTTATAGTTCTAGTTCATTTTTCTAACTCTCTGTTCTATGCAAGCTCATTTCATCCAAAAGAAAAAAACATTTGAAATAGTTTTTCTGTCGTCTTTTCCACTTACTTATGCCATTGTACAGCAGTAATTGGATATGGCTCCCATTACTAATTCACATCACATACATTATCAGGTCTGGTAACAGTTTCTCATTCTCCAGATTCTAGTGTAGGACTGGAAGGAGTACCCAAATAAGATAACTTCTAAGTTTTTTGTCTTTGGATGTATTTTTGTTCCAGTGCTTAAGTAAAATACTTGAATTGCTATTTTGAGGTCAGCAAATCAGAAAGTAGGGCAACACTTTAGTAGGTTAAGATGTTACACTGCATTTTGTGAATGCAGAGCTTTAGAGGTTGGTTTGTTGGGTTTTTTAGTAGATGAATTGTTAAACAGGCTTCTGCACACCTGTACACTTCCATAAAGGCAAAGCAAATGAAAATGTTGTCAGAGGTAATGAGGAACAGGACAAAAAGAGTTAACAATAGACCAGCCTCTGGAAAACTTTAAACTTCTCCCCTAAAACTCATCACAGCAGTAGCCTACAATTTTAGTTGAAATTTTGCATGATGTCATGAAAGGATCTTCATGTTTCCAGATTTAAAGTGCTTAGGGGAGTCCAGTCCTAGCAATTTTCTGCACTCTGAATCCAGAGTTACTTTTCTATTTTCACTTTCAAGTGTTAAGAAATAGTTACTTTTCTTTTTTCTTTTTAGGGTCTTCATTGTATTTATTTCTCAACAGAACACCTCTTTAATCACATGGTATTTCTCTGATGTCTCAGTAGAGTGTATGATTCTTCTGTAGAGGATAGAAGTCATTTGCAGAGTAGAGGTTTACTGTTAGCTTGCTTATCTCACTATTTTCTGAAACTAAATATGAGAAAAAAGATTTTTCTGAACTGGAGTCGTGGTCATTTATAGCTTACTTTTGGGCCACATAGTGTAGAAAGCAACTGAATTTATTTCTCATTTTTCAGTCTGATTTACCTTTTCATAATCTTTTTCATATTGTCTCTTTAAAGTGAGTTGTATTATTGCCATTTACAATATTCACCCATGTAAGAGTGAGAAATGGAGGACAGAAAGGAAAAACAACTTATAGTCTTAATAGTTCTTAATCAGCTACTACTTTTGATACTTTAAATGTGGTGATTATTAATATGGAAAGCTCTGGAAGCCTTAGTAAGCTAACTTGATCATGTGAAGAATGCCAGTACTTATTTGGGAAAGTTCATGATTTGTACTCAAGGATTAAGCCAAGAGAATCTTGTGACCTACGCAGCCTGGCTCTCCAGTGGTAAAAATGGGATTTTCTTATCTTCAGAGAAATAGTAATTGAGACAGGGAGCAGGGGTGGAAGCAGACAGTATACATTTATTGTAAGAGCTAGCAGTACTCAGTGTGTAGGGAGGTTGCTGTTATAGCAGATTGGTGGCATCACGATAGAAATGTAAAGCTAAACTGCAGTACGTGAAGTATTCCACAGAGATGGATCAGAGCATGCCTGGGAAGCAACAAAGTGGTTAGGTCTTTTATCTATATGAAATGTTAGGTCTGCTCTCTTCAGTCTGAGTTATCCTTAAGAAATTTGTATTCATTTGCCTGGTATTCAGGCAGTTGCTCTTCCCTGGGTGTTAATCACTTAAAGCCAAACGGATGACCCCATGTCACATTATGGTGGGTAATCGGTTTCAGAAGGCTGGTGCAAGAGTTGGAGTGATGACATGAAATCTAATCCTATTTCTGATAGCAAACATTGACTTGACAGAGTCAGTCAGCTTCAATACTTCAATTCCTCAGTTTCTACAGCTGGGCTAAGAATGTAATTTATTTGTTTAGAACCTTGAAAAAAAGGTCTTTGAAATATGAACAATAAAGGATGCAATGCATAAGGGAGCGCTGGGAACCAACTCCCTGACTGAGAAAGTCACATCTGTATCCTTTTGCAGGGCTCACTGACAAACAATCTTGCTTATATTTAGAGAGACATTTAGGTGCCATGCCACCTCTGTTCTTCTCTCTTCATCCTTATTTTAGTGACCTAACTTAATATATTCCACAAACTGGAAGTGAAAATAAGATGCAAAAGCTCTAAGGAGCATCGCTTCTTCACTGGAATCTGCACAAGAGACGTAAAACATCACTGGTTCAGTGTAACTCCTGCCTTTTTGTATTGCTTTTATTTCCTTTCAACAGCAGATGCCTGTCAGCAGGCAGAACCGTAGTCACTGTATAAACATGAGGATTCTGTTGGTTTCGTTAAGAACTACGCAGGCCAACTCCTTAGCATTCACAGTGCAGAAGCCTCTGGCATGCACCGAGAAAAGCTTCAGTGGCAGCTTTTGTGGGAAGTGCATAGGTTGGGTGATGGCAAACTCCTTTCTGTGTAGTCTTTTGTACTGGCTTTTGTATTGTACAGATCAGTTATAAGGGAGTGAAGCTATAAGGGACAGATGCAGGCACGCTTCTCATTTCAGTGACATCAGTGGTTTGGTTTGAGCTCTGGGGAGGAACTCGTACATTTAAAGCTTCTTGCAAGGAGCTGATTTGCAGGGGAAAATTTACCATCATTACACTCCTCTGCTCAGCTGCAGCATCTCAAATTCATGTTTATTCATATCTTCCTTTGTGATCCTCTTGAGTTGCAGTTGAAATAAAACAAATTATACAATGAGAAAAATATAAACCATAGCAGTACCTAAAGCAAATTCCACCAGTGCTGCCAGAATCATTGTTCAAACAACAGAGTAGTTCAAAATTGTTCGTGAAACATTTCAATGCATTTAAATATTAATTTCCTTGCTTGCTCAGCACTGTTGTATGATTGGGGATTTTTGCTTTATAAAAAAACCTTTCAGTTTTTCTAAATAATTTGGCATGAAAAAGTAGGCATGGATATTTCCTTCATCTCTGTACTAGTTTCTCACGATTTAGAGTTGCTAGTACTTCAGATTCCACATGAATCTTGGCCAAGGTCTCTCTGGTTTTACTGTCATTAGTACTGACCCTTCGCTGTGTTGAAAGTAAACCAGAAATGAACTCAGCATAGAAATGTGTTAGAGGGAATTTAATCTGGATTTCCAGTTGATTTGAAAGCAACACCTGCTGAAATCAAGACTCTACTCCATAAAGTGAGTATTTCACACCAACCTATGTCACACTCATAATTTGCCTGAGTGAAAGGTATAAGGGTGTTTTAGGCAAAAACTGTAAGCATGAATCTCTCCTTACTTTGGGCATCTAAAACCTAGGCACCGTGATGAACAAGATCATTGAGGAGTACCCTGTTATCAGGAAAAAGAAATGGCCACTGCCAAAATGTTACTCATCCTCTCTCATGGTAAGTATCTCAGATGGGTAGGATCAAAGTAGAACTTGCTGAATTTTAAGAGACTTTACCCTGGATCTGGATTTATTGCACAGAGCTGCCATCCGTAGCGGGGTTTTGCTGTGATGTCACACTACAGCCATGGAAAGGTGGATTTTAGAGAAGAGAGCATTTTTTTGCATCTACTAAAGCGAACCATATGTGTATATATAGTTCTGTATGCAGTCATGTATATATACACACAGGTAATACATAGGTATTGCTCCTTAAATGATTATTTACTGCAGTGAGAAAGAGCCAGGTACAACACACTACCTGTATTCTGAAATGTCCATTGCTTTGATGAGTTTATAATTCAGACCTTGGCTAAGAACAATCAATATGGCTGTAAATTTGAATGTCAAGTAGAAATGGGTATTTCAGCTATAGGAGCACAGATAAGGTATTTATTGTATTATTAAAAATGATTTAATAAGTATTTGTTACATTTGTAACATTTGTTATTTCCATAAGGATTAATTACTCATGCTCTGTAGGAATTCTTTCTTATACTCCACACTGAGTTTATACTTTCCTGTAGAGACTTCTCTTTCGGCTCTAGAATAGTTTTTTCCATAGAGGAGGACTATCTTATTTCAATTCCATTCATCTTGACATTCCATTTGCTGCTTTACTAGGATTAACAGAGTGTTCCAAGTATTTTAACAGGAAAGTAATACATTCACAAAAATTCCCATTAAAGTCTTTATCTTCAAGTTACAAAAGACTGCACTTTTTAATGATTAAAAACTGCATACTGCAGCAGCACATACTTAGAGAATGGTTCTGATAGAATTTGTGTGGCATTGATTTGGAAAGATCCCTTTCTTTGTTAGCACATTCTTGTGTCTTGGAGCTTTATTACTACAGTAATAAGCATTGAATTCTAATTCCAAGATATAATGTGTGGCTATCAATGCCTTGCTAGCTAACACTGATTTCTTTTATTATTAAAACAGTCCCCATACAGAAAACTTCAGTTTTAAATCTAGAGGATCAAATTGTATTAGGGTTTGGAAACAAGTTGTGCCACGAGCACAACTGAATAGCACCTTTCCAACAAAGGTTTATTTATGTTTCTCAATTTCATGAAATTGTGGCAGGATTCTTAGGTCTTTATGTTGTTGGTTTTAATTCAGAAGGGAACTCTAGGTAATTACTGGAAGTATTGGAGTACATTACATAAAGAGCAGACTAGGTGCATTTTCTGTTTCAGTAGATAAGCACTAGAGCACATTAACATGAATTCCAGGTTCAGTAGGCCTGCTTGACTATCTGTGAGCCATTACTTCAGAACAGTTTCTCCACCTCTAGCACTTGGCAACAGAAATCCAAATAAAGAGAATTCCCTGGGAAACATTCTGAAATGAGAAGTTTCAGAATCAGAGAACGCTCCCACATGGGTCCTCCAAGGGCAGTACTGCTGGCCTGTTGTTTGGAATGAAGGAGTCCCTCAAGTTCCTGTGTAGATTGCTTCTGCAGTAATGCGTGAGTAGGAGAGAGATGATTTCTCAAAGGCAATATCTACAGTGATTTGTCACACACAGTCAGATCTTTAGTTTGAGCTATTCTCAGTTCTGAAGCAAAGCTCTTATTAAGTCAGTTGTGCAGTCAGGAATGTGGTGTTGCAGTTTCTAATGCCTGTCAAGTTATCAGTGTATTGACCAAACACAAATGTGACTGATCGCTGGGAGATACATTGAACGTCAAATGACCTGCTAGAACAACAGGGATATTCTTCATGCCTGAGGAACTGTAGATATTCTCAGCAAACCTAACAACAAAGAAATGCACTTCTGAATTGTTATTATTGTCCATGCACTTTAATTCTCCATCAACTCCTGATGGTTTCTGAATGTACACTCTTGTTTGCATTGTATACACATATACTTTCTTTTGCTTGCCTTCCTGACAAGTTGCCTGGTTTTTGTTTCTCAATGCTCTGGGATGGCAAGGATTTCCAATAGGAATTTGAAATGTTTGCCCATTGCAGAGGCAGTTTTTATGGAATAGAAAATAATTCATGCATGCACATATAGGGTTAATCAGGAATCGTTTGGCCACTAAGCACATCCTGCAGTATTCACTAGCATGCCCTGTACTATGAACCATCACAAATTTTATGTAGATGCAATATAACTTGGCATTGTGCAAGTCCCTACTGGTGTTTTGCTGTTGTTATAGATCTTGTATGTCTTTTAGTGTGAAAGAATCCAAAAACCAAAGCCAAGAGCTGACTATGGAAGAATTATGCATTTGACTTCATATCAAAATAACTTCTGAAACCAAATTTCTACATCTCTTGATACATTTACAGATAAAATAGTTTTGATTTTTCTTTACTCATGTATTTAATTGTTTAAAAATAGGCAGCTGGAGTAGGAACAGTTACATAATGTCATTTTGCCAACAGGTTCCTTGGGCAAGAGCTTTTCCTGAAAAACACAGACAAACATCACTTCAGCCAATTGATCATTCTTCCCCTCCCCCAGTTCCTGTGAGCACCTTCACCAGTGGAAGTCCCAAGCTTACTTCTACTCCTCGACCTGTCAACAACAGCATGTTGCCTTAAATGCATAAACATCATTCCTTACAACACCCTTCAGATTCAGGTCAGTTACTAAAGGGAGGCAAGTACAGTATTGCTTCAGCTTTTTTGGTTTTCTTTTAAAAAGTCCTTTTTGTGAATAGTTTATTTTTCATTCTGTGTTAATAGTGGATTTACATTCTCGAGTATAAAGACTTGGATGTAACTGCAAGGTTTAGATTTGATAAGACTGCTGAACCTGCCTGTAATATGCCTCAGATATTTTAGAAGACTGAACTTTGTCTTAAAGCAAATGACAATAGCTACAAACCCTGGCAGTAATGGGAGCACGGTATATAAATTCTTAGGTAAGGAAAAGACTTTACCAAACATTCACTAACTATATTATTTTCAGAAAAAGTCAGCAGTTTCAAATCAATCCTGCATTCAAACATTATATTTTGCTAAATCCAAATATACTATCTCTTAGTTAAAAACAAGAAAGTATTTTCTGGCTACATTCCTCCTGCCTTGTGTTTTGGTGTAAGGCTAATGTACAGATACAATTCTGTGTGTCCATTCCATTTACTGTTTCTGGAAAAGGTCCTAGGAGATTTAGATTCATGTGGCTCAGATATCTCAGAATTAGCTTGTTGGGACATTTCTTTGGAAGAGAGATTTGTCTCTAAATTGTGCCAGGGCGTTTTCTGGAGTCCAGGACAACCTGAGCCAAGGCTTCAGTTGATGTGAACTGGCATCACACTGCTTGACTCAATGCTGAGTGAGGTATGCCAGCTACCATCTGATTCTTGTTTTTTCTCACAACGTAGTAAATGAGGTTAGCAGAACAAGTAACAAGTTCCCCATTAAGGTCTCACTTCATGACTCTGAAATTGAACAAGACATTGAAGATCATTCAGGTTAAATTTTGTGTCTAAATCAGTCTTCCTTCTTGAGAAGTGATACTTGTTTTGGGATACCTAACCTAATATAACCTGGTAACAAAAAATAAAATGGAAGTCTCCTTTAGGCAGGATGATGACTTTAAAATGCTACACCACTGGTCTTTTATGACAGATGAGCTTCGTTCTACCTTAAACATTAAATCTGTCAGACCCATTATTAAGAGAAGTGTTATCAGACAATATTCTTTTCCATTTTAACTTAGGTTTATTAGCTCCGTACAGCTATGTGGTAGAAGCTAAGGAAAAATATCCTCAGAGCTCAGAAGAGCAATGCTCCCTGTGTCTGGTGTGTCTTGCTTGCATAGGTGATCAATTTCTCTTCTGAAATACCTGCAGCAAAGTTGGTGCAAAGCTGAAAGACGATGGATTCTTTAAGCAGTGTGCTGCTCCTGTAGGCAACCAGTCGGCTCAGCTGGCACATTTCTGCATTCTCACAGCTTATTATTTCTGTTACAGGCCTACAGGAATTCCCTTGATCCAGAGCTGAACAGCCTGCAGAATGATGAGCCATTAGCATCCTGCTTTCCTCTTGCTGCTGTTAAGGTACAGTAGTTCTGTAACATGGGTTATCTGCTGCTATCACAGTACAAATGATCACACAATGGGTTCTCTGCTGATTATCAAATATAGAGGTCTGCTGCCATGATTAGACACTTTGGAGAAATCTCATTGCACTGCAAGAAGCTATTGACCTAACAGAAGACTTAACTGAAATTTGCACCTTATAGGCCATCTTACTGGACTGCTCACATTCTGAACATTTTACAGCTACTCTTAGCCCTAGTTGCTTAATTAGTTGAACTGTCTCCTCTATCAAGAGATGCCTGTGTTTCAGTGTGCTGTTTTACAAAGGTCATATCCCATACCTGAATTTATATGTACATGTCAGTCTCTGGTCTGTTGCTTAAGTTTTAATATTCCAGATCTGAGAAACAGAAGAAACCAGGATAAGCAATTAAATAAACAAACTTAATAAATAACTAATGGAAAAATTACTAATTCAGTAAGTTATTGAACTTATTAACTTAATAAATTGAAAATATTTAGCATGCCAATAGCAATACTTCTGTGCTACAAGCCTGAGAGTAGTTCAATTTAAAAACTAATAACCTCTAGTTGACTAAAATTAATATGGGGAAGTAATATGCTACCAAGAAAACTATTTATGTTTTCAAGGAAGCCAAGCATCTGCACACAAACAATTTCTGTCTTGTAGCAGAATGTTGTTCAGCATCTGAGAATACAGAGGGGAAAAAAAGCTTTTGCTTTTTCTCATTCCAGACAGACAGAAGCATGTTTATGTCACCAGCTATCCATGTATGTGTGACACTCTCATGAGCTTTCAGTTGCTGGAAGTGTAAAATTTTTTTATTCCTTTCAATGAACACCCTGCAGATGCATCTCCTGTGTGAGTGCACTAAATCAAGAAGGAAGGAAGTCCTGACAGACCTTCTGTGTATTGGGCTGTGAGCTCCCAGGGGGAAACCAAGGCAAAGGACACAATTCTCATACAAATGGGCAAAGGTATCTACATTCCACAGTGCCAAGCAACCATCAAATCCAGAAGAGATTCCTAGTCCTCATCCTTGCCCTTCTTCAGGCATCTGGGAATCATTGAAGTCTTGCAAGTAACTGAAAAGATTAGCCCGTGTCTTGCTGAAGTATACATTTCACCTACCTTTCCTAGGCTTTTTGTCTCTTTTACCCCATATGGTGAGACAGGATATTAAAAGAAGTTCTTCATATTTCTTTGACAGAGTGTAACAACATTTTCCGGGCAAAATGTGTCACAGTTTTCTCCACAGTGTAATACTGTTATTTCTCTAGAGGCACAAAGACTGGCATACCACAAATGTTAATGGTGCTTAAAAGCCTGTCTTAGTGGGAAAGGGACTATAAAAACAGTATGGATACTTTTGTAAGAGAAAAATCAGAACTTTTCTAAAATAGTTGCTCAATAAAATAAATGATACCCAAAAAAATCATTAGAGTGTAGGATAAATGTCTCTTCCTGCAACCCAGGAGGAAGCCCTTTTCCCTTTTGTTTTTCTCATCTGTGATTAATATACCCACCTCCTCAGTAAACCCTGATACTACCTCACTGCATTCTCTCTTTGTTTCTCCTGGTTTATATTATACTGCATACCATTACAAAAAGGTAACTAAAAGTGACCTTTGAGATCTATACAGGAGAATTGTTAATGTTTATTTTGGCAGATCTCACTTCAAATACAGATTTGGTGGTGATATCAAGAGTCAAGCACTATCAGTTTGTTCTAAGGCACATAGAGGCCTATATCACAAAAATATCCAGGCCAGGAGTGCTAAATAGAGGTGTAGAGCAGAACCCATCGTAGTACCTGCTTTATACTGTACCAAAATACACAGCACTTAACTTTCAATAATTACAAAAGACAAGCACATGGAGACAAGCTCCAATATCTGTAGCAGGCAAGGCTTCAGGTACTAAGAATAGAAAGCCTTTTTACAGCAGAATAGTTTGGGTATTGACCAGTTACTTTTCTTTTTCCAGTAACACCACAACTTCCCAGCACATTTCTGTCGTGTTCAGATGAACCAATAAACTCCTGATACGACTCCTGATACTGCTTATCGACTTGTCACGCGTGGCAGTGCGTGTTAGCCTGCAAAAAGAGAATGTTTATCTCTTCGCTCCACTCAAAGCAAGCAGCAGAATTGAAAGTGCCTGTGAGAAGCAGCTGGCAAATAGCCTGCACTCCAAAGAGGCTTTGCTTTTACTTTTTGTTCCCGTAAGTTTTCTCAGCACATTTTCTGTATTCCTAGTGCTAAAGATTGGCAGCAACTACCTAAAGTACACAGAAATGTTCCAAGATAAGGTCCATCACCTTAAAACTTTATTTGGTCTTTCCAGTTTTTTAACACCTGAGGAGCTGGGAGATGTAGAGTCACAGGACAGAAACAAAGTCCTTATCTCCCAAATGTGTTTAAGCCTCCATGTGTTACTGCTGTGTTCTGGTGCATTAGCATAAAATACTGAAGTGATTTCAGTGTTCCATGGGTAGAAAGGCAAAATACATTTTTCTGTTCTCTGTAATATAAATCCAAGGTAAGAATGTGTCCATAGAATGTATAGTAGATATAATATTCATACCATCCAGTATTATGCTTCATTAGAAATGGTAATGTTTTTGTGCAATAAGATAAAGTTGCTGTTACAGGTATAGTCTGCAGAATTTGGTGCTCTGCTTGTATTAATTCCTAGTTGAAACTGTGTAGCTAAACAGTTTGCAGTGCAGGATCAGGGCTGTAGGCTGTTTTGCAATCCCGTTAACAATAATAAAGGCAATACTGGTAGGGAGTAGGGCGACATGAAACTCTGAACAGTTCACCATTTGTTGCTATCTTGCAGGTGACATCTGAGGAAAAAAATCAACCAAACCAAACACATAAAGTAGCAGTAATAAAGGTCATGTGATCTGCTTGCTGACCAGTCCCAACTGGTGCGTGCAGCACAAAGGACAGAGTCCTTGTGTTGCCCTGCAGGCGGAGGACGGGTGCCTTGCAGCCTCCCAGCCTGGTGGCAAGGTCCTGCCAGAAGGCATTTTCACCCCAGCTCCAGCTGTGCCCTGCACTCTCTTTCCATCACGTGCACCAGTGTGTTGGATGACCCCTACAGAGGCATGCTTTCATTGTACAGCCTGCCACACCAGAGGCACGTCTCCGTCGTAGGACACGATGCGTGGAGTGTGCCGCTTTATGGGAAAATCAAGAGGCTTGAATTAACCAGCTGGTGTAATTTTTCCACTCAGACACCATACTGGAATGGTAGCAAGAGGTACATTATCAGGAAACTGCAGCTGTGGCTCAGTCTTGACTTTCTGGCAGGAGTGTCTTGAAAAGGAGTTAGCTCTAGTTTGGGGGTTTTTGGCTTCTAGGAACTTTCTGTTTATTAACTGGATAATCTGCGAGGAGGGAGATAGGAATTGAGCTGGTGCAGAGAGATATTATGTTAAGGGCAGAGCTGACTTGCCCTGGCCTACTAGTGCAGATTAAAATGCATTCTGAAATTAGCTGTACTGCTGCCTCAGAGAGCATGCAGCACCTTGCTTTGCTCAGGTTCTGAAAAAGACCTTTTACACCTTCCTGTGACTGGCTAGAGGGGAAGTCAGGGCCCAGACCTTGACTTCGGAAGCTCTTGAATTTGCAACTTTCATCTTGTAATGCTCAGACTGGAACCAAAACTCCAGAATTTTCATTTCAGATATGTTCTAAGAAGGGGTTTGTTTGCCTTTTTTGTTTTAGATATACCCAGAGTTTTAAAAGAATATCACTGTGAAATTCTGGTAGAAATTAGAATAAATTTATAAGATAATAATCTTTTCTATTAATTATCAACATATTGAGTCTAGATTATTTGGAGTCCAGGTTATATCACAGATTCTATGTGTGTATCAATCTGCAATCTGAAGATCTTCTGAACACCCCCAGTTCTCTTTACTGCCCACTCCAGTCATGGGAAAACTTTGTTATGGATTAGTTCAGAACTCCAAAAATGACTAGCACAGATTCTCTGCCTTTATTTATGAGTATCTTAGTGCTTCCTCTGACACAAAATTAACCTGCTGCAATCCAGTTCCATATTTATGCTGTTCTCACCATTGAGATGTCTGAGTGCCTCAGACAGCAGTCATAGCAAGGCTGTAAATTTCTCTTTTAAAGGAATATACAAAACATAATTTTTCACTGGAAAGGTAAAGAAAAACTTTAAATAGCTTTTTGTGGAAAAAAACCCAAACAAACAAAGAAACAACAAGCAACCCAGAAGTCAACAACAAATCATTCTGGTTAAGAATTCCAGTGATTGAGTAGATTATTTATCGGGTAATATCATTTGTCAAGTCTAACTGCTGGACAAGTTAATCATCTTCAAATAGTTCAACTTCTATTTTAATTGCTTAAGTGTAAGATAGGTCATGTTATCTTGACTGAAAGCATGATAATGAAATGTGTGATTTCTTTTAATGATCTTTATTAACTTACAGTGATTCCTTGTATTTCTACTCTACAGACACATTGGCAAATCTTCTTCCACCTCTAACTAAGATGTCAGCACTTTATAGCTTACGTTTGCGCTATTTTATAATACAACCATAAAGATCCATTTCAGTCAGAATCTTGGCCCTGGCAGTTTAAATTTGGCAATAAAAAAGCTTATACACATTTAAAATGTAAGGAAAATGAAAACAAACCCTGTTACACAGATATAATCAGGCATCAGTGGCAACAAATTTAACAAAGTCTGAAACAGTTTGGTGTAATTGGGAGATGTGGTAGTGACCATTTGTTAATGGAGTTTGTGTTTGTGTGCGGTGCTGCTCCCTAACCGACCATTTAAGGACAAGATACATTGGAGGCTCATCATGAATGCTGGCCTGCTTCCTTTACCCTTCATTCTGGCCACATTCTGGTCCCCTGTTCAGAAATCTAGGTCTTTAATCTTTAGGCTTATTTGCAGCATCTGAGTGGTGATCTCTCTCTGAGATGCAGCTGACTTGCTGCTCTGCTCACAATAGCTCTTCCTTTTCCCACCTCTTTCTCTAACACAGTGTGAAACTAGATGGCTTAGCTGTGCTTTTCTGAACAGCTTCCTTGTGCCACAGAACGGTGCTGCTGCCTGCATTCAAACTGTTAGTTATGTATGGTCCAGGGAGCTGCACTGCTATGCCCTCAGTACTGACTGCAGCAGAACTGACACTACCTTAATTCAGTAAGAAACTGGATCTAGCATATCAGAAGTCAAATAACCCAGTAAATAAATAAATACCATTCAAAGGGATGAGACAAGTTCTGTTTGCTGGGTAACATTTTGAATGGTGTCTACACAGCTGTGATAATGTTAAACTTGAGATAATAATGGGCTTGTTCAATATATAAATGAGCTTGGTTTATCTTTAGCCTGTTTAATAACTGCATGTATTTTCTGCTGGTTTTATTTCTCTATGATGAGACTTGGTAATTGCAAAAACTTTCTATACACTAAAACCCGAAGCGTTAATGCTCTTCCATTTTGTCACAGAAGGAAAGGGTTCCCATATTACTCATTTCTTGGCACTTCAACATTTAATATCTTTTTCACTGTGGAAACTCTATTTGAAAAATACTACCTAGTTGCTACTATTCTAACTTTTAGAACACCACCATGAATTTGATAATTCATGCTAATGACTCTCGGTCCTAAAATTAAAAAGAAATCAAAATCCCTAAGAAGAGGCTAATAGCAATCTCTGCTTTGCTCATATTGAAAAAAACCAACCAGAGAGCAAAATTATCTTTTACAGAATATTGAATATTGAAATCTCCTCACAGCCTATTCACAGACAAAGTGCTCTTAGCTTCAGGGGACAGTTTTACAGAAGGGTTTTGCAGTCCTTCCTTGGGCCTCCATCCGATCCAGAGGTTTCTGTGCATGCTATTTCAAACCAAAATAATTTAAATACTTAAAACAAACAATTTGAAGCAAATATTTGAATGTGAAGGTTTAACTACACATCTCAAACCATGTGCTTGGCTCTCATTTTCTAATGCTCATTTACAGAGTACGTGTTCAGAGGGAATCTGATTTTTGCTACAGCCTCTATCTGTGTAAGTGTGTATGTAAGAATCAGCTGAGATCTGAAGGAATAGATGCAAGAAATTTTATGAAATATTGCTTGTTAGGGAAAAAAAATTCGGATATCCTTAAAAGATTACACATGAGATTGTAACACAGCACAAATTCAGATCAGTTTTAATGCTCAAATCTGTCACAGTGTTGTTACAGTGTTGAGTAGCACAGGCCACAGAGGAGCTTTATCAAGTAATTAAACTCCATTCTGTTCATATTAGCAGTGTCTTCTGTAGAAAGGTGATAGCATGTGTGGGTCTGGGAATACTCCATTCACTGATCCTTAGTATTACTGAACTCCATAGGATATGTGTGATCTTACACAGGATTTTGTTATAAACATTCTCAGTTAGATGCAGTCTCTTTAGCTAGGAGTGTAATTTGGAAATAAAACATTTGCTAAACATGCACACAGAGAGCAAAATCTTTACTACTAACATTAATAATTCAGTTAGTCTAACACCTTGTAGGTAACTATTGACATTTTAAAGGCTGCATCAGCCTTGAGCCAGTCTGTTACAAAACCTTTCATTTATGTCAGAAGGTGCTAGGAATCATCTTGTGATCAGCAGTCCAAATGGAAGCACTCGACTATTGATACAAAAAATTAGAATTAGTATACTAACTGATTTTTATACTGCTTTCTGTCTATCCATACACTTCAAATACTGTTGCATGTTGAAATGCATATCCCAGCATGTTTTGACCTGTGATATAATATTGTGCAACATGGCTCATTCTGTCCTTCCAGAAAGTAATGTTCTTGTAACTGCAGAATTTATCTGGGCATCAAAAGTTCTGGGTTGCAGTCGTAACAGCAAGCTTGACTTAACCTGTAAGGCTTTCCTGCCTGAAAACTGAGGAACACTCCTTTAGCAGAGTGAAGAAGAGCATTTCCTTGGGGATTAAGCTTTAATACAAAATGGGTGGGGAGAATCTACCCAGCTAGTTTATTTCCTGTGTCACCAAATATTTTGCAGGCTATTTTAGACATTGTCAGAGGGACACTGTGATGCCATATATCTGCTGTTTCTTTTAAGCTAGTCAGTGAAGACAAGAGTACATCTAACACCAGTTAAAGGACTGTCCTACACACAGCTACTGTAATGAATGTTACTAGCACTGCACACATCAAACTGATGATATATTACACTGCAATACCCAGATTAGGGAAAAAAAAAGGGTTTATACGTTCTGCCTTTTCCTTCATGAACTGTGGGAATCTGCAGACTTCAGGGGAACCTGCCACCTAGCAGGGATAAACTGCGCCTGCAAGGCTGAAGTGTTGGCTCTCCTGTCACACTCACCTGGAGGGAGGGGTAGAGAGGAGCCGTAGAGCATGACTGCATTCCCTACGGACTAATGCTATCCTTCCTTCCTCAGGGGAAGCCTCACACAAAGACCCTTCCAGCTGAATAAGCAGTGGAATAGCTGAGAAGCCAGAATGTCTTTTCTAGATGTTTATTTCGGGACTGCCTGAGAATTTGGTGTGAGTATTTGTGTGCATTTCATTTCAGTAAAAGCACTGAGCAGATCTGTGCATTTGATAAGTGGCTGAGGTATGTTCTTAAAAGTGGTTTCTGTTCTACGTGAGGTTCACTAGAGCAGTCATTCAAATTAGCTTACAAGATCTGTGTCCTGTTTTCAGAGACACACACACTAAATTCTTATGTTAAAAACAAGTTAACCACACCAAAGAGTGAAGCTCTCACTCTCAAGGCAAAGTGTATTCCTCTTCATAATACCATGCAGTTATCGGCATGTCCCTGGGATTTATGACTTATGACATTTGTTTACTGACAGGTGGTTGCATGTCTTGCCATTTATATTTTAAGCAACAGTAAACACAACTAAAAATAAGATAAACAAAATTCAGTGCATTTTTTTAGGTGTTTTTAGAGAAATGCTGTACTTATAAGCTAGGTCTTCAAGTAGTTCACACCAGGCCCAGCAACACAGAAGAATACTGCAAGAGCAATAAGGATTTTTAGGGGCATTATGGTAGTGTAATGGAAACACATCTGCCCCCAAAAGTCCCTCATTTTCCCTGCTGTGAAGAGCCATGCAGGAAGTGGTGAATGCTGTGGAACATCAAGAATGAAACTATAAAGAACAATTTTTAAAATGAGAAAGATTTTCCAACAATACTTCAGGATTTCATAATTTCCTCTTAGTCTACTGCATAGGAAAACTGTAGATTTTCAAATAGCCTCTAACTCATCTATTTCAGATGTAGGAAATGGCCCTGTCCGTTCGCTGAAGTGGTTTCTGAAGCAGCTATCTTATAAATACTGTTGTTATTGGGAAGTTAAAAACATGCATAAAATACAGACAATCCAGGGCAATTTTTGTTCTCCCAGCTCCCCCCAGAAAACTCCCAAACCAGAGTAATCACCATTAATAGTTGACCTGCAGCTCTCATTTTTAAGGATTTACTTCAGTGACAGTTCATAGAAGAAAATGATATATAATAAAAAAAATCACATCATATCTTTCATTTTCAAGAATTTCAGAGTATTTCCCAGCCAACCATGTGGGCACTTTTCCATACACACAGAAAGACCACTCAGAGTAGGAATGCAAAGAGAAGCCCCAGTTTAGTGGAGAGAGAGCACTTGGTATTTATCCATCTCCTTAGCAAGAGGCAGCATGTCTGAGCTTTCAGTTATGCCTGTTCCATTGACATGCCTAATCCACACTAAGCACCTAACAGGCATATTCCTCCATGGCTTCTTGTAGCAGAACATATAAAATACAGTAGGATTGTTGAAAAAAAGTAATGCCTGATTCCTCATATATTATTTAATAAGGTGGTTCTGTGTAATGCATTTGCTCTCTGTTTGTCAGAGCACTAAAAATGAACCCATTTCTTTCCTTAGGTTCCAGAAATGTTACTGTTATCTCACTTGTGGTTTTTGTTGATGTAGGTCCAGTGACTTCAGGGGAGATACTGCTGACTTACACCAGCATCCAGGCAGCTGCTGACAGAGGTGTGTGCACTTTGGGTAATTTGAAATAGGCCTTTTATTACAAAAGGAAGCTTTTTGCCAGTAGTAATATATAACAAATAGAAATACCCCTTCAGTAAAACTACTGCATTCAGTTACTTTTACTGACCATTGTGGGCCAATCCAGAAACATCCTGGAAGGATTTTTCTCACTCTTTCCTAAAAGCATTTGTCTGTGCCTTGGTTAGATGACTGACAGAAAACATTTTGTCATTTTGTTTTGTTTTAATTCTTATCCTGACCCTCAAGATAAAAGAAAAGGTATTACTTGAAATAACTGATGTCTAGCTACTATTTTACATCAGTTCATGTAGAAAGGCCATGAGCCTAGTAAAAGGATTTGGACTGTGTGGCTGAAGCTGAGATACTTAATGCATCAGCACTGCATTACACTGGTGAATTGTAGCCTCCCCCATTAACAGCTAAATTAAAGTATTACAGCAGTATTAACTGAAGAGATGAAAGTAGTTTTGTTTTAGTTATTCATGTGTATCAGCAGTGTAAGCATTCATTATATCAGGAAATCAGATAGGACTGATGCTTCATTTTTAGGACTTTGTTTGAGCTCTCCTAGGAGCAGGTATGCTCTGAACAGGAAAAGAAAAAAAGAAGTACTTTAAAATTCTGGAGCCTGTCTGTAGAGAATTATGATTCCATTGTGAAACATAAAATGTTAATTGAAGAGCCTTATATTCATCAGGGAGTCAGAAATCAGTGGTAACCTCCTGAAACCAGCCCCTAGGATGTAGTCGTATTTGGCTAGCTCTGAAAGCAAGTTTCCTGAGCAATAGATGTGGTTTTATTTCTATTCCCATTATCTTTATTTATTCTGTAAATGTTGTGGAAATGCCCTGAAAAAATCCACAAGCTGACTGATGCCTATCTATGCACACATCACCTACAGAAACACTGCCCTTGCACTGAAACCTTGTGAACAGAAATTATTTGGGTGTTTCAGCAAAAGGCAGAAAGAGCTGAATCTTTGCTTTTTTCCATATTTGTACCTTTACCAAATTCCATACACATTTGCATTGTTTGACTGAAAACATCTTATGACATGGCAGCAAGAGATTTGCCTATGTATGACTGATGTGCACTGTGAACAGGGCAAAAGATGCCTTAAATTCATGTATTTCATCAGAAGCTTCAGAGTTTCCAGCTGCATGGTCTGAAGTGGGTTTGGCAGTTCATGCAATACAAGCTCTCTTCTACTACCTCTTCCACTACAGGTTCAGCTTCCAGGTGATAGCAATGTTTTTCCCCTAATATTTTACAGACATCAAATGAACTCCCCCTCCCCCCCATAACCTGCTAAATATAAAGAAGGATTTTTGAGTGATAGCTTTGAAGAAGGTGCTCTAAAGTACTGGGGAATGTTGACACAGATTTTCTATGTGGCCTGAGGTCCAGGTTTTACACAGACAAGTGGTGCTGATGTGTAACATTAGAACAGAGGGTGAAGAATAAGACACAATTTAAAAATCATTCCTTGGGTGCCTGTGCTCTTGCCCTGGAAAAACTCTGGGTAGTTTAGGAAGGGACTGATTTTGTAGCCTTTACTAATGCAAAATTTTCAGTTGTTCCAGGTCAGGAATTTCCAAACTCGGGGTCATTGCCTCCCTCTCTTTTTTTCTATGGCTAGATCCAAGGGGAGTCACAAAACTTTTCTGTTGCAACATGAGGTCAGGAGATGTCAAAGGTTGAGGCCCTGCTTCAGAAAATGCAGGCCACAGCCCAATCCCCAACCCATGCCACTGGGTTCTGGTGGAAATCCTGATCTTTTCCCTGCTTTCAATACAGTTTCAAAAGTAAACAGATTAGGCCATTTGATAATCCTTTGCTGATTCAGTGTTTGTAAGCTTTTTTTTAAAAAGGTTTGCTTAAAACTGCAGAAAAGTCATTCTAAAAATTGGAGCTTTAAATTTAGCTTAAACAGAAACATAGCTAGTAGGGCTTTCACTTTTATAAATACTGCAATAAATAAATGGAGTTGCTATTTCTAACTACTATATTTTCAATAATTCATGACAGTTTTTATCTCAAGAAAAATTAATTTTGATTCCAAACGTACCATCTACTTTTTATCTTCTATAAATTCCTGTTTTCATTTCAAATAGCAAGAGAGACTGTTCCCAGGTATTTAATTATTCATGGTGTGGATAAGCAATGCACTTCAGGAGTCTCAGCTCTGATGCCGCCACCCCATGCTGCATGCAAACCTTGGGGGAAAACCAGGGTGAGGGAATGAGATCAAATTTTCACAACGCAGATGTTTAGGGAGTCCATCAGTGTTTTGTCTAATCATCATTAATTTGGGTAACACACAGAAAATGAGCAGACATTTAAAGCTTGATAGATCCGCACGATGTTCACTGTAGTGGGAAATTGTCTGTTTCTGCATGCCAGAGACAAACAGGAGCTCTTTCTGCGAGCTTACTAATGGGAAAACAGGTAATCAGAATTCTGTCTGAGGAAGACCTACAGAAGCCTAACTGTGTTCTGTAACACTGCTCAATAATCACTGGGATAGAAGGAACACATCTGAGTTGTATGTGTCTTCATCAGAGAAACAAACAGAACCTGTTTGAAAAAATTACCTACAAATAGCTGGTTACCAGAGTGCAGGATGTAAAGCACAGCTTACTGAAAGGACCTACAGAAAATTACACCTTTTCATTTAAGAGCTTTAAAGTAATCGTTGGTGAGAAGCAACTGCTCTATTTCAGCAGAGCCAAGTTGATCTTTGCTGCTGTTCGGACATGTCAGTTTGTTTCTCTTTTCCCTTTAAGCATGATCCTCGTACTGATCCACTTTGTGATCTCTGATTCCCTGCTCTTATCTTCTCAGAACACCAGGGAAGAGACCACAGGAGTTAAAACAATCCAAATCTGACAACTTCTCATTCTGGACAGGTCTAGAATGTATTCACCAACTCAGTACTTTAACTCAAAATTTAAAAAACCCAATAAATATACAGTTCAATTTGTAACTTAATTGACTTATGAAAATTTAACCTTCTTCTAAGTGCTGCTTTTGAATAGCATTATTTCATGCAAAATAGTAGCTAAAAGGCATATTAGCAGCACGATTCTGACCTAAGCTCATCCACATCAGATTTCAGTCTTAAACAAGCAAGGAATTTGTTGCACGGAGGTTTGGGTATGTCCTATTTCAGCAATTTTATTGCTATAAAATGTAAAATACCATAATTCCATAGAGAAGTCTTGATAATTCAGCATGATATCTATTTGCATGCATATACAGATCCTGCGTGTGGCCACGTAATGCCAACAACTTCGCTTTAACAGTGTATCACTGTGTAACTTCAGCTGAGTTTCCAGCCCTTCTGGAAATAATCAAAATGATACAACCTGGGTATCATTTTGGGTAGGTCAGCACTTAAAATGTATCTAACTGTCATGATAATCTGACCACAATGTGAATGTCTAGATGTTTTTGTGTAATTTAAGCAGGTGATTAGCTGGCATAAAATGTCAAAACTACAACAGACACATTTACACCAACTGAGAGGATGCTCCTGTGTGTATTCTGTGTGCATATACTGCATACAGGAGCCATTAGATACATTATGTGAGTGTCAGGTGTTTCAGTCCTAAATATATGTGCAGAATATTCAGAAGCACAAGAAAGTTCAGCTTATCTACCAACAAATTTTCAATGCTTACAATGACATGGTTTTTTAGTAAAAATCATGCTTAGGTTCTTTAGGATATTGATACCAAAATGTAAACAGTAACATGAACTGAAGCAGCTCTCCCAAGCTCAGCTTTACAGTGTCTTACTCATAAAAATATATTCTATGAGTACAAAAATTTGTAGTCTTTAAATTGATGTATAGATACAGACCACAGACATGCAGACACACAAACACACACATGTACAAAACCAGCTAGCTGAAGTAATACATTAAAACTGAACACTGTGTGAGCAAAAAAACTGAGGAGAGGATTGCCAATACAAATGTTACTGGTGTTCAAGGTTTAAGCTGCCTCTCTTCTCTTGGGACTTAAGTCCTTTTCTCCCAGTTCACCTGTATCAAATGACCACTCTTTGAAACCTAACTTTTTGTTCAGCTTTTGCTGGCTTGTTAAGAGAAAAACACCACCAACAGTTAGAAAACAGGGGGGTTTATGTTTAACTTTCAGAATGGTAGCATTTTCTATCCACTTTTTATTGCTGAAGACAACATCATTTATTTAAAGCGTATAGTAGCCTTTTGCTAAGTGCAACAGTAGTTTACTACTAAGTTTAGTGTCCACTAAAAGAGCCATTCTGTACTGGTTTCTTTTGCAGAACAAAGTGACCACCAAAAGCGGGACTTTGTGGGCCAGTTGGATAAAACACAAGCTCATCTTGCCCCCAAAACCCCGACTCTGGAACCACAACATTCCGAGACTCAATTTGTAAGTATCTTTGTAACATAAGCCCAATCAGCTGAGAGAATCACTGCTTATAAAGTGGGTAATTTTCAGAGTAACAAAAGAGAATATTGTAGGGAAGTCACAATACACACTCTTTCGCTTTCTAGACAGCAAGAATTGCTAACAGATACTAGGTTTACTAAGGAGTTGCCTATTGATTCAGTAGGCAAGCAGCACCTTCTAGAATCATCTGTAGAATGTCACGGGGCTCCCCCAGAATAACAGTTACTTATTAGACCTAGCACTCCAAATGTCTGTTAAGGTTTCTTCTCAAATTGAGTAACAATGGACTTGTTTATCTGTTCCACTTTGTTTCAGACTGAAGTTGACACATTATAAAGAGACACATTAAAAAGAGTCTGTCATTATTGTAAAGTTATTTGTATGACACACTAGAAAATATTTTCACTTCACTTGAAACAGTTAGGTCTGTTCCCACTAACAGAAGTAGTTTCAAGTATTCAGCTGCATGTCTAAATCATACTACCCTCAGCATTATGTTTCTTAAGAACTTCCTTCAAAAAAGAGAAGGAAAGGAGAGATCTGTAGACAAAAGGAACGTATTTTCTAAATCCTCAGTTTATATTTCCAACAGAACTTCTAAATAGAGTCCGAGTTTAAAAGCATTTAAGTTTACAGTTGGATGACTGAAGTAGGTTAATGCTGTCAGTTACTTTAAAATGAACTAATTACTGTGCTTGAAAAGCCACTTACTACATTTATTCCGCTTTTGATGATCAAAATACAGAGCCCAGGAATGCTGTCCTAGCTGAACTGCTGTGCGGTCAGCACATGCATCTTGAAAGGGCAACGCGGAGAAGTTGATGGACGTTCTGGGTAAGTAGAAATGTTAAAATAAAATCTATGGCCTCTACAAAGAAGAATTAGCTGACTTATGTATGGCTGTGATGATTCAGATTTTTCTTAAGAGTTACTTCACATGAGCTTATCAAACACTACCTATCGGCACCTTATCAGCACGCTTGCGCTCCGCAAAGTCGACCCCAGAACGCTCCTCTAGGCGCCGGCGGCCGGACGCCGGGGAGGAGCGGGCACCTGTAGCTCCCGAGGGTGCCCAGCACGGCGGCAGACTGGCCCCGTACCCCGCACGGCAGCGAGGCGACGCGGGGCCGCTTCCTTCTGCCCGCTGTCCGCCCGCAGGCGCCCCCTCGGCGGCCTGCGGNTCCCATGCCATGCCACCCCATCTCCGCGGCAGGGCGCGGCCCCGGCTGCCCGTGGCGGCGGAGCGGGGCGCGGGGCGTCGGCCCCACCTGCGGGCCGCGGGGGAAGGGAGGCAGCGGGGACGTGCGCGGGGCCACGCTTCTCCCCGCCGGAGGACGGGCGGGCGGCACGGCGGCGGCGGGGAGTGCGGAAGGAGACCGCAACTTACCGCTTGTCGGTGCCCCCAGCCGTGTCCCCTGCCGAAGATAAATAGCCGGCCGGAGCCGACGGGGATCCCGGGGAGAGGGTGCCGCTCGGCCGGCAGGTTCCCGTCCGTGAGGGCAGGCAGCGCCGTGGTCCTCGCTCCCAGCCGGCTCCTTCCGTTGGCAAAATCCTGACTCATTACATAAAAAGATCACCCTGCCAGGCGCCCAGAAACATTTCTTCATCACGGTCACGCCACACGCTGAACAAGAGGCCACATCAAGGGGAGGGGGAGAGGGGGAAGCGGAGGGGGAAAAAAAATCCAGAAGGGTGGTGTATTTGGTTCTTTTTTTNAGGCGGGGAAAAAAAAAAAAAAAAAAAAAAAAGAGCAGCCACCGGGAAAAAAAACTAGAGGAGATTCACTCATTGTTGCCACAAAGACACCTCTCCCCTTCCCACTCCCTCTCCATGCTCGTTCCTCCGACAGAGCTACAAAGCCGTGCAGGCTGCGCAGGGAGTTAGAGCCCAGCCCTGGGCTCCCTAACTCCGCGGGGGCCGTGCCGGCAGAGCCGGGGCTCGGACTCTGCCGGCAGTAGGTGTGGTGAGCCCACCACCGGCCGAAAATTATTTTTTTTCCTAGAAACTACCTCCAAATATAGTAACAGGGAAGGGGCATTCCTAGAAATTCGGGAGACGTCAGAAAGGGAAGATCTGTGAAATTCAGCTTCACTTCCTGCAGAGGGCTCCTAGCACAGGAAAAAAAAAATCAAGCGAGCAATAAAGTGGTTTTCATGCTTCTCTGATCAGATAATGGTTAAAAAAAAAAGAAGAATGGTAAAACACTTAACTCACATTTCTCTGATACGATTTGGAAGTTTCATGTGGGAAGAAAGCTAATCAGTAACCCCCTTTCCTCATTTTCTACTAATGTTTGTAGATGTCTATCTCTTGTATTTACTTTCCCCCATGTCCTGTGTCAGCAGCGACAAGGAATACGCATGTGAGTGAAAACTGGGCCAGCTGCTGACCCTCCGTGGAGCACAGGAGCACTAGTTCCCGTGTGTGTGTTATTTTAAACAGGCTTTGCGTGTCACATCCTTCACGCTACACTGATGTGAATAATTCATGTTATTGCTGGAGATGTCTGCAGCGTTGTTACTCGCATGAATGGCAATTTGTTGCTTTGCTTTTATTTAAGGGCCCCAATACCAACAACTGCTGGGCACTGTCAGTCCCCACTGACTTAATGGCATCTTAGGCTGTTAATTAATTCTGCTCAGCAATCCACAGGATCAGGCCCTGACTGGCAAACAGAAATTGGGACTTGCAGACAACCCACACAGTCACGAGTCTCCTCAATCTGGGTATGTGCTCTGTCCTTGTGTCCAAAACCCAATGCTTCTGTAGTCCTCTATTTAAAAAAACCCCCATGCTATTTGGTCCATTTCAGAGGAAGCAGAAATGAATGTTTGCAAAGAGTGACAGCTGAAGATGTTATTATATGCTGTTCATGATATGAAGACGTCAATGTATTGGTAATAAAGCATTATTTGCAGAGGAGTAGCAAAGGTTGCTATAAAAAACACAATAGCCAGCTTTTGGGGAAAGAGAATAGATTTCAATGTGTGCAGCTCTTACAGGTTAGTTGAATTTACGTAATGAAATTCCCCTCAGCCACATGAAATCCTTGGGTTTGTTCTTGGAATTCCATTCTGACTTGCAGAGTCTTCTCTGCCCCAAATCAAACAATAAACCCACTGCAGTCTGGCTCTACTTCAGTGTGTTATTAAACACTGACATGTAATCAAAGCTCAATTACAGACACCTTGTGTGTCTGCAGTTTTGAAGGGAGGGAGCACAGTCCACCTGACAATCCTAAGCATACCTCAACTCCTTTGTTTTAACTGTTACTTTTAACTTTCAGAGAGGTGCACCCACAGTGTGCTGTAAGCAGTAGTGCCTGGTTAGAAGTAGATTGCTTTTAGGTAACCTCTTGGAATTCAACTCTAGTTAATTGCAAGAAGGCCTTTTTAAGCTGGCTGGCTTATTTATGGCACACTGCTCTACTCTGCCTGTCACTCTAATTTCCTGAGTCAAAGAGTGAATGGTAGACTTAAGTTCAGGATCTTTTGATCATTCAAAGAAATGGATGTGCTGTCCTCTATTGGTCATACTGGTTGTCACATGTAAAATTCAATTAACTCAAAGAGGCAGCAAGAGGCTCTGTTAAAGTGACAAACATGATGAAACTAAATTCGATTTCCTTCACCTTTGGCTTTCCCCAGTAACACTGCTCAGTGTGAGGGGTTTCTAAATAACGTCTGAAAAATGACGCAGTGATAGATAGGAGAAGCTGGATTAAGGAGGGGACTTACTTCACATGACTCCATACTACAGATTGTGCCCTGGGATCCAGCCCCGCAAGACTCCAGCTGCTGTTGTAAGCACTTGCCATGCTGGGCATGCTGAGTGACACTGGGAGCTGCAGCCTTCCTTGGCTCTAGGCTGGTCCCTGCTGGGCCAGGGCTGCAGAGGGGCTGCAGCGCTGCCAAGCACCTGGTGGGAGAGGAAGTTTCCAGCTTAAAAGACGTCGCACTGTCCTATCTGGGGCCACACGTGCCAGTTTGGATAGCTTGTGCTCACGTGTAGTGGCTCATGCTATGTGATGTGGTGGCAGCTCTGCTCTTCTCAGAGCACTCCACCTATGGCAGCTCATTTGCTAGGTACACACAATGCAAAGTGTCACTTCACGGCTCATGGGGTCCTCTGGGGAGTCCTGATGTGTAGAAATGCTCTCCTCTGCTCAGTGGTGCTAAGCAGCAATAACAGGTCCACTTTGGGTCCTCATTTCAAGAAGAGTGTGTAGCAGCTGGAGAGGATCTGGGGGATTGTGGCAAGGACAATTAGAGGTGTAGAAAACCTAACCTAAAAGGAGAGATTTTAAACTTTGGGGGTTGTGTTGTCTAGAAAGGAGAAAGATGAAGGTAAATACAGTAACACTTTCAAAAAGATTTAACATTGTGGAAATGAATCTGTGCCATGGCGGTCAATCTCTGTAGGTATGTTCATTATTTCTACACTTGAACTGCTACTGGAGTTAGCAATTTCTGGTCTGTACTAGTTTCTCTTATGCTGTGATTTCTTATTTCATATATAGTTTTCTAATCACAAAATTAATTTCAAGTAAATAATCATAAGCCATGTCTTAAAATGTTACTTAGCAAGATTATCATCATGCTAAGACTTTAGTAGTGTTACTTAGCAAAACACAAGTTCTGTCTGCAGACTCTGGAGAAGCAGGCTCTGATCTCTGTCACAGTACAGCGGCTCACAGGCCTCCACGTGGTGGTGAGATCCAAGGTGGGTGAGATGCACTCCTGTCAGTAAAAATACATTTCCAAAAAACAAGGAAGAATTTATGACAGTGTTGCTCACAGGCAGGGGGGCTGCTCTCCAGATTTATCCCTGAGACTGTAGAGACAGAATGCAGCACTTATCAAATATGTGTTTTGTCCTTGAGTTTGATTGTTATGTTGAGTTTTGAAAACCCTCTTATGAAAGCACCATCAGGGACACGGCTGTTCCTCACTGTCCTTTGTCCCCAGGAGTAAAAATAGCTAAGGAAACAGAAACATCTGGGGTTGTAGCTCTGCATGTGCTCTGTGTTACTATTCAAAAATCACTCTTTGACATTTTTCTCCTCTCGAGGGGTTATTGGGCAGTGCTGTCACACTTTTCTTGCTAGGAATTTCAAGGTGAAAAATGATCTGGAAAGTTAGCACTGTGATTTCCTTTCTGCAGATGTCCCATCAAAGTTATCCCAAATTTGCTGAAGAGTCATTCTGGAGGTTGTAGAAATTGACAGTAAACTAATGTGCAAAAATGATACTTTTTAATTACATATAATTAAAAGTAATTTAATTAATACTGTCAGATAAACTTCATAATACTAAGTCTGTGCAAAACCCTCACTTTATATCAAATAAATGGTTACAGTCCTTCTTTAAATCAAAATACAACTGGAGTGATGATTTTGACTTCCCAACCAAATTTACATGTTTTATTTTAAAAGATTGTGCAAAATTTAGTGTAAATAATTAATGACAGTGGTTTTTATTCATACAATAGTACAAGTTTTTGATTCTTGACAGCAGCAGTGCTGAGTATGAGAGGAAGATTTGGCAGGAAGAGGACTGTGTGAACTAACTAGAGGTCAGTGAGGTTTGAAATGGTAAGCGAGTGTCAACCATGAATTAATAAAGATTTCCTTCACTTTGCAGTGCTGTTATTTGCATTGTTAGTACCATTCTGAGCACTGCCAGCCCTTAAGTAGAGGGGGGATGAGGGAGGCTGGTGGCTGCTCCCGGCAGCGTCCCCGAGTTGGACTTCCCCAGTTGCTCCTGGTTTTGCTGGGTGTGCCTGTGCTGGGAGACGGGTGAGCATCGTGCAACTGCTGGGAACCTGACCAGCCCAACCCTTCCTTACCCACTGCCAACCACACAGGGAATTCTTCCGTTTAAAAAAAAAAACAAACAGAAAATATACAGTGAACATTGATTGAAATAATAATTTTCAGTGGTTAGTGAGACAGCGGAAGAAACGTCGTCTTTTACTCACCAGAAGACAGGATTGAAATAATAAATAATTACATTAATTACAAGGGGTTAAACACAACGAAAAGAACCAGGAATTACAGGATGAATCGTGGTAGCCGCAGCGCGCGGAGAACGAGAGTTTGCAGAGGCTCCACCTGTTCCTGGCGGGAAGGAATCCATGTGGTGTGGTGGGTGCCGCTCTGCAGGGATGCTAGGACACTGATCCCACTCGCCTCCGGTGGACATCTGCTCCCTGCGCGTCTCAAACGCCTTTTGCTTCTTCCTGCTGAGCTCGAAGGTCTCGAACATAGGATTAAGCCCCAAGGAAGGTGGCCTGAGGAAAAATGTTTCTGTTGTTGGGAGCCGTGACCAGGGAGGTTTCGGGAACCGGTAGAGCAGCGCGCCTTTGCCCGATGCGGGAGGGGAGGCAGCAGTAGCCAGGTCGCTTTGTTGCGGCCTGGGAAGGCAGCTGGGGCGGGGAGAGATACCACCCCGGCTCGGTTAGCTGTGCTCGGCGTGCCACAGGCAGCCTCCGCCTCTCCCTCGGGGCCCTGCGGGGCACCGTGGTGTGCCGTCCCCGCTGCCGCTTGCAGGAAGGACTCCCTTCGCGCCGCCCTCCGCTAAAAAGGGATGAAGAATGCCGTCGCGGCCCCGCCAAGGCACGGACGGGGTTCGAACCCGTGATCTTCGGTTTACGAGACCGACGCCTTACCACTTGGCCACCGCGCCTGCGTTAACGGCTCTTCCGACGTCCTTCTATCGCGGGCGCCACTCCCGCGCAGCGGCAGTGCTGCCGGGCGCTCCCGAACGGTCCCGACACGCCCTCGCGGCTCGTGGCGCGCGCCTCCACCGGCCTCTGGGCTGTAGCGGGCGAGGGGTGGTGTGGGGTGCGCGTGGGCCAGTCCTCCTTAGGCGCGGAGGGAGCGGCTGTGGGTTCCCCTCGGTAGGTGTCTGCCGCGGAGGTGGCGTTTGCGGGAGGGCGCTGAGGAAAGTCCTTGTCTCCGTGGGAGCGGCCAGGCACTGTCCCGGCCGTCTGTGGAGGCGCTTGCAAGGGAAGCCTCCCGCCTTGAGGGTTAGGCGGGCGTTGCGGCTCGCGCCTTTCCCGCCTCTGAGGGAGGGCGGCTGGGCCGGGCCCGGCCAGGCGCGGGCTGCGCAGACACGGCACACGATGGCTGTCCCCTGCGGACTGGGACAGGCGGCTCTGCTCGACGGGGGTTTCCCTGCCATAAGATGGCACTGCTGCGTTTAGGTTGGAAACTGCACGGGGAGCGAAGCAGCCTTCGCAGAGCCGAAGGAACAGCTTGGGGAGACGGGCGGGGAAAGGGGGAGTAAAACTTTCCTTCGAGAAAAGCAGCAGACGTGCAAAACGTTGGGACAATTAAATGGTGAATATTAAATTAAACTCACTAAATGCCTGGTACTTGTTCCCCGTAAAAACTTCGTGTTCTGAAATGCAGAAAAGATACTAAAATATGTATTTTTCTAGGTTTAGTTTCCTAGATCTTTACGAGTGTGACCGGAAAACAAAGCTTTTTGTTTCTGTTTACTGTTCGTTGTGGAGATTCATCCCTGTAAAACTTTTGCTGAAACACTCAAGTTACATTCTGTTTTCCTGGATTAAAAGAATTCTGCTTGTTGATCTGTTTGGAGGTCCTGATCCCACCTGTGACCAGTCTGGGGTTTGGTTTGTGAAAGAAACATGTTAACAGAGGTACCTTTGTAAAGGCCGAGATCAGAGTTACTAATCTGGTGGTGCTGTTAACACAGGAGAGTTAAACGTTTAATACATCTTTTGGCATGTTCTTTGAACTGTCATCAGGAAAAGTCGTGCCTGGTGGCTTGACAATGAACAAATTTCAGTTCTTTAAAAGTGCCATTTGTCAGCTTCTCTGTGATAACTGTGTGCGCCTGTGTTTCAGCTAACAGAGTAATTGAAATTGGCCTCACCTGCAGTGGAAGGCATCAAATTTAAGTCAGCCCAAAGGTGATTTGTTCTGTTTTTCCAGTCCTTATGGGCATAACTGAGGGCCTAGGCAACCTGAGACCTTGCTGGAGTTTATCTGCTAGTTTTGTTCATCACTAGCTTTAAAGGACATACATCATCTGGACTGTGGAAAGCCAGAATAGTACTATTGTGTTCTTCTGTCTTCTGTTCCTTCCGTTGCTGTATCTAAACAAAGTGCTGTTTAACAGTGAGCTGATTTGTCCAAACAATAGTTGTTAGAACTAAAAACATAAATCTGATTTTTAAAACGTGTAATTGCTTGTAGTGTTTTTTGAAGTCTGGATACTTTTGTTTGTGAGTGGTCATTATCCAGCTCTGTGAGCAACCTTTGTGTGAAAGCCTTTATGCTGAATCCTCCGTATGCAGTGTTCTCTTCTGACAAAAGGTTTTTCAGAACACAACGTGAATTTCCTAAAGCAAAGTCTTTAGAAGACTCCAATGGTGAGAAGTGTCAGAGATTTTGTTGGAAGGAGAAAAAAATTACTAGGTTTTTAATTCCTTCCCTAAGCCTCACTCTTATGAGATGGAGGTGTTGGTTTAGGTGAGGGCTTTGTTTTAATGTACAAAACTAGGCTTTTCTACAAATCCCCCTGACTCTTTTCAGGAGATACAGGGGAACAATGCTGAATTTCTCCATCTGTATAACTGAGTTCATAAAGATTTACTATGGGGTAGCTGGAATGCTCCTCACTTATCAATGACTTGAGCCTTAGCTTTATGAAAGAATGTTTCTGTTCACTATTTTAACTTTTAATCAACAGCAGTTGTCTTGAAGAGACTGATGAAGGAAGCAGTGTTACGGCAGAGTGGCCCTGCAGCCCTTGTTCTGCAGAGAAGACTGGCAATTCACCTCCAGGTAATTTATGGGAAGGCAAAATATTTCCTAGTGTTACTCTATAAATTTATGGGTAAACACTTCCAAGGACAAAAAAAAAAACCAAACAAACCCAGCCTAGATGTAGCGTCTTAGATGCTCCTCTAATTTGTTACTTGGATTCTCTTTTAGAAAGGTCTCAGTGAGGTTGTAGCATATAAGGTGGGGTGTGGGGAAATGTGACTGCTGTCAAAGAAACATCTCCGACTTGAGACAGTAGAAATAGTCTAAGAAATGTATCACTCTTTAGCAACATTTGTATAATATGCAACAAGGTATTGGCAGTGTGTAGCATTTAATGATGTGATGATAGCCATTTGTAGAACATGTTTTAATGTATTCAGGCTTTACTGAAAACTAGGGGGTAGCTTGTGGAAAAACTTAATTTGGCATAATCTCAAGCTTTATCAGTCCTGTTAACATTGTAGCAGTAATATGAACACAGTTTGGGAGGGAGGGTGTTTATATTTCTTGGTTTTGGTTAAACAATCAAAAGCCTAAATTGCCAGTTGGCAGCAAAACAAATGCTTTATCTCTGATAGATGCTAGCTGTAAATTCTGTAGTGCACAAACACTTAGTGAGAAAGTGCTGCACGTGTATTGCAGTATTTGTTTGGTGTGTTGTATCTGAAGGTAAGTTTGTGGCACATACATCACCTACAAACTTCTGGAATGATTAAAGTTCATAAAGAAAAGGTATTTTATGAAATTTAGAGGGCACATGAAGTTTTAATTTGTTCAGTTTTATGGGTACTGCTTCATTGGCTTTGTACTATATGGCAAAGTTCTGATGTCATCAGCGTGCAACAGACTTCAGCGAGGAGAAGGTGAGTGAACTAGTGTGGAGACTGCCTCCACAAGAGGAAGTACAGCAGTAGGTATTTAAATGGAGCTTTGTCAGGAGAAGAAGCTTGTGCATTTTGAACAGCTAGTAGCTGATTCTCCTGAAGAAATGCATAGAGCTGTTCTAGAACACAAGCACAGCAGAATACCAAATGCAACTACAACACCCCACAGGCCAGCACATCTTGAAAGCCTTGGAAGAATTCAGGGAAGTAATGAATGAAAGTGGGTGCAATCTTTCCTACACCGTAAGTTATTTTGGAAACCTTTCTTTGCCTTATTATAGTTCTGAAATATCCCTTAATTTCTCACAGAACAGCCTTTGTACTTACTTGGTCTTTTTACAAAATCTTTTTCATTGTTAGAGAATTACAGGTAGCTCCTATTCAAAAAAATGTGATAGAAACACTTTCTTTTCTTGTTAAATTCAAGACTAGTTCTGTAAAGTTTAAAAAAGAAGCACAGTTTTGTGTAGCTGATCAGATTGTCCACATAAATTTACTGGGGGGTTGTCTCTGTATCTGCAACAAGGTAACTGAAGTGGCAGCAGAAGCAAGATGAAACACACCCAGTAATCTGTAATGATATTTTAATAGTTTTTTAACTCCACTTTGAGAGCCTTAGAGGGTTATTTGCATAAGTGAACAAAATCTTGCATTGGACTCACAAATGAGGTTGAACTATGTGGGAATATTCAGAAGCTTGCTGGATTGCACAGGCACAGCTTTCTAAGAGATATCTATGTGGCCTGATCTGAGCAGCTCAGGGGAAACTTTCCACCAGTCTGCTCCAGGGCAGTGACATGAGAGGGTCCCAAGAGGAACGGGTGCCTCTCTGGAATGCCTGATTTATTTGGTATGTCGGGTTGCTCTTTTCCCCTACCTAAAAAAATCTCACTTGTAGTGAGGAAGAAACTCTAGGTTTTCCCTTCATCCTTCTCCACCTTGGCACCGTGAGTCAGAACAAGGTTAGACCTTCCCTATCTCCCCTGCTGTTGCTTTTACATGTGACTTCAGTGTTGCAGCTTGTTCCCTGCTCCACCAGCACACGGTGTGGTTAAGTCCTCGTTGTTTGCTGGTGGAGAGGGGAACAGGCTGTTACTATCCTTGAGAGAATTCTGCTGGACACTTGACCCTCTGTGGTTGACAAAAGTATGTATCTGAATTATACTCTATTTTTGCAAATCTTACCACAGCATCTCACATTTGGGATGCGTTTAAACTAGTGCTTATTTAGTGATCTCTTTAGTACCCCTACACAGTCATACATGGTCAATGTGTGCGTTAGGTAAAGTCCTCTTCCGTGCTAGATGTTAGAAGACATTTTAAAGAAGGTGTTTTGCTCTTGTGAAAAAGAAGAGGGAATGTCCAGAATTACTTAGTACTTCTCTGCAGGTGATAGTACACTGCCAGAGCTTCTTAGCTTTGTGCAGTTACATATGGTTACTCACTGGGTAGCCTGGGAAAAGCATTCCCTTCCAAACTGTTCATTCCTTCTAAAAAGTATTGTGGCAGGCCAGGGATTCTTGGAAGCTTGGGATGAGGTCAATAAAGAGTCAGTTTTCAATGAACTGGCTAGTAATGAGGGGTGTGGGGTGAACCCCAGCAGCTGCACACGGTGAAAATATGATGGCAAATGACAAGATAAGGACTGTGTGGCTTATGAGCTATATGAAAAGGTCATTGATTACAACAGGTTTAATTTTTAGGGAGCCATTTCATTTAAACTGTATTGGAGAGTATCAGTAGGGTAGTTACACTTGTGCATACATTAGGACTTTATTATTATTTTTTCAATGACGAAAGTACTGAAAAGCCTGGGTTCTTACCCTACCTTTTTTTAAGAAAAGAATAAACCCCAGGAATTCTTACAATAGTATTGCTTTAAAAACAAAAAAGTCCAAACCTAAACTTTGAGAATTCAGGAAATCCCTATTCTTACAGATTTCCTTTGGAGTTTGTCTAAGTGATTTCGTTCTTCTTCCTTTTTGTGAAAAAGGGACTCGGAACACAAACCAAATGTTTTCTGACTTGTAAGAGTCAGAAGTTTTGATGATAATTAATGGTATAGGTTCACTTTTAAGTGGTAAGCATGGACAAATGGACACAGTTTTCCTTTTTTATTGGAGACATTTAGCAAAAATGCTGAAATATCAAACATTTCTTCAGTAGCTACAATATTGCCACTATGTACAAAATAGTCGATAAATGTAGTACACATATAAAAATACAGTATGCATTACATATATACAGTACAATGTGCAAAACATATGGCATTCAAACATATGGAATCGATTTCAGGGGTGCAAACAGCAAATACAAAGGCATCATGGTTTCTTATAGAAAGGCAATCCATAAACTGACGCCCTGATTGCCATCATTTGCATTTATTAAAGTAGTGCTTATATGAAGAGGGCCCTAGAGACAGGTGTCTGTCGTCTTCTTTTCACAAAATGAGATGCTGTGACATAATTAGGACTATGAAAACAAGAGGAGAAACACCTCCTAGGGTTAGCGTTACTTCTACTGCAAGCAGCACTGTGAAGAAAAACCCCATCTGGAAAAAAAAGCCTGTGCTGTTACTTAATACAAATTTCTCAAACAACAAAGCCAAATCTTTACTGTTCAACATCAAAAACAGCTTTGAAAATATCTACATCCTTAATTTTAAAAAAGTATGGACAATGCTTTTGGGGATTTGATTTCCTATGCTTCAAAATACAAAGTGCCTCCTTTGGCAATATAAATGGCAATGCTTTGGTTCCTAGGTAAATTTGTATAGAATTAGGATTTATTTTAGGCTCTTTTGAGTATCTGAGCTGTCTTTTTTTATAAAAATAGGGTGATTCTATAGTTATGAACCGTTCCCTGCTTTTGATTGAGAATGTGCTCTCCTAGCTAGAATGGCTTTTTTTGGCTAGATTTCTACAAATACATTTATGCACATTTAACTTAAGGTCTTTCTGTTCAGCATCAGAGCCTACAGAATGATGTAGGTGTCTCTTTTTTGCACTTCACCTTTATTCTCTAGCAAGCTGGTATGAAAGGCAGATTTGACGTTACTTCAGGTTTCAATGGATGCTTTTTATTGGCCATGTATGTACTAGATGCAGCTCCATTCCATTCATCTGATAAAGAGCCATCTGTACTAGAAGTCATCAAAAGGTGATTTAATAGACCACAATATAAAGAGTTTCAGCAGAACATTTACTAGAGATAGGTGGAAGATTTTTTTTTCCAGTTTTAATGGAATTTGCTTTAACTTAATAATACACTGAAGATGCCACCCAACTAGTAACTGTTGACAGCAGTGAGCTTCCCTGTGTTTTGATTGGGTAATGCCCTTCCAGTTAAACATACTCTGACCGCATTTTCTCGGCAATGAAAACAGTTCAGCAGCTTGTCCCTGGGTTCCAATTCTCATGCCTGCACTTGTCAGGCATCTGGGTGTTTGAGATTACGTAGCGCAGAAGTTTAATATCCACACTTCTGCTTTGATCACCTGCTTCCCTGAAAGGTAACTCCTTTTTGGTGAACTTAGATATCTTTGAAAGAAATGCCAGTATTAAGCAGTGATTATTTCTAAAAGTTGTGGCCTCAACTTTTTACAGGTCTGATTCTGCAAGCCCACATTGCTGGATTAGACTCAATTTCTGTAGAGAACAACTGACATGGATTCCTTTTATTCTTAGAGAAAACCTGAATTTATTGCAATGATTTCTTAACTATTTAGAATGTTAAAATTTTACCTGCAAACTTATTTGCCTTAACTAATGCTGAATGGCACTAAAAGTGCCTATCAAATACCATTTCTGTATTAAACACAGGATATGACTGCTCTTGATTACACTAGCCTTGCAAAACATGCCTGAGCTCTCATCCATGTCTAGAAGTGTAAACACCAACTTTTGATTTTCACACTGATAAAATGGTATTCTTAATTCCTTTGAAGGATCTAACAACACATTTGAGAAGATGTGTTCTGTTAGTGTACTGCAGCCATTCAATGGCAGACTCAGTGCCAGTGCTTTCCTTTGCAACTGTTCTCTTCATGAGAAGTGTTCAGTTCTGTGCAGTCAAACTGCACAGTCACAATTACATTTCTAAGATGTACTGTATTTGTGTTACAAAAAAAGTCTTGTAAAACATGCACACACAAAAGTCTAAGCAAAACCTATTTCTGCCATAACAGGCATATATAACTATGGCAAATATATCACATTTCAGAACAAAGTCTAAAGCAAACCATTATATATAAGGCTTAATACACAATTCTGAAATGTACAGAAAAGTAATCACACATTCTCTACACTAGAATATTTGTACTTTAAAACCAAAAATGATCCCTTAAATTTTTAAATAATATATATTTTTTTAAATAGACTTTTAGAGTAGAAAGCTATGCTGTACTGATAACAACACATCTCACCTGTTTGGGTTTATTTCTGCACATCGATTCCTATGGATTAGTTAACATTCTACACTGCCAATAAGGATAGTTTTGTAGCAAGATGACTTTGCCAGTTTTAAGCTCTATTTACACGCACATCAAAGGTGACAGTACAGTTGCTCTAGGTTAATTTGTCCTCAAAATTAATTTACTTGCCTCCTGTTTAATCAGAAGGCAGGGTCAAAAAGGGGTAACTCTAACCACACATACGTGGTATGATGTCTGGTGTATCACACATAATAAATTGACAGTACTGCAGAACACCAAATTGAATTCAGAATTGTTCCTATCAGACCAGAGTCCTTAATTCTTATAACAGCTGAGGGCACTTAGTATCTCAGAGTCTTAGCTCCCAAGATAATATGATGAAAAGGAATGCAAAAAGTCAAGTGTATTCATTTACTGTTACTGAAAAGTCCTATACCATCAAAATTTAAGGCAGACAGTCCATGTGTGATATTGTGCTCCAGTGTTGTAGGCACAGCAAGGAGGAGTAAGGAATTATGTCTTTCAACTCCATCTTTTGTTGTGAAAGTCTCCACAAATTGTTATTCTGTGTTGAGTTTCAGATTAAAGTAAATCCTGGCCTGTAAAACTACTGATATGATATATAATGCTTTAAAGTGCTGGTAACTCATATGATGCAAACATATGCTGAGTGTTTAAACCTGGAATCAGTGATATAATCCACTGTTTTATCTGAAGGCAATGGAATTTTTTAATCTTTAATAAACCAGACTGCATTACATATCTGGAGACATAATATATTTGCAGTTAATTCCACATTTTCTAACTAAATATTTTGTTTGATCTTAAAATGATTGTGTTGCATTTTTCTTTTTTAAAATGTGATAAAGGTTTTTATATAGTTAACAGCTACTTTCTGTTTTCATTCTCTCTTTGATACTTTTTAATGCATATCACTAAGAAGTAAGCAAAATATTCAAGGCATTTTTTTATTAGTCCCTACAAAACTTTATTTTTGGAGTGAGCTCAGTTTTCAGACCAGAAAACATACCATGTTTCCATTGGTCAGGAGACAGGGGACTGTTTCCTTTCATCTTAAATCAGGAATTCCCTACTAGGAAATAATTCCAATTTTATGTTTCATTATCAGCCTGCTTTATCTATGGCAACATTTAACAGCTATTACCTGAGAGACAACCACAGAATTTCAAAGAACTTTATTTGCATTTTTTTGTTGTTTGTTTTTGTTTTTTTTTTCCCAACTGCTTTCGTAATAGACTCTGAAAAAAAACCCCCAACCAACTGAGGGTTTTAAAAAAGCTATTTTCATGTGCTGTCCTGTGAGGTAAGAGCTTAATTTTTGCTATTATCTGTTTCAGGTATGACACATGCCTTCTTATCAGAAAACAGTGCATCCTGATCTGCTATTTAGGATTCTTGCTGAGCAGCTTCTCCGTTTAGCTTCCCTGATGTTACGTAGTGGCAGACAAAGCTGTTCAATAGGTGAACTGTTCATTGAGAAATGATGGTAGTGCTGCCCCCCTGCAACTCAGTCTGCTCCTACAAACATCTTCTGTTGAGGGCATTGGGACTATTCTTCCACAGATGATTGCAGGATCATAGTGCACAACAGCATTAATTAAACTTTTCCACTTCCTCAAACTGTTCTGATATGCTGAGATACTGGATTCAATGATCTAACAAATATCCTCAAACAAATTAAATTAGGATATTTATGATTTCCATTATAGTAATCTCTTGTGTGAAGACCACTGTTCCCCTCTGTTCACAAAAATAAGCTATACAAAGTTAAAAGAGTATACAAATAACTGTCTGATATACACATTAAAACCTAGCTATTAAATTCAGAGCATTGCTATAGAAAATTCAGTGTTCTTGCTATTACCTGGCATAGCTACAGTGGATTTCTTGCAGTTACACTTAATATCCCTTTGGATGCAGTTAAGTTCTTCCCTCAGGATTAAAGAGTGTGGGAAGAGTTTTAAAAACCACAAAACAAAAATATAAAAAGATGTTGAAGAAATTAAGAGACTAGAAATGAAATTTCACTGAACCAGCCAGTGCTTCCACTTGCCTTTGCCCTCACAATTCATTTTGAACCTGGCTCAGGCTGTCCACAGGAACGATGAAGTGCAGTGATACCTCGCCCTCCCCCGAGTGTTTGCTCGCTGTGTCAATACAGAGAGTTGAAATCTTTCTTTTGCTTCTGTAAGTTTAGCCATGTTGTGCTGCTCATTTAAGCATTACGAAGTCAGAGACATCTTTCTTACGTATTTGTGTTGCATTTACCTTGGGGTACTTGGAATCAGTGAGTACAATCATCCTTTCTTGACTTGTGAAATACAGCTTCCAGAGAGCCCTGATCTGCATTGCTAATAGGAGCATAAAGTAATTCACTGTTGTAAACTTGAAAATCAATAAGGAATTAGCTTCAAGAATTTGTTCTTCAGAACATTATTGTCTTAATTTATCTTAACTGTGGTCAGAATGGTACGATAACAGACCTCTGCTGTACAGAGACTTGCAGGTCACGTCTCATTAAGACGTTTGCGCGTCTTAATCCCAGTGCAACTGTAGATCTTGTGGATCTAGAAAGTCAGTGGAAAACACGCTGGGGGCAGTAGAACTGAGAGGAGTGAGTCCAGATGAGGAGCTGGGCATTGTAATGTCTAACCATTCCATATTGTCCAAATTTGTATCAGGGAGGTCAAGAGACAGACAAGAGTTATTAGTGGTGAACTGTGGGTCGGCTGTTTCCATGGGCGAATGAGAGTGATCTAAAATGCCAGAGTGATTAAGCAGATCGTTCTGGAGGTCTTCAATTAAAGAAAATGACTCTCTGTCCTCATTACTGCTTGTCAGTTGAGGAATTTCATTACCTGATGGTAAAGTTCCATCCAAGAGGGCTTCAAGTTGGTTTTCCAGACTTATAGACAAGCTGGTTGTTGGTTCTAAGGACACAGGAGGAGGGGCCATTTGGATTTGTGGTGGTGGGCGGGATATCACTGTATTCACTGGCATTGTAGTGATGTTGGCTGTTACTGGTCTCATTTTAGAAATGGGAGATGGTTCCTCCTTTATTGGAAGGGAAATCTCTGTAACAAAAAAACCCCACCTGAATTCAGAAAAGATAATGACATATATCCTCAGGCCTAAAACTTCCACCTCTTTTTTTTTCCCACTTTGGAATGCATCCATGTTGATGGAGGAAGAGGAATATAGCTGCTCTGATAATACTAGCACTACAGCCATCAGACTATGTCAGGTACTCTACAAACAACACAGTATTTTAAAAGAAGTTCTGGAGTTCTGCTTTCAGTAATACTTCAGCAAATCAGAGTCTGCATATTGACAAAAAAAGATTAGCTTTACCTCCTTGAGTTTTATAGTTCTTCTCACTAATTAGAATAATTATGGAACCAACACATTTCCTCATTTAGACAGGAATACCTGATGCAATTTTCAGTTCCATCCCTGTTTAGTACTGTGTCCACCTTGATGAATTAGAGCCTAAGAGATCCAAGTGATGTGATTAGGATACAATTATTCCTGATTCTAGAATCTAAAACTACTTTTCTGTCAGGAAGTTCCTTGCAAGATAGTGGCAGTAACAGTAAAAGGAAATAAAGTTCCAGTTAATTCTTATATGCAAATGGGAGTCCAAAAAAGAGATGAGACAGACCTGAAAATCTCACACAACTTAAATCCTCCAGCACAGGTGCAAAAATATACCTGACAATATATTTTGCACCAGTTTTCCAAGCAAAAACCAAACCCTTAAAACCTGTAAAAGCATCTCTTAAAATGATTGCTTGGTAAAGTGAAGCATTACTAAATGGACCTTATCACTCTCTTGAAGTACATTAAGAAATGAAACAGTTTTCATTCTAGAACTCTCTTGTGTGCAGGAGCCCCAGCTGCTTTACTGTTTGGTAAAGATGATCAGGAAACATCTGCTTTTTTTATTGTCACTTCCCAAATACAGAGCAGTTGTTACCTTTAAGATCAAACAGGTTTCGTAATGTAACACCTGCAGCAAGTATTTAAGGAAGCAGACCAAGGTTTCCTACACCCTGTTTCTGGGGTGGAACTTCTTGGAACGACCCATGCAATAGTTTAATAAAAGCACTGAAAGCTGTTTTTAATTTAGCTTGAGCTGTTCACTGCATAGGTCAATTATCTCAGTCTGTCTACTGCATTGTCTTCAGCTGACTTTGCAATTTGTTTTGAAAAAGAGAAAATACTTTGATTAGAATATGGCTAAAATTTTCTAATGGCCTATAATCAGTCACTTCTGTCCTGGCACTCGGTGTTGTCAAGATCCTTACATACAGTAGTACAAAACATTAAGTTAATTGAATTGCTTGGCACTGGAACATTTCCCAGTATTGTTTTGGCTTCTTCATCTACAAAGTCCAATTATGCCTGAAAGCCTCCTCCTTTTATTGCAAAGCTACTTTGTGTACTGCTTCAGTTATTTCAGTTCCTTTCTGATAGCTCTCTCATTTTAACTGACATTCATTTCTTTACGTAGTTCATACTTACTTTTGTATCTTTTATATGTTTATAGAGTTGATAATACATGGTTATATCTCATGAAATGTTAGTACCAACATGTTTTAACTCTTATTTTTACTCTATTTTCTGTGTAAGTTCAATATACTCAACTTTTCCAATTTTGATAAAATATTTCTGTGCTAACCCAAGTTGTTATTTTAATCAGTTGAGTGCTGTGTGGATCATTGCAAAGGTCTGCCTGGGCTAATTCCACAGCAGCTTGACTGTATGTGTTCTGGTAAATCTTTTCTTTAATAGGTAATGCAGATTTTCAGAAATACTCCTTCTGCCACTTTTCACTTACTGCTTTCAGGCTGGATAGCTTCTGCCTTCTCTCACTGGAAGAACTCTTTCCTTTCATGCCTTTGATTATAGTAAGGAGTTTGCAATACCAGGTTTTAAATCTCTACATCACACAGATGTCAATTAACTTACCTCCACTCTTGATGAGAATATCAAAAAGATCATCCATCTGCTGGCTGTGTGCACTGGAGATCTGTAGTGCATGAGAAAAGGATTATTCTTTCTCATGTGGTATTTTTACCTAAGCTGCTGGAGCCTAGCTTCTCTCAGTAGCACAAGTATGAACCTATCAAGACTAAAATTCTTCATATGAAACTGTCAATCTAGAAAACAGACAAATAGTTTGGAAAGACACCTGTAATCTCTGTGGTCAGTTTCAGTACAAAGAAATAGGTAAAAAGTCTGAAAAGTAAGACAGATTTCATGAAGGGAACCTGGAAGAGAGGTGCAGAAAAATAGGGGTAAGAAGGAGAATTACTAACCCTGTTTTGTACCAGGGCAAGTGTTTAAATAACTGCAGGACTTTTTGGGGGTGCACTCTGAATTGCTTTTTACACACAGTTACGAAAACATTAACAGGATATGTTATAAGATCTTGACTTCAAACAAAAAGCTAAAGGAAGCAATAGCTTTGATAATTCTAAAGCAAATGATCTTAGTAGATTAAACAGGAGAAAATTACCTCACGGTGTGATGTCGGCATATTGCGGGTCTGTTTTATGGCCTCTTCATAACGAGGAGGATCTTTTGTCTTGGATACTGTGGTGTTAAAGAGGGGCTGTTGAACAATGTAAGGCTGGGCTTGAGATGGAGAGCCAGGCTGTGTGAAATAACAACATAGTGACTTCAAGATATATAGGCAGTTCTAAGATAATCCTATTTTGTTGTACCAATCAACATGTGCAAATAACAATAGCATAGCTAGAAGGAGAAAATGTGTGTTTCTGTCTTTCTTATACATATACACATGCATTACTAACATGTACAAAACATTCTTCCTCCTTGAGTGAACTGCAGTGTGTACAGTCCCATAGTATTTAAGAAAAATAATACAAAACTGAACATTACAGAGCACTGCTGGACTAGCCTTACCTTATTAGGAGTAGCAGGTCCATTCTGCACAGAGGGGACCTGATTACCACCAGTGTGAATATTAGAGTTTGATGTTTTATTAATGAAAGACTGTGAAGGTGTTGTAACTGGTGCAGTCTGATAGGAAAACACTGTATTTGATGTGGTAGGTGGAAAAACCTGTAAAGGATTAATATATCAGTCTTAGGTTGTGGGGTTTTTAAATTAATAACACTAGGTAAATTACATTAATAAAGTTTACAGACTTTTAAAAAAAAAAAATACTTGCTAGCTTAAATTCCCTATTAAGGGGATGTTCCTTGCACTGATTTTTCCCTCTAATGGAAAAATGTGTAAATCTAGAACAACTGCTCTTTGAAAGAAACTTTGTGCTGTGACATGCTTTCATTCATCGCTGATAACTAAAAATATTTTCCTGTAGTCTTCCAGGAAGCATGAGGAAAGTGTAATATAATTTTTTGAGATGCACTCAGAAGAGTATGGAACATTCTCATACAGTATGTGTGATCTCCCCACCTCATGCACAGGCAGTACAGTGAACTCATTTCTGGCCTGATACAGACTAGTGTATGTGTCTACACTACACACTTGTCCCGTGCTGCCTGTTTTAACACATAATGGTTTGGTTTGTGCCATATAAATTTGATTTCCTTTAATTAGAGATATCTGTGAGTGAGGGAGAGGCAAAAGATACAACTCATGAACTTGGGTATCAACTGTGAATTTGGTTACTGTTTATATAAACATTTTATTTCTTCAACTGACAGTCTGTACACTCACTGGAAATGATTCCAAGCAGTATCTTACTTCTCATGTTTTTAAGTTAAAAGGGAGAGAAAGAGCTGCCTAGTTTCCCATGTAAAAGATGGCAGTAGATGTGGGAGATAAACAGCTAGGACAGGCAGGCTGTTCAGCTCCAGAATGGCCAGAACCTGACTGAAGTCTGCTGGGAACTATATGGTGTCCATCACAACCTATCTGAAGAGGGGGAAAGACCAGAGGGTACAATTCTTGGTTATCTCCCACAATCATTTCAAGGAACTTCCAGACAGCAAAGGAAGCAAACTGCTAGTCTCTGGCACAAGTACATGCCTCCAGATGACTGGAAAATTTCTGTACAGGACCTGCTGGACTAACGAGGTTAAGATTAGCCTCTAACCATATCCCAGAGAACCTGAATGCAATCTGCTTTTTGGATATTTGTCAGTTTTGACTTCTTTAGGATCACCTCAATGTCCATGAAATTAAAGGGATTGAACAGGCAGTGAAGAGTGATGATGCTCATTTAGTTGTGTTCCCCTTTATTAGCCAGCTGTCTAGAAAACAGCAGGGCATAATCACAGATCTAAGATAAATTCTTAACTGTAACAAGAGCCTTAGCAGAAGCAGGTTAGAGGACGCTGCAGAGGCAGAAGCCCCAAGTCATATCAGAGATATTTTGTAAGTTACATAACATACTGTAAAAAATACCTTTATCTTCAAATTTCAGTTCTTTTCGGAATTATCCTTTCCTTGGGGCAGGATGAAAAACCTTGTTGTCCTAACTGATGGGAGCCTTAGAGTCAGTAGCACTGAGAAGGGAAGGATAAAAGTCCAAAACCACTCTAAGTTCCTAATAAGAGATCAGCCTGGAAGAGGCTCACAGAAGGAGAAAGCCTTTTCTATTGTGAAGGCAGGCACTGATAGGTTGCTATCAGTTACATGACTGGATTGGCACTCACAGCTGTGCATCCAGTGCTGATGAACATCTGTTCTGGAATGGGCAATTTCAGAGGGGGTTGTTTTGGGTAGAGAGGAAGAGAAGGATCTCTCTCTGAATCACTCGCTGGGGTTTTGACTCACTGGAACTGCTACCCTCAGTATCTGAGACCATAGCTTGCTTTGTAAGGAAGGATGAAACCAACAAAAAACCCCAGGAGAATACAAAGGAACTACTATAAAAGAATAAATCTCCAAAGCCATAGGTAGAAGCTTTCTCTTAAGAACCACCTACATGAATCTTCCATTTTGAGTCGCTGGCAAATAAGAGAAACTGACTGGAATAGCTGGTGTACCACTTGTGCCAAACAAGAGCAAGGAAATAGTAAAAGTGGTCCCATGAGAGTACCATTAAGGTAAAAAGTCTTTGGCCTTATGCATTTATTTGCAACAGGAGAATAAAGTCCTGCACTGACTAAAATTTTGGTAAGAGAAGGAGTTGCAAGGCCATTGCATCACACAGAAAAACATGGTACAGAGATGTTAGGTGACCAGAGCATTTATATATGATGCAGATGACACAGAAAAGATTATAAAAGCACTACCTAGAATTAGATTATACAGCTACTTATCTTAGTGCTTATTGCTATCTACAAACCTTTCTGATTTGTTGGGTCTGACCAAGGGCATGCTGCGTGATGGTATTTTGTTTTGATTGTGGAGTATGCATCTGAGGTGCTGTCTGGACCAGGCCAGAGGAGGAAATAGGAGCAGGTATTTGTGATGGGGTCTGTATTCCAGCTTGTGATGGAGCCTAAAGGATGGAGATAAAATATTTGCATTATTCGTATCTGACAGTAAATTACATCATGTAAAAATCTATTGCATAGGTTAGGCAGAATAGTAATTGCATCTATTCTGAGAAGGATAAGCATGAACTTTGTACAGGAGACAAACTTTTCACTCTGTTTGGTACTGGTGAGTTCCCAGCTAAAATAGTGTTTATTTTACCATCAGAAAGATGTTTAAGAAAGACAAACTGGACAGGGCCCAGTGGGGAGCAATCAAAATAATAAGAGATAAAGAGAGAATAATCAGTAAGAGAGGGCTGTAAGAACTGAGTCTGAGTAAGCAGAAAAACAAAACTGCTGATTCAAGAAAAAGGTTGTTTTTAGGAAGATCATAGTAGTTTTTCACAGCCACTGAAAGGCAAGAAGCATGTCTAACTTCAAAGACAAGTTTAGCTAGCAACTAGGAAAACTTTATGCAATATCAGTGAAGTGAAATATCAGAGAAGCTACTTAAGGTTGTTACAGAATTCCACAAGGATTTTAGAACAATTTAGACAAAGACCTGCCTGGGTGCATAGCTACCAGGAATAGCTCTTGCACTGTGGAATGTGGGGCCCATCCCCATCAGCATTTTGCAGCCCTCTTTAGTATTGCTAAGTGTGATGGATACATGCTAGCACCAAAGCCTAGGCCCATGAAGTGCCTAACAGCCAGCTGAAAGAATACTTTGCTGGCACAGTAACCATGTGAGTGGCAGGGGATTTCATCTAGTTGTGTCCCAGAATGCCACTGGGAAGTATATGCTGAATTCTGCCTTAGACCAACAAGTTAAAAGCTGTTTCAGCTTGGTCAGATTAGTCTTGGTCTATGCTGTACTTATTCACTATGATGCCACCTATAATCAGCCTAGAAACAATATTTGTGAAACCATGGTTTCTTTTTATAACTCCACTGGAGTTCTATAAGCTAGCATTCACATTTTTCACCACACAGGAAGCTCTAACACATGTTTTGAAAAGAGGAATACCTCAAAATAAAGTACTGGGTTTGTAGTGCTATTACAATTAGGAGTTAACAGAATATGCTGACATAAATCAAAACCATCTGTGCATGGGGGAGGCAGTACATGCTAAGACAATTACTTTTCAGGAAAGAGTATATGGGAACAAAAGTTGCAAAGAAAGCAAGTACTAGAAGGAGTAATTATGAGATTGGCTCTAATGTTCTACTCTTTTCCCGAAGTAGAAACAGGCTAAACCTGATTTTTAACTTAATCTTACAAGCAGCACATTTACCTATTTATACTACATTATGCAAATAGTGCCATGCAGTTTACATCATGGAATATAAACCCACCCTTACCTGCAACTTTATATTTCCAACTGGCAGCTGCACTGCGGTGGTAGAATTCGGTCCCTGAATAGATAGTGGAAGGAGCAGCTGTGCAGTTCCTTGGGTAGTTAATAAAGCTTGAGGTTGGGCAACAACTGCAGTTTGTGGCTGCCTCTGGGGATTAACATAAAACTGAGAAATGGCATTCTGAGGTTCAGCTTTGGCCACAGGTATCTCCTGCTTGATAACAATCGCCTTTTTGGCAACTGGATTCTGGCCACTAGTATAGACTGATTGTCCTAAGGAATGACCACCTGCAGGTACAGACTGGCTTGTACTGGAGCAGTCAGTAGGAGCTTTTTCATCTTTGACAGCAGCACTGAATTGCTTTTGTTCTAAAGCAGCTGAGTTACCAGAAGCCTGAGACCGCTGCTGTACCCGTTTCTCAACCTCAAGTTGCATTTTCAGTACTTCCACAAGTTTTTGCTCCTGTTCCAGTTTCCTTTTGAGCTCTTCAATTTGCTTTTCCTTTTCCTGAAGCTTGCGGTCCTTTTCTGCCACATCAAACTCCATGGCTGAGATGCTTCCACTGATGCGATTCTGATTATCATCACTCACATTTGCTCTTAGTGGTGATGTACTTAGGAACTGGGATGGTGACATCATGGTCATCATTTCTGTGAAGGTATCTGCCATACTAGTATCATCTGTGCTTAGACTAGATTGTTCTGAAGGAGAGGGAGATATAGGCAAAGGAGAGCTAACATTTTCAGTATTTACTGCTTTACAGCCAGGTCCTGTGGATGTTTTCTCTGGAGGAAGGCTGGATGTTGTATTAGCCACTGGTTTATTTAATGTTGCAACAGGAAATGCCACGGTTACTTCGCCAGTGTTGCCTGTGGCCCCAGTAGAAGTGGTTACTGTAACAGAGCTGCTAGTAGCAACCCCATTGTTACTAAGATCTTGGTAGGGTTTCAGACGTTCAATGAGGTCTATTTTTGTTCCGGACACTGGTAAACCCCTCAATTTCAACTCCATTTTAAGTTCTGCTACCTGAAATAAAGCACAGTAGCAAAAAAAATATGAAAACTTACTTGTGAAACTCTACCTTATTACATCTTAATAAGAAAAATTTTTTTTTGGCATATTTGCTAGTTACTACACCTTTGTGTTCTGACAGCGTGCGTGATCCATGAGCACCTTTTCCGTGATCTGCTACTTACTTTCCCTGTTTAATTGGCTAAAGCCTTACTGTGTTCAGTTGTTCTATGATGAAAAGTAGCAAGGGTATGCTGATTTTTCATAAATATTCAAAAATGGGAAAATGATTTAACAACTCCAATTCTGGGCTACAAACTTTGGAAGCAAACCTGTAGAGCGTGACAGCAGTGCAGGTAAAAGCACTGAACACTTGCATGCTGAACCCCTTTGTTACACCATCAAGACAGACAGATCTATTTCTGAGAAATGTTACCAGGTCAGCTGGATGATTCAACAGACCCATCAGACACAAAAGGTTCTCTCTCTAATTAGCAATCGAACAGTTACAGCTCTGTGTCAGCTGCGTTTCTTTTACAAACACAAAAAGTACAAGCAGTCAGAATTAGTCTAATAAAAATGATCCCAATGTTCCAATAGGTGTACAGACACAGTGAAGTGCAAATTTGTTCAGCATCAATTAATTCTCCTTCAAAATATCAATTAAAAGAGAATAGCAACAATGACTGGCCTCTGATTATATATGTAGCCCACATCAAACTGTAGAGTGTTTGGGCTGTATGTATGTTAGAACCACATCTAAAAGTATAAAAGGTAGTGACCTCAGTAACACTTCAGTACTTTGCCAGTTTAGAATTTTCAAGTATAGGTCTTCATGATTTGGAAATGAGAAGTCACAACAATCCACTTAATATCTCTTAAGAACCACAGCAATTTTCTGTTAGGTAACTAACTGGCCACCCAGCAATGACTATCAGCTGTTTCACCCAGGCTGGTAGCCTCTGCACTTGCTTAAGGGTGCATTCCAATTTTTCTGTTTTTCAACAATGCATTTCTGAATTCTTAATCAGAACTGATTTAGGTGACTCAGTGTTAAAACCACCACCAGCAGGTCTGCAAGTATGGCTTATGTTACTGTGACCACATTAGCTGGAATACAAAAAAATTATGCAGAAATGGATAAGTGAGTGGCTTTAATCACTGCAAACCACAAATTCACTTAAATATCTTAAAAAGTTAATAAGGTTGCAAAAGCTCACTTCAAATACTATTGTTTGAATTGCATTTTATGGACTGATTTCATATGAAAGGAGTGGCTTTAACTGACGACAGTATATTACTGTCTTGGGAATCTGATCTTCCAAAACCTCTTTCTTTATTCCTTCAAGTCTCAAAAATATTCACTGCTATCCCTCAGAAAGGGAGAAATGAATCAAGTGCCCACTAGATGTCCCCAGGCCTCTGCTCATGTTTGGCACGTTCGTGTAGTTGCTATTAGGATCTGAATATAAACCTCCACAAGCTTCCTCAGATTCCTTTTCATGAAGTCCCTCACAGGATTAATTCCTGTTAATGGATTTCTGAAGGAAGACAACCCTATGTGATTCCTTCATATTACAGTTTAAACAGAGTTTCCAGTTATTTACAACTTCAGATACTTTTATGGACTCGTGTTCATTTTCAGATAATGTGTTGAACTCTTCTATTCTCTTTATTACTAGTATTATTCCTGTATTGGCTTTACAGCAGTGACCTCGCTGAATATGTTGTCGTTACTAGGGCATCTTTTAATTTATACTGCTTAGCCACAGCGTTTTTAGAACAGCTGCATATGAGGAGGCTAAACCAAAAGATATAGGTAAGTTCAGAAGCTGTGCATGAAAACTTTGACAGCCTTATGCTAATCAGTTAAAAGTACAGTTTTCATTGGTAAAAAATATCCAGGCTTATTCTTGACAATAGCAGTTTGCACGTTATGACCTATAGTGAGGCACAGGAAAGGACAAATCCATCTTTCTACCTTCAGGTCATCCAAGCTTGAAGGCAGAGGTCCTGGTTTCCGGCTAGTGACACTGCTGTTCTGTCTGGGAGAGCTGGCAGCTGATGTTGGTGTACTGTTGTTCACAGTATTCAGTGGCGTATTCCCGTTGTTATTCTGTTTGTCATTCAGTGGCCTTCAAGTGACAAGAAAAAGGGAGACAATAATGTCAATGGTAAATATAATGTGTTTGCAATCAAGAAGCTGTGTTTTTGAATCTAATATCTATCAAGTTAATCAACAAGTTGTTTGACATCAATAACCTCCCTCCCATATTAAACTATATGTAGCAACCCTACATACATGTCCAGTGATCATATATAGTAAGGACTGATGTGATGGCAATTTACTCTGAAGATGGCACACTATTTTTATCAGCTGTACTCATAAGAAGAATCTTACACAAGAATTTCAGAATCATTGTGAAAAAAAATTAAAAATACCATCATTTACACTAGGTACCACAAGTCAGCTTTTTTACTTCGTTCAACTGATTTATGAAGAAATGTTTTCTGAAATGTCACTAAATGGAACATAAGAAGCGTGGGTAAGCAGGCAGAAACATCTCTAGTCCAAATGTTAGGATACATGGTAGTTGTAAATATAACCACAGATGGTATCTTTAACTTTTCTAGCCTCACTTGCTAAGGAAAAATAACTTTGTGAAAACTAATAAAAAACCCCCAAAACCCAACAGTTAAAAGTAATTTGAATTTAGAGTTGTCTGACTGTAGCATGTTACGCTGTAAGCACTTCTAGTTCTAGGAAAAGATAGGTCTTAGATGGTGAGGATGAAACTGCAGAGTGCAGGCAACTCCTTGATTTCTTCTTCTGACTGCTTTATGTCTAAATCAGAAAGTATACTTCTCACTGTTAGATGGGCTGAAGATCAACACTGATGAGGAACTCATATAAGCATTAGAGATGAGGCTATCAACAGTATACAAATTTTACCTAACTTAAAATGACTCTTCGTATTAGTAAACTACAAAAATGTGGTCTGTGAAAAGACAATAAAAACACAACAGTATGTGTCCTTGTAGAAGCTGTCGTCTGTAAGCTTCTCTTCTGCTCTGCCTACCCATAGCATATTTGAGAGAAAATAGTGTCAAAACTTTCTTTCGTGTAAATGTTTCCGAGTTTCAAATAGGCATCTTGGTTGGAAAGATGGCATCTGACAGGTAGGAGGTTCTATTTCCATGTCATACAAAAATAACTAGGACCACTTAAAGGCTTCTCAGACTTCAGGAGTATTTTAACAAGAGAACCACCTCATCATCTTGTTAAATGACACAGATAATACCCACAGTGATGCACGCTGCTATTTAAGTTTTCTTGGCTTCCATCCATTTCTTAACATTTGCAAAACACATTTACATCTAAGGCATGAGATAATAATTGATGTATTTTTTCTTTAAAGGACATAAGCAAAGCTTCACATACTTCAGTGGTGCAGGTAGAATTGTCTGGTAGTTGTAGTGTTGTTGCTGTTGGCTCAGGATCTGCAGCTGCAAAAACAGTTGCTGCTGTTGTAGCAGACGAGCATAGTTGGAGTCCATCTGTGGCTCGTTTTTCTCACCCTTCTGATCAGGTGGAATATATTGATGATACTTCAGTTTTTTCACCCTTGGTTTAGGTTCTTTACATTTCTTGCTGCGATGCTTATCATTTGGGTTCTTTGGGTGGCTTTGCTGTTTGTGGATGGAAAAGATTGGAACAACTGTAACAAACATGTCATTTGCAAGCAGTTATGCCAAATACAAAGATCAAAGTACAAAGCATCCAGGAGTGCGTTTACTGCACAGAGTTGCCAAATAAAATTATCCCTGCAAACCTGCCCAAAAGGATGGTTTACCATCCTTGAAAATCTACTGTACTCCAGCTGGCTTATGCTGTGCGCAAGAAGGGGGTCATCAAAGAGTTTTTTAACAGATGGCACAAACGAAGCAAAGGGATTCTGCTAGTCCTGACTTGTATTGCCCAGAGGCATTCTTCTAAAACAGGTTAGCACTTTGTGCAAGTAAAAGCTAGTATCTTAAAATCCATCTGTAAACACTTGCAGGTCAGAAGTACTTACAGGTCTAGATTATGGCACTGTCTGTTCATGCTTTTAAATTACAGGATTACTCTTCTGAAACTTTCAGCAGTATCCTTGTTAACAATACCTGCACAGGGGGTAGAACTCTCTTCCTTTACAAGTTCTTGAAATTATTTTGAGTGAAAAGTTGAAGGCAGTTTCCTAGTCATACAGAAAGTATCAAAGCAGAAATCCTGTGTTGGTCCATGCACATCTATTACACAGGCAGCCTGTTTTGGAGGATATCTGAATTTGTCATTAAGGTCCCACATGAAGTAATCTGGTACAAGTCCAGTGATTTCACTGGATAAAGCCAAATTCATACTAGAGATCGAGTATTAGAGGCCATCTTTGTAAACTTAATGGAAAATGACAGGTAGTTAAGTAGAAGTCTACTTACATAGAATCATTACACAGCTGCAGACCTTTAGGAAAGTTGCTGAGGTGAAATACTATGGACATCTTCTAACACAACCCCTCTCTAACTGTATTTGAAAGTTTTCCATGATGCTGACTAGGTCAGCGCTGAAAAGAGAATTGTGTTCTTCTGCTATTCAAACACACAGATACAGTAACTTCTCTCACACACTGCATTCTGCTTGCACAATAAATGAAGAAGAAAACAGTTGAGGAAAAGGAGAAATGCTGTTCACCAGTTTAGTTGTAGGTAGACCATGAATGTAGTGGCCTCTGCTACTATTAAATTACTCTCCATACAAAACCCGATTAGAATAGATTAATTTCACCTACAGAAAGCAGAAACTCCATATTGCAAAAATATATTGTCCTTATTTCTTTCCCAACTTTCACAGCGATGTATTTCATCATTCTGCTTGAAAACTTTGTCCACTGTACTCTGAGGACCTCTTGAAATACAAGCCAGTCCCTACAAGTGTTAATGGTTGATCTTAGCATACAAAAGCTTTCCGTCAACAACCCACTGTGTTCCCCTGAACACTAAGGAAAGCTGATGTTAGTTATAGGCACTCTAACATTACTCATGTATTTTTTCATTAACTATATCACTGGCAGAGGACACAGATTAAGAACATTGTCCTCAAATGCAATTACTACAGACACCTACCTTTACTAGTGTAGGCCCAGGCTTTGCTGCAGATACAGTAGTTGTGGTCGGGGTGGTTGTAGCAGTAGAACGTGTGAGCTGCTGCTCAGTTGTGGAGGGTGTTTTGAGAAATTCAGGAACTGGAGAGGTTAAAGGTGGATACTAGTATTAAAAAGATATAAGGAAAAAGAAAAACATTAAAAACATCCAACATCTGAGTAACTGAAAAAATTTTAAAAGGTTAAGGCAATTTACTCTTATGTCAAATTCACAAAGTATTTTTAGGAGGAGCAGAGAAAACAGGACTCTCTTGTGCACATTTTGGCACACTTCAAATACAGCAGATAAGATGAACTAGTTTCTTACCTTGAATTCTTGGTTTGCATTTTAACTACTGTGTGTAAATGTGTCCAAAACCTGGTTTTACTAATACAGATTTATTTCTGGTTTTATCAAAGCAAAACAGTAATAGATTTTTATATCAATTTTTGTAGTATATAATCATAAATATTTTTCCAACATTAAAATTTTTTCCTAATTGTTATAGTTATTTTACTGCAGGTAAAAAGAATGATAATTAAAAAGGATTCAAAGCAACATACAAAAAAGGCCTCGGGAAGGGCTTTGTTTTCATAACCTTTACACTGCTATATTCATCTGCAGAATTGTTTTCTCCTTTTAACAGACATGAAAACAAAAAAAGCAGTACCATGAAAACATTTTCAAGCTGGAAGGACCTAGAAGTAACCTCACCCCATTCAAGTCAGGAACTAATTGATGCTGGTTCTTAACATTATAACTGCAAAATTCTTTGGCATAAAGATAAAACAAAATCTCTTTATAAGGCAGTCAGAATTACAGGAAAAGGTTATGCCAAATTTATTTTCTTGTTTATCTTATAAGTGCTTCCAGAACTAAAGAATTACAGATTTTAAGAACAGTATTAATTTCCATAGTTTATATGCAGCTAGGTACAGAAAAAGAGTTAAAACAAGTTTACTAATTATAATAAAAAAAGGAGACATAAGGGTTCAAAATAACTGGAACAGAATGCATCATTAGCAATTGTTAGCAGAGATGTCGCCATTTGTTATTACTCTGCCTGAAGTGACTTTAACATTTGACCCTAGACACACTACACATCCACTGAAGCAGCCAACTGAAGTTACACTGCTTCATGACTAGAGAGTTGAGGCCTTCACTATCTTCTGTCTGTGAAGTCAGTCTTGTGTACACAAGGAGACTCTTACCACCCAAACTCATACTGTCAGAAAAGCCATGAAGGTCAAACATCAACACAGGAAAACAACCTTTTTGTTCCAGAATGATCACACAGCAGCAGAGCAGATGTATTTTGAAGAGACTGCTTCCTATCGTATTTTCATGGCTACCACACCTCTGACTGTGCCAGAAGGTGCATTTCTTCTGCCCTTGACTGCCAGCACAATTACTGTGCAGGTACAATCCATTAGCCTGAACTTCGCCGAGTGTGTTCCCTTGCTGTTACAAACATCACGTGTGTGATTTCTTCTATAAACTTCCAAACATCATTCCACACAGGCTTAGGACTTTCTAATTATTCTTTTCCTGGCACAACTATGCCTACCAGAAAATTCCCCAAAGTCTTTCTACATAATAACCAAACTCTACTGAACATAACTTTGTCATATCTAGATTTTCTGTGCTGAAATTGTTTTTTGATTTAGAACCTATTTCCTTTTGTAGTGAATATCCCTCTGATGGGATATAGACTCTGTACATAAACAGATCTCAGCCCTTGTTTTTTCTAGCTACACAAATGAATTTTTATTGTCTCATAACAGATTTTTCATGCTCTGATCATCCATTCCTGTTTGTGCTCATTCTATTAAGTCCTTCTTGGATATAAGTAACAGGAAATGTATAAGAAATTCCATATGGGGTCTCACTAGATCCCTACCGTGGCATTAACACTTGTACTGGAATCATCTCTTCTGACATTTTTCTGGCAGTTTTACAGAGGGAGTACATGGTAATTCACAGTCTCTCCACTACTGACTACTGCACCTCAACTGTCTTTCTCCTCAGTTTTCTCTTGAGACAAAGTCCCCAGCATTCCACATTTCCTTTTCATAGGAAGGAGAGCTGTTGTGTATCTATCTTTTTAAGAACTATTCCATTCTATTGGAATTCTATTTCTCTCCTAAAAGCCAAGTCAACCAGTTCTTTCTGCATAACAACAATCCAACTCTGTGCTGACTATGCCTTCCAGCTTTTATGTGATGCATTCTTATGGTAACAGGAAACCACAAGGCACCCAAATCAACTTCTGCAGAGCATGATTACCAACTTCCTTTCAAGTCAATCCTTCCCTCTTTCTGTCTTATTTCTGCTAATATCCATCTTCTTCAGTTTTGCCAGTGCTTAATACCATACAGTATTCAATTCTGTTCTGTTTCCAGCAATTAGATCACTTTGTACAGTATTCTTTTTATAAAAGCCCATCCATTTCCCTTACATTCCTACCAGTAAATACTCTTCTTCAGAATACATTCTAAACCCTTGCATTCTAATTAAGTCACACGAGTACTTCTCCCTAATTAATTTCTTCCTGTGCTCTACTGTTCTTCCATGAGATTGTACAACAAAGGACTTAAATCAGTTTGCTAACAACACCTGGTACACATTTTACAACTTTATGTCCTGGTTCATTTGTGTCTCTAGGATGGCAATGATCAAGCTGCCAGTTTGCATGCACTAAGCCCTCTGACTTTGCTTACAATTAAATTATAATCATTTTCCCTTCTGTGCATTTCTTTCACACGTTTTGCTGTGTCTCCAACCATCAGCTGCCAAACAGACAGCTATAGCTAGCTTGTTGTAACCCATCTAAACTGTGCAGTGCTTTTGATCCTTCTGTAGTGCAGCCACCCAGAGGAAAAGCCTCTGGTACTGCCTTACCGAACTGCAAGACTTAGTATGCCATGCCTAGTCACTGAAACATTGCACATGTGCCTGGCTTGGGGTTGTGTCAGTTTATGGTGGCAGGCTAAAGATATAAATGTCTCTATTTTTATATTCAGCTTTCAAAGTGTTTGCTCTGGAAAGCATCCGGTATCTACATGGTATCTGTTATTTGCTGGACTTGCATAAGAACTGGCAGGGGACTTTAGAACAAGGATTCTGGATGCTGTATTCCAACATATTGCACTCCTGTGGCTATTAAGTTTAAAGGCTTATTTTAGTTACAGCAGTCACATTTAAAACATTTTAAAAAACACACAGTTGTTTGTCTCTGAATCAAAGTGTCACAGCCATGGGAATTCTAATGATTATTCACTGGATCTTAAGTTTTCTTTGCTTGAGATCCCATCTAAAAAGCTTTTAAAATGTTTGGTACTTCATCTTATTCATTATGTAGTCTTTTATCATTCATCATTCTGATCCTCCTTAAATCCAAACAAGTACCTTGACTTGAAACATGTCTAGCAACCCTTCACAGGCTATGAAAACAACTCCATATTGATAGCACAACAAAACTCTTTAAAAAGGCAAAGTCAGTAACTTTCAAAAGACCAAACCAACAAAACAACCCTGACCCCTTTAATTCATATTGCTTAAAAATCATGGTGTTAAACACTCTCTTTTTGCCATAGAGTATATTACGTTATTGTTCTCCTAAACTAGAAAGGATTCATAGCTACATGAAATACAGAGCTTTTTACAGACTTCCCAATTCACCTGCAAGAGTTAGCTGAGGCAATGAACCATGCCTGTCATTTACTTGAATTTTTACATTCAAAAGACCAGATTAACAGGTCTCAATTTCTTAACTTTATTACTTCATAAAGTAATGTAAAAATTATTTTCTTTGAACAGATCTTCTATTTTGAGTTACAGATATGATTTCTGGACCTTTCCTTCTAACTGCAAACAAGCATCTAGCAGGTCATGTATTAAGAAAACAGTCGTTATATTCTGTCTTATCCAGCAAAATACTTCAGCTATTTTGAAGATAACTGTTTAATGTCTTCAGAATTGTGAACACCACAATTTGATCTGTTTATAGTGGTGTGGTTAAACTGCCTAATCCTTAACAGATGCAAATACATCAGGTTAAAGCAAGTTTTAGGTCATCACTCAACAAGAGCTGAAGGTTCTCAAAGTTACGTTACATCCTCTGAGGCCTGAAAAAATGAGGAGGAGGGCTTGAAAAGAACTCTGGCTGCACTCCACTGTTTTTAAACATTCTTTTATTTTATGTTGTAATAAAACATTAAATGTGTCAGAGGAAATTAAAAGAATGAAGGAGCAATTACCCAGACACATCTTCTGTAGACACATGCTGTGCTGCTGTTCCTTATTTCAAAAGGAACAAGGTAAGCATCTGTTTCAGTCTGCAGAAGAGCAACTTCGTATTTGAGCAAAGCAAAGGTAGTATGTTATGAAATCCCTAAATAAAGGATTGAAGTTCTCCCTGAAGCGCTTTTTTAAAATCAAGTTCTCTGTTATTTTGTTGCTGCAATCACATATCTGTCTTATGCTTTCTATTTGAAAAGCTTCTGGCATGTATTGCTTTGAGCATTTTTAATGAAACCCCCATCAGGAACCCAAGTTTTAGGAATCTAATTGCATGTGGTTTGCTTTCAATTTATTTAACACAAACTGCATCTTCTCAACAAGAAACTCAATTCATACCTTAATCTGTAGATCTTCTACAGGCCATAATGAATTTCACTGAACCAGTGGCTTTACTCCAGACTATGGGAATTTCATCACTGGTAACAGCTAAGCCAGGGTTCTAGTCTCTGCACTCCCAAACAGAAAATGGAGCCCCAGACACTCATTTGCAACAGCAAATGTATTCATTCCATGGGAAACTATGCCCCTTTTCTATAGTGCCAGACCAAAAACATGCTGAGATTCAACATTTAGGAACTGTACCTGCGCTGATGTAGTAGCATTTGGTGTTACTGGCGATGGTGAGTCACTTGGTTTTGGCTCACCAGGGGAAGCTGCTGAACCCTGTGATTCTTGGCTGGCTGGTTGATCTGGTGATAAAGCATCACTGCTGTCCTCATCAAATGAGTAATCATCCAAAGCTTGAGGATAACTCTCTTGTCCAACTGCTAGAATGTTTACAAAGGAACAAGCAAAACAATTCGTTATTTTTTATTAACACAATTTAGGCATTGGTGACAGAATTAGCTAATTGCTGGAAAATGATCAGTTTTCAGCACAGTCTAAACATATGATACTTAAGTATTTATTGTGTTCTTAATGTAATGAGAGCCACATTATATCATATTAAAGGAATCAATAAACCTAAGTGCAAAGCAGAAGTTACTTCAGTAAGAGATTAAAAGGTATGTTCAACATATGTGCAGTGCACACAGACACTATCACAGACTGAGCCATGGCCACGTTTGATGATTTTCTAATAATTCTTAATAAGAAACAGTCTTTTCAAAGACAGTATAGTTCTAACCTGGTTTTGAACAAAAATAGGATAACTTTATAATTAAATGATGACAGAGTGCAGGACTTAGAAGCTTAAAGAGTAAGTAGTAATAAGCTTTGGGTATGTATTCTTCTAGTGAACTTTACTCTCAAGAGCTGAATTATTCTTTTCCACAATGCTGTACAGATAACAGATAGAAGCTGTGGGACTTTTACTTGCCTATAATAGCTTCTTTAACGCTGGAGTCTACAGGAAGAATATTTTTTTCTACCAATTCCATAGGGCCAGGCCTTTGAGCAATCTTCTCATTCAGGTCATCTGCCAAACGTGCTCTCTTCAGTTTCATCTGGGTGGCTTGCAGTGACGGCTCTGCGAAGGTCTCTAAAAAGACACATTGATTTACATAGGCTGTTCCATCTTTCCTCCAATTCCATAATAAACAACATTGTCTTGTTCTTGCAATAATCATTCCATTTCTACCAAAAATAGGGAAGTATTACTCTGAAAATTCTCACATTAATAAGCAAAAATATGAGTAGATGTTGTTCATCCCCATGATCATGGTTTTCTAGAAATATAACCTCCTTTTTGAAAGCAGCAATACTTTTGGTAAGCATTTGTATAATGCCCAGCAGTAAAGCAGGGAATATAAACAAGCAGCGCTAATTATAGTCTGCTCTAATGGTTTATCAATGTGAGATATGGTAAAGGTTTAATTCATCTATTGACTTCTGGATTCTCTCTTGACAAACATCTTAAAAATGTTTAACTTTAATAATACCTTCTAGCACACATTTGATTCTCCAAAATTGTATTTCAAGGAAAATATGGAGATAGTCAGCCAATATGGATGTGATCTCTTAATGTGGAGACTCCTATGTGGGTTTAGTAACTAATATGTGTTTTGAAAACTAATGGCTATTAAATTTACTTGGATTATGGTTATCTAGTAACTTCTGTTTTTGGAAGGAGTATGGTGAAACACAGTAATGCAGCCTCATTCATGAGAAGAATGAGCAACAAGGTGACCTGAGCAACAAGAAAATAGAAGCCAAGTTTATTAAAGACTGCTTTGGGTGGTGGTGGAAAAGTACAAGGGTTTCAGATTATATTAGGGTATGACTAGAAACTGAGGCAATAGATACGCTGTATGTAGACACACTGTGGTATAATTACCATTACAGAATAAAAGCAATATGCAATTGCAAAGAAATGCACAGTTGAGAACTGCCATAGAGGTATCTATTATTATACAGATTTAAATACTGATTCCAACAGACACTGTAGAAGTAACAAAAGAAAGCATATAAACCTTTCGAAATAATTCACATCAAAGCCTAATTTAGTTAGAAAACTGAGTGCTTCTGATAGTAGCTCCAAAGATACACAGAGCTGGGTACCTACCTTCGAGGATATGCATTCTGACCAGCTCAGACCGGTCCGGCCTGCTGCGAATCTTGTGCTTCAAAAAATTTTCAGTCTTTAAAGAAATGAGGAAATAGCATTAACTGCTGTTTACCAGAAAAATCAAAGTAGCTTGATAAATCACTGATCACCAACTGATGAGTATTTGCCATCATCCAAAATGACAATACTACAGAAATACTGCACAAGCATTATTTACCCAAGCATTCTATCCTTAACTGGAGATAGCTATGTAGTACATTATGACCGTAAGTTTACCCCTCCACCTTGATCTGTGAAGGATTAAGAAAGTTCTGCTCAGATTTGACACCAATATTTTAACAGATTCTTCCAAGATAAAAGCACATTATTACTGTGATGGTAATCATTTTTTCATGTACCGAGAGAATTCAGTATCACATAGAACTGACTCCATTTTCAGATGTCAATAACAAGTTTGTATGAAGTGGTTTACCCTGGCTCTCTCCAGGCTCTTTATCTGCTCATGGAATGCAGCTGGACTTTTCAAAGCTGTGAAGGGAGAGGAAGAGTTAAATTGACAGGAAACAATTTCCAAAAGAAGTATTTTAATCCGTACGTGTGTGCAAGTTTAACATCATCTCAGAGCTGTGTCTGCATCTGACTAGGCTTACACTTGACTCAGTACTCGCTTTATTTAAGAGATTAGCATCAGTGCTAATACAGAATACTCAGAATGTCCGATTTTACTGACACTGCCACATAACAGGGAACTTCTTCACTGTGTACACCGAGGTCTATTTACCAACACAGGGGAATCAGACTGTGTCTGCAAACCCTTGCATTTTCAACACAATGATTACTTTAACTGAAACATTAGCTCAGCATCATGAATTTACTTCCTGCTCATTTAGATTCCCAAAAGGATCCCACAAGTCTTCAAATGATGAAGTTGTTTTTAATGATTCTCACAGACATGCATAGCTTCATTAATATTCAGTTCATAATTAATACAGTACAGTAATACAAATTACTAGAAATAACATAAGACATACGTGGCATGATGCCCTGGTCCACCAGCTGTTCCCGTGTCCGCCGTTGTTGTAGCCTTAGCTGAAGTACTGACAAAAGAAGAGAGTCATTCATTCATGTGTAAGCATGCTATCCCTCAGAAGGTACACAAAACCCCCCAACATTCAAAAGATACCAAGTATTTCAACTTTAGAAATATTTTGTCTAGATGTGTTCAGACCTGACAGTGACCTCTAAGACATCTCTAAGACATCTATCATTAAGGATCAACTGCTACTAAGCTAGTCTGGCATGACTGCTTCCAATCCCTACTTATACGTGAGTTAAAAAGGACTGTATCATACATACACCCATTCTCCTAACAGCTAGGCCTCATAAGAGGTACTGAGTATACATATAAAGCTAGGATTATCTTTTTCCCTCGTAACATTACTTTTAGGTAATAGATTCAAGAAAACATAGTGAAATATAGAAGGTTTATACCACATGCAGTAGTATAAAAATAATGCAACACCTATGCATTACACCAGCCACCTTACATGTTCTAAAGCAAACTTACATAACTGCACTATGCTGAAATAGAAATTACCTTTGCAGAGCATTCAGACGGAAAAGCTGTATGTGCTTGGTTGATCATTTTTCCTTAAGTTTGGGGGTGTTTGTAACATAGGGGTTTATTGTACATTTCAATACATCTTGCTGAAACAAAAATCTGAAAAGGAGCCAGATTTTACCTGGCTTAGTTCTAAACACCAAAAAAATGATACAATCAGGAAAAGACCTTATTGTCTCTCTGAACATCAGCAAATGCTGTTTTCCTGATTAACTGAGCTATGTGTTATCATGATTATTTCAAGGACCAAATAAATCCAATGCAGTGAAATTTGGGAAAATGGTTTACAGTTACAGAGAACTTCTGATGTTTCATTCATTTAATAAAAGGTACAAAGGTTCTCAGCTTATTGCTACTGTAAGAATAACCAACATGACAACACATTAAGTATTATCCCAGGAACTGCACAAAACCTGGGGGAGGTGCTCAGACATAAAGGCCTCATACTTTCAAAGATTAGAGCTTTTTTATACATGTTCCAGGTGAAAAAAAGAGGGGAGGGAGGGGAAAGCATTTGCTTGTTTCTTCTGTTGTTCACTTCTCCTTTATATAGTGCTTAATTATTTCTTAGACATACATAGCCATTACCTTAATGTGAAATTTCAGATTTTGAACAACAGATGGCCAAGATGCTTGGTCAAGAAAAAATACATTCAAGATGTAATATTTACAATCTTAAATTCTGCCTTGATAGCTTAGTATGGCTGTATGAATATGACATGCTGTTCCCACTGTATTTCACAAGGAAGCAAAATAAACTAATGCATTGTATAAAACATCAAAATAAATGTGATTTCTAAATATCAGGCTAAAAGTTCACTGTTTAACTTTTAAAAGCAATCAGCTTATTTCCTGTTCTACAATACAGGAAGGATACTCTTCTGGCTAAGGCATTAAGACCAGCAATAGCGAGAAAACAAGGACATAATTTTCTTGTCTCACACAAACATTGAGAATTGAGATACAAACATTTCAGGGCTGTGGCATGGCAGTTCTGTTCAGAAAAATTAATTAGAGATCTGTTTTTCCCAGATCTAGATACCAACATGACTCTCAGACCAAGGCTTTTCATCTTCCATATGAAAAGGATCAGACCTGTATTTGGCACTGCACTACAGCAAGACAGACAGTGCTCACTGTTGACTGGACAGTCTAAACACATCCTATCAGTTCAGCATTTAGCAACTACTGTGTTTTAAGTTTTCACTGGCAAGTTTGTGGGAGGGGGGGAAAAAAAAAAAAAAATCAGAAAAGCCTCATGCTGCACTTTGCCATTACAAATAAGCTAAGTAACTGCTCAAACACTTCTAATATGTATTCTCCTGTATTCCCATACAGAATATTTTAAAAGTAGTCTGCCTGAGGTACATCCAGCTGCTGAAATGCCTCCTGGAAAAAAAGCCCAACCCACCACCCCCCAAAACAGTGTACCAAACACTGTGATTAGCAGATTGTTCTTACTGGGGTAAATCCATTAAGCTTGTGGCCTGAGAGTTTACCTCTCACTTCTGCACATTTAAAATCAGGTAGTAACCTGCATAACATCTAAAATCATGGAACATTATCTCCAAAATAAAGGCCAAGAATTGACAAAAGATTTAGCTATGTTAATAGTGTATCAATATTAGTAATACTGTTCCTCATATTTAAAGAGCATGTTCAATAGAAGAGCTACGTTAACACCACAGAGCAAATCTAGTTGCTAAAAGATGGCAAAAATATTTTGCACTTGACATTATCTGACAGGAATCTCCCTTCACCTGAGCAAGGGGGAAGGGAAGGTATTCTTTTTCTCTTCTCAAGCCAGTGTATGTTAACACTTTTAACACCAGGTGAAGAGATTCCAAAACTTCCACTATTTTCTTCAGTCAATAGATCATTTAGTCTCAGATAGCTTTTTTAATACTTACTGACAACACCGAAAAGCATAATCCCTCCTCACAGTAAAAGCACATGCTTATCTGACTCACAGAGTAGGTAGAAAGAAGTCTTCTGACTTCACTGGAGATACAGATTTTTCATCGCCTGAAAAACTGAGTGCCAGAGGTTGGTCCTCCCACTCTTAAAGAGTTTCTTCCAGTGTTAGTGTACCAGGGAATCAATACTTGTAAATGTAAGGGAATGGACATGATGGTACAAAAACGAGACATTATCTGCTAACCAGTGCACTCTATTACTTGAAACGTTTTCCTATAGAGCTGTAAATTTTATAAAGTTAATGGCTTCTGTTTCCCAACAGCGAGTACTGTTCAGCTTCAGACACACTATGGCCTGAAGAGGCATAAAGATTAAGAATGACCAAAACAAACAGATCCTCACCAGCTTGCTGAAGCCTGTGCTGGTTTGGATGCAAGAAAGCTGGCACAAACAGGCACTTCAGCAAGTACAGATCCCATTCTGTCTGAGACTCTTTGAAAGGTAAAAAATGTAAAGCAGCAGTGAAAATGAAGTGTTTTATTTTATCAAAGTTGAGTGAGGGATTTCTGTTACAAATCCTATGGAAAAGATGTCTCAAAGTAGTGCTATATAATCACAAGCTCTGGAATGTAAAGAGGCCAAAAATAAATTGATAGTGGTCCTGCAGGAACAATGCTATCTACACTGATTGACAAGCTTTCACCACTGCTGCTTGTCTTCAAAAAACCACAGAACTCATACTGTGTATGGTTCCAGCAGTAATAATTCTACATCCAAGACAGTTAATTCTATATCCTATCACTTACAAACCCCATTTGAATTTTATCTTTTCATAGAAGGTTCTGTGAAAGAGCAAAGAGTTGCTGTCTTTTAACAATTACACAGATGAAACAGACACTAAACCATCAAGAAGGGGATCATTAGACAGCATGCAGTTCTCTCAAATGGCACCAAGAAGCAAAGTAATGCATCAAGATTCATCAAGATTTTTTTTAATGTTCTGTATGTAATCATCTAATTATGTCTTCCAAAGTTAAAATCCAGTGGATATTAGATAGGGAAAACTGAAATGTCCAACATTCCTGCATACTCCCTTGGAAATTTCCAAGAGCAGCAGAAACTCCAGTGCAGGCTGCAAGTCTGGCTGCCATGGAAACAGGCAGTGCTGGAAACACAGCCCTTTCCTTTCAATTCAAAGCTCTTACCCAGAGAGACTCCATTTCTTTCTGCCAGCTTAATGCAGCCAAGGTCTCTAACATGTTGACGTTGAAACAGAGCAATAGATGTTAACAGATGTTCTAGCTGTTGTGAAGCACTGCTGCAGGAGGGGAACTATTCTACTCTATCCCCGATCTGAACTAATTTATAACTAGTCATTTGGCATCAGGACTACAGCATTTCTAACATAAGTATATGAACTGCAGGACGGCAGTATAGTAGAAGAGCAGATTTGATCAGGTTGAGGGCGGACTATGCAAGTCATCTAAGCATCAGCTTTGTATCACAATTCTCAACCACGCGTACAGGCCAGGGCAACAGTTACAGAATTGCAGAAATCAAGTGCCAAGTACTTAATTCTGTCTCTTTCTGTTGTTATCCTTGAGCTCCCAAACTCCATCTGCTCAGACCTAAAAGTTTAGATGGCATTTTCTACACAGCATAATTTACACTAAGTTAATTTTCCAGAGAGAGATGTTTTGCTTTCTCCTGAGTTGTGGTTGTTTCTCCTTCAGTTCTATATGGGGTATTGTACTCCATTCATCAAATGCTTTCCTGAAACAAATACAGTTAATCTTTTCAACTACATTTGTTCTGTGAATAAAAACTTAATAAACTGAATGCTTTGTAAAATAAAGAGCAGGTGATGTGCAAAATACAACTGCAGAAAGGTTATGGTATATAGTAGCTAGTTTGCACCTGGCATTACTCATTCCACATGTATCCAAATTCAGTTGCTGGAAGTGCTTCCTTTATTAACTAAGGCAACAACGTAGCATTCTCTTCATTTGTATGGCATGTTAAAGAAGGAAGGAAGGAGAGGGAGAAGATAGGAATATATTTAGCTACCTGTCATTTATTGAAAGTGATTCTAAATAAGCTGTACAGCATTTGAAAGATTAAATGCATTTTAAATTGTGGCACTCATCTCCTAACAGCCTCAAGATGGTGACACAGTATGTTAAATACTCTCTTTTTAAAACAAAAATAATTCGTTATTGAAGAAATCAGACATCATCTAAACATGAGTGAACGTTATACAGAGTTCAGTCTTCAAAACTTCCATGTATGTCCCAGTATAATTTAAAAAAGAAAAATATTACTTATTTTTACAAAAAAAATTCCCTACTTACTTTTATATACTTTCAATGTTCTTTTTTCCATTATTGCATACATGATTTTTCTGCTAAGACTATAGCCAAAATAATTAAGAAACAACCTCTGAGGCATACTCATTTTAAGCAGTTACTCAGTCATACTTTCATTTCAGCTCAGCAATGTTCTGGATAAATGTAAAGCATGCAACTGGAGACTACTGAGGGCCATTTCACATCATCTCTTCAGAATTCTGGAGGGAAATCCTGCAGGACCTCCAAAGCTTTTAGATTATACCACTGATGTAAAGCTTTTGTCTGTAAGCCAGTAATGATGTACACACAACTGTCTCCAGAAGTCACATCATCATACTGAAAGTAGAAGATGAAAAGCTAGAGGGGAAAGATAGCTAAATACTTAAACCAAAAACATAAAGCATAACAATATCATCAGCTGAGAGGCTTAAATGACTAGCATATAGGACAATCTGTATTGTATCCTATTGCTGTGGAACATGTTGCTTAGGAACAAGCCAGAACATACACCAGCCTTCAAACAGATTACTGGGAGGGCTGCTGGGATGAATATATAGATACATGCATGGATATGTAGAAGGAACAGCCTCTACTTTTCACAATTCTGTTTAAATCTTTAAAATGAGAAAAATCACTACCATCTTGAGTGGGAAGTCTGAATAACCTAAAGCTTACATTTCAAGTATTCTGTAAAACTGCATATTAACAACAACTACATGTTCTGTATCTGCAAGTATTCCTCTGCTTAGTAGAGTCTTCCAATTTTGTAAAAAAACAATTTGCATTTCCTCAATACTACTATCAGCCATGAAGTGTTCTGTCAAGGGACTCATGAAATTTGGGTTTAAATTCTACATCTACTACAGACTTGCTCTGTAATAATTTGGAGCATATTGCATTGAATGATGACAGATAATTTCCAGGCAAGCCTTCCTGAAAAGGTGTTACTTCCATTTTCCAAGCTTTTCCTAGACACAGTGGAGCCACAAAACAAAACACACACCCAAGCAGATCCTCCAACTCATGAGATTACACATTAATTCAAAATACTGAGGAAGGTGGATTTACAGTAAGATGCCTGATTGCAAACTGGGATGTAAGCAATGGTATTGTGTCAGCTCTGCTATGTAGCCATCATTAGATTTCTGCAGATGCTTGCTCACTGGATGAGTCAGATTGCTCACAGTGACAGCAACGCTACTGCATTAAGAAGTTTGCATTAAAAAGGCTGAGGTACATATGTGTTTTGTTGGATATTCTGTGAAAGGAAAGAAGAAACCTGCAGCATAGCAACAAACAAAACAGGCAGTGGTTTCAGAGTGTGGTTTCATAACTTAATATGATCTAAGACAGGATTACTGATGAAAAGACAATGGTCTTTCTTCCTTCCAACCCAGCTGCTCTGTTGCATCAACACTGGCAAAGATGTGGTCTGTCAGGTCAGTAGTTCTCATCTGGCTGAAAACTAACACTACTGAAATAAATGGTCTTCAGTAATATTTGTTCACTGATCCTAATGACTAATGCTAACACAAGAAAGAGGCTGGCAGTGAGCAGGCAGTGGAGGAACCACCTACTTTTGGCAGCAGCAGTCTTAACCCTAACCTTGTGTAAAACCTTTAAGAAATCTTGGAAGTTGCCATACCAAGTTCCCTTAAAACTCTTGGTTAGCCACTGTGTCCTTTAATTGTATATAAATTGCACACAAAATCAAATTAATACATTGTGGCCTTCACTGATTGAAGTACTTAAGCATGTGTTTGTGATAATGGAATTACCATGTATTTATCCAGTGCTACACTGAAGAAGAAAATTTGGTGGAGTAAGTGCTGACTTACTTGTAAGACATACAATTGTCCCACTGCCATGGAAGTTAACATATATAATACATGAAGTTAACTCACAGGAGTTTATACACAGAATTTATAGTGCTTCCTTTATTAACTAAGGCAACAAGAATAGTTTTTCCCCAGTATTTTTCTTATTATCTGTGTCTCAAGAAACACACTTGGCAGACTGCATAAAAACACCTCTAAACACCATATAACAAAACAAAAAAACCCACAAAACAAACCAAAAGCAGCAAACCAACAGTAGAGTCTTTAAGTCTAACATGCCACCGCAGGAGAGCAGCAGAGGTCAAGCACATTGCCAATTCTCAACACACCAGCAATTGCAGGAAATCTGCTAAATAAACAATTCCCATGCAACACCAATTTGACTACAAAGGAGGAAGGGCAGAAATCCTTCCTAACTAAATCTGGTAATCTATTAACCAGATAGCATGAACACATTTCCAGCAGGCACCTGAGAAATCCCTGTGCTTCACTCATTCCACCCTGTATCCTGTTTCTAGCACTTGCCAGCTTCCAGTTCCTTACAAAACAGTAAAATCAAAAAGCAGTACAAATCCATGAAAAAAAAAAAAATCATGTTTCAAGGTGGAAAAAAATTTCCTTCCTCATTAGTTTTTCTTCCTTGCAGTGACCTGCAGGCAACTGGTAACTCTGAAGCTCAGATTAATATATGAAAAACATGGTGCAAACAAACTAGGATCCAGTCTCCTTTTAAATCTCACCTGAGGTAGCACCACAGTGATTTGTTTTCACCAGTTTAATACTGTGTCTTCAAGAGTTCTGTGTGGTTCTACACACTTGCAGGAGCTCATCAATATTTAGATTAAAACAATTTAGGGTACAAGGCAAGACATCCTAAATTTGCTTCCTGCCTCATTAACTTTCTAATCGACAGCCTAAGTATATTTCTAATATATGCATTGTTGATGATACACTTTCTTACTGTGTACAGATGACGTCCTGATTTAATTTAAGGCCTTTCACTTGAATTTGCTAAATGTTTTGACCACTTACTTGACATTAGAAGTCAATGCTACAGGAATTTCTGAAAAAGCTGTTCAGTTAGCAACTGTATGGTTAGCCTCAGAGCCAAAAAGTGGTTTTGTTCCTTGCTCATACAAAAGGTAATTTTGATAAAAACCAGGTACACGTAAGAACTGTTTTCACAGAACAGACAACAATGTGAGTTTGTTTACAAGAAATGAGGTTGATTAGGATGTTTTCCTTCTGTGCTATAGGATGCTATAATGTGTATCTTCTGAGAGTACTCCTCAGCCTAAGCAAAGAAAAAAGTCATCCTTGTCAGCTAACCTTCTGATGCCATAATAGTAATGTGCCAGAGAGAGTGCTGGGATTTGGGTTTCCAGCAAAAGTCTCTTTCCTTATAAAGAAATATTAAGGAAAAAAAAGAATGGCACCTAACAATTCTCCTAAGATACTCACTGCTGAAATAAGCACACTATACTGTCCCAGGGTTTTTAGATTTATCAAACCTGTGCAAAAGAAAATAGGAAGCAAAGGATGTAGCACCTGAATTACTTCACCTTCTGGTGAAGGACTTCATCTGGGTTTGCCAACAGAATTACATTCTTAATTTTTGCAGTTTTAACCATTCACAGGTGGTACTCCTAAGTATTGTTGTGTCCTAACAGAAAAGAGCTGATGATTCAGGTGGGAAAACTAGTCACTTCATTGTTTGGATTAAAGGAAACAGAAAGGAAAGAGGAAAAAATAGAAAGAGACAGAATGCCAAAAGCTAATTTAGGATATACTGTTCTGTAACAATAAGAACTGTTTTAATGTTATTTACAGTGATACTGAAATAGGACACAATTAATAACTACAACTGAACTTTTAAAAACCCTACAAAATACCTGAACTACATGTTTTGTAGCACTATAAACTGAAAAGGTGAAAGCTCTGTTTTAGTCTCTCTACAAGCAAAACAAGCAGATTTGCAATGTTTCAATAAATCATTCTACATAGCACAGGAAAAAACCACTAGTTTCTTCTAAGGTTTACAAAAAGGAGAGGCTGGAGATCCTGTAGTTATTCATATTCCCAAAAAGATTCATTATTTTAGTTTTAATTATTTTATTATTAGGTTGCCAAACTTGGGAGAGATAAAAGGATAAGTAATATTCACTGGGGAAAAATGAAAATGTAGAACAGGCACTAAAACAGAGAAAAGGAAGCAAAGATAATGATTGTGGAAAACAACTGTATTCTTTTATGCACTGAGTACTTTAAACTCTGAAATATTCATGAATTTAGACTGGAAGAGCATCCCATAATTGCAGGTTTTTAGCTACTCTGACAGACCATCATTATTGTAATCTACATTCTTTCATCCACTTTCTACATAACTGACATATTCAAAGAAGACTGAAGATAATGATCACTGTGGTTATTTATCAGCCCATGTACGCTATCCATCCACCATGCTAGTCTGTTCACATCTTTGTCCCCTTTATTTCTTGGTAGCTTACATTAATTAGGGCTTGGGGTTCTTCTCCTACAGTATCTCCCACAACGACATGCTTACTCCTCTGTCCCTCTCAACTTCCTCACCCTCCTTCTTTGTTCTTGTTGCCCCCCAGAGCTTCAGAGGCAGCAGCAGGTTTAACTGGGCCTGTGGAGCCGCAAGGCAAACGCCATGAAAAAGAAGCCACTGCTGGCCCTTTCTCTTCAATTACTGTCTTTCAATCAGTACTTCCCTGCCGTAAAGGAAGCAGAACTGTTATGCCCTCAGCCACAGCCACATGCATCAACACTCAACTTACCTGTCTTCCCAGCCAGTAAGAAATGGGTATCAGGACATTATATAAAAATCATTGTTTTCTCTAGCCCTCACTTAGAGCTAAGTAGAGAGGATTTTAAAATAAACTGTCAGTTACTAAATTCAATAATGACTATGGGAAACCTTTTTGCTCTTTTAAACATTAGGAGCTAAATTTAAAAACAAAAATGAAACCCCAAAACAAACCCAGCATTTAAAATAAATTCTGAGAAAGGCATGATCTCATGTAGAAAGGGGAAAAACAGCACCAGGGAAGAAATCCCTGCATCACCAGACTACTCGGAGCTGTCTGGAATAAAAGTCAAGGCAGGGTGCTGTAAAAGGAAAGGAGGAATTCTGTCTACTACAAATACAGTTTGTTTCTGATTAAGAAGTTGGCGTTTTTGAGGCTTGAACTGTGAGGAGCCTGGTATGTTCACATACATCGGCTAACAAACTGGCCTGTGCTGGGCTGGCAGCTGACCTCCAGAGCTCTTGTACTTCTCCTTAACACAAGCCAGACAGAAGAATACCTCCAGCTAGAAGGAGTAAGACAACTTCCATGTCTCAGAAGTATTACTGCCACAGACTAACAAATACTACTTTAAATACCACGTGTCAGCTTGAAATAACGCTCCAAATACTTTTAGACTATTCCTGTTTCACAAACTAATGCTTGTGCATTACATAAATTTAATGCACAGGCTAAAGATAATCATTTAAGGACACAATGTAATCTGAAAAGCAGAGTCAAATCTAATTTAAAGTATGAGGGGAGAAGGGAATTGTGGAGAAGGACAGTAGCTGAGAAAAGCACTGTTGGAAATGAGGTAGTAATACTTCTCTAAACCTAAAGGTTTGTGGGGTTTTAAGAGTGTCATATTTAATGACTTTTATTTTGTTGTATTTATTTCAATAGTGTCATTTTGAAGCATTTTGTGCAATATTATGGGACAATTTCAGTGTTTCAGCACTGAAAGCTACTCTGAAAAGAGTACTTAATTACTCTTTCTGCTCCATACTACAGTTTCTATCAAGCTATTATCATCATGATTTAACAATCTAACAGAATTTCTAAATTTAGCTTTTAGAATTTCTTTAAGAGAGCAAACAATGCCACATTCAGTGTACAAAATTTCTTCCTGACACACAGCATTACAACACAGTCACCGGTGACTGAATCTGCCTAGTGCTTCTGCATTTTCTCTCCCCCAACCAGCAAGTGACTGACCTTCCTTGAGACTTTTCTGGCTGTTCACTTCAAGGCATTCTTTGTCCTTCAGTGGCTTAACATCTCCTGCAGGTAAAATCTCAGAAAAGCCCTGCTGCTGCTTCTTGGAGCTATCGATCATGATGAGAATCCTTTAGAGTGGCAACATCCAGCATAAGAGAGATCTGTTAATCTTTCACCAAGCAGTAGCACACTGCTGTCCTGAACACTGCTTCCAGGTCCTTTCTCCTAGTAAATGAGCAGTTGTGCCTATGTGCAGCCCAAAGCAGCCATTATCTTTCACTTTCTAGGTTGACCTGCAGTACGCTCAGGCTGCTTCGGAGCCTGTAACTCGCTCAGACAGCAGGCACAGAGCATGTGAAGCGCAACTCCCAAATCCCACCTCTTTTCCCTAACAACCACTCCCCCTCTGTCTTTCGTTAGGCTTGCTTCCCCTGCACAGTCGTGTTTCAATATGCAGCTTGATGGTCAATCATCTGACAAAGAATGAGTCAAGCAGTTAAAAATAAATCCAGCAGTTGCTGAAGGAGCAGCCCTCACTGATACCCAAGACAAACTACCGCTGAGAACTTTCCTGTTTTCTCCCTTCCTTCTCCCTTCCCCCACTACTCTGAACACTGCTGCAGGCAGCAGAAATACTTTATCTTTGCCTGACTGGCACATTCATTACTCATTAAGTTTCACCAGTAAGCAAAGCAGCACACTGGCATTTTAAACAGTTACACTGAGGAACCTTCCCACCTGCCCCAGCCTCAGGTCTTGTTCTAGAGACATTTATCTAGTGGAAGTAAGTTGGAAAAACACTGATTATTTGTTTCCACATCTCTCCTTGCATTATAAGACAGATTCTGTTCCTTGTTGTAAACATCTAAACCCCATTTATTTTATTATTTTCCTTTTTACATTACAGTTTCACATGTCATTATTCCCGGCAGTTTTCAGAGTATTTCCTCCCACAGCTTCTGATCTGCCATTCTCTCTAGTATATCCCATTTATCTTACATGAGTCATCAGCTTCAGTGTCAACCTGGAAGACTTAGGGGAAATGGATCTCCTCTAATTATCTGGCATTGGCCATAAGGGAACAATAGACTAGTTTGCATTTCATACGCTCAAAGAAAAAAACCTTACACATCATTTTAAGTAGTCACTACCTGTCAACAAGTAACTAACTGCAGCAGGTGTGATGTCGCTCTCTTTGGCCTAAGAATGCTATCGTTATCACTTTCCACACCCCTACTTTGTATTTCAAATCCTTCAGCCTGAAATTATAAAGGACACCTCCACTCAGAACAACTGTTTCACTTCTATGGCATCAGATTTGAAAAGATCTATACACAATAAAAACCACCTGATGCAGAACTTTAATTTTAAAATTAGAAAAAAAAAAAAAAAGATCTTCCCTCTTCAGATCTTCCTACAGGACAATCATTCAGCACCAGCTCTTCTTCCCCTTAGAAGTGCACTCCCAGGCAAGCACTTCCTACCAAGGGATGTGGGGCTGTGTGACACAGCCAGCAGGAATTAAAGCCTTTCCATATCTTCCTACTGTTGTGAGAAGGGAGACCTAGATCTACTCAGAACTGCAGAGCCAAGGAAGACGTGGGCTTCATAGGCCTGATCAACTTCTTGACATCTAAGGAGCTGAAAGTACAGGCAAAAGGAACTCCTTTCTGTTGTGTTGGCAGAATCCAGTTCATCATGGTGCAATAATTTCTTCACATAGGAAAAGAGCACTCTGACTATGCAAATTAAAACATTAATTTAAATAATCCCTGTTATAAGTTATTCTATTATTTCTTTAAACAGTAAGAATGTTACCTCAAACTGTTAACTTAAGGGGTTTTGTTTGGGGTTTTTCTGTTTGTTTCCCCTGCCTCCATTTGCCCATTATCACAGATTTCTACTCTGCCTTCTTGTNAAAATCAATACCAGTACATTAACTTCTTTGCTTTGAACTCTTAACACATTTGTCAAACAACTCAGCAGTAAATTTTGTACAGTCTTATGTTTGTATTTAGGATACACATACAAACTCCAAAACATTCAAGCCTCTCATCTTGCTATTCTCTTGGCAGTAAAACATCAAGTATATCTTCCTAATTGTTTTTTCAAAAAGTCACATGAAAAATTGGGCATAATTTTTGGAACAGCATTGTGTACTGTGCTGTGACTAACACCTCAGAAGGACTGGAGACTTCTGCCTATATTCTCCACCACTGTGGTAAAAAGACCCAAACAACCCCAATTATGGTCACCATCTACCTCAGTTACTCTTCCCAGAAAAATCCTGAACACTTAGTGATATTAGGTATGCAGATCAGCCTGCAAGTTCTACTCCTCTTCTCCCACTAAAACCCATAGAAATTCCTTTTAAGGGAGGACATACATTGGCAGAGTTCACTGTTTAATTGAAAATTCCCTACCATTCAGCCTTGCCCATATGTCCTACTAGCTCACTAAGTATTTTAAAAGTGTATATATAAAATACATGAAAAATATTTATATATATATATCTGATTAACTGCACATATATTTAACTGCACATATATCCATGTAAGTAATTTTTGTTTGGCCCTCTACCATGCTACCTCTGATTTGCAAAAGGTACATCCAGGTACTGAACACCAGTTGCCAGCTCTGGCTGCCCACACTGCAGAGCTGTATTGTGACCTAACCTTTCAATGGCAACACAGGCAGCCAGGAATTAGTTCCAGCAGTTGAAAACAATTACACACTGGAATTTAAAATTAACTCAGTGTTCTTCCTAGCTATACATTTAGCTATCCAAAAGGAATTTCAGGGAAAAAAGAAGTCTGAATAAGATCTTTTTAAAGGAAAACATACTTCCCATATCTCCTATAATCACTCAAATGCCAAGCCCTCTAACGGGATCTTTTCATATATACCAGATGCCTTAAACTGAGTCAGTCACAGGTCATGTCTCCCATGTTAATCTCTTCACAATAAGCAGATAATTTAAAAAATAATAATAATCTATAAATCAAACTAAAATGATGGAATGTTTGTTTAGAAGTTTACCAAATAGAATGACCCTGCTGGAATTCTTTCATGTAGCCTGTGAAAATGTCAGAATATATTCCATTTAAGAGGTCACAGTCCCTAGAGAGCTCTGAGTTTTGGCCTGTATGTCTTTTCACATGCTTTAATATTTGAAAATTGTTCCTTGTAGACACTGACTGATGCCCTGGGAATGCTAGGATTGTGGGAACTGGCAGTACCAATGACAAAGACAGACTAACTGGGAAATCAGTACCTACTCAGTTTGCTCTCTCATCTCCCAATAGATAAGAAAACATTCAAATATCCACAGGGAGACCAAAAGAATCCACACCTTAGAAGAAATTTAATTTTTCTACTGACACTGTTTTTAAAGACAAACAAAACAACCCCAACAAAACCAAAACAGACAAACAAAAAAAACCCCCCAAACCTCACCACAAATATAAATTAATTACAGTATGCATTGTTGTTGTTAATCAGAATATTTTTATGGTGTTTTCCAGATCTCACCGTTTTCATCTTAGTGACTATGAAACTGCTGAATTTAAGCTGATATTTTCAATTATATTCTGTAAAAATCTAATACTTTAATCAGAGTTTTCTGTTTGTTGTGTCTAGTCTTCCCACTAGCCATTTTTTTCTCCACTTTAATCTCTCCCAATTTTCTCAAGAAATTAACTTCCAACCTACCTACGTACCATTAGGAGAGGAAAAAAATATGCCTACATGCAGATCTTGACAGTGGAAAAAACCCCAACCTGTTGTACACAGATACAAGGAGAATGTCCCAAATTACACCTGATTCCCTAGTATCAAATTTGCAGCTTCAAACCTATTAACTACACAGAGGATTAAGAATTTGTTCAGAAGCCATAAAGCTATGCCAAGAATGCATGTTACCAGTGCTACACAACGAGGGAGTAGAAGATAAGAGATAACAGGCAAACTAATACACCCACAACTCTTTAGATGCCAGAAAAACTCCCTTGGTTCATCAAATTTATTTAAGTAATATCATTAGGTTAAGTGTGATGTAGATTTCATTCAGTTATTTTGAGAACTGCCTGTCTTCCAGCTGGCTCGACTGGTCCCTTAGGAGCACTTAATATACACCACTTGGAGTATTTGGGTTTGTCTGGGTATTTTTGGGTTTGTTCGGTTTTGGGTTTGGTGGTGGTGGTGGTGGGGAGGGTGTTGTATCTTCACCTTAATTCACTACAGTGACCCAAAAGTTTTTGTGGTCCCATAGGAAGTTGTCATTCTCATTTAACCTTCCGTGCCTTAAGGTCTTTGCTCCTCAGTGTCATTGCTCATATGCAGCCAAAGGCACTATTTTCTTTGGGTTCATTTCTTCTAATAGAAGTTTTACCATTATTGCTTTAACTTTCAAGATTTTCATGTCCCACTGACAAAACATTCAGGACTCTTAGCTCTTTTCTCAATTAGCTCAGTTCTGCTGCAGAACATTAGCCACTAGCCATCACAGAGCGAGATCCAGCAGATAGCCATGGTAGGCACATCACCACCTTTCGTACCCTCCGCCAGTACATGACCTACAACCCCAAACAGAACCAGAATGCAACCCTCTATCTACTCTGGTTCTGAGTTTAGAGAAGCAGACACTCATGAGATTTTGTGCCAAAAAATACCCAGTTCACCCCAATTCTTCTGCTAGCTTTGTTGAATGACTGTGATCTCTAGGGTCAGAACAGGCAGGAGAAGAGGAGCAAGTAGCATCTCAAATGACTGCTGGCTCATCAAGCATTCTGTTACCCTGCTGTGATTGCCTTTGTGGTAAACAAAACCAAACCAAAGCATAAGTCTTTGTCATTAGAAAAGCTTGAAACACCGTTTCTGTACTAACTTGTGCACACCAGCTTCACAACACTACGGAGAGCAGCACTATAGAATCCTTCAGCCTGCTGCTGGACTACAGCCAAAAGGCTCCTTCAAGTAAACAAAAGGTTTAAAGGATCACTAGTAAAGCTCACAGTAAGCATAGTGTTTCCTGCATAAAAATATTCAACAGAAAGTCCATAAGCATTTCTGAATCTTTTAAGTGCCACGGTATTTCTGCGTACCGAAATCTCTTCTGCTTACAGACTTTATAAAATAGGGATATGTTAAAATATTCCTGAAGAAATTCAGTTTTGTTAAACAGTTAAACCAAAAAGTATCAAAGCTACTTTTAATACAAATCCCTCAAATTCAAACTTTACTTTTACAAAAATTTTTATCATTTCCATTTCTTCCAGGAACAAAAGCAGCTAGCCAGTATATAGTCATTGTCAGATCTTTTGCATAAGGACAGGAACAGAACCAGGAGGCTCCTCTTAAATTCATTTAGGAATTATTTCAACATTATCAAACCAGCATTGTCTCAGTGGCAGGATGCTTAAACAATATTAGAAAGATCTATAAAACTGAAAAGGATAGGAAATTGCACCATTGTCCACCAAACACTTCTTTATCCTCTCTATCAGACTGTATTCCTTCAACTCCATGATTTCTCAATCTGCCTGGCACCATATTGAGCCTTTTCCTTTTCACAAGCAATAGAGTTGTGCTAATAAGTGTGAGAAAAAACCCCCAAACACTAAGGAAAAATAAAAATGTTCCTGCCTTCTCCCCCAAAGAGTAAGTCTACATTTGGATTCAGACTTAATTCTTCCTGATTCTTACTGTAACAGTGGAAACACTTTTTCTTCTAAGTTGCCATGCCAACATCAACAATGAGGAAAGATACTGGAAAGATTCCCAAAATGTAAATCTTATTTTTCTTTTGTTGTTCAACCCTAAACTACATGGTGAATTAAACTTTCTGAGATACAATGTGAAACTTCAATTCTGTATTACTTTTGCAGAGAGAAACCTGTTCTTGGTAATTATCCCTTTTTGTCTGATAATAATACAACTCTCAAAAATATTTCATTAATATTCTATTATACAGTAGCTGTGGTTTTAAAACTATCTTAAAATATAAGCAACTCTGTTCCATATGCCTCAGCAGAGTCTTCCAGTTGGTGTTTTAAAGTCAGACTTGCAAGCTGCCATGACAGATGAAGCTGCTCAGGCCAGATTTCACAACAAACACTGTAGCACTAGCTCTAAAGAATGTAGTTTGGGAAGAGCAAGTGAAGAGAGTCAATTAATATCATTCGAAGAAACTAAACAAACTTCATGATTCTCACAGCAAACATTTAAGCCTAGAGAAAAGAAGAGTCCCTTTTGCACTCACCATTCTTCCGTTCATTGAGAGGAGGCAAGTACTGACTGGGCTGCAGCGAGAGCTCCTTAAACTCATGCGCAACTGCTTCGCTATGAGGACTAGGAGCAAGCCGTGTTAGTGATCCAGAGTCATCCTCAGCATCAGCTGTCCCCAGGTGATCCATTCTGGTAACTTCTCTGGAGACAGGGAGAGCAAACGGTCTCTTAATAACACTACAGTTGGTAAAGCTAATCAAGAAAAAAATATAATGCAGACACATTACTTTCCCCCCCCCTTTTTTTTTGGTCAGTACACATGATTCAACTTCAAAATGGAATAGACATTACCGACTAGTTTTCCACAAACGTTAACAGCTTTGCAAAATTACACTTAAGCCATGTATTTACGAGCAGTTTCACAGTCATTTGGACCTAAGAAGCAGTTTCTCTGCTCACTTTGATGGGGAAATTAGAGCATTAACTCTCCACATGGATGTCCAGAAGCCCCTGTGCCCTACCTTCTAGCAAGTGACACAGCTAAAGATTCTTTTCTTTCAATAGCTTCTATTGGAGAATGCTGAATGAATGTACGATAAGATACAAACGTCCTTCCATTTTCTGAAGCACTGCACAACTTTCCTTCAGATCAAAGATCAACTTTGGTATTAACGCAGGGCTTCATACCACCTAAGAACTATAAGCAGTTAATCTTCAATCTCTCCAGAAAAGAAGGCTTTTTGCCTTTTTTTTTTTTTTTTCAAATTAATACTATTACCTACTAGCTACTTATCCTAAAATACTCAGAGTGGGATAAAAGTCCCCATTTATGATTTCCTTCCCTTCTATCAATAATGTAGTTTATCTCAGTGAGGAGGGACAGAATATAAATTACTGGTACAGGCCTGTTACAGTTCATAGAACTCTCAAGTTGTAAAGATTTCAATGAATTAATATGGACTTCACTGAAGCCCATCCCTGGATTGCTGGAAGCTCCAACAATATGAACTACTACAAATTGATGAAGACATAATAAAACTGAAGAAATGTCTTACTGTTTCTTAAGAAAATTAACTAAAAATAAGCAAACAACTACTGTTTGCCCGTACTCAAAACTTCAAGCTTCAGGAGCGCAGAATATAAATGCCACGTGTTGGGGTGTGTATGTGTTGCAGTGACCACATCCAAAGTATTTCAAGCATTACTTGGTATTTGAAAAAACATCAAGATGACAGTAAAATCAAGACTACCACCAAAGAATGGTCTACACTACAACAAGGGGTAAAGAATAATGTTGCTGAAAGTGCCAATTTAAAACTAAGAAACATAAGCAAATACTGCTTGATCTATACCTCAGTAGAGCAAGTACAATGGTTAAGTGCCCATTTTTCATTATTTTCCATAGTTACCAATTGGTGCTTTCACATTAAATGAAGACACATTAACTTACTGTTACACAAGATTTTCTTTCTGTTCTTAGCTTTTAGAAGCATAATTTACCCAGCTCTCATTTGATTTCCTGACATTACACTCTCCTCAAACTCCCACTCACCCATACAAATTAAGTACATTATTAACCAAGCAAGTCTCTTCAGAGAAGAAATTAAGTGAAAATTTAGCTGCTTATCTGCTCATATTCACAGCATTCTATCCACAATTTATTAGCTATGAGTTATGTCCTGGAGTCACTTTTCAAAGAGATTAAGCCACATCAGCTGTATTCATGCCAGCAAACCTGTATCAAAGTAATAGAAACACCTTCTTGTACTCAAGGTTTAACAGTTCTTATGCTGCATGCTAGCTTTGAGTCTTTCTCCCGTGACAGATAACTAAGCATCTTGCTTGCTCTACATTAAAGCAGTTTAACTGTCATCAACTCTATGACACTGCTAAATTAGACACATGTCCCTTTCTTAATTTTCCTTCCAGGAATGTATGTGGTTTTATTGTCCTGATTCAACTAAGAATAAGGCATGCAAGAATTCTAGCAACATACTAAATGACACTGACTGCAGCATTGCAGTGCAACTCCAAACAAGCTGATTCTTACACAAAATGTGCTTCATCTGTGTTTTGAACTTGACTAAATTAGCGTAGAAGGGACCTTCTGCAGGTCATCTCATCCGTCTCCCAGTTCCACATAGGGCCACTAGCAACTCAAGAATTTTGTCTTGTCAGGTTCTGAAAATCTCTAAGCTAGCAAATCCACCAAGGCTTCAGTTCCCATTTCTCTGACAACTAGACTGAACAGTGTTCCAGCTCTGGCAAAGGAGAACTCCTTCACTGTGCGTGAATCTTATGTAAGTGTTCTCACAGATTGTAGGTGGTTGCTATCTTTCTTAACTGCTGAAGACAAACACTTCTTTTATTTTTAAACATTTTATCTTCAAAAGAAAGTATATTTCGTTAGAAAAATCTTGGGGGGTGGGGCGGGAATACATACTTCCCTGCTACCTGAGACACTAGAACTAGAATTTTATTCTGCACAAACTCTGAAATGTGGATAACACTTAGGTAGTAAATCTTCTTTTACTTTAGAAATCTGCTGGAAAAAACAGGTTAAGAATCACAGTGCATTCAGACTCTGGCCAAGTCAAATGGCTAACCATAACAATAACTGTAATCATTTGCACCTGCAAAGAAAAGTTCTTTTGTGGGTTGTTTTTTTTTTTTTTTTTTTATTCTTTCTTTCTTTTTCTCAGTAGGTTTCAAATCCACTTAACTGAAATAGCATTTAGAACCAGTAAAGATGGATATATGACTGAATACAAAAAGAACCCAGACATGGAAAGTGCTTGCTATTAATAATCATACAAATTACCAGTAAATTAACTGAGTATGTTCATTTTTGATATCCATAATGTCACTGATTACAGAAAATGTCTCAAATTATGTTTGCCTCTGTTGAAAGAGCAATGCTTACTCTGTTGAGATTCAGGCCCCTCATTTTGATTATTCCACAGCGGGTTAAAAGCCTAAATGACAATTATCATGAAAAAAAACCAAACAAAAAAAGAAAATATTCAACCATTTTAGTATTCACTTCACACAGTATAATGCTGTTCCTTTTCCCCACGACATGCAGAATCAACAGTGCTGACAACTCAGTGTTCCTTGCACCCTCTTGCAGTTAGTTTCTCACACAGTCTCTCTCATTAGAAGTATTTTGAATACAGCATACAAACTTTAAATTAAAACTGACATTAAATTACTATGTTGAAAGAGAAACTTTAATCCTACAGCTAAAAGTGTTGATATATTAATATAAATTTTGTGGTAAATCGCAGAGCAACAAGGATTTAAATCATGTAGCTACTTAGACAAGGGTAAAGAAAGGCAAAAAAGATGAGAAATATCAACGTCTGACTCACTATGAGTTATCATCTTGGTTTATGCATTTTCAAAAACTCACTGTTACTATTAATTTCTTTGAAACACAGTGCACAGAAGTATATGACATAAATAAGGTCCTGTCATGCTTTGCGCCAGACCAGTAACTGGACCGATACACTTCTTACAGGAGCACAAAGTCAAGTGAGGACGGAAATATTTCAGATAAATTTCCTTTTATTTAAAAAAAAAAAAAAAAATTGCGATTAAAGTTTTGTAACTGTCTCTTCTAGCTAAATTACTTCACTGAGGAGACACTGGCAGACCTCCAGAAACTCATTTAACACTTCTGCACATTTCAACAGCAATGCTACACTGAGATTCTCCTTATTAATTCTTAGAAGGAAATTTTTATATCTTAAGTTTTTGGATGGATTGAAGTCTGAAAATAAATAAGCTACACTAGCAAATCCATACTAGAAACTGTAAAAGTGTAGAAAATTATTTCTGTCTGGACAGTGGCAGGGAATGAGTCAAGAGAATAATAGATTATCTTCTTTCCTGTAGGACCTCTGGGCAAAAAAAAAGCAAAGGCACCTCATTGGTAAAGGGAGACAGGGCCTGCTAAGTGCAAAGTGATTATCATGCAGAGAGTCTGGATCTGAGACGAACAAATGGAGCCTCCCACAGCTCCCTTCAAGTGTGGGGAAGCTAAAGCTCACCCTGTTGCTGTGTAGGGCCATACAGATATTTACCTGTTTTTTTTTTTTTCACATTGGTGCCTTCTCAAAACTAAGCTATTCAATAGCATTTCATAAAATCATCTGGGCTTCACATAACCCTTCAGTGGAAAGGATGGAATACCTGTGAATGTTTTGAAGCTTAGTGTTTAAGTATTTAAGGTCTCATAAAATTGTTTTATGTAGATAACATTACAATTATCTTCTGTACTCACACTTAATGGACTTTAAAGTGGTAGCAATAGAATTTATCCAAGATGACAAGACTTCTTACAAATACTTCAAGTAAGCCAAGGTTCAATTTGCATAATATTGTCTAAAACATCATTAAAACAAAACCAATCCTTTCAGATGAAAGTAATGTTTAAATTGTTTAGTGGTTATATAAAGCTTTTAAAACCTACCATCTTCCTCTGAGAAACAGTTAGGAAAAATAACTGCAGCATGCACCAAAATCAATAAACAAGTGGTCAGATGGATCAAAGAAAAAAGTACAGTCTAGGATTAGCTGCCTCTTAAAGATAACACATGGTCAACAGCCTTTTAACGACAAGTATGAACTGCCTTGCTACCACATGAAAGAGAGCCATGGTCACCTAGGCAGCTGTGCAAGCTATTTAAAACCAAGCACTGAAACTAGTATCTATTAATCCTTCCAGATAAACCAGAACATCTTTTAATATAAAGCATTATTCCAGCAGAAGGTAGAAGTAGAAGCTACACTATGCTTAAGTTACAGTTCAGTACTGTTAATAGCAGAAAGTCCATAAAGACTTGAGTCAAGTTGAAAACTCTGAATCACAAGAAGATACGTTATTTCATCTGCCACTAGTAAATCTACCCTTCCTAACAGTTGCTACCTAAGCACTCAGTAGCATCAAGAATTATCACAACATCACTTGAAAATATAATAAACATTGTCCTAAGACCTGTTGTAAGTGAATGACTTCCAGATGCAGTCTTCCAAGAAGTTTTTACTTTTAATCACATATGAGCAGACATCATTTGATTTCATCTCACCTCTTCTGTGAATATCTTTAGTTAAGAGTGCAACACTGAGACAACACTAAATCATTCAGCTGGATGAACTTGATTAAATAGACACAAAGCTATTACAGCACATATCCTCACTAGCTCTATTAAAATAAACAGCTAAACTCAAAAGGTAAAACATAAAGTAATATCTTGTTTAGATATTACACACATGCACACACTATGGACAGAAACATGCCATTTGCAAATGCTCAGAAAAACCTAAAGGTGGAGTTTCTGCTTTTCAGTCTATGAAGATGATGTTGATCATCAGTTTTAATACTCTGCTAACATTTAAAATGCCTGTATTAACACTGACAGCAAATAAATTTAGACTCAGTTTATAAAACAACACAAGGTCAGTTTTATAAAACCTAAACTTAGCAAGAGGAAAAAACCCCACAAAACAAAACAAAGAAACGATGTGCATTTTTGGTGTGCAAACAAATCATGTTTCTAGCTTCTCATACTCACAGAGCACAGACTTAAATTAGATGTTTTTTCCCAATAAAACGTGACTTAGCATTCCAGGAGGAATTTATTTGAACTGCATTTCTGAAAATTCACAAGCTCTTATCAGTTTTAATATGAAGCACTTAGCAGTGGTGTTCATATCACTGCAAGATCAACACTGATTTACCTGCCAAAAAGCCAGTTCAGTTCTTCTGGTCTATGACAGAATTTTGTGGAAGTAATTAGTAAGACAACGTGTGCCCCATGATTTTCTGTGGCCAGCAAACATAAATAGATTCTGCTGGTTACACTGTTTATGTAACTGAAGTTGACAACATATAAAAAAAAATAAATCAAAACACAAGTGTTCATTTGGTATTATAAAAGCACTTTATAGCTCAAGTCTGGAGCAAGGGTCAAATATTTACATGAACACATCATACAATTGCTAAACATCTTAGCGTCATGTCCTAGAACTGGGCATTCATTTATAAACAGGAATAGAAAATCTACAGAGCTTTTTACAAGAGGTGTTCTGACAGTTCAGAAAATAATTAGTAACTTATCAATAAATGAGATCATAATCTTTAACAATTTATGTGTTCAGAATCCTTCGATAGCCAAAATGCTGATCTATCTTAAAAATGAATGTTGGTAGAGCACCTAAGGCATTTCAGAAAAGGTTAAATTACCCCATGATTTAATTTGTTTGCTTAGCTACTTCAAGATGTTCCCATTTATGACTAAGCTACAGGTGCAATTGTTTATTTTAGTGCCTGCAAACCAAGCCCTTGAATTGAACAAAGCAAGGAAAGCCGTAGGATTCAAGTCAAAGGAAGGAACTGCACAACTGTTTCCCGTTCAACATGTTGCTTCCTACACTTAGAAGCATGACTGAACATTATGCAACCATTTCTGAAATAAAGATCTGCTTTTTATTTCTATACAGTTACACCAATTAGCAAAAATTTATTGTTACAGTATTCAGTGTACCAAAGCTTGATGTTTGACCCCTTAAAAAAACAAACCAACCCACAATCAACTTCTATAGGACAGAATTTAACTTCCTGTTCACATTCAGCAATAAACTAAATACAATTTAGACATGGATTCAAAACAATGCAGTACAATTGGGGATTACCAGCAACTTCGGTTTAAGGGGATCTTGCCAATATCAAAACGATTGTCTGGACTGCAACTCGGTGCATACATGCAGATGATACCCAGTTAAGCAGTGCCTACTCATACGCTATAGGACAACTGCAAAAACATCTCTTTCACAAACCTCTTGCTGCATGTTGACTCGCACCAACATAGCTACTTTCAGATACTAACAGTGCAAACAATAACTTAAGTTGGCTCAAATGGAAACCCATCAATTGTTGCTCCCAACTTCTGAAATGAAAACTTGTAGAATTGAACAAGCTAATGGATAAAACAAAAACTCAGAAGGGGTTTGAATAAAAAGAGAAAAATCAACTTTCTGTGCATTAAGCAGCATCTATTTTATTTTTTGATTTGATTTATGCTAAGTGCTTAAAATTCATCTTTTCTGTTCTTATTTATGAGCCTGTAACCACCTCGCAAAAAATATGGCAGAGTACTACAATCTGTACTTGACTGTTCCAAATGACTGGGTTTACTCTGAAAGTTATTAGAAGTATTTAATCTTCTCCTCCATTCTATTCCCTTTAACTAGAAAGAAAACAGAGGCCTAGTAGGAACCAATTAAGATGTCTGGTTTACAAGTTCATGGGACTGTCTCTTCTTTCCAACAATTCACTTGGCACTGGATGATGCAACACATTTTGAACAGCAATGGAAGCATAATTAAGGGCTAACTAGAGAAGGTGATGGAGACTAAGATTATTTTTGCTGCTGTGCTGCTTAGACAAAACCATTGGATGAGCTGCAACCATAAGATTTTGAAGGCTCTCCTAGCCTTCAAAAAGATAACACGTATTCATCACATGCACGTTGTGAAGTGGGCAAATATGTTTATTTGCTTGGCTTAAAAGTATTACTTTCTATTACAAACTTTAAAAAGCACTCAAAAGGGAAGAGCACAGTTGTTTCATCATTTAGTAACAGCCATCATGGAGACTGATGGCTTCAGGAGGACCACCTCTTCCCACCCCAGTCATCAACTGACGCCTTCTCAAAGTTACACCCACTGATAGAGCAGGGCTAAAGAACAGTCATCACACCTTACCTGGAAGCAAACAGAACAGTGTCACCTTACACTTCGTTACAGTGAACCACTGCTCAACTGCTCACATCCCACATCCTATCAAGTGACCCAATTTTTTATACAACAGTGACAACAGGTCAGAATGGGAATGCAAATACATCATCTGTAATAGCTTTACACCTTGCAGTACCCTTCCAAGAACTAGGGAGGCGTCTTTCATAGATACAGTAACAACACATACTAAAAGAAAAATGCTAAATTCCATGCATTGAAGCACAGAATTTCAGATAGAAAAAGTAGAGCAGTAATACTCTCTGTGAACAGGGTAAGACCACAGGAAGGAATATCACTTGTTTCTTTATAAATACGGAACCAAGATTATAAGCGATCAAGCTTAATCCCCAGATCAACACCCATATTCTAAAATAATCAGAAAAAGTATGTTATTAGTATGGTGCCTGAGAACTCTAATGTCCTAAACAGTTTAATGTTCTAATCCACAGTCCATGCCCTCAGTGCTTTAAGAACCAATTTCTCACGATCTCCAAAGCATAAATGAACTTGAATTCCATTTTCCATACTGAAATTAGATAAAGACTAATAGGGCAGAAACTCTGGGTCAGGAGAGTTTATGTTGCCTAAGGCCACTTTCAAAGAAGTCTGTTAAACTACTGTGTGTTCCAGTATTCCATTCCCTGCAAAACTGCTTGTTTAAAAATAAATAAATAAATAGATGGTAACCATCAAATTGTTTACAATAGATATCCACACAAATTGCTACACTCAACAGCTGTAACACATCTAAATACTGTATTTCTTGGGATCTTGTAACAGAACTTGAAATGATAAAAAGCCATGAAACCTCCCCCTTATAAAACAATTACCATTCTCTTCTCCCTCACTTATAAAGGGGAGAAAGAAGTCCTCTCCATGCAGCATTGGCAGTAATGAATGATCAAGAAACACAAAAGAAACACAAGAAATACTTTAAATCTCAAGCACCACTCAAAGTTGATAAACACAGGAAAAAAGGTTTCTTGAATTCAGAGACATAAATTTAACGTGTAGACTTAATAGTGAGAAAACTTGATTGCAAGAAATTATTTCCTTCAGTCAGTTAAGACTAATTATTTTCCAAGATCATCTTTAAAGAAAATAATATTTAGAGATTTATGATGACAGTAATAACACAAGGATCAATGTAGCACTGACATGAGTGTAAAAAACACAGGCTACCTGTACCCACTTCCCCATCCTCCCCAAACTGAAAGAACAGGGTATTTCTGAGTTACAAAGGAAGGGACGCCATTACTGCAGTCTGCTGCACTAACACAGAAAGTTCCTGTGCAATATTGCATTATTACTGCAAAACTTAAACAGCTCTTACTACAGGTTGTTCCTTAATTCAACATAAAACACCTGCCACCACCAGAGTATCTACTTCAAATGTTTGTAAAAATTAAACTACAGTTACTGACTGTAGTCAGGTCAGTAGTTCCAAGGGCATAGTGACATTTCTGTTAGAACCACCAAGTCCACTTGCAGTTGTGCTGGCTGACAAAATCCCAAGTCTCTCAGATGATTTTCACCACCTCATTGCCGGTTATGATGATCCTGTCCACACTGCTGGGTCAGCTGTTGGCATGGCTGCTCATTATCCACAGAGAGATCCATCAGCTTAATGAGTTTGAACAGAGTTACCTTTGCCAACTTGGCTAAGCTGAACTGAAATGGTTAGGAGAACAAACAAGGGCAGGCAAAAAACCTCTTGGCACAGGTGGAACGAGAGGCTCCACCAAAAGACAACATGTATTATCTTAACATGTTTCAGTAAGTTATGTGGCTGAATAGTTCTCTCTCCTCAGCTGAAAACATACTTCAGATGTGGAATAAACTTCATGAGCTTAAGTAAGCTAAAAAAAATCCTTAATATATTTTCCTAGTACTCTGCATAATGCTAAAGCTCTTACTGAACATTTCTTTTCATGAACACATAAAAGAGAGTAACAGTCAATTTACAAACTCATTAACCTAAAAATATTTCAAGACATCATTTTTCTCCTACATAAGTTCAATTTTATGTGTATAGTAGACATTTTTGGTCTTCAGCAGCATAACAGAAAAAATACTTGCTTTAGTATTTTGATATTGAGACATTTCCATCATTTAACAGTCATCAACTGTAATTTATTAGGGAAAGCATGTTTCAAAACACTTTGGTTAGATCCATTTACTAACACTAAAGCATACAATGGATTTAGTCATAAATAAATCATTTAAAAAAGGCTTAAAAATCTCAGCAATGCCACTCTTTCCAGTTTTTGAACAGCATTAACAAAAATTCAGCAAAAAAAAAAAAACTTTTAAAAATTTTTATTAGATTTTATCAGGTTTTATTAGAAACCCTGTTGGAAAACAACTGATACTCTGATGAAAACATGACATTGATTAGGTGCTATCCGGTCTGATATGTTAACTATAGCCCAGGTTTCTCTTTTTCTCTTGGCTTATTTTCATTATTTCTTTTCTAGCATCAGATCACATAGTTCAGTTCTTGCCCAGGTCATTTCAGTACCTCCTTTCCCTCTCTGTTCCTCTTCTTGAATTCTATTTTTTTTCCATGTATCACTAAACATTTCTCATCTCAGCTTCTACTTTGCTCATCAAAAATGCTCGGTATACCATCGTTCCTTAATATAGCTTTTCTTCTCTTGACCATGTTCCTCAGTCAGCCAGCATAAGGCTTGGCTTAGGCTTTCAAAAGCCTACCTACAGATGCCAAGAACCCACAGACAGGTGAAGAAGATGCCATGGAATTCTATCTTTTGGACTACCGACAAGCCCCACTCCTGCCTCAATGATTTCAGAAACAGTGAATTTAGAACTGTGCCTATGTTCAAGAGTCTCCTGTCAACTAGCAGTCTGGTTTAGCCTGCAGAAAAGGAAAGTATCTTGTAGTGGTTTTTTCCATCCTCTGTTTCATATTTCTAGTTTGCCTCCACGTTCCCCACCTCTGCTCCACTCAGAACTTCCTCAAGGCAGAGAAAGACGAGCTACTGGCTGCAGTAGTCTGTGTTCCACCCTCTGCCAGAGATTCCACTTTTCTGTTTTCCCAGTTCTGCGTGATGAGTTTTTAAAATCGGGCATATTTTAGAGGACCTGCTAAAAAAGCAGTCAGACAGTTAAACTGGCAGAACAGAGGAAGGGTGGAACATCTGGCAGAGGAAGGAGGGAGTCATTAACCACTCAACGTGGATCTACCAAGCCAGAACAGTTTGCCTCACCATTCTGATCCAATGCCAGAAGAAATCACCAATTACATGATGTTATTCATAGAGGCAAAGAAAGTTGCTTAAAGCTCTGCACAGATCTAGACTGAATTACTTAGAACTTGATTCACATTGGAAGAGTTATAATTCCTGTAACCATAAAGATGGTTTCCATTTTGCAGAAATAGCTTTTGCTCAGTAAACCTTTTTTCTTACAGCAAGTGAAAGTATTTGAGTGCTTCTCTATTGACATTAACACAAAGAACCATCACTGTAAATAACCCATGCCAATTCAGAAATAAAGACTGTAAAGTAAAGTAGTAACATCTCTTGAATTAAGTATTAACTAAAAACAGAGTGAGCACTACCCTCATGAACTGGATATTAAAGTCCTTCTGCTGTACAGAAACTCCACATGACTTAACAGTGTTGAATACATTAACTAGAAAATGGTGAGGTTTTCAGTCCTTCCTGTAACTTCACACACGGCTGGGTGATGGTGCTCAGTACTTACCTGAACTGTATGAGTCAAACTACAGAAAGACTGGAATTTCTTTTTTAAAAAACCAGCAAGTCCCAAACAAATGACCTGTCTGCTTTTGGAGCAACTCCTCAGTAGCCACTGACAGCAAGTATTATTAGCATTTTCACCACTTGCAAATAGTATGCAAGTTTTGGATTTCTTACCTGAAAAAGCTTCAAGGTTTGCAAAAACACATTAGTCAGTATGAGTTCATCTCTCCCCTGCATCACATTCTACAATTTTACTAAAAAAACCCCAGTTTGTAAAAGTAAGAAACTAAAAAATGAGAACTGACATGCAAACACACAGCTGCATTGTCAATTCTGCATTCCATCTCATAGCAAATGATGCTGCACAGTGATACTCCAATCAATGAGAGGCTCAATTTAGCTATTTTCAGAACTTTCTTACTAGGAGAGTACATGCATTTATTCCTTCTGTTGGATGCAAAGCAAGAACAAGTATAACTATTAGAGGAAAATGTGTGAACAAGCATACTGCTATCCAAAAGAAAAAATGTATTGCTGATTTGAATAGAAAATTTGCCATATCACTACTAAAGGGTGTCAAGAGCTGATTCAAAAAGATTTCTAACACACAATTTACAAGTCTTCAACAAAAATCTTAAAAATATATTAAGTGTATTTACAGAGAGTATAGCTCTACAAAGAGTACAACTTACATAATGACAATCATTAGCCAAACATTAAGGCATTTATTTTGGTTACCTGTCTTGAGTTGTATTTTCCATGGAAAGATATTTTTAAGATGGTATTTTTAAAAGAGAAAATCCTTAAAAATAACCTACCAAGTAACATGACACCATAATGAAAAAGCAAACACTCCAAAATAGTTAAAAGAGATTTATTAGCCCATCCAAAACCTGCTAAAATAATACACAAATGGTACAATTCAGACCAACCATAATGAACATAAAGATCCCATTAATTTCTGTATAGTAATCTCAGCGTCTTCAGGAAGCTCAGTTTTCAAAATACACACATTCTGGGGCCCATCTGCCTGATGACCACCAAAGAAAGATTCTAAAAGCACAAACACACTCCTTTACTTTCCCATTTCCCAAGTCACTTACGTACCAAGAGACGGCTGATGCACACCATACAGAAATACTGCTACCACATGCAACTTCAGCAGCATTTTAACACACAAAATAAGCTTGTGACATCGTGTGTTCTCTCAGGTAACACTGCAGTATCAACTCTTGCTTTACTAAGACAGTAACTCACAATTTACAGGGAGCACCAAAGAATGTGAAAGAGATCAGCTACACAAAAACTGCACCTCCAACACTGAGCTGCAAGAAGGAATATATTCACCACAGTGACATTCACAGACAGATTTCTTTGTTTATGTTAAGTTACAGCTATTAATTTCCTAAACTGTTACTCACATGCGCTTCTAAATCCTGAAAAGCTTTAAGCAGGTGTTCAACTTTGTGCAACTCACTCAGTCTCATAAACACATGCCTAAAGCTTTGCTGGATTACAACTTCACCAAACAACCCATTTTCATTTTTAAAAATAAGATGAACAAAATTAAGGCCTGTGCCAGCAGTGTAATTAAAGAGAATGTCAGCAGCTGGAGTGCTGTCTCTCTTCTGTTTTTTTTTGTATAGGAAATACCGAGAAACTTGCCACTTGATGAGATCATCTGAGAGCCATCGATGGCTATTAGCTGGCCCTTACTGGAACACACTAACAACTTGAACTCTGTTTTACTGAGTTTCTCCGGTGCATTTTTATGAGCTAGCTCTCAAAGTTGTAAGAAAGAATGACTGGCAATTTTTTATGTCTCTAGAATTTTTAATCAAGTTTTCAACAACTGCTCTCTAGCCATCCAGCAAACTTCTAACAGAAACAAAATGTGGAAACAAAAACACAATTGTCCAACCTTGTCAGGGATATAAATTGAGGCTAATTCTCTCATAAATCCAGTTTGAGAAGGGTAGAAAACCAGTGGGTTTTGTCTTTCTTTTTAGTGTTTTGTTGTGTTTCACTAGCCAGTGTGAAGATCAAAAATGAGCTTAACTATGACTTCTCTCTCACTTTGTTGCTTTTGGCATTTTGCCCAGGTTTAAGCCAGTTTTCAAACATTTAATTAATGGCTTAAACCAAGTACTCAAATATGGACTCTTAAAATACTCTCAACTGAGTCAACGATCACAGAGATTCAGTTTATTGCACAAGTGCAAAACTGTTATATTAACATCTGGATTTAATAACAGTAATCTGAACACTTCAATAAATTCTGTAATGTGCATTTGCTCTGGAGTTTCAGGATATGGAAGATTTTTGTGGCTGTGGCTTTGACAGAGCCTCAACAACCCCCAAGAGCAGTCTTCCATCTTTACCACAGAAGAAAAGCTTGAAAAACTTCTATTCCATAATTAATATTATGAAATTTAGGCTCTTGAAATCCAGGTGATGTAAATGCTTAAGAAACAATTCCAGGAATGCTGGAGTTCAATTTAGCACAGAATAATTTCATTTAAAGCAGCAAACATGAAACACTCATGGTTCTCAAGTGCAAATAGGTTAATTTCTGTCGTTGACCTCTTTTTGAGGCATGCTGCTAAAAAAGTAGCAGATACACTCACAGTGAGAAACAGAGGTTGCAGATTTACTAAACCAGGACATGAAGTGAACTGGTTTGCTAAGACTAATTGAACCTGCTCTTCTTCATGTTGCCTGAATGCAAGTCTAAAACACACCTTACCTTCAGGTTAAAGGAAGCTTCTCTGTCTTTGTTTCCAGCTGCTAATTTTTTGCCAACTGCTACAGTTGTGGGGTTTCTTGGGATACATCAATGCTCCAGACACCCTCTATGTATATCCAGGAGGTTTTGTATGTCTTGCTGTTCTTCCAGTCTCTGGAGCAGTTCTTAGTCATGCAAGTTCTATGCAGTGTCTGGCTTTTTCTGTAGAAGTGGAGCCAATGCTCTAGTTCATCTTAGAGGGGCCTCAGGAGAAATTATCAAGGAGGCTTTAAGCTTGATGCTCTGTCTCTGCTATTCCCAAAATAAAGCAACCTCTCCCACCCCCCCAACAAAGTCCTTTTCCAAGATGAGAATTTTTAACATTTTAATACCAGCTGAATATCAGAGGCACACAGTTCCAAAACTGAGAACCTTTTTGTTGATATAACCTAAGGTCCTTAAGTTACTAGGCTTCCTAAGTCCCCTCCTAATACCTACTGAAACAGAAATCTGTCAGCAGCCATTAATCATTCTTGGTTACTCCCTTCAAGAAAGTTGTTTCCTCTCCTCATCTATAACTGGATCTACTTCATGAAAACACATTGGGTCTGGTGCGACTTTGGAAGTGCTGTGCTGTTAAGTGCTATTGTGCTGTGCTGATACTAGCCTGAGTCACTGCAAAATAGCTGTTAAACAGAATGCTAGAGAGGCTGAAGTTTTCCCTATCAAAACCAAAATTACTTAGATCCAGAAAAAGTCTAACATAATTTGTGAAGGCTTGCAAGCATGGCAGTCCTTTAAAAAGAATATTTAAGTCAAAACTATTCTAAAATACACTTGTATGAAATAGTAAAGCAAACCCATCACAATAACTTGCTTATATAACACAGGTGCCACACACCTCCAAATTCCTCTTTGTATGAGGACATCTCTCAGAAAAAACTGCCTTTTGAACAGGGTTATAAAAGTGGCACAGTTTTACACACTGATACACTGCTCAGTAAAAAATAGCAGCTTTATAAAAGCTCTGTATTTATGAAGTTTGAATTGTTGTAAGATATATACCACTTACCTGGTATCTCTAGCCTCCTTCTATACTGTCTGTTTCAGCACATTTCTGGTCAATTGGAAAGTAAAGAGAGAGAAGGGGGGAAAAAAAATAAAAATCACAAAAATGTCACAAGGATTATTATAAAAGTTACATATTTTATTCCAACTAAGAAATAAAACATTAAGAATACAGGTTGCTCTTTCTGTTTTTGCAGTGTTTGTGATGTTAAAGCATGTTATTAAAAATCCTTACAGTAAACTAATTTAAATATGCTCTAAGCTCATTTTTTAGCCCTTTCATATTACTACTCAAGTTCTAACATCAATTCTTTATCTTTCCAGCTACCTCTGGCAAGAATAGTAGTGCTAGAGGTGCATCACCCACTCCTTTTAACTCAGCTACAACATTTAAGACCAGCCTTAGCTCCTTCAAGTCCATCTTGCACAATTCCTTACAGCTGGAATGTCCTCACACTTGGAAGTTCACATGCCAGCTATATCTATGCACTATAACCTCATCCAATAACAGAAACACATTTTAGTTTCCTGTAGATTCCATTACAAAGAAACCTTTATAAAGAAAAGGAAACTGTTCACAAACACATTTTGGATTTTTGCTATGACAACTCCTCAAAGGCATTTGTTCCATCACTGTTTCATTTATTAATGTATTTTACAGTATGTGTGTACGTATATGTACATACACCACACACTAAATTTAGAGAAACACAGCTCTCTCTAAGGCTAGCATTTATTCAATACAGTTTTGTACAACATAGATGAGGTTCTCCAGTTTTGGCTCTGGATCCACGGGTATCAGCCTAGAAAGTCCCATACATTGCTCAGCCACACAATGTTGGCTGAGAGATAAATCCTAACAAACCAGGTTTCTCTCCTTTTAAAGGTTTGCATGGCCAAAAGCTGAAGCTGATGTTATGGTTTCTGTACATATCAGTGAAAGGTTAAAATTTAAACATGTAAAAAACCCTAAAGAAAACACACAAGAGGAAGAGGTTACAAGACCAAAACACCAAAAAAGGCCTAGAAAAAGAAATTCCTATAGTAAAAAGTATTCCCTTTTCCTTCCAGTAATTATTTAATTAGTAATCTAAATGTTGTTTAAAATAAATCAAAACCAAAACCACAGCTAAGTATATTCCCTGTCCAATATCATATTAACCCATAATTTCCTCAGTTACCTAATTTGATTCCTAGGCTAATAAGTAAGGGCTCCAATTCACTGAACATGTTATGCATATAAACACTAAACACTTTGAATATCTTTATATTAACTAATCTCCACCTTTAAAGCTTCTTTTTTATAAGAACTCACTCAACAGAATTTCACAAATTAGAAAAGGTGAATCTTAAGGTGATTTGCATGTTATTGTATGACTGCTCCTAAAAATTCACTTGTGTCATCGTTTTCTAGATCTCTCCAAATACAGCCAACTGGTGAAAATTGCTCTGTACTGCCAATAACATACTAAAGATTTCCAGTTTCCAGATGTTTTTATTTTCTTAATAACTCTGTCAAATTTTAAGTGCAAGTTATACCACAAGATCATAATTTGCCCTAAGTAATTACACAGGAAAGAAAACTTCAGGAAGGAACTTGGTAAAATGTCAAACATAAAGAAAACAATCTTATGAAATGCCAGCTATGCCTTTGTTGAGAGCTTTAAAACATCAGTTGATTCAAAACCACAGCATTTTTCCATCATAAAGGAAAAGGTGTAATATGAGGAAGAAGTGTAATCACCTTGCCATAAACACGGACCTTAGAACATGCCGTACTCACAGTACAGTGTCAGCTGGGTTAGTTCTTTTCTCTTAGGTGACTGGTGTTAGTCTAAACCCTTTAGACATACTCACAGCAAAGTTACAGGATTTCACGGTCCTTTTTGTGAAAAATGCATGAGAAGGTACTTTTCTGATATTCACCTCATGATTAAACAAATTACTCACTTTATTTTAAATCCTGTCGTTTTTATTTCAGCTATACTGCCTGCTGCAGCCAGGAAGCCCTAATATTATCTCTCCCTACTGCACTGAGGTAGTGTAACAACAGTTTTGTACACTGCATACTTAAAAGACAATTAAAAAACCATACAAATGGAATAAAGGCAAATGTACTTGCTGGTTGGCACAAAGGCAAGTGGCAGCATAGCTCTTTAGCTTGCTCCCTGCATTCTGAAGAATGTCACTCTCACAAGCGTTAATTGATCTACGTGCACCTGAGATACAGATCCGTGCATACAGCTGCAGGTACACTTGCTCTTTTCCCTACAGAGCTGATTAACCGAGTGCCATGAAAAATCTATGTATTTCACAAATCACATATTTTAACTGGTCCCTGGTCTGAGGGCAGCTCCTCTTAACAGGTAAGTGAATCTATGCTCTAGCTACATGGTTTAAGTCATCAAGGCCAGAGGTCTCAACTTCACTAGTCCCAACAAGGAAAAGCCTACTTTTAAGGCCAGGCCCTGCAGTTATGCCTTTCTACCCAGAGGCCCCGCACCTCTCCCAGGAGTTTCTGTGCCTTACTTTAAAAAATAATAATAAAAAAAAAAAAAATCCGTGACGGCAACGCAACAGAAGGAAAATCTATCAGCGGAGAACTGGAGCCGGGCAGAGCTCCAGGGAAGACGCACCGATGCATCGCAGCACACGATGCGAGAGGTGCCGGCACCGGCGCCCGGCCCAGGCTGGCTTCACCTGCACGGCGCTGCGGGCGGGGAGCCCTCCTTGGAGGCGCTGCAAGGCCACCGTGTACCCCAGAGCCGGCCCTGCGGGGATCCTGCCTTCTGCCGAAGAACAGGAGTGAGGGGGAGGCCGCGGCTCCTGGCCGCACCGGCGGGCGGCTTCCCCTCCTGGCGGCGGGCCCGGGCGGCGAGGCGCACTCCTACACGCCTCAGCCTCCTTAAGATGGCTCTGGCCGGTGCGAGCGGGCAGCCACCCGCAGGCGGAGCCCCGTCGCAGCCTACCTAAGGGCCAGGCGGAACATCTGGCCGACCGCTGCCGCTCACCACCCTCTGTCCCCTCCGCGACGCCGGACGGCCCGCCCGCCCGCCAGACTCCGCGGGCGCGGCACCGCGGACATCCCGCCGCCCCGNAGCCGAGCCGAAGCGCTGTCCGCCCCCCACTCACTCCCTACTCGCTCCCTCCTTCAGCCGCTCGCTCACCCTCACTCGCCGCCGCCGCCGCGGACATGTCCTCTCGCGAGCTCTGCGGTCAGGACCGCCCTCGGGCGCGCACCTCGGTGGTTGGCTCGCGGGCGGGGGCGGGGAGGCCGCGCGCTCTGTCGCTCTGCGTCCCCCTCAGAGCCGTGGGAGGAGAGGGGGCGAAGGCGGGCAGGGGGCGGGGGCCGTGCCGTGCCGTGCCGTGCCGAGCCGCTGCATCCGGGTACTCGCGTCCCTTGGTGGGGCCGCGCAGGGAGTGGGGGGTGGGTGTTGGCGCTCGCGGCACTGGGCTCGGCTACTTGTTCCGGCTGCCCTCCAGGCGTCAGGGGCCCGCTCTGAGAGTGTTCTCGGGGGTCGCCTGCCCAGGCCTGAGGTAAGCCCTCTCCCAGCCCTTCGTCCTGTCTCCGTCCCGCGAGGGCTGTGGCTGCTGCCGTCATTTGCAGGTGTCTTTTCGCTGTGGACGTACCTGGCAGGTGGCGGGGTGGTCGTGCCAGACTAACCCCGTGCCCCGCGGCTCGACTCGGGGGCGGCAGGGCCAAGCCGAGGGTCCGGGGCTAGGCGGGGTGTCAGGGGCGAGCCTGAGATGAGTAGAGGACGCATCCCCAGGGCGGGTCCCACAGAGCCTTCCTCCAGGTGCTGCAATCTCCCCGATTTGAATACGAAGCAAAACTCAGGGTATGGCGTCAAACATTTATGTGCAAACACACATTAACAAGATGGGACTCGTGTGTTTTCCCCTTAGGCTTAGCTATAAATACGTGAGGTGACAACTTGATCAAACACCAACCGATCAGGAGGAAAAAAGCCCCTAGTTCTTAGAAAAGGTTTTAGAAACCTGGTGATGTATGTATGAAAATGTGCAATAGAGACAATAAGCATTTTCTTCTGCAAGCAGAGTGTGAGCAGGCATGCACTCGTTAATTAGTTTGCTGAACGTATTGTGCAACACTGTGCTCACAGCCATGAGCATCTTACTAACACATGGACTTAGAATACCAAGCTAGTCCTATTCTGTAACTGCACTGCATCAGGACCGTTATTACGCAGCTCTGGTTTTGTTTTGTATTTTTTTAAGCTCACAGGTTTAAGACCTGAGGTGCTACACTGTGCAACAGTCTAGTATAGCTTTATTATTTGCAGTTTTTTAGTTCAGGTTTATTATTTGCAGTTTTCTAGTGTCCAGGAGCTTGCTGGGAGACTATGTTGTGCTTATGCTCCATGACAAAGCAAAACATGGTTCCCTCTTGCAAAGTGTTTTTCAGTGCATTTGTTCAGCAGTGATACCAGAGGCAAATAGAACATATATGCATTTTTAAAAAAAAGGGGTTGATTTCTTATGGCTTTACAATGCTAAACAACATTCTCATATGCTTAATTATGGACTAATACTTTGGCATTTAAAGAGTTAATGATTCAAATTATTTAGATGGATTGGAAGGGTTATTATTTGTTTTGTGTTTTAAAACAGGGTGGATATCTCTTACATTCCTCCAGTTAACAGGTTTTACAGACATTTCAGAAACAGATTAAAACCAGCAATGAGCTGAAAACTTAGCAATGAACTCTGTAGAGATCTCATTAAAACCTATCTTTTGCTCCAGATTTACTTCTGTCACCCTTCAAACAGTTCAGATGGGAGCCTGCTTTTAAAAACAGAAATGTGAACGACTACAAGTGAGTACTGTTGTAGCCCCTAAATAATGAAATTAGTGTTACAAAACAAGGAGAAATTGAGTAAAACTAATTTATATCTGAAATTTCAGATTTCTAAGAAAATGGAAAAAAGCTGTATAATGGCACAGAGATTAAGAGCTTAGTCCTGCCTTGAGATTACATTATTTGGAGGTCCTAAAACTTGGAAAGCTAAGGCAGAGGAATGATAAATATATTCATTCAGTGGATGTCTGTTGTGTCCAAATGTACTTGTCATCAAACTGAGAGAAATGACACTCCAAAATCAGGACAAGTTATTATATAAGACCAACCTGCTCTAACAGAAGCAGTAGAAAAAGGAACTAAGCTGTGTGTAAACAGGGAAGTAGAGGAGACTGATAGAGTTTAAAAGAACTGTGCTGTGGAACATGAGAATACCTTTAGTTCAAGGCCTTTTTGCGTGGACCAGTGCTTTTAACGTGGTCAGGAATTGATAAAAGATTAAAGGTATTTAGAAGCTGATTATTACACAGTAATGTTTCTGTTTTAACACAAACCAGGGATCCAACCAAACACAGCTACATCTTTATTTTGGACATTTGGTCTCTAAGAACAAATCCAGGAGTCTAGATTATTCTTGTTACTTCAACTGCTGCATATATTAAGGCATTGCAAATTAATTGATTAGAAGGAAATAGACATGGTTCATATTACCAAATACCTTAAGTATTCCATGATAAGGAATACTATAGAATACTAAAAACCCTAAAAAAAACCCCAAGTATCAGAGGCAAAGGTGTGTTGAAAGGTTGACATTAAACACAGTTGATAGTAATTTCTTAAGATATTTGTGCTTTTTAAAACAGCATGGTGATACTAGCCAGTGAAAAGGAAGACACATTTAAACCAGCAAATAGCTACTTGAAAACAGTTTCTCCCATAAAATCACTCTATGGAAATTGTCCAGCTCCACACAATAGGTCTTGTCTTTTGAGCACCACCTTTCCTGTCTTGGGCATGAACATGTACAACACTTCCTCCTTATTACAGACAAGTTCAGCTAGAGCACTCGGCATTTGCCTCCAAGAATAACACTGAACTCCATATTCCCTTTCTTGCAATAGAATTCAGCACAAGAAGCAGTGGTGCAATGAGTTTAATTGCCAGAGTCATGCTGCTGTTTGAAAAGATGAACCTAACTCCCCCCCTCTGTTGCCTTGTGAAACTGCTGAGTGTGAAAAGCAGACAAATGACACAGTATTGGTATTTTAATATCCAAATTAATGCACAAATACAATTATTTGTTGTGATTTATAGTTAATACAATTTTAAGGTGCATATTTTAGAGAAGGATTGTTTATTTAATGAAAACGCAGAACATTTTTTAGGAATTCAGAAACTACAGATGCTTTTCAGTTCTGCTGCAGGCTTTATATAAAGAATTTGGTTGCTCTAGAAATGTAAATATTGTATTCAGATTTTTTAATATATGAAGACAATTCATACCTAAAACATGCAATAAAAATATTCTGTAATTAAATTTAAATTAGCACAAGAATTAGGAAATTAACCCATATGGTTTTGTGTGGTGTTAATATGTCAGGGTCATCAAATGCAAGCAGTGGTACTGAAGTCATCAGTGTACTTGTCTGGGATGTATCTGTAAAAAATCTTATATATGATGCCCCAGATTCATTGGAAATTTTTCCAAAAGCTTTCCATCAATTCTTGTCTCAATGCATTAGAAAGGAGAGCGTTTATTGTATGTCTTCTAGACCAACAAATCCATATATGGTTGATAAGAGAAGACACTTTTGTCCAGAAATGCTCAGAATGTCTTGCTGTCTCTCCTACCTGTCTGTATCGCTTCACATGCACGTGGCATTTCACTGCTGTTAATGCAATTACCAGTGCATCTGGATGATCACTTTTCTATAACACTTGCTCCTCGTGTTTATAGGAAGATTGTCTTACAATGCCTGTATTCTGTATGCCTTCTAGTCTATTTTTCTGATATATAAATATTTGGTAACTACATACAAGAATCACACCAGCTTTCTAGGGAGGAAATTCATATAACACTGCTCAGAGCATTCCGTTAGTGTACATTTTCAAGTAGTGGTTTTTTTCATTCTCGTAATCTTCAGGCAATATGAAGTGCATTTGTAACATCCTTCTCAAGAAAACACTTGAAGCCTGTATCTGCTAACACAAATAACTGAAGTACTTTGTTTAAAACGTAGCCAAATTTATGCTATTTCATAGACAAGCTTTTATTCATAGGTTACCTTGCCAACCACAATTAGCACCCACTCTGATGAAGTGTATCATCCAGTTACACCTCTCTACAAACAGAAATGCCCTGGAAATGAATGATACTAAACATAAGAATTTTCATTTACTTTTTGTTTATAGGTATAAGAATGTCTTGAAGCTCTGAAGAATTTTTTTCATGCTGCCTTTGAACATGTTGGGCATATACTTCCATTGAAGCACTGAAAATAATATATTCATACTCATAAAAATCAATTTATGCACATAAGATTGATAATTAAGCATTTCAGACAGTTTATGTAAATCTGCCTTTACCCAGGAGCACCATTCAACCACTTTGGATTTTTTCTGTTCAATTGGCAATTAGTACATAGGATGTGAGGTTTTTTGCTCAACATGAATGTTTATTGAATGATTAAGCTTTAAGAGGTTTAATTACACATTATTAGAAATCAGATGCTGAGAAAAGCTTTTTGTAATACTTGCTGACTGCTCCAGGTATTTTTGTCAGAAAGTAGTTCCAGTTTTTCCAGCACATCTATGGAGTATCTGCAGTCCACACCGGAACACTTAACACCGAAGCTCAAGAGGATATGACTGCAGAAGTTGCTTGGTTTTAGGAAATTTAGAACATGTCCAAGCTAGAGGGAAAAGGAAGATATAGAGGAAAGTTTCTAGTAACACTGCAGATGTGGTTACCTTATTTTCACTTTCCAAAGAGATAAATTCCTATTTCTTTGAGTGGGTCCTTAAGTAGGAAGTAGGTTTTGCAAAAGTCCATACTCTATGCTATTTCATCATTTTAGGCAGATTATATCCTCAAAGATTTGGACCCTGCAGAAAAATGCAATTCCCTTTTTTAGTTATTTCTTCCTGTGGAGTGCCTGTATCAGCCCATTTTGCCTGTGTTAGACTTTTCTGCCTGTTTTTCTTATGTAGATGCAGTCCCACATTTGAACACGTGTGTATTCCATCTCTGCTGCCTCCTTGTGCAGTTTTCTCCTTATCTGCTTGCTCCTTTAAGCAATAGGAGTCATGCCAGAGACTGCTGTTCCTTCATGTGTCAGTTGTAGTCTGTAGGGGTTTGCAGGAATGAGATTGAGTTAGCAGCAGGAGTTTCCTTACCCATAGGCTGCAGGTTTTGTTGCCTGCTTGCTTTTACTAGGCAGCTAGTAGGGAAAGAAAAGGTGAGCAAAGTTTAAAAAAACCCCAACAGTCTCTGCTTCTCTTTCCTCCAGGTATACCAGAAAGAGGGAGAAAAGCACTGTTAACTTTTGCTACTGCAAAAAATTTGACTTGGGACATATCTTCATGTAGATGTAAAGTGTAGGTGCACAGCTGTTCCTAGGCAGTAGGTGAATATAAATGCTGAAGGTTGTTAAAGGTATTTAGCTGATGTATTAATTTATATGAAACAAAAATCTTACTCAGCAGGCAATACTAAAACAATGGTGGCCTAAACAGTGGCAGAACAGTGCAGCTGCTTCGAGTTTGGAGGGTAAAGAGCACGGGGCCTGGTAGAATAGTTGCTTCTGTGAGTGCTGAGGCATCTGGAAGGACACAAAAAACGGTAGACTTGTGTGTGGATTTGGGCCAGTGGCTATATGAGAAGCAGTTGTTAGCTGTGTGGCTCTACAGGCTGCTACAGTTAGCCAAGGAGACATGGGAAGCTTTTGGTGTATCCCTTTGGGAGATGTTTTTCTGTAGGCCTGAAGATAGATTCTGTAGTTCAGCAGGGGACTCCAGAATCTCTAGTCAGTCTCTTGCCAGTGAGAGAACCAAACCAAACCAGAAGCCTTAATGGTGGTAGCAGTAGTCTTAGTTACTGCTCTCCAGTAGAGAAACTAGCAAGAAAAGATTCTACTTTGTCACCTTGGTGCTGGTTTAGCAGACCTTGCAAAAACCTTCTGCCTTTTCTGTAGCAATGTAAGAAGTGACCTATTTTAGCTATTGAGTATGTCTTTTTTTTCTCCTTGAAAGGCATCTTCTGCTCCAGGCAAGCCCCTGCAGGACTGCCGGTTGTTGTATTTTATGATTTGGTTGTTTCATGAATATCAAAGAGGATGGAGCTGATGGTCACTTTGCACTTTAAAGTGTTTACTTGTTTTGTGTAACCAAGTGTCCTGGGAGCTGGTGAGCAAGTGCATAGTACATCACTTGCTGTATGTGTTCCTTTATTAGTAGTATTATTACTTCTTCTCTCATGGTTTTGTGCTTCTAAACTGTTCTTCTCTCAACCCACAAGTTTTTAACTTCTTCCGATTCCCCTCCCCACCACACCAAAGCAGAGGAGCAGTGAGCGAGTGGCCACGTGGCGCAGAGTTGCCAGCTGGGCCTGCACCACCCCACTGAGGTACCAAGTGTAATGTGATTAGATTGCAGACACGTGGGAGCTACGTGTGGCTTATTAGTAGCCCACAGTTTGTGAAAGATCCTGAACTCTTTGTAATTGCTTCTCTTAGTCTTCAAGAATGAGGATTTCTGAAATCTCTGTTCATGCATGAAAGCCTTTGAGGAGAGAGTGTTTCCAGTGGGGATGTTTGGTATTAGTTTTGGAACGTTGGCAGCCAGCCCTTTACTTCTAATTAAATGAGAGAGATAATTTCCTCAAACAAAGAGGTAGTTGATTTAATTTGAGTTTTTGTCAGAATGCCCAGAGCATCAAACGGGTGCCTGATCATTGGAACAACATCCGTAGTACAGATTGAAAGAATTAATACAGTTATTTCACCATGACAGGAAAAATTCTGGGATTTTGTTTATGCAGTTTGAAGCTGATGATGAATATACAAAACCAGATGTATGGTACTCTTGCCTTTTCCATGGTGCAAGTTCAGTTTCTCATGTAAAGCTCAGGCCTGAGAGGCAAAAGCACTTTGGTACAGGGGAGATGGAGGCTCTGCCAGTTCTCATGGAGAGTCCATGGGCTGCTTGTCCCAGGTAGCAGCTGAGACCTTTGCACAATGGATGCAGATAGGGCAGTGCTCATCTTATTTTGTTGTAGAGCATTTTGAAACATAGTTATAATGAAAGCTTGGCAAAAGAACAGTTTAAAATGTAAAAATAGAAAAATGTGCGGAGGCTGCTGTTCATTTTGTAAGTCAAAGCCTGTGATTAAAGACTGCTGCTTAGCAACAGATGGGGAAAATCTGAAGGTGATCACATCATTTTGCACTCCCTGAAAATTAATCATTCATGCTCATCCTACCTTTTAGGCACCATCCTTTTCATGTCCCTGTTCTGCTTGCTCCTTGGGACTGTGTGACTGGCTCAGTCGTGTAACCCTGTTTTATTATCAGCCATACTCGTGCTGATGCAGCTGTGATTCAGCTAGCTCTGGCTTCTTCAGTTCTCTGTCCCATTGTGCTGTGCATAGTGTGTACTGGTCCGTACAGAACAGGACACAAAGGTGTCCTGGGAAGGAAGGACACTACAGACCATGCAGTTTCTGTAGGTGGTTGTTTTATTAATCACATACCTCTGTCTCACTTAGCACCATTTACCACCAACCCTTGATGTAACTGATCTGCAACAACTTCTCAAACCTAGTTCACCAACAGTTTGACTTTATATTCTTTATTTATGTTGTCAACAATACAGGGTTGCTTTTATTTCTAAGTTTGATTTTCCTTAAGGAATTAAGCAGATCCCTGATTTAAAAAAATACTTTATAAATACTACTAATGAAATAGTCTCACATCGTGGTATTTGGGAAGCTATAAAGTCCCCATTTGATTCACTTGCCACTGCCATCATTCAGCATAGCTTAAAAGGCAGAACAAATGTTAATAAGCACAGTCACAGAAGTAAGTTTAACCTTTACAAGCAATGAAAAAAGCCTAAGAAATACTAATTCTTCTTAGGTCAATTACTCTTATAATGCACTCTTGCTGCTGTAAGCAATTGAAAATCTAGTTTACTGTTTAGTTGCTAATAATCTTATTTACTGGGAGTTGAATTTATTTTCTTGCCTCCCCCCCTCCCCCCCCCGTTATAATCAGATAGAATAAAATAGTCTGATGTTTTGTTTATTTGCCTGCATTTGAGGAAGGACTTTTGACTTCTAAAGAGATAGATTATAAGCACTGCTAAATAATTAAATAATGGCTAGCTAGTGCAGTAAGTGCAGGTTTTTACATCTTCTCAAATACAAAGAGGTAAAGCAAAAGTGTTAATGTAAGAAGGGCAGATAGGGCACAGGTCCCTGCTGCTGAAAAGACTGACTCCTCCTCCTTTGCAGGTTACATAGCCATATTTTCCCCACAGCTTCTCTCCCTCCTTGGCTAAAGTTGGTTAAAGAGTTCAGTTTCTATTTCAATCTATTTTGTACAATACTCACGCCTAGATGCTCCAGTTGGCATATACGCACACTTGGAAAAAACCCTATTGTATAGCTACTAATTTGAGCTTCCAAATTGAAGGTTTGGATGTTCAGTTAAGATGTAATTAGTTGAAAATGAGGCATTATGAACCAAAATCCCCATGTCAGCTTTGAATGTTAAGCTTATGATGAAATAAGACATTTCAAAATGGCATGGTTATGGCTGCGTTCTCTCTTCCTCTCTAGGCCTACTGTGTTCATAGTCCTTTCTACTTGTTCATTATTTCTTAATACACAATAGCAAATTAAGTCCACGTGAGCCTTTTAGATAAATAAACCCAGATCATAACTGGCTTGGCCCTGATCCTAGTTTGGCATCTGCTGGTTTAAACAGTGTAACAGTAAGGGTCAAGCTAATTACAGTTGTCTAGAAATCCAGATTTTCTAGGTCTGAGCTGGGTCCTGCCTGCCAGCCTGTATTGTTGTGGTATTTGAAAGTTAGTCTTTGAACAAGGACTTGAACTGAAAAAGTCTAGCAGCAAACCAGTAACTTCCTGGTTCTTGACTCCACGCTACCAATTAATCCCCAGCTTTTCTCTCTGCTCAGTTCAGAAATTAAGGTGAAACTGGTTTCTAGAAAGGTTTTATTGGTGAGCTCATGCCATAGGATAGGTGTTGTATTGGGTCCCAAAGCAATAATGAAGGTGGCAGAACATTTCCACATGTGGCTGAGACTGGCTTATAATGAACCAGTGCATCAGACCTAGGAATCGAGAGAAACTTCAGTGTATGCGACTCAGAGTATTGTTAGACATTTACTGACTTTTACCTTAAACTAGTAATAAATAACTGCATCTCAGAAGTGGAAAAGGACATGGAGGGATATGAAAGATAAGACTTTTAAGGTATAAACTGATCTATGAGTCAGTGGCTAGTTTCAGTTTCACACTTCATAGACTTGCTTTGTCAGCTTGAGCATATCCTTTTACCTTTAGTTTTGCTGTCTCCCTATTTGATATAATAAATACATCACAGAGTGCATGACAGAATTAAGCTCTTAATTTTATTATCTGTCAAAGAGGCACAGTACTCTCCTCATAGGATCTGTTTGGTATTTGACTAGAGGTTGTATTCTGTCAGCCACAATGGATCAAGTTACATGAGTTCCACTTACGTCTGTAGTCATTAAAACAGATGATAATTGTGTTAATGTAAGAAATTACCAGCAGGCCTGTAGGCAAGCCTCCCCCATTACTGGGCAGTAATTTAACTTAACTCTGAACTTTGTATGCTACTTCTTACCTCATCTATTTCCTAGTGCACAAACCAAGACCTAGAGGAGCCATGTATACTTCTGATGCATTAAAAGAAACAAAGCAAAATCTACAAGGAGCAAAACCAGAAGGGATTTTTAAAAAAATAATTATTATTACCAATCCTTTATAAATAGTTACAGCTAAAGAGTTAAAATAAAATAGGAAAAGGAATCACTATATATGTTTAAGTCTTTTTGGAATTGTTTTTTCTGAGGTAGAATTTGTAGTGAAATTCCTAGTTTAAACTGTTGTTACTCAGGGGTAAATAAGATCTGTACAATACCTTGGAGTCCTTCCCATACCAAGTATGAAAAAATAGCTAGAAACTTCTAAAGTATGTCCCATGCAAATCTTGGGAGTATATCTATACAGATAGTGAAGATGTCTCAACCAAGCCTTGAACTGCAGCCATAGATCTGCTGCAGTATAGTTCGTATGACTCCTACAGTAAATGAGGGTCTGGTTAAATGTTAGCATTATACTGCACATCACTAGCTGACAGAAGGCAGTAAGGTAATCAAGATTTTCTTTTTCACTTTAATGTTTACTTGACAGAAATCCTCTGATTTTTTTCCACGAAGTGTTAATGATATTAAAATATATCAGGGATTTTTCTTTCTCAGCCCCATCAGCTTCTTAGGGATCCCTGACATATTGCTAGTGGCTTGAATAACACATGTAGTATTACCCAGGCAGGGGAATTTCAACTGACATCCACCAGGAAACTCAGAGTTTCCTTCACTCATTATCAACTTTGCCAATAGCACGTAACGTTGCACATCTGCATTTGTACATGCATCTACACGCACAGACACAGAGTATCTGCTGTGTTGGGTAATACGAGCCTGCACATCTTCAGTGTCCATGTCTCTGAAAATGACCCTGAAAAAGTAAGCTAAGCCCATCCCTGTTTCTATATATAAAACTGTTTGTTTAATTGGTGGACTGCACCAAGAATAAATAATGAGGTAATTCCAAAGATCATTCCCAGAACAGTCAGCTAGGATTGTTTCTGCAAGTCAGAGCTATTTCCTCTCCTTTGCTGTGCTTTTTAAAGTTGTTTTTTAAATGGTTTCATTGTCTGAAGGTGAAGAGCTTTTATTTATATGCACTTTTAGAAACAGAACAATATTTCAAGAATGAAGCATTCTGTACATAAGTTAGGTTTTTTAGTGTTGTTCATTTACTACCTCCACTGCAGCCACATGTTGTGGTGGCCCTGGGTCCTGTGAGATTCCATTCACCCAAGGGGATGAGAATACACGTCCCACTGTATACACTAATGGGAACTGAGTAGATCTATGTACGCAGGCACATTTTGATGTATTGCAGCAACATCTTCTGTTTAGACAACAGATCCCCATAGCAGTGTAGTAGCCCTGGTTACCCTTACCGAGTTCAGCAAGACTAAAGAATTTGTCTCTTAGCTAAGTATTGGCTAGCCAAGCTACTCAACATTTCTTCCCTGTTTTCAAGACTGTGTGGCTGAGAATATTTTTTCCCTTTATTTTATTGTGGAGAAGCTTGTAAAATACAGATCAAAACTCAAAAAAAATGGCCAGCTTATTTGTATTGAAAAGTCTGGGAGATGAACTCTTACCATTTTGTACTCCAAATAAAAAATGGCACTGAAGCTTTAAAACATTTGAGTATTTCCTTGTACAACCTGATCAAAACATTTAGTCACTCATGTACATTCTTGCTGGCTCTGGCCTTTTACAGTGGAGTAAATTCCCTCCCTCTCCCCTCCCTGAACCTACTGGCTGATTACAAGATTAGAATACAAGGCAAGATTATAGTGCTAAAACGTTTTGTTTTCCACAGAATCCTCTTAGTTCCCTGTGTTTAGTAGCAGTTTTTCTGAGCCTTTTATATAGATACATATATGTGTGTTAGCTTCATCAAGTTGGTGGGGGAAAAAATCCTATTTTTATTCAGTCATTATGATACTAGTTCTCTTAAAGTGTTAAGATAAACTAAAGCTAAGAAGTGAGCAATTTAAAACTTTGGTGTTTCATCATTTGAAGCCAGATTGAGGACGGTAGCTCTGAATTACCTCTCAAGTACATTCTGTGTCAGATTTGACAGGGACTCTGTCTGATCCTGTTTTTAGGCTGGCAGGGGGCAGGAAGGTTTAAAGGTGCTCTATTATCAAATACGTAAGAGTCTTTGCCATCATTCTGTACCACATGAATCATGCAACCTTCCAAGTTCATACATGCTAGAACTTGAATCTTGATTTAAAGAAACAGACAAAAGCCACTCCAGATTACAAGACGTGTACCCAACAATTACACAGTACTAGCCTCACCAAACTTGCTGCTATCACAGTTCAGTCACTTTGAGCTGATTAACATCAAGAATGGTTCTTCCTGTTTAACTCTTCCCCCTTCCCTTGTAGATGAGGGATATTATTTCTCACTGTTTGAGGTTGAACTTCGAACAAACTGCAAATAAAAAAAAAAAAGAATCAAGAAGTATTATTGAAAAATTGCCTATCAGTTATGTCTTATTCTTGTAAAGTTGCTAGCCAGCTGTGGAATGGGATATTTGGTATAGTGTTTGAGAGAGGAAGCTTTGGGAAGGCTGACTACAGGAAAATACAGAAAACTTTGCTAAAGAGGTATATGCAATTGCAAATTAAGAAAAATGAGTGCAAATATTGCCAGTGAGTGTATTTTAAGTGCAGGAAGGCAGCTCACAATTAAGCAGATACTAAGGACTTCATATGCTAAACATAGAAGGGTTTATGCTTACTTTGAGTTGATTCTGCAAATACCTCAAATTCTTGCTATTATGTCAAGAAAGAGTGAACGTGTGCAATAAGTTTGTAAATACAAAGTGTTAGAAAACCCTGGAGCATGTTTCTGAACTTCTTGGTTTATGACCCTCCTAGCATTTCTTAAAACCACACAGACAGCAGACCAACTGAATATTATTTTAATTTAGATTATCTTTGAGTGTGAGCTAAGGAGAACTTTATCCTAAAATAGTCCTTAAAAAAGGACTGTAGACCATGCTAGCACCCAACTTACGGAGCCCAAAATAAAAATTGTCAACTGGTAAGCCCACACATGACAAGTTCCTTTAGCGACCCTCGGTTACATTTCTTTATGCTGTTTAGCATATAAATAATGTCTTCATTTAATAACTGCTTTTGGCAGATGTTTGCTTTTGCTATTACACAGTCATAGAATTGGAATTCTGGATGGCAAAAGAAAGCTTTAGAGACAAATACTTTTATTTTTAAAAATTATTTGTGGTTGTACTATCACTCTGTAACTGAGAAGGCCTAAAAGAAAAATCACAAAAATCCTCACATTTAAATTTCTGTACTATTTTAAGAGTAATTTTTTAATAGTGGAGCTGCATATTTTATAAGGAGTGTGGATCTCTGGTCAACTTGTTTACATTTCAGTTTTGCAAGCAAAGCCTACTATAAATGTTCATGCAGAAAAAGTAATTTTGAAGGTGAGGTTTGTTTTGGTTAGGAACTGCACCTAGCCAATGGGGCAAGCAAAAGGACTCCTTTGCAACTGTGCTAGAAACTGAAAGTGTCACCACGAGCAGGAACAGCATCCAGATAACTTAAACATAGGAACTAAAGCATAATCTATCCTCTGCAGAACGTATTTGCTAATAGACACTGTGTTTCTTCCAAGGGGTTTGGGTTTTATTATTATTCTAGAAGAAAGCTTGTGCAATTTAAGCCTAGGACAAAACTGCAGAAAAACAACTTCTTAACTTACTTCCCAACAGGATATAAACCCCCCTGGTTGCACATATGCACAGTGACACTGAAATGAGTAGTCTTGGTTTGGGTGTAGGAAAGAATCTGGGATGCTCCTAAAGTGAAGACAGTGTTTTTTATTCTTTTTAAATAAAGAAGCACAAACTTAGAACATCAGCAATGACAAGAAGATAGACAAAATTTCATTGTGTTGATGAAAGGAAACTAAGGACACCTTAAGGCCAAGGAATGCATCTGAAGGATTTTCATCATTCACTCAAACATTTTGTTGCTTCTGCATACAGGTGGACTCTTTGGCTTGGTTATTTCAGGGTTAAGTGGTATCAGGAGAAACTTCCGCCACATTTGTTCACAATTTGTACATACTTTTCCAGAAGGACACACCACTAACTTACAACCTAAATAACACAGTAAAAAGCTAAATCACAAATAAGCAATAACAACATGCAACAATGTCACATGTGGTTGTTTTAAAGAAAAAGCCACATTCTACACTGAAAAAACCCATACCCAATTAAAAAAATAGAAAAATTCCACATATATGAACAAAAAGAAAATTAATATTTAATTGGATTATGTGACTTATCTAGTGCCCAACAAAAAGGTATAGCTTATAACCTCTTCATATAGCCTTCATTTTCATCTTTATATAAGGGAAAAACAACCCAAAAGCTGAGATGCGGTATGTCTGAAAGAAAACCCCAAAATCCAACAACCCACAGTTCCTGTAATATCTTAATGATGCAGATACACAAACAATACATGTTTTCAAAGGTGGTTCAGCTCCTCTTTTATGAAGCAGGCTGTCTCAGCCATGCATTCGAGACAGTTATGTTCTTACTGTGATTTTCTCTTCTCTTACCACTACTTCACAAGCATTCTCAACCCTGAACATTTCTGACCTTATTGAGTAAAAGACTTGATATTAAATTAAATAAATTAGGATGCAGGGCAACAGAAACCATAAGATCTGGATTATAAACCCCACACTAAAACTAAAAATGTTCTGATATCAGTACATCCAAATGAGAAACAAGTTAATTAACAGAATTTTAATGTTGTTATGCATGTATTTAATACTGAAATTTGCATCTGCAGAATGCATTCATTCAGAATGTATGCAGAGAAGCATTCATTTAGGAAATCTGTCACAGCTCAGCTCTAGACAGTAAAGTAACAAATTCATAATTCACATTTAAAAAGCACAGGAAACATTAAAACTGAAAGTGCACAGTACACTTTTTACTGAACCTGAATACAAAGTCAATATTTTCTCCTTTGTTGATGGAGATTATATTGATCTACTGCTAGCATTAGAATCATATAAATAGTATAAATACATGTGTAAGTCATCATAAAGATTTTGCAAATAGTGAATATAAATACATTAGCATGTGGTGGCTTGTTACATACTTGTATCAAAGTTCAGTGCAGAATATATGTGTTAAAGGAAGTACACATTCACAAAGCATCAGAACAACTTTTCCCTGGTTTATACTACACAGAATCCTGAAAGTTTTAACTTCAGGTGACGATAGCTTTACTGAATTTATTGTCAAGTGGTCTATTTAAGACATTAAAATGCAAGTGCAATAGGACACAAAGGATAATACTGGAAGAACTGTCAGTACTTCTGGAAAACCTTACTTAGAAAATGAGTGCGTTTTATGAGAGGAAATATGCTCTGGTGTAAAGGAATAGTCCCAATGGTATACCTAGATTATTCCCTTTCAAGTGGGCGAGGTTTAAGAGCTACCAAAACTGACTAAAAAAAAGAAAGCATCTTAAAAGTGTAAGTAAGGCACTCTTGGAAGTTATATTGTGCCACCACAGAACCTCTATCGAGTTGAGACCAAAGGAATGTACTTCTCAAGTCTAGCAAGACAGAGCTGTAGTGACTTCAGAATGTCAAAAATGAAAGTATAACTGCTAGTAAAGTAATAAAATATAATTTAGAACATACCATACCATTGTAGTTTACTGTGACAAAGGCTTATGATGATGTTCTGAAATTCAGGATTGAGGCCAAGTCTGTTCCCCTAAACAAACTCCTGACCAAAGACCGCAATGTGTTTCAAATAGCTCCATCACTGTCAGTCGAAACACTGGCAGTGTCCAGAGAGCAAGATGTTAATAAAAATAGCAAAAGCAAAGTGATGTATCATGCAGCAGGACACACATACCAATCAAAACAGAGTACACTTTAACAAGACATACCTTTCCAAAGAACACACCTTTATCTATTACTCTTAGCACTTAATTCTTATGGACTTGGCAAAGAACTTAATTTAGTTCATTCACTCATATAATTGGTTAAAATGCTGTAGAAAGAATAAAAAAATTGCATTTCTCTATTAAAAACCTATTCTGCTTGAAACTTGTCTTCAAGTAATAATTAACTCAAATGGTAAAACTGATGGGACAGCATTAGCAAAAACCAGCTGGTTACCTTAGAAGGCATTTATGAAAATATTTGGTGTACTTTGCCAAAGTACTGTGCAAGAAAAGCTTATCTGTGCCCTATGCTGAACAGTCCCATTAGTCATCTTTTGCTTTTTCCTTTAGACGCTGCCTCCTTGTAGGTCAGGTGAATAAAGTCAAAGAGTTGTGTGGCATTGGCAGCATTACCCAGAATTGTGGAGAGTTCATCCTTTGACAGTGTCACTAGCTCTGCAATGCTTCTAACATGGTTCATTACAGCACGGCAGTTTTTGGCATTAATACCTGGCATTTTTAACAGAAAGTCCTGAGGACCAGGGTTATACTTGTCTGACTCGGGAAGAATCTCCGAATCTGCTGTGACAGCCATTGCTGTTTCTGCATCAGGTTGGGGATGGTTTTGTTTTAACTCTTCAAACAGTTCAGCAGTAGCATGGGGAGAAGGACACCACAGGATACGTAACTTTGGGAAATGGAGCGTAAGAAGGGTTAGTTTAGAAGTAATATCATTACTGGAAATTTCCTGATGCAGAGAGCCTCGTGGAATCAAGGAGAAAGGTTTGTTAGGATCAAATTCAATCAGCAGAATTGGTCGCTTATAGTAGCGGGACATGGAAATGCATTGTGCATACAGTCTTCCATTGTTTAAGGAACCAATCAAATCACTGATGCTTTTCCGCTCTACGCAGATATCAGGAGTTAAAATATAATCTCCAACTTCCAAAGTCACAGGCTCAATGTCAATACCGCGACGATGAATCAGTGATGGAAGCTCACTACGGAATTCCCGCATATCCACTATTACGGTTTGCTGAACACTCTTCTGTTCCTGTCCACCTAAAGAGCAAAACACAGTTAACCTTGTGACCTTTGGCTCTAGTGGTAGAGTTTTCCTCTCTGCTGCCAATGCTTCTGTAATGGAGGGACTGCACATCTCTAAGTAGACCTCCAATTCAGCAGTATAATAAATAGTTTAAATATTTAAATTTTGCACTGTTACAAATTAAAACCAGTTGCCAAATTATATACTCTAGTTTATGGAGTATGCTCTGCGGTTTAATAAAACTGCCTGCTATAAGCTTTGTTCATGTGACAATGAAGTATGTTAATCTGTAGATGACAATTATTTAAATGCATCAGGGAAAATCTTTAAAAAGCTGCCTGCAAAACCAGGTAACAAAGGTGATCCTTTTTATTTTCAGCCGTTTCCCACAGAAAGATGGCATGTTATTGCAGGGTTTATACTTTAGCCTCTGTAGATCAGTAGAAGGACACCTGAAGAGACTGCAGCATCAAGGCCACAAAAGACGTAATAACAAAAATGAGACAGTGTACGGTAAATAGGGAGCAGGATTGCAAAAATGTCAGCAAAATAAAACAGGGGCAGAGCTGTAAAGATGAAGACAGGAGTATACATGCCTTGGGAAAGGCACAAAGGTGTGGTTAGAACCATAACAAAAGAAAAAAGATGCTTTAAGCAGACAAACCCACAATCTGCAGTTGCTAATCCAGGACATCTGTTTTGCCAAGATCAAAAGAAGCCCCCAACAGTTACCAGCTCACAGACAACACTGCCTTTGACTATCTGTAACCTTCAGTTTTCATTTCTCTCTACCTCCCTACAAGCAATACTAGACAGTCTCGTAACCAACAAGCTGCCCAGAAACAATCCAAATGGTATCTGGCTTAGTGGTGAAATACTTCATTAATCTGTATTTTCTTTTCAAAGAAAAACATAATTCATTGTCATTGCACAGACAGAGGTAGATTGCATAAGGGAGATAATGCTTCCTTATCATCAAGGCTGCAGAGTCAATCTGCAGTATGCTTTGGACAGGATTTAAACACAGTAGTTACAGGTCTTTCTCAAAGCTTACAGCTGCAAGTCTAGCTTCTGGAACTGCTCACCTGCTTTGCGTGTGTCAGTACGAACAGAGGCAGGGTTAGCATCTCTAATTAGGTCTAAGTTTGTTTCATCTCTTCCTTCTCTTTCTTCAGGAACAACCATGCTGGCCTTCTCTCTAAGGAGCCACAAACAGGAAAACACTAAAAACTGCCATGATACAAGTAAAATAGATCAAAATACTTAAATACCCTTCAGGCAGATGTAAAATTATAAGTAGTTTAATAGTGATTGTGCACTTGATCAGTAATGCAATTTACTAGCATTTCCAGATTGTTAGGCTAGAAGTTGTATTTTTATTGTCAATTGTTAGCACTTTTTAGGACATGTGAGTTTATTATTAGAACTTTTCAGGGCATATGAAACAAAGGAACTAATGGCTAACAATAGCAGTATAACCTGGTGAGAAGGCACTGTCAATAAAAATAGTGTCTTACACAGCCTAAAAAAATAAGTCGTTTTGGGGAACAAAACAATTAAGGCGTAAAAGCTTTAGAAATATCTTCAAAGAAGTGTTACCTGCAGACAAGAAAAAAATACATTTACAGAAATGAAATTCACAGACAGTTAGGGAAAAAATACAAAAGGTGCTTTTTGGCCTTTAAAATTTAATTTAATAGTAAACTCCCTTAAAATTAATAAATATAATACCAGATGCTCTGAAAAGGAAGGGTTTGACTTTTTGTTCAGTCTCAAAGGGAAAGTTCCCTTAACATCTGAAAAGCAACTGAACTAAATGTTTATTTAAAGCATTCACACAGCTAATGACTTCACTCTATTTTAAATGCAGGCATATTAAGGAATTACATGAAACATTAATAATGGAAGGTGGCAAGATAATTTTGTTACCGAATGAGTTTTTCGAAGGCCTCCTTCTCTTTTCTCAGAGCTGTGAGATAGCGCTGTTCTTCCGTGGAGCCCCCATATATGAGGAAATAAACCCTAGAAGTTTGGAGGAGGGAAAGAACAAACAAACAAAAAATCACAAAAGATAAAAAGCAACTGCAACCAATATTTAAGATTAGTAGCAGTAAGTGCCCGACAAGCTAGTATTTGCCTTTAAAAAGGCAAGTGAAAAACCATTCTCATTTTCTGTAAAGGCATGCCAAAAATAGCAACAAAATTCTTATATCCAGTGTTTCCCCTTTTCCCAATGGCAGATACATTACTGGAATTGAACTGAGTGGGTCAAGATCAGTCAGCCATTCCATAAAGACACAAAACAAGTATAATGGAGAAGTTCTTTCTTACTGTTTTTAAAATCTTCCCAGTAGAATACATACATGATAAACTAAAATACCTACAATCTTTTCTCTTGCAGAGATCAACACACCCATAAATGAATTTTTATTCCACAAATATGGAACATTTAAAAATTAATAATTACCATAAGGACCTAAATGCCTTTTTAACACACTCATTTCTTCCCCCCTGTATGTTTTAATTGAAGTACCCTTTGACAGACTGATACGATTTTATTACTATTGCTTTTTTTTTTCATGCAGTGCATCTCCTAACCCTTACTTGCATGGCTGCATCTGACATTCCTGCTCTGAAGTGCAGCAACATGATACTGGAGGTAGATACAACACATACTGATTAGGCAATTAAAAATAAATTGTACAAATAACCCAGTAATTATCCTCATGCAATAAACTTTGTGAGTTCTGTGATTTATATCTGCACTAGAGAGTCTTTACCTGGCTGTCAGGTAGGGACACAAACTGGTTTGCATTTTCAGCTACATTGCATATATACAAATCTTTGTAAAACAACAACTGCTCTCTTAAATTTATGCAAGTAATTTTCATGAGGTGATTAAAGTATAATTCAAAAGATAATTTCATGTGCCAAGAAATGGTTTCAACTGTAGCAAGTAAAGCGTGTTTATTTTAAGACTTAAGAACCTGCCCTAAGTTATTTTCAGAGGCAGAGGCATAACTACAGTTTACTATATTCAAGAAGTGCTATATCAGACAGACAAAAATGCTAGATAATGCAAAATCTCACAGTATGTTAAATTTTTCTATATTTATAATAATTCATCTAATTATAACATTATTCTTAGAAGTGAGTTTTGCAATTTACAAGTGTATCAAATATATATACACAACACAGAAGTCTGTCAGCTAACACCAGAACTGAGTGTAACTGCAAATACTTCTCATTTTCTTTATTGTGTTTTCCTTTACTTTTTTTTTTTCCTGTTAACAGGTTCTGAATTACTGATCTTCAGCAAGACTAGACATCAGGAACTGCAGAAGTTAATTAAAGCCATAATGAGGAAGCTTCTTGTGTAAAAATCAGAACCGTACCTATAGAGATGGCTTAAAATGAGGCTACAGCACTTCAGAATGGATCTATTGGCACTAAGGTCATCTAAGCAAAGGTCGTGTAGAAGATGGAATTAACTTTCTTTTTCTAACAGGTATGTTTCTGCTGTTAAGGGACTAAATGCCTGCTGGGAAGTAAAAATCATCTCTTGGTTACATCAGACATTATGCTTTTGTTTAAAATTAAGAGGGCTGAGCAGCAATGACAAGGTAGCTAAAGAAAATCACTAGGTGCACATTCTGCCTTGACTGCTGAATGTGCACTGTTTTTTCTTTTAAGACTAAAATTACCCTGACCAAGTCAACTTGCCTCAGAGGCTTCCCAGGCCTGCTTGCCTTGTAGATTTCCAGCTGCCGAACAAAAGTTAGTTCTGCATCATATAACACAACATATCTTGGTTCTACTTCATGCAGTACCCGAGTGAGCGCGTAGGGATCACTGCAGCCCTGCAACGGGTGAATAATTGTGAGCGGGTTCTTGAAAATACCGTAGTAACAATCTGAGGGCAAGTTCAGGTGGAAGTCTTCAGGAATGGCCTCTTCAATGCTGCTTTCTTGGCTACTGCTTAATTCTTTGTTATCTTCCACCTCTAACTCCTCTTTCTTTTCCTCCTGAGTTTTCCCTATCATTTGGATTATAGTTCGGTCTTGCTGCTTCTTGTGTTTATTTTGTTTAGAGGAAGCCATGAGTTTGGCTTTTTTGGTCTGAGGCCCTGTGTCCGGTCTGGCATTTCCTTTGGACTTGACAGCTTTCTTGTCCTTAATCCACACTTCTCCAGCTTTTTCATCCTTTCCAAAGGTTTTGTTATACAGCCTTGTTAAAAAAGCTTCTGCTCCAGCAATAATATACTCCCTGAGCTGTGCACAAGCTCGGTCATCACTGGCACAAATAAGCACTTGCCCTGCAGTCAAGAAAGAATATCATGTTCACAATTTGTTATGCTGTACTTCTTATCCAGCCACAAGACACTCTTCACCAAATTGTTTTTAATCATCCTAGAAGCATGCCTGCCAAATGCCTTTATATTTGGCTGTTATAGTTGCTCTGGACTTTCAAGGAGTCTAAATTGCATGATGTTTTGTACCAAACAAGATTAGAGAAGGTTAATGGAAGTTCAGCATTCCTTACTCTTACACCATCTGAATTAGTGAGGTTTTCCTTTTGACCATCTGAAGTGAGGCAGATACAGCACATATTGAAAAACATACTCAGAAAAACTAGAGTTTTTTTAAATGTGGAATAGGAGAGAATTTAGATCATTCTAATTTTCAGCATTTGTCAGCTGTGCTAAAGAGTCTAATACATACATATTTCACACAGTATTACTGACATTTGTGGACCTTGAATAACAATTCTTCACAAGCTGACTCAGATAAACTCCTACAACAGGAGGTGATGGAGCCAGTTCTTATCCAGTCAGAACGCTGTGGGTGGGAGAAAAGAGCACTTTTTTACCCGTACTATTTACTAAAATAAAACTTGTTGAAATTTAAGGGAACGAAAAGCCCTAAAATTGGAAAGGCAGCAAAACAGTTAGAAACAGGCTTGCCTTCTACTCTCTATCCCATTTAAGTGCATCTCCTGGAGAAGCAGATTTTCAGGTGCATTTGAAGAATGTGTGAGATGGAAAGGGTGTAGGACAGAACCCCTGTCAAAAACCTGAACTTGAGAAGTGGGTGAGTGGTACTTTGATTATTACAGATTTCCACATTACTAGTTTTATTAGTTTTGAGACTAAAGTATCAGTACAATACTGACTCCTTAAGCCCACAAATTATTAAATTTAAATCCAGGTCTTTAATAAAACGACAAGATTTATTACAGTAAAAGTTAAGTTCCTTCTAGCAAAAGTCAAGTGAAAGTAAAAACTAGCTATAGTGTGAAAATTTACATCATTTACAATTCTCTCACCTGGACCACCAAGGTCTTCACTGTTCTTATTCTCATTTTCAATCTCTTTCAGTACTTCTCTCAAAGCTTCCCATTTTGGATTACTTTCTAGAACCAATTCCCTTTTCAGTTCTGAAACAAAGTAAGATTGAACATAGCAACATTCAACACAGCCAAAATATCTTTCAGAACTTTGCATTAGTGGTTAGATGTCAAAAGCATGATGGTTGTTGGCAAATACGATAATCAACAGCCTACGTATGCAACTTGTTATGTTAATGGGTTGGAGAACAGAAACACTTAAAAATGAGGATAAGTGTTTTAGGGAAGCAAAAAGTTACAATATTAAATCATACTTCAGTGCTACAGCCCAAACCAGGACACACTCCTACCTGTTCACGTAAAATAAAAAATACCAAGCTAAACACCAGTGTAATTCAAGAACAATTCCATACAAGTTCTCCCAGTGACCAGCTGAGCAAGCTTAGAAGAACCCCTTACTTCCTTGTCACTCTTATGTTGTTTATTACATGCTTTTTGAACTAGGGTTGTCTCTCAGTTTATCTCAGCTAACAGACTGAAATCTTGAGCTGCGTAAGATCGTGTAGGGAACCACAGCACAACTAGTAATATGCAAACTGTTTGAAATCGTGTGACACTCTCAAAATCAGGAATGATTGATACCATTTTCCTTCTTTACATCACTTTTTCCAGAGACTTTGCCTTTCTGATTCAGCTTCTCTTCTGCAATGCGATAAACTCTAGCTCGAGCATTTACAAACATTGAAGTACTGGAGTCAAGGAACAGCCAACCTAAATAGAAAAAGAAAGCAGTTGTAGTTTGACATTTGCAGTGTGTCCATGTTTCAATTTGAATTTCCAGTTAACCCCCCAAATCTCTTATCTGGAATACCTGTGCTACCTGCTTGCTATGTAATTCACTAGCTTAGTAGAAGACAGAAATGTGATGGAACTCTCACACTGCTAAGTAACAGCAGTTAAGTGGGAAGATGAAAGCATTATCTGTCAATAAAAACCTACATCCTTATGGCTGGTTATATAAGACCTAATGAGATATCTTCATGTGTTTGGGAATGTTAATTTAAAATGTAAACATTTCACTGTTTCATGCATTAAGTTGTATGGGTATGCAATGTTTACCTGAATTCTCACCAAAAGCTTTTTCACTTGCTTTCAGTGACTCCAGAAGATTAAGGAAAGTGACACAATCATACTGAGTAAGATACAGTAGCAAAGTACGGAGTATCTTCAAGTCCTGGACCAGAGATTTTGTCTTGGCTCCAAGCTGATGCCAGAGAGGATCTAAATAATGGCGTATTGTCTAGAAATACAATTTGGAAAGTTCAAGATACCAAGTATATTGTATACTAACCAAGATAAGAATGCGTTTTTTTCCCTTGACAGGGGATGCTACTTGTTTTCCAAAGTTATTAAACATACCCAATTAAAGAGGTATTTGTTTTGGTAAGTAATCACTTTTTGCAAAGTTAGCATAATATAGATGCCTTTATGTAAAACATTTCAATGTACTTTCAGTGTATATTTTCCTTTCCATGTAATAATACTGGGAAAAGAAAAAAACCCAAACCAACCCACCCTAATTTTACTGGTACTGGCCTGTGCCTTTAGTATCCTTTGCTTAGGTAAACTAAAAAGCATTGCAAAGTAATTGAATTTTCAAAATAAGATGAGTACCCTGCAGCTATGTAACTTACAGTCCATAAGGAAAAAACCCTTCAAATATTCAAAGTACTGAAAGCCTTGCATCAAGATTAAATCACAGGTAACTAATAAGCATTTCACTATGATGGTTGAAGTTTATGATTTTGCCCTACAGAAAGCATGTGCATGCCAAATGTTGCAGATTGCCAAAAATAATGCACACCAATTAATGGCATATCTAATGATTAAAAGATACAACAGATGCGTGCACATGCATCGTACGTATTACACAGAGCTTCTCCTCAGAGAGAAAACAAAAAACAAAAGCAGAAAATTCAGGAGGAAAAAAGGGCGTGGGTGTGTGTGTGTAAATAACAGCATACTTCTCTCTGAAGTATTCTGAGCTGTAATTGGAATCATCTTTATCATCATCATATACCAGCCATGAATCAGGATGTTCTTACTGTAGGGACTTTGGAAATGAAGAACAAAAACCCCTTCTGGCAACTGTAACATCACCGTTACAGGTGAATACAGTTTCTCTCCTCGTGCCAGTAATGACCATGTCATGGGATAATGGTTGCTGCTGGTTGTTTATTTGACAAATAATATTTTTGCTTGCATGTCAAACAGTTTGAAGATGTGCTTCCCTTTAGACAGACGGAGGAAAAAATCAAACTGGTTACCTTGTCAAAAGGTTCACCAATAGCATTTTCTAAAGATAGATCTTCTACTTCAAGAGCTGGATTATAACGTTTGAGTTCTTTCAGACATGCATTCAGAATGTCCAGGATTGAAGTCTGGATAGCAAGCATAGCAGGGGTCATTGACACATGTATTTCCACCACTTCAGGTTTATGCTTCTCTAGAAAGGAGTTCACTGCTATATGAAATCTAAGAGGAAAACAGCTCATTAAGATTTACATCGATTGTTTGCCTGACCTACAATTATTCAAAAGTTTGCATAAACTACAACTGCAGTTGTTTTAAATGTAAACAAGTAAGTTAATTGCAAGATAAATCAGTTTCTGCAATGTGAAGACCACAATCTAATGAAGAGCATCAGGAAAACCATCTATTCCACAGTTAGTCATTCTAGTCAAACGAGCCTATAGTGCTCAGGAAAGATCCATGGAAAATAAGCTAGATTCTACATCATTAATACACATAACAAATACTGAAGTAAAACCAAAATAATCTCATCAAGGGAGAAACTGGAATGGGTTCATAAATCCTTTGGAATCACATGAATCCACTAGTACTTTTGTGATGTTGGTAGCTTCTGATTATAAGCAGGAGGTCCTGGTTAGAACACTGCCTTTGCATCCTGAACAGCTGTACAGGTACACACATGCTAGTGATTTTTACTAACAGAATAAGCCTCACAGAATGCTGTCTGCTGACCCCTAAAACTCAACAGGCATTTCCCTTACTGTCTGCTGTGCCCCCAGGCCTCTTCACGGTTCAGAAGCCAAGGAAAAACATCTAGAGTTTCTATTCAACCTCTCCTATCCTCATTATGTCCATTTCTACTTCTTTCTGATACTGAAAGAAAGACTGTTAAAGATTTTACAATACAGAGTCACAGCATTTTCAGATGGAGTACACCACATTCTAGATGCACTAAGGGAACAAACTGGCAGACCTCCTGCCCAAGGCAAGAGCACTGAACAAGCGATCAGCTAAAGTGTCTGCCACTTGTGGCTTCCCTACTGAAAGACTTAAGACATGGCACAAACTTGGCAGTTTGATTTCTACCAGCCATCAAGAAATATTCTTCATAGGCAGCATACATGAAAAAGAAAATTAAAAAAACATCTGACATGTAGAAATAGATTGGAGTTTCATCACAGTTGGAGGCAAGTACCTCCATGAATGGCAGAGCTGAGACTGTGTTCCTGTTACTTCATGGCTTAAAGAATCTGGTTAATAAGTGAAGATTTTCTTAGGCTATTAAGAATGTCACTGTCTGCTGTGATTTCTGTTGGCTGACAGGACAGCTATACTGTAAGGTTCAGTCCCTTACAGATTTGAGTCTATTTTCAAAAATACTTAGAGAAATTTAGCATCTTTAAGACCGCTCCTGTCAAAAAAGGGAGGAAATGTGTTTGGTAATACAAAAGGGGAGACAGATTAGCAGTGTGACTGCATACATCTCATTTTCTTAGGAGCCCACTGTAACATCCATCATCTATTTTTAAAAGCTTAACTCTCCAATGAAATCAAGAGGTGCCTTACCTTGGCCACAGATAAAGTTTCCTGACAAAAAGATTTCTCATCACTCTTTCCACGTGGCAAAAGCCAGTGTTAAATGCAACTGCATTATCTGTAAAAGCTTTAATGAAGCCTTGCTTGTTCTTCTGGCGATAAAGTCGCAAGATAAATGCTTCCTGACAGGACTCAATGATTCTGTGCGCTTTGTACACCAAAATACCTAGCAAAAGATAAGGTTTCCAAATGACAAAAAAGTAAAGAAAGGTCCAATATTGTACAGATTTTGCCTCAAAAATGTCTTATTCTTGTAATGATTTTTTTTTTTTCTTAAATAAAGTACAATAGAAATGTAAATCTTCTAAAGTGATGGCTGAAGAAACTTTCCAGGGTTCAAACTAAGTGATCCCTCAGTTTCAGTACCATGGAATCCCCCAATAACAGCTCTGGGTTATTGGGGAGGGGCGGGGGGGGGAGGAGGATGCAACTTGTCCTGGAGTGGCAGAGCGTACTAGCTTAGAAAATTCTTTATTTCTACAGCAAAACTTGAATTTTAGTGTTTTAAGAGGAGTAAAAGCAAATGCAAGACATAAAACACACTATTACAACAAACTCAGAGTGCATTTCAGCTCTGTAACAAGTTTCTTCCACTCAGCACCCAACCATTGATTTTAATATGCCTTTGCTTTGTGAAGAAAAAAGACTTCCATATAGTTGCTAGCCCTTCTGATCAAGTCATGGATGAATCCATTAAAAGGTATTTTTCTATCTAGACATTCTTACATCTCTGCTATGAAGCAGATTTTTTCAGGACATAATAATGATCAAATTGCCACTGTTTACTAAGCCAATATGCATTAGCTTTACTGTGCTATTAAGTACATAGTTTCTACTTGGCCAAAGCCAGTGATAATTTCTTATCTTCACATAGCTGAATTTATCAGATGTTAATTCACATGTGATTCTACACTGATTTTATAAACATTTGTAACACCTAAAATCACTGTACTGATTTTTTGCTATGTTAACTCCTCAAGAAACACTATTACAAGTTTTTGTTGGTTTTGTCATACAGTTTCACGCACAGATAATACATATTTCCAACAACCTCGAGTTACCTAAGGTTTAGATGAAACTCAAGTCTATCAAAGCTGCTGTCACGCTGACCTCTAGTGGCAATGTCAAACTTGTATCAAGCCTCTGTCACTAGAGGCCAGGACTATTTGTTAAGTCTTTAGTCTGTTTCTTCTTTTTATCCTGTCAAAATCTAAAGGTGTGTTTTCTTTCTTTGTGCCCCTTCCTCCTTGCTCTTTGGTAGAGCAGAAGGGTAGACAGGAAGGAATCAAGGGGATGAACAGAAGTTAAAGTAGGTTGCCCAGAAAATGTGTTCAATTCTTTTGTTTTTAAAGCTAGAAGTATCAGAATTGACAAATCTGGCATCCTCTGGCTCTAGCATAAAACTGTTCAAAATGTTTATTCCTGGCTCTCAGGTATCTACTTGACTAGCTCTCCTAGGTGTAACAGGGTTTACAGTTTAGGGAGAAGGAAAGCAACAGGAGAGGAAAAAGGTAACTTACATCTTTCATATATAACTTGTATACAACAAAGGTCACAAGCTATTCCCAAAATCTTTAGAATGAGAGTAACAACATTACTTTATAATGTTGCTATTTAGATCGTGTCCAAGTTGTGTCAACACAAAGATGAGTAAGGTATTGCTAGTTTTGATGGGAAAAGTCATCAGAAGTAATGCGTCAGTGCAGAAATTGATGTTTTCAGATTGTATGACTGAGTAAAGCAAATAAGCGTGGAGCAAATAAAACCATTAACAAAAAGGAACAAACTACATATTTGCTCCTTTTACTTCAGTCTTTGCTGAAAAGAAGGAATAATTCTTTAACCGGATAGTAGAACTCTTCATACAGACTTAAGCTTTCTGTGTTTTCAAACAGAACATTCCTACCTTTATTTCATTAAACTCTTACCGCTAATGAGGTTTGCAGGAATTCTGTCAGTAAGGAAATCGACCACAAGGATTCGACTGGTTGCAAAGATGACTCCTCCTTGGGTGTAAAATTCATATCGAGTATTATTTGTAATTTCATTAGTAACACGTCGAGGAAGATGAACAACTCCATCTGACCTCAGCTGATCAATAAAATATTCCTAGACCAAATACAATATAAACACAAGACATCATTGTACTAACTAATGAAAAGGATGCAAACCCCCTTGTTTAGACATACTAGGAGCTGTTCTAAAATCAAAAGCATGATAGTATAAGATGCTACCTAAGGAAGTCAGAATTATGGTTTTTTTTTCTTGTCAGGTATACTTTGTTCAGTTTCAAACTCCTCCAGGTGATTTAAAAAGATCTATGTATTTCCAGTAGTAGCTAGGCAACACTTAGGCAAACATTTAGGGACACTCCATCAGCTTGGTGAGGGGCAGGTGAGCTTGTCTCCTGCCCCTCTTAAAACAAGCAACTGACACTCAAAGGAGCTTACATTTTCTTATATTTTAACAGCTCTTTTCAGAGGATACACAATTTTAATACTGACTTAAGAACAGAGAGCTGTGAAGAGATCATCTTCTAGTGCACTCACCTGCCATCACAGACATCCACAGAAGGTAGGTCACATATATGAAGCTTAGTCTTATAAACTACAGCTGTAGTATTTATGCACCTATGGTGACCTCTCTGATGGTGGGAAATCTCCCTGTTTCCAGGGAAAACAGAGTAGCAGTTTTTGTACAAGTGAGGACTCACCTGTCAACAAGTTTCACCCATTTCAGCTCACTGTCTACTAACAGTGTTCTGGTACTTACTAGTTACGTACACAAGCTTATTATTGCTATTATTAGGACTTCACCGTGCTGCACGAGCAGGAATTCGGACCTCGATGTGCTCCTGAACGCGGCTGGTTTGACAGCCTCTCCCCGGAGGGGCGGGGAGGCAGGGGCCAGCTCTGCGCTGCCGCCCCATCACCCGTAGCCGGCTTGGAGAGAGGGAAGGGGGGAGAGGAGGGGAGGGGACTCGCCGGGCAGCAGCCCCCACCCCACTCCGGGCCGAGGGCTCCGCGCTGCCTCCGGGAAGCGGAGACTGAGAGGGTACGCCGGTGCGGGGGAAGGGCCGAAGCAGCAGCGGCTCTCCTCACCTCCTCGGCGGGGCTTGTGTTCAGTACCAAGACCAGGCTGGCGGGCTCGCAGTAGAGGCGGAGGAAACGCAGCAGCAAGCGATCAACGCCGAGCCCGCGCGCGCAGATCACTAGCCCGTCCTGGTGGAAGAGGTCCAGGAAGATCTGGCTCTCGTGCTCCAGCAGCCCCGCCATGGCCCCGCCGCTTCTCAACAGCGCATGCGCGCCGATCGCCTCGCCTTCGCGTTGCTACGCCCCTTGCGGTCTTCTGGCGTCGCGCGCGGTCTTTTTCTGGTGTCGCGCGCGGTCTTTTTCTGGCGTCGCGCGCAGCTGCTTTTCGCGCCTCGAGCGCGACGTGCCTCAGGCAGAGCTCTGCCTGAGGGGAGGAGGATCCCGAGAAGCGCCAACCTGGAAAAGAAGTTGGGCAAGGGAAAGAGTTCGTAGTGAGGCAAGCTGAAGCTCCTTTTTCTCTTCGTGTGTCGGGGGATGTGTGTGCTGAGTAGAAGTATGTTTTTGCTACAAAATATTTGTCGTTTGTTGCTAAGTACATGCATTTCTTAAGCGACAAAACCAAGCGTGACTGAACTTCAGCCTGCGTTCCTCACATTAGGTATCACCGCCTCAGTATTTTCCCAACACCTCCTTTTGTACTGTCCCTTTCTCTGTCGGTGCAGAGAAGGTTGCTTGCTCCCACAGGGTGTAAGACTCTTCAGACCTACTCTCAGAAAGCAGCTGAAAATGAAGGACACTGCCCAGAGTGACTCTATACCCCTGTGAGGGGTAGGTGAGCTTGTCTCCAGCCCCTTTTAAAACAAGCAGTTTTTCTGGGCCTGTTGCAGGGCGGGTGGATGTGGTATGTCGTTATAGGCCGCAAAGGTCAGGCTCCTACAGGTGAGAAACTAGACAAAACAGGGCAGTTTCTCACAGGAAAGAAGTTAGGTAGCCTGAGAGAGAAAGTGGGTGTCAGCTAGCAGGAGCTTTGCAGCTGCACATAAAGGCCTTGACACCCTACACAGTCTTAGCATGCTACCCTCCCCACAGCTCCCAGCGCCAGTCTCATCATATTCACGTCTTTGTAGTGTACTGTTTTTATCACATTTATAGTAGTTGTTTTTATCTATTAAGTGTTACTTGTTAATTGGTCAGTATCCTCTGTATATGAAAGTGTCACTTGCTAATTTGCCAATATACTTTGTGTATGAAGGTGTTACTTACTAATAGGTCATTTTATGCTGGTAGCTAAAGAAATTTTCATTACAAACAGCATCATATTTCTGAATGTTGTACCAGACACCGTGCTTTGGTTCTCATTCTTAGCTGGCTGCTATTAAGCGTTTTGACACTTCCACTTGGAACTTATTTTAGATCATAAAAATGTCAGAAAATCAGTATTTTTACTTGGACAACATTTAATTTTTTGTGGCCTGCAGGTCACTGACAACATCGACAACAACTCAGTTGTTGTGAAATGTACTTCTTGTGCTTTTATATTTATTAACCAGTAGAGGGCTGTCATTTGTTACCTTAGAAGATCAGAATTTAGGCCTAAATCTTGCAAGTCATTTTTGTGTAATTTTTCTTTGAATTTTATTTTGTCTTCTACCTTCTATCTTTGTAAAACTCAGTATTTTCAGCTGTGAAAATCTGATGAGATTTCCTACTCTGTGGATTTTTTTTTTATTGTGTTCTTGGCCTGGTTGGTTTAGATTTTAGCCTGATCAAGCCCATTATCTGCGGGGAAAAATCTCTGAGGTAGGGGATGTTTTAAACCTCAGCTGTGTTAGACAGCTAGAGAAGACTACAGCTAATTTCTTTGAAATGTCCTAAAAATTCTCACATTTTGCAATTTCTCACAGAGCTAATTTTTCTAATGAATAAAATCTACCATATTTACCTCAAATATAGGCAATACATATAGGGAAAGGAAAGTTCTCATCCTACACTGGCTCTGTGTACAGACCCTGGAATTACTAACGTCACCTTTGTTCATCCTTAGATCTAACTGCCATACAAGTAACAGCAAATGTCTTCGATGTGCTTTGTCTTAAGCAAACTCAGAATTAAACTTAAATAGCTGTTGATTTACATAGTATTTTTTATCCACAATTACAAAATTATTTTAAGAACTTTTAAGATATGTAAAGTTTGTAGTTAAGTACCCTGAACAACCTTAGTTTTGATTTTTTCCTTCTACTTGTACATCCTATATAAACAATATAAGATGGTGACCATGTAGAATATGACACTTTAATAGTTTCTTCATGTAGAAGTCATGAAATACAATGAGATTTCTGTATTGTAGCAATATATAAAAATGAGAGATGGATGAAGTGTTTTAATATGTTACTTCTGTTCAAGTGTATTATACATTTCTAAGGGACTTGGTCATACTCTCTGAGATGTTTAGCTGTTCATGTAATAGAAGTAATTTTACAAATTAACTACTTTCTTGTTGACAAAAGAAGTAGGGGTTGATGATGCAAGAGGGAGTATTTCAGCATGAATGTCTACAGACTGTATTAGTTATGTGCAAAGGTCTGCACAGCTGTGACCAGTGTAGATTTGTTGTATAGTAGTGGCAGTGCAAATATGGTTTTGCAGTTTTGTTGAAGGTTTTGTGTTTCCTAAGTGAAAAAAGTTGATGAAAAACATGTTCTGAGTGCTTTTAGAAGTGGGATTTTTTGTGTAAAGAAGTGATTTACAACGTTACTGCATACAGCTTGGTCATCTGAACTGCACACAGGTAACATAAGTTGTTGGAAGAAGTAGTTCTGTAAGTATCTGATTGAAACAGCATAGTTACAATAGTTAGGGACGTGAACTGGAGCTGTACAAAGATCTAGGTTAATCTCAAAAACCAAATAATGTATCAATGTTCCTAAATTTCACTGGTAAAATATTGTAACTGTACAAATTAGTATCAAGTATCAGTTTTATACAGACATTTTTCCTAAGGAATATTATCAAATTTATTGTTTCTCCACTACAAGAGTAGTTTAGCAAAGAAATGTACTAACATGACCACTGAAAACCTATTCATCTTAATTTGAAGATTGTAGAAGTGGTATTAATACTGTTTTACAAGACAGACATTTCTAATTAGAACGCTTGTAGCTGATTATTGAAACAGGATATAGCTGCTAGCAGAGGATCACACTGATGTATTGCATTCATAATAATTTACTTCACACTTTAATAACTGCAAGCAACAGTAGCATCTTCACTGAAGGAATATTCTGATTTTCTCTGTGGGGCAGATTTTAAAGGGAATGTAAAGTTAACATGAAGAAAACTTTCCTCATATATGGAATTTTCCATTCCTCTAAGCGTTTGTTTATAGAATGCATACAGCAAAGACAGCCATTGCAGTATTTTTACACTGCTGTACAATATTCTCTTTATGTACTTCCACATTCAGGAGAATTTGAGGGTTAAAAACTGAGTTGACCTAATCCATGATTACTTAGTGCTATCCAGACACCAACAGCAAAGGAAATCAGGACTCGAATTTCAGGCTTGATTTTCTGAAATTTGCACCATCCATTCACGCCTCACCCAGTGATGTCAGCTCTCCTCTAATGCACTGTGTAAGTGTGACTATTCAAGGAAAGCAGAAAACTGACGTCTTCCTTAAGATAACTCTTTTCTAGGAAGAGAGATTTAGATTTCTGAGCAAAGGAAAAGGCTCGTCCCTCCTATTACTAAGCCAAGCAAAACAGGACTTGTAAACTGGTCATCTGCCTAGCTGCTATCCTAGAGGATGGTTAATGGCTTACAGGAAAGAAAAACAAAATGTCTGACTGAAAATACAATGTATAGAATCTCTGCCATATAATGTCACTGCTTTCTTAGAAAGTTTTCATTTTAGGCAGTTGAAAGTGAGCAACAATGCTTCCTTCTATCACTGTTATGTTATTCCAAAGGAAACAGTTCAGAGATTGTGATACTTCCTCTTTATTTCATAATTGTTGGCTTTTTCATTTTAGTTTGAATGTATCATATTTCCCAAAAACACTCAAGTAGTATCTGGAATATCTCTAGAGCATTTATAAGCCTGAGTGAATTTCCTGGGATTTCTCATACAACACAAAAATCAGTAGTGGAATCTGCATCTTTTCTTGTATTTCAAATCAATACTTCATTTCTACTTTTTATTTTCAGTAACTGTATTTGAAAGATTAGATATGGACCAAATTGTCACACCTCTCAGATTCTGTCTTAGTAAGATAGTATTAGGAATGTGATCTGTTCTATTTTTAATGATGTTTTAAACTCAGTTTAAAGTAGAGAGAAAACTGTTGGCTTACATCCTTCAGAGCCTGTCGGAAACCTCTAATTATGAAACAGCAATAATAATGTCATGGTTAAGACTGAAGCTAGCTTCTTATTTTAGACCTGAATAGTAAATTGTTTTTACTGAGCTCCAAGTGTTCTTTGAATCACTTTTAAACTTTGCATGCTGCATTTGGAGTATGTGTTTCTAGGGAGTTTGTAAATTGTTCAGATGAAATGTTTTAAGAGTCATCATCATCATCATCATGGCTAGGCTTCGCGAACGAAGATTTGGGAAGGACTCTACCCACGTTTGTTGCACACGTTTAAGAGTATAACACTCAAAAATGTCATTTGACTATTCAACATCATCTTAGGTCCTTGAAAGTGTGAGGCCTACAGCTGTCCCAGTCATTTAATTCTTTTCTTGCAAAGAAAACAAGTACATACCTTTAGAGATATAATCTTTGTATGTTAATGAGGAACTGTAAAAATAAAAGAATCTCGTGATGTGTGAGACTTGAAGAAGGACTTAAACCACTTTCCAGCCAGGAAAGTGAACAGAACTCTAAACATGCAAGGCCACATACGTAAAAATAATGGAGATATGAAAGAAGTATGGATTAAATGATTCTCAATAAAAGTGCAGTTTAAACCTGCAGCATAATCATAATGTAAGACAGAACTAAAGCTACATAGGGTTTTGTTAAAGCAGTCTGTAGAAGGCTGGAGCAGGTCCCTGAGAAGGAAAATTCAAAATTTGCAGAGCCAGATCTGTAGAAAATATACCAGAAAGAGTAGAAAATCTTGGTGCAAGGTGAAGTTATTAGCTACATTTTTTTTTTATGGAAGTACACACATCTTGTAATATTTTTTTTAGGTACTTCAGTGCTGCAGCGTAGAAAGCTGTTGTGGTGATTTCTTCAACCTTGGGTTTCAATAGAAATATATTCTATGCAGAAAGATACATGCTTCTAGAAATCTCATAAAGTAGTTATTCTTTCAGATTCTCCATTGCTGCTTTTCTCTCTTCAGCTCCCAGTTTCTTGGGTATTCTCTGTCATCCCAGAACTTCCCTGATGTAATCCCAGTCTGCTTTTCTTGTGCATTTCTTATGATTGCTTTAGTCTGATTTTTTTTTTTTCTTTATGTAGGAGCCTTACTTAAAAGTATTGATTTGTTTGCTTGAAAATATCATTTTTTATTAATGACAGGGAACAGTCTGTGCTAGAGTCAACACTTTTTCAAAAATTGATTCTGTTTGCCTAAGAAGAATCAACACTACATCTTTCTTTCCTTTGAGATACTTTGAACAATACAACTTTTTTATATATTGTTTTGCTCACTTTGACAATGGTATCCCAGTGAAGGATTTTAAAGAAGCAAACCCAATGTCCTTGCTCTATTGGTGTTACTCTGTTTGTTTTATAAACAAATGTTTTTTCCTGAAATAATTCTGAGAACCAAACATTATTTTGGCTTGTGCACAAGTGTGTTTAATTGTGTGTGTAACTTGCTGCATCTTTTGGTCACTTTTTATCCTGGAATAGCAGAGTGTAGTTTGGCAGTATGATAAATCTAGCTTGACATCTGACAATGAAAGACTGTGATCATATAACACAATGACTGTAAGGTTCAGGTCCTGCCAGTTCACATTGATGGAGAAGTGTTGGTGGATTAAGACTAAACCAAATGACATTATCTAAGGATAGCTATTGCTTGCTTTCTGATTATCAGAATAATACTAGCATGAAATTTGCATTCTATGCTTTGCTTGCCAAAATGTGGTTATTTGCTCACATCTGAATGGACTTCTGATTGATTGTGATGTGGAAAACAGGTGTTTCCTACAGTTTATTTTCTGTGGCAAGTTGGTGGGTTTCTATGGCTTAGAAGACTAACTAAAAGTAAGGAAAGGCAAGGTTCACGTGATCATAAAGCAAAATCTGTGCTACACAAATTCTGATTCACAAGACAGGTGTGCAGAATTTTCAAAGGAAGTAACTGTTTGAAGAGTGTAAGGTGTTGCTTATAAAGAACATTAATGACCTTTGAGTACAAACCTTTGATAAATCAAAGTGCTCGTGGACTTTGTCTTTATGAGAGTGCAATGGGATGGGAAATACCTGAAAAATAAAAGCAAATGTTTAGTGTTTTAAATGCAAGGTACTTCACAAATAATATCTGAGATAGTATTTTTTACACATTTATTGAGCAAATGATTTTGAAAATTGGTACAACGAAACTGAGAAATAGGTGTTGAGGTTGGTTAGGGACAATCGTGAGATATCTCTGATTTATCTGCAGGCAGCTACTGCAAGGAGACGAGATGAAATGTTGAATATATTCTAAACCATCCATTAGCATGTTCAGGTGGTACAAATACAGTAAAATAAATTAAGAATATTTCATATAAAATAAATGAAAGCAAGGCATATAATGAGCTAAAATGAGAGGGTTGGTTTTTTTAGTTTAAAAACAGTAGTTTCTTATTTTACCCACCTTTATTTTCATTAAAGCTAATAGCTGTCATTGATGTTCTCTGTTGCTGCAATTCACAGAGAATGCTAGCACTTTGAATGCTGCAATGTACAACGTGCATGCAGGGCTTCTGAGTTTGAAATATTTTGAAGAGTTTTGCAAAATATGTCTTGATCTAACTTTATAACCTTTGAAGCATTACTACATGACCTCATTTGCAAATGTGCATAATCCTGTAAAAGAGATATATAATGAGATTCTTAAAAACCCTTGAACATTGATTAAAGTACTTTAGAATCCAAAGAATCATACTTATGTTCATGCATAATAAAACAAGTGCCTTTATAGTAAAGCTGGTTACCTGCAAAATCTTCCAGGCATTTTACTTTTCTGTTCTGTCTGCTGTAAGTCTGATGTTTGATTCCTTCTGAAACCAAATCTTCCACTTAGATTGCTAGGGAATTCAGGATTACACTTGCAATGCCCTATTCAAAATACACGCATCTTGGAAAAGGAATAGATAAATGAATGACTGCGAAGCGCAGCAAATTCAGATTATGTTTGTTCTGTGTTTTGCCCTGGTTTTAACTAGAATAACCTGCCTCACAGTTGACCTTTGGGCATATTTTAAAATCTAAAATAGGAAATACTAAATTATTTCTAATGCCATGTTTTGGTAACATTTGAGTTTTAGTGGTATGCACTGAAGTTATGAAAAGGCATAGGGTTAAAGGTGGTTAAATGTGCCAGACTACTGCTGGCAGCCAGTGGGTAATTATAGATCTTCTAAGCACCCTACACAACACAAGAGTACCACTGTGGAGTATTATTTGTAGCAGTTGTAACATTCAGCAACTCTTTTGTTACTTGTTTTGTCTTGTAACAATGCTTTAGTACTTTGTTAGTGTTTACCCTAGTTAACATAATTTTTAATCCCCTACTTTGGGGGAATGAACTAATTGTAGCCTTATTGAACAAATTCTCTTTATAGCCGTAGTCTCTTGGCACTTTCTTGAAAAGCCTAAGAGTAATTCCAGCTGTAAACTACCCAATGTAGTTTGTTTTATGATGCAGGAATATGTTTTTAATATCTATAGATTAATAGTTCATCCTGGCTAATCTTGGTAGAACTGAAGGTTACAAAGTAATACCAAGGCTCTTTAGATACAGACACAAAGTAGATTGGTAGTATCAGCCCAATTTTCCTTGACTATCTGTCCATATCACAGTAAAACCTGCCATGATTGGCACTAATTGGCAGCCTTGTTGGCAGGTTCTGGAATACGATCCAAAGACTAATTGGATAAAGAGGATGAACTATTGCATCCACCTATGTTCAGAGGTAGCTGTCTCTTCTCAGGATTGACAGGTGTTGATAGGGTGGAGTATGAATCTCTGAAGGGCTTTTTGTTTGGTTCTTTTTCTTCAGCCTTTCTGTAGACTTTGGATTTCAGCATTTCAGGGTAATACTAATACTTCTGAGAGAAACGAAAATCCTTTCAAGACTTAATAAAAGGAAATCAAGTCGATACTGTTCCTGAAATTTTATACAATAAAAAAATGTTAGCAGAAGACACAAGGCATTTTTCTTGTCAGTCATATCTAGAGAGTTACTATGTTGACTTCTGCCAGAAGAGAGGAATGCCATAATGTTCCTCGATATGGAAGGTGAATTCAGGGGGTGAAGTGGTGATGAATTGTCTCAATAGGGGCATGCAATATGCTTTGTTGGGAAGTAATCAAGATGCCATTCTGTTTTTTTCTGTTTTTTTTTTTTTTTTTTCCCTTCCTTAAGTCTTGGCATGTTAGCTGAAAGTACAGATTTTGGATGATTTTCAGGAGATTTTTTTTTTTACTGCATTAATTCAGACAGCCTCTGACTGTTGCAGTCCAGAGCAGAATAAGAAGTTGGTTTTGGTTGTTGTGTTGACATTCATCATGCAGATCCAGTATATTTGAAGATCATTAGAAACTCTTGTGCACAATTCCTTACTTTTTCTCTTAGGATTTCTGGCGCTCACACTGAAAATTAATTTAAAACTAATTAAAAAACATGAAAATGCTTAAAATTATTTATCCTTTTAATTAAATTAGAAGACTTGAGGGGATGTTTGTGGTCATTTGTAATCACTCATGCATTTCAATTGTAAATTAATGGGAAATATTTTCCCAGAGTCACCTGCAAATGGCCCCGTGAGTCATGTTACTCACTGCTTTTGCAGTAAACTTCAGTCAGTGTGGGCTGGGGTAATGGGATAGAGAAGTATTATGTTAGACTGCCACTTAAGAAAAGTACATTCTTCTCCAAACACAAACTGTTGTTCCAAACATCAAAATATGTTGTGAAGTCTTTGCAATGAGTTAGATACTGAAGACCAAGGAATATTTTCCTTGATGGATTTCAGTTTGTAGACCTCTGTTGATAGACATGTTTTAATACACTTTCCCTCAGTAAAATCTATAGCCAAAATCACAAAAAAGAAGGGTTTCTTGAAAGCACGGCATAGAACCTTATGTATAAATACTCCATAGTTGAATGATTTAGTTTTCTTCTTCAGTCTGATTAACCCCTATTTAGTACTTTTTATTGGTATTAATTTTGTAGTTAATCTTTGGGTTTTATCTCTGAGGTTTGTTTATATTAAGTACAGAGTTTCATAACATTTGGGTATTTTGTTAAAAGTCCTTTTCTGTTGTTCATGAGAACATGATGGTGGTGATCTTGTCACTGTATCTGCTGAACTGTGAGCGAAAAGAAGGTGCAAAACCTGGTAATTGTCATTAATATGGCTGATGGAGGAAATAATGAGTATTTGGTGACAGACTAAATATATGTTTGAGTGTAGCAGGTTTTTTATAAGGTTTATTTTCTCTTAGTTCCCATAAAATTCTTGCTTAATGACCAAAGAGTTGATGGATAGATGTTATAACACAAGAAGGTGAATAATTGCCATTGTAAAAAGAGGCCCTTATTTTTTTCAGAAATCTTCAAATGCTTAGTGGTTTCTGTCACTCTAAAAGTCTGAGTTTGCATTTCTGACATCATCTTACATTTAGAACTTACCTTTTATGGTAGATGGTGTCATAAATACCCAGGAAGTTGCTGGGAAGAGGCACAAAGAATAATTACAAACTTGTGCTTGCTGAGGACTTCAAAGCTCTGTCCCTGCAACACTGGGAGGAGTGGAGGAAGCAGGAAGATACAGACTACACTTTGCAACACAGCAGGAGTAGAATCGGCGTCCGTGGAATACATGTGGTGATGTGTTTTTTTTCTGGTATACTGTGGTTCCAAAGCTCTCAGTGGGACAATAAGACTGCAACAAAGGAAGAAGGATCAATCCCATGTTTGTCTCCAGAATCTAGGGAGACATTTTTTGTAATGTTGAGGAAAGTTACCTTGTTCATCTGAGGTAAAATTTGTTATGACTTGGTTTACTTTAACGGCATTAGATGATGGAAGCATTACAGATAAGAGCTCTGTGTTGTTTGCTGCCATGCATTTTGTGCTACCCAAACTGAACTGTAAATGCTTCCTGCTAAGAAGTACCACTGTGCTGAAATCGAGTGTTTTTAGTAGTAATCTATGGCATGTTCACTGAGGACACTTCTGTAAGGTGTTCAACCTTTTATGGGACACAGAATGAAAATTAAGTCTGATTCTACACCACTTGGTGCAAAGATGAACTGTTGAAGTGTTGACCTGTTTGGGACAATGTTTCAAGAAAATAAAATGCAACAGAACATCATAAATAAAAGTGTTAGGCGAATTGTGCCTGCCCTTGATGAAGCTGTGTAAATTACACTTTAAAGAAAGTGTCTACAGTAGCTAAAACTTTGTAGGTAAAAACATCCAAAGCCAAATCATCAACAAAGGCAGAAGTCAACTGTAGGACTTGAACTGAGCTGTGACATTACACAAAGAATCCCTATCTTCCACGAGATGGAGCTGTGTGATTTCTGCTTCTGCGAGCAATTCAGTCTATTAGTAAATGATTCTTTGATTACTGTACAAGGACAGGAGAATCACAGTGATCTATCATTGCTTTCTTACTCAGATGCTAAGGAACTGCTGCAATTTAATTCTAGATGGTTGTGTGGGTGCTAAAAATACGGAGTTTAACATGAAGGCCTCTGAATCTAGAAGAATAGCTATATTTTAAAAAAAGAAGAAAAGTAAATCCATTACCTTTCTCTATGAAGATCACAGCGATTTGCCTGGTGTGTGGTGTCCTATCAGCTTTTCTTTATTTATTCCCTTTGATGATTACTGCAATGCAGATTTCTTTGGAATGATTTCTTATCATTTTCACTCTGTAACATCTGGACAAGGGAGGAGTACAGTTACTTAAATGATAATTCAAATAAATATTTTCAGCAACAGTGATGGACCTCCAGTTCTGAAGTGTTTATTAGGTCTGAGCAAATGTAAGTGAAGTACTTCAGCAGCAGAATGGAACACTGACTTTGAAGGCAATGACTGGAAAACTTCAAGGATTTGTAGTAGAAAAATGAAGTAGAATGTGAGGTCCTGGTTTGTTGCCTCTCCATTGTAATCCTTTTTCTGAATAAGCAGAGAAAAGAAACAGTAAGGGGGTCTGTTTGTTTAACTGGCGTGAAGGAGCTTGCTTCTTCACTTGTAAATGGAGTATAAAGTTCATTTCATTTTGGGACTCAGATGTAGAATTCGCACAGTTTTGTGGTCTGTGTGCCCTTATGTGGGATTATATTTCAGTGTCCCTGCCCTATTTCAGCTTGTTCACACATTGATTATTCCAGAAATACTACAAACATGAAGAGAGGCAAAGAACTCTTGTTCTGAATGTAGATAATCTGGAACAACTCCATATGCAAGCCAAGATGAAGTGTGCTCCTCATCAATTTAAGAAAAGCCTGATGTATTGTAGAGCAACTTTATGTGCAGGCAGGCTTTACCTGCAGTAAAAAGGTAATTGGGTAATGGCTACTGTGCACTTTGTAGGCTCCCCAGGGATGCCTGTGAAGAAGGTGTAACACACTCTTGGGATGAAGACAGAGATGTATTCAACTCTTTTACTCCAAAATATCATTACTTTAGAGTTAATGCCATGACACAAAGAGAGTCAGTAATTTTGTAAGTCACTTCCAGAACTTTTAGGTAGCTTTTGCCTGAGGTATGCATCTGATTATTTTATTCAATATGTTTTTTTTTACTTGGAGAAGCAATACACTTGATTTACAGCATCCTGCCCAGCAGGCACTGAGGTTGGGTAACTTTGTTTTTTTTTTTAACACTAGTTGTAATGAGTATTTCTGAACTGGGGTAAGTACTAGAGGGAGAAAGCATAGGGTATACCCTCAACAAGTTTGCTGGTGACACAAAACTGGGAGGAGTGGCTGACACACCAGAAAGTTGTGCTGCCATCCAACATGACCTGAACAGGCTGGAGAGTTGGGCAGAGAAAATGTAATAAAGAAGGAATAAAATGGCACAATTTTAATTGCTACAGTGATGCTAGAGGCCCTAATTTTTCTGTTGTTCTTCAGCATGAGGAATTTTGTCTCGGGACTAATTTTTGGCCCCACAGGAATGGTGGAATTTGTAGGCTAATGGATGGAAAGACTTCTTAGGATCTCTTTTCTATTTTTTCTTGTATGTTTACCATGGTGATCTCAAAGTACCCTTGCTGCTGGTTGAGGCTTAGAAGATAGTTCTGTCCCACAACATGATCTTCCTTTTTCTAGAGTTTCCTCTTCTTTCACACTTTAAGGAAACTCTTTGAAGCCATGTAGTGTATGAAATCTGTCATCTTCTACAAAGCAGAGATGTAAAATATATATTACTGTACAGCAGATATTTGATCAGCTCTGTAGCTGCGCCCTTGATGTACTCCAAAATGATCTGCAAATACAATGAAGCCATAATGAAATGTGTCAGTTTGGAATGGAATGTCCCAGCTGAGTACCAGGGCTCTGTCTCTGGGAATCAGTGTGGGGCTGTGTTAATATTGCAGGCTCATGAATGTTTTAGCTTGAGTAAATGCAAAAATCCTTCAAACTCTGTCCTTTATATATCTGGTTGTCTGGAAGAATCTGCTGCAGGGTTACTTAGCTTTCTACTATGATTCATAGATGTGCTTTCTCATCTGTTTTACTCTCACACAGTGAATGTTGCTGTGTTCCCCTTTCAAACAAAATGTCTGTTGTTTAGAATACTAGAACTTGGATATTTTGTAAAGTGTAATTAATTGTCATCAAAAGAATATCTGACTTTTTTGAGGGGCAATTTCTGCTCAGCAGTGCCTGTTTGCCTGTTCATTCAACATGAATTTATTGGATCTTTATCTTCTGTCCCTTCTTTCTGTATTTTATCTTCCTCTTTGTAGAAAGGCAAAAGCTCAGATTCAGAGTTCCAGTCAGAAATCTCCCTGCATATAGAGAAATGATAAACATGTGATAGAGAGCAGGAGGGAGAATATGAGGAAAATGGAAGATAAGAAGTACTTTAACTCAGATATTTTTATTAAACAAGAGATACAGGTCAAGAAATGTAAAGAAGATAAATAAATACATGAACAGACTGTCTCCTGTAGACAGAAAGTTCAGCTGTATGTTTTCATAAACTCTTTTATGACTTTTTAGGGGTGCTCTCATTTTTGCCTGATACGCAAATGCTTATCTGAACCAAGAGCTAAGTCTGAAACTGTTGACATGAACATTTCACTCATCAGTTCTAGGACTCTTGAGAGCCTTCTGAAGCTAGATCTTATCAATGCAGTCACCTGGGGGTTTTTGTTTGTTTGGTGTTTTAAGATCTATTTTAATTTAAAGAGCAATGCAGCTTCATAGACTATATATGAATATTAACCAACACTTGATTCAAATAATAGTCTTTAATTGCTTCAGTAGAATTCATCAGCAGTAAAAGTAAGTAGTTACTTTGGTTGACAGGCTGACATTGGTGCAAAGGTCAGGAAGCAAGACTGTAACATGCAAATAATTTTGAATAACTGTTTAGAAAACCATGTTTTTATAGTTAAAAATTTTACAGGAGGAAAGAAAATAAAAGTCAGAACTCCTTGCTGTAGATAGTAAGTAGCTGATGAATAGTGCTTTTAGAGATCACAAACAATGAGGCTATATAAAATAAAAAGTTGTTCTGGATATCAGGATAGAAATAGGTTTGCTTGGTCAGTATTAGTGAAATTTGTCATGTTATCCAAAGTGATCTGAACAACTTCAGGTACCGTGTGTGGACTCACAGGTCAGTGTTTGCCTGCAGCTGCCAGACATCTTGTCTGGGTTGTTACAGCGATATGCCACTTTCTCTCCACCTCAAGAACATTTGGGTAAATCAGCCTGAAAAAGGACAAAAAAAAAAATCCCAGCACTCTGAAAGCAATATAAAAAGCAAAAGGCAAGAGCGGGCTGAAAGGAGGAGGGTGACACAGCGAGGAGGAGATGAATAGGAGCAGGGAAATGTCACAAGCCAATTTGCAGCATCCAGTGATAAATGGATAAACAGGAATGTCCTTTGGTAAAACACAGTGCATAATATTTCTGTGAAGAAGGCAATGAACTCTTTCCATGTCCTCTGGCAGCAGGACTAGAAATCTGTCAGGAAGGGTTTAGGTAGAGTTATCAGTTAGGCATGGCTGATCCCACACAGGACTAGGTGACAGACTCTTTGTAAAGTTAATTGTAATTAAAGAGGAAAGAAAAACATATAAAATTAATATTGAGCAATCAACCAATAAGAAGTGGAAATAAAGTAAAAGAATAAGGATTTTCTTGTTCTGAGTGCTGCATATGTTTTTCTCATACTTCTCCTGAAATCAGTGTGATGAGTTTATGCAGACAGATTGTTTCAGAGACTAAGTGGCTCACATGTGTGAGGGAAGCATAAGTCTCAATAATGAAAACCAAGGGAACTATTTAAAGACTGGTTAAAAAAGAGGTGCTTTTGCAGCTGAATGTATTTTGGTATGTTTTCAACTGATGTAAGGAGGAAGGTGCCATCCATATTTATGCTTCATTAAATAAGCATAAGGAGACCTGAAAAATAAAAAGCAATTTTCTTCCTTGTCAGCGAGAAGGAACTTGTCAGCGAGAGATGCACTATTTAAACTGTGCCAGCTAAAAATGGGGATCAAGAATGAAGCACAAGAATAGAGTCTTTCCCAAATTCCAGAACAAAGAATTCTGAATTATTCAAAGTAAACAAACAGCAAATGCTACCAGCTAGAAAAATGGTTTGATATTTTCAGTATTTCAGAAAATGGAATCATTGATTGTTTCTCTGTTTTTGAAGTTGGGATATTCTGGTGGGTTTTTTCCCTCTACTTTAGAAATACTAATAATTTTAATAATCCTAAACCCATGCCCCTCCATTGCCTGAATATGTGTATGAAATACTGTATTTGTGAATCTTTGTGTTTGCTCATTTAACATGCTTATCTGATGTCCAAAACATTTAATGTCCATAAATCTAGGCTGAAATTAGCAGGAGCTGCAAATAGCCAAAAAAAAAAAATATCATGGTTTTTGTTTGCTAGATGTATGACAGTAAGACCAGGAAAATAAGCAGATGGTCAGACAAATCAAGGTCTTGACTGACAGCAGTGTGGGACCCAGTTCAATTTTCAGAGGTTATTATTGAAATATTTGCTATCATTTTGAACCCTTGCCCAGAAACCTAGAGTACTTTCCATTTTCTTGTAGATAAGAAATGAGCTCTTTTTCAATGTTTGCAACAGAGGCAAGGATTTGAAATAATATAAGAACTAATAGTCAGGAGAAAGGAACTACAATAAACCACCAATTTAGCAATACAGCAAAGGGCAAAATAGCCAGGTTTCCTGTTAAACACCCTTGAAAGCCATGCTTCCTGCTAGTTATTCTCCCTTGCTTTTAGTGGATTCCCCTGGTGTAGTTAATCACTCCATCTGTTAGACAGCTAGCAGTTTTTCTTTTGTTTTCTTCTGAGTCTGATCTGGTTGGCTCTAGTTCACAGCAGCCTCTACAGTTCTTTAGTGAGTTGAGAGTAAGATAAATGACAAATGAAATACTTGCTAAAGAAAATGTGGTTCCTGCATTGGAGCCTTTTCTTTAAAAAAAAAAAAAAAAAAGCCAACCAACCAGCCAAAAAAAGCCCACCCCAGCCTCTTTTGCTTATAATTTCTCTTACTAACTTCAAAAGATCTACATTTAGTCAGAAGAACATCTTCCTGATGCCTCTTCATTACTGGAAAAATGAGTGCTGTTTAGTTCCCCATCCTTGAGTTGTTCTGTGTTGTATTTCTCTCTGCTCTACAATTTAGCTGTTATTTAAAGTTAAAGAAAGCTTCCAAAATACAGCATGTATCGACTAGACTTGCTCTGACCTGATCCTTTGTCCCACTCTAGTCAGTGTGGAATGCTTTCATGGCTTTTCATATCTTCAGGGAGTGTTCCTACCCTTTGGAACTTCAACCTGGTTTTCAGCTCTAAGTATGATTAAGTGAAAGACTTGCAGGAGGCAGCAGTGTCACATGGAGAATGCTTTGGAGCATTCTGCCTGGATGAAAGTGCTTCCTGTTCTGCTGTAGGCAGTTCACAGTGTGTTAGTAAAGGTAACCCTGCTTTTAAATGTTTTTATTTATTTTTGGTAGCTTTTTTTGGTTCAAAATTCCTAGCACTTAACAGAAATGAATCACTGAGGATTTGGATTTTAGTTGATATCCTCACCACAGTTTTTGTTTCTAACTTGTTTTGTCTAAGAGCCCTCATTTTCCCTCATAAAAGCCCCTCTCTCAAACCCGGGGCTATTAGAGATGTACTGTTGTAGAATGTATATGATCACCATGTGGTAGCAGAGGAGAATTATGTAATTTAGACAGCTGGCTATCTCTTGGAGTATGCAGGGAACCAATTTGAGTTGGTGAGCAGCTGTGACAGTAGCAGGTAGAATGGTCTGGTTACAAGAGTCTGTGCTATCAAGGGTATAGAGCTCTAACGGCAGCTAGATGAGAGCATAACTGGAGAGAGGCTCAACACACAGTGCTTTCCCTCTGCTACTGGAGCACTTGGAGTGGACACACAGGCCAGGGATGAGCAGCTAGTCTAGAATTTCATGTGCTTGCTATAGAGTAATGCTTCTCCTGTCGTCTCCTGGAACCTGAGGGATTTTCATGACCAAATTTGAATTGCATTTTTGCATCTGTTGGCCTCATGCTGAAGTCCTTTTCTCTAATCGTGTTCAAACAGGTTCTTGGAATTACTAATGTCTCTAGGTACATTTGAGATGATGCTGTCAGGAGGGAAAAAAAAGTATAGGAGAATCTTTCCGGGTGTCTTTCATGTGGATTTCCTTCTGACTGTGAAGAGTACATGTTGTAAGTTAGTCAAGTTCTTTTTCTTTATAACCATTCTGAAGCTGCTCTTACTCCAAAACTCTTCCTGTCCTTTCAGTTGCTGGAAGCTGTCTGTTTCTACCTCTTGCCTCAGTTATGTTTTTGGTAGATTTCAAATTCTCATCCTTGAATTCTGGCACAACTCATGACCAGTAGGTTTTGTGGTCCCAACAGTAGGCTTATTTGGGGGGGGGATTTTCTAACTGGCAAAGAAAGAATGTTTTCTGCCACTCCACTATCCATCAGCAGGGCACAGCAGCTCTTCCTTATAGCCTCATAGTAGGACCATCAGTAAAAAAGAATCGTCTTGAAAATAAAAAAGTGGATTTTTGACACGTGGAAAACAACAAAATTGCCAACCTCAGTAAGAAAACAGAGGAATTCCTGTGTGTCCTGATGCTTTGAGAACAGGCTCATAGCAAACATAGATGACAGTTTGGTACAGTTGGATACACATTATAGGAAAGAGTTCTTATTGCTGAGGAATTATTCTGAATTTATTGGTTAAAAATAGAACAGAAGAGCCCCAAGGATGGTATAGAAAGTTGTTATAAGCTGCTTGAAGGCTGACAGAAGAAAAGGAAGTAAGAAAGCAAAACTTTACATAGACTTTTTTACTGAGTATGTTTTTTTCAGGGTCCAGAATTCGAAACAATAACCCCAAAATCATAACCAAAATTCAACTTACACAAAGAGATAAAATGAACAAGGGGAGTGGGGTGTCGGGCTGGGGAAGGTCTCACTCACTTTTACATGTGAGGGAGGGGTTCATGATCTCTACTTGTACACCCATTTGCAGGCACTTGAATAACTGGATGGTAACCACCTAATAGAGAGTACTGGAGACTTGCTGTGTTGCACAGTAACAAAACTCTCAGAAATCCAAACTGTTATATACTTGAAGTCTCCACTCACCTCATCGTTTTGTTGGGAGATCTTATGTATGGATCTTGTGTATCTTATGTGCAGCAGGCACATCCCATGGTTTCTTGCATAAGGTGGTTGTTGTCAAACTTAGGAGTGCCATCAGTCAGAATCTGTTATTTTGATTTTACCCATTTGCAGCTGGAAGAAAATAGAAAATGGATTCTTTGCAGTGAGTTAAATCACAACCTGTGTTAAACCTGTAGTTAGAAGTTCATAGAAAAGACCATGACAAGAAATTAGATTATTCAAACCACATGATACTGCCTCTTTTCCTCCCTTCCTTCACCCTCCCAGGCTAGCAGAAGAGCCTACTTTTTTTTTTTTTTTGGTAGTGGTTTCCTCTGTTTATTCACCAGTTCTTCTTTCTGTTTGCCCATGATGTAATTTTCAGAATTGCTCCCACTTCTCTTTTCAGCTGCACATCTGGTGACTGCAGGGTTTAATTATAACATTTTTAATGATCAGCTCTGTCATTTCTTCTTACAGTATACAGAAAAAAAACCAGGACATGGACTCCAAAGAGTCTTTGTGTTATTTCCTTTACCATCATTGAGCAGCAGTGAAGCAGAGCATTGCAGAAGTCAAATACAAAACCAGAGAGCATGTTAAGAAACTGTCTTTTTATTTTGAGATCAATGCGGAAGTCTTCTTTCAGAATGACTTTTTAATCTTCTGCCACTTGGTCTCAAGAGTTCTTTTCCTGTGGATGTTCAAAAATGAAAGGAATTCACATCCCATGCCCTGCAAATGTGGGATCACAACATGAGATTCTTTTTAGGTTTCTTTCTTCACTACTTTCTAAATATTTCCTTTGTAAAATAAGTTTTAGACATCTTGATCATCTGAAGATTTTTAAGTGTTGTATGAATTTTTCTTTCATTTGCTGGAAGGTTCTGACCTGCTCTCATGACATGCAGAAATAGTCCCTTGTCTGTTGAACTACAGCTGAAACAGTATGGGAAATGCAGCAATCACAGGCACTTAAAACACAGATGGTGGGGATTGTGGCAATGCTGATAGGATCCACAGTGTCGGTTGAGAAGTGTAACATCTTAAAGCTTCTATAATGTATCTATAGAGATTATATGCATATTTGGGAGGACTTAAACTCTACAGACCATAAGAAATATCAACAAAATATGAAAACTAGGTGTTTACTTAAGGTACTGAAGACTTTATGAATATCAGGGCCCTTTTAGATATTTCTAGTTGATCACTGAGAAACACTGATTATTTCTGGACTGCTTTACTAGAAAGATCTAATTTATGTTTTGTTGAAGTTTTCATTTCTCAAAATAATAAAAGAACCTAGCCTTGGAGAAAGCATCCTGCAAATAGCCATCTATTTTCCTTATGCTGCCTGCTTGTCCTGCTTCTTTCATTTCTCTTGTTTTCCCATCGTCTGGAATGTCTGTTTCTTGTTGCAGCAACACTGACATCCAGCTGTGTCTGTAGCAACTTTGCCTCTAAAACCTCTGTCCCTTTTCTGTAGCTTTAGGCAATTAATGTCAGTATAAGTAGCTGATTTCTTTGGAGGACATTATTATAGTTTTAAACTGTTACTATTACTGATAGAACATCCATTAACCACCTGATACATAGTGAATTAATGTGTGTAGACCATACCTGTGTATAGAGCCTCTTGATAGGATGAGTAAAATGATATTGATTAACCAGTTTGAAATGGAAAGTACCAATTTAAATCTTTTGCTTCTGGTGTACTTTTTGTTTCTGATACCTGTGGTGTAGTTGCAGAACAGAAAGATTAGCATTTCACAGTTGTAGTTGACAGTTGTAGTCACATTATTTAATGAGATAATTTGGTTTATTCTAATTATACTAAAAAAATTAATAATGTAAGGCTTTTTTCCCTGGTTCTCTCAAAAATGCTACATTGCAAGTGCATTAAAAATGAGATACGGAAAACATTTAGGTTTTGGTAGCTTTAAAACATTTCCTTAAAGCAGAGAATTATTGCAACTAATTTGTCTCAAATGTTTTGGTTCTTTTTTTTTGCTTAACTGACTGTGAACAGATGATGTAATTCCTCACTGGATTTTTTTTGAAGATGCTTGCAAAATTTTTTTTTATCAGAGTTCTCTTCTTGACATCATCCTGAGGCAACTGAAGGAAGTTTCTTTCAGCTCAGTGAGAATTAGAATGTTTCAATCTTTTTGTGACCTGGTTCACAGGGTGTTACTGGAGAAAATATTTTTAACTCTCTTCTTTACCCTGTAATGTGTTTTACAGCAGATACAGGTCTTGCTATCTGCTTGTATGCAAGTCTTCATTTTAGTTGCAGTTGTTTTGTGCTACTGATGCAAAAATCAGATCAACTGTTTGCGATTCATAGCGTGCCAGTGAAGGTATATGCTGCTCTCTCTGTTTCTTGAGTGAATGAAAGCTAACTAACACAGCATGAAAATAAGTTGAATTGGATTCACCTTCTCCATTCAGGTTTAAAAATTTACATGGATATTCACAGTAGAATTTAGAGCAATCATAGCTGTAGAAACAGAACATTAGTCTGCCAGAAACATGGCCAAATTTAAATTAGCTTTCATACTGTAACAATGATTTATGGCAGTTTATTTTCCACTAGGGATACCACTATTGTGTGATTTATTCCTGGTTTTCCTGTTGGTGTTGCCAAAAACCAGAGGCATTAATGGAAGGGATTCTGTTTCACCTTTCGTGAGAGCAATGAAACTTAGCTAGGTGTTAAGCCCAGTGGTTCGGGGAGCCAGTGTAAAGCCTGTGCACAACAAATGTTTATTTTAGAGCTTGAGTGCAACTTAAAGAGAGTCATGTAGAGACTATTTCCTGGTCTGGAATCTTTACATTGAATTATGAATGAACTTAAAATGTGACCTCATGCCTTGCACACCATTTGGAGGTTGGGTCTTGTGGGAAACGTTTTTGAACATATGCCTTGGACTCTTCATGATGTGTAACACCAATAGATCTGACATACAGCTGTACAGATGCACAGCTTTCATAACCTTTTTATTCCCTAAGAAATCTTTGTTTGTATTTCCCAATACTTTAAAAGGAGTTCCCCAGCTACTCAAATGCAGGTCAGTAGATATTTTCACTCACCCATCTGTGAAGACAGAACCATTGCAGAAAATCTTTACTTCTGGAGCTAATGAAGCAGCAGTAAGCAGTGGTTGCCTTTGCTGGCCAGTGATCAGAATGAGATGAAATTTCATTTTGTTGATGGTTTCATTAGCTACTGTAGAGTGTTAACTTGGGGACTCTGCTAAAGACTCTTCAACATGTACCCACAAAGACTTTTCTGACCTGGTTTAAAAGTGTCTCTCTCCCTGACACTTCCCTTTGGTCTTCCTACCAGGTCTCTCCCCATTTCTTTAACTCTGTAGGTGTTCCCACTTTTGCTGCAGCCTGAAAGCCATTTCCAAGACTAAACAGGACTGACATAAGCAAGAGCAAAGCAATTGAACTCTTTGGAATTGTAAACACTGGTAGAGCCCTAAGAAGTTTTGCTGTCTGCAAGTCTCATCAAATTCTGTCTCTTTCTAAATGCCATTACAGCTAAATAGAGTTTGATGCATAGGTTGAAGATCAACACTCACTGGCTGTTTTGAACAAAGAATAAGTAATGAGAAAATTGGTGTTTTTTCTTTTTCAGATTAAGTCTTTTATTCTTCCTTTCCTTTTCTGTCTTTGTTAATATATTTGTTATCTCAGATGCAGAATATTTTGTTTCTTCTCCAGTGACTCATTGTTCAGTGAATATAGTAGTGGACTGCAAAATACCTGAAAACCAGAAACATTTAAACTACTAACTGTGCTCTTGATGTGTATACTTGATGTTTCCTTCAGTGTTGTTTATTAAAAACCAAACCAAACAACTTCTAGCTTCTCAGGCTGTCTATTTTAGCAAAATATTAGATGGCATGAGAATAGCAGTTACATTTCTTTTTCTGTGAAGGAAATAGTGTTAATTGTTACTGATTTCAGCAGCTGCTGACATGTCCTAGAGCTCTTCTTTAGAACACTAGTCACTGGTGTTTTCTCCTATATATACGTTTCAGAGATTTTAAAAAATAAGCAGTATTTAACATTAAGCATTAACATTAAAATTACATTTCACATGAATGTGGGTGTCTTTTTTTCAGAAGTACTCTGTTTTTGTTCTTGAGGGAAATGATATGTACTCATCAGAGCTTATTTGTTTATCTGTCTATGCTCATAATCTTCAAAATCATGGTCACAATTGCCATTACTCAGACACAGAAGAGATTCACTCTGATATAAAATGATTTTTTTTCCTCAGTTATTGCAAAATTCCTTAAGAGCAACAAATAGATGATCCAGAATTAAAAATTCATTGTGTTACAAATACTAAATCCATATTTTCTTGGGTTTTGTTTTCCTACATGTAGTGGTGTTTCCAAGGTGATGAAAATCAAGAGAGCTGTACATACTGTAAAACTTGAGGACATACACAAGAAAATCTTTAAAGACTAAACCCAGTAATTTCAACTAAAATGTTAGAATGGCACAAGCTTTTATGAGTTGATATATGCTGGACTTCAAGTTATACTGTTTGTTTTGTTAGATTGTGAAGGGGAGGTAAATTAATGCTGAAAAGTATTTCATATGCTTTCAGAAAAACTGACTTGGAGGAAGATTTTAGAGATATTTAAGACCATTTTCCAAAGACTTACCTTCTGCTTAGACATGGAAATAGCTGGTGTGTAATTCTAGCCAGCATGGTCTTGTATTATTAATCTCACAGAATCATTGCGGTTGGAAAGGACCCTCAAGATCTAGTCCAACCGATAGCCCTACACTACTCTTATCCCTAAATCATCCCCTGAAGAAACACATCTATCCTCTTCTTAAAAACCTCCAGGGATGGTGACTCCACCACCTCCCTGGGCAGCCTATTCCAATATCTAACCACTCTTTCAGTAAAGAAATTCTTCCTAATATCTAATCTAAACCTACCCTGGCTCAGCTTAAGCCCATTCCCTCTAGTCCTGTCACCAGTCACAAAGGAGAAGAGGCCAACACCCGCCTCCCTAGAATGACCTTTCAAGTAGCTGAAGAGAGCAATAATATTGAGCTTTTGCAGGGGTTTTTTTGTAGTCTGTTTGTAGGATACTGAAGTCTTTGGGAGATGCTGTGAAATATAAATCTGTATAGTAGTCAATTTGGAACAGCAGTTTGCTGCTGCCTGCTCTTGCAAGGTACACTATGACAATCATACGGATGCACTTCTGAAATAATGTAGGTGGCTGTTTACAAGTCTGCAAGCAACCTTCACTCCCTGCAACTGTTTTCAGTGAACAGAGTCAGTGACAGATGCCCTAGAAATAACTAAGCAGAGAATGTGTGTTGCTATGGAAGCTTTTTCTACTGCTTGATGTGCACTGTATCATCCAATTTAGAAGAGCTTTGTAGCCAATCAGATAGCTGGTGTTTTTTGTTTTTTTGCTTGGCGTGTTTTTCCTGCTCCCTCTCTTCCCCCCTCCTTCAAATTTGCCTTTGGGGGCAAATCCTGTGAATCAGAGCACAGCCCAAGCCAGTCAAGAACTCCAGGAGCCACAAAAGAAGCAATCTGATCTTTGGTGTAGCTCCTCAGCTACTTTGCAGCCACTCTGCAACTTCCAAGGCTGTGTTAAGTGTTTGCTGTGTGTGTATATTCTGAGTGGTAAATTGTAGTTTTGTGGCAGTTTCTAGTTCTGGTACTCATTTAAGAACTCTTGCAGTACCGAGGTTAACTTCTGTGTGTCAGTTTCTCAGGTTTAGATGAATGATTTCTTTCTCCCACACGCTGTCTCATCCTTTTAGGTTGTAAGTGCTGCTATAAAAACCACTAAAATAGGTTTTGCATGCCAGTTATGATGGGACTCCATTCTTGAAGCTACTGGAATGTGAACAGCAGTGGCTGAGTCAGAGCCATTGCCCCTCCTGAGCCTGCTCTCCCTTTCCCCAAGCCTATTGCGAGATGGGAAAGAGGGATTTTTCCTTTCCTAGAAGATGTGCTTCTGCTTATTCTAATCTTATTTTTGATGCAGAAAAACTGCCATTTCCAGTGTGCTGGGGGGATGTGGGGTCAAAAAAAGGCTTGACTGCTGCAGACTTGACTGGAATTAAGGGAGAAGAAGCACCATGACTGGATTGTTAAACGTTATGTTTGGGTTTTTTTAAGGGTTGTGCAATCTTTGCTACTATGCTCTCTTTCTCCTTTGTGTTGGTTCAGAGATGAATATGATAAATTTCCATTACAGGGTTTACATTTTTATGATGCCGAGTTCCTGCTGTTTTTCCCAAGCAGAGAATATTTAGAACTTCCTAGCAGAGGCTAAGCACCAGTTTCCAATGAAACTTTAAAATAGCTGAAGCAGTTCTGTTTAAACTGTTTGGAGGGATATTTACAGTATCTAAATAATTACTTGTGCCATATAGGAGATATTGTTGTGATGTATGTTGAGCAGACCTTATAATTAGTTCCCTAGGGAACTGAATGAAAATGTGACTCCATTCTGCACTTTCAAATAAAATGTGGCCTTACTAATTAATCAATTTTAAGAATACCAGGTACAGTCACATAAAACTCACCATTAATGCTGCGACAAAGGTTGACAACTTTTGTTAAGAATACAAATGAAGGAGAGAGCAGCAATAATTAATCATTCCCCTACTTGAAATTGAATTTTATTTAAACCCATTCTCCCTATTATATATTACTGCAAGCTTGTTAATGGCTTAAAACTTCCTGCTGCAAGCTGTTAAGTAGTTTGGAGATCACAAATGTTACTTTCAATGAGCACTTAATAACACTAGTTAGTGACTTTTTAATATAAGTAGCAAAGTACTAATACTTCCACTGTAAAGTAACATTGTGCAAGACCACGGTATGTGAAAAGTGCAAGGTGGATTCTTTTCAGAAGAGAAATCCAACGGCAGAGCACAACAGAGTGTTCTCTCTCTATCCTCACCCCAGCAAATTCAGCTGTGGCTGGAGAACATCTCTATCTCACTTCTTGAAAACATGCGAAATATTGTCTCAACATCCTCTTGCTCACACTTAAACTGTCTGGATGAATGACCTGTTCTGCAGCAGAAGCAGAAGGGAAGGGAAAAATTCTAATTGCAATTTCAGTTCTTCAATAAGCCACAGCAGATTTAGTACCCTTTAGTAGTAATAATCTCACACACTGGATACTAAGGTTGTACTGAGGCTCAGTAATAAGCCTCCACTACAGTTCAAGGATGGTGTTTTGATTTCTAACTGAAGCACTGGTGGCAGAACAAACACACTTGTCGGTGCAATCTGTATTCCTCACACCTTTACCATGGCAGGCTAATGTTTCAAGATACCAAATTGATATCCTGTGTCAGCAAAAAGTTTTGCTATACCTCTAGCTAACTAATACAAACTAAAGACAAAAATTGTTTTGTTACACATTTAAAGCTATAACAGCAAGAGAAAAATGGGTACTATACAAACTCTCTGTGTAAGGGGGAGTCTCTGTGTCTATACATATAATGCATGTACCTTCTCCTTTATGAATGTCTGCTAGATGCCCCATGCCAGATCAGAAAGAACTGTCAAAAAACCAATCTGATAACATCTTAAACTGTGCAGCTCAGATGAGTTTCTCGTGTTCTCCAGAGCCTCAATGCTTCTGTGGCACCATGGCTTTCTCCATCTTCTCAATCACTCTCAGTGCTATAAAAGCATTTTGTCAACACTTGGGTGGATATGACTTGGTGCTGCCAACTAACATGGATTCCATGATACACCTGCTTTCAATTAGCAGGTGTCAAGCCCTCAGTACAACTCCCTCCTCTGACCTAAGGCTTTGGCTGCCTGTTCTCAGAGCCAGCTTTGATGTGGTGCAGCTGTGTAATCTTAGATTAGGCACCTGTGAGAAGAGCACGGGGAAGCCATGTTGGAGATCTCTCTGGTTTTCCTTGGAAGTTGCTTGGCTGGGCTTTGTCGACTGTGCTGGGATGTTTACCTTGCTGATACTGATTTTTGACCCATAGACTTGACCTCCGAGCTGAACTTGGACTGCTACATCTATCTGGACTTGAGTGGTGGTCACTGAAACGTGCCCCAGGATGGCTACTGGTTCTGGCCAGTTCTGCTCTCCTTGCTCAGGTACTGTGGGATTGTGCATCTCTATTTAAGATAAATGTTGGCCAGACTAAGTCCTTTTGTTTCCTTGTTACAATAATGTGAAGTATGGAGTGGACAACAGTAACTCTTCTCTCTTCCTTACCAGCGTTAAGAACAGATTGAAAAATTGCTTTTAATTTTGGTGCAACTGTTTAAGCTTTTCATTGCTATCATGACCAAATGCCAAAAGGGGTGCTACAATCTTCTTGCTGTAAAAGTGCAAGGGAGAGATGACTGAAAGTCCACTTAATGTGTAGGATTCCTTCAGTGCATCACTGTCAGATATTACCATTTAATGTATCCTGATACACTGAGACTCATGTTTCTAAAGGGCTTGCAGAGGGAATATTTCTGTGACAGAGCAACACACTGAGATTGAAATTAAGTGAAAAGGATATTTTTTTCTCTGTTTTTGTAGAAGCAACATAAAAATCTGTGATAAGGAAAAAGCCAAAAATAGTATATTATTGCAGAAAATGAAATCCTGCTCTAAGAAGTGGAAATTGCCTTCTCTCTCTGCAAAATTTCCTGGCTTATCATTCCTATAGATGCAAAACCTAGGAAAAGTTTGTTCTCTTTTTGGAAGAGATGAAATAAACAAATTGATACTTTGAGTGCTTAGTTAAATGTCTTGTACAGAGTTCATGTGTTACTCAAAAACTATAAACTGCAAGCAAGCTAAATAGGTATGTGTTGAGCAGTTTGCATTTCCTCTGCCTTTCCTGGTGTTGGCATTCCCTGAGTTCTGTTAGGGATGTGTGGCTGCGACAGTCGCAGCTTTCTAGCAGTGTAACCATGACTGTTCGTGTCCCTGTGAGGCTGAGACTTAAATTCTAGCAATTACTTTGGCAAGAGGACAGCAACAGTTCTCATGTGAGGTGAATGTCTAGGAATGTGTTCAGAACATTTGGCTTAAGGAGATTCCCCCTCCCAAGTTTGGACTTGTATGCCATTGTCACCTGGAGGGAACTAGAACCAGATAGATGTTTTGAGTGGGCAGGCTGTTTTTTGTCTGCTTGGTTACTGGCTTCTTTACTACCCTAAGCGTGAAAGAAATTAAGCAAACATATGTTGAAGTATGAATTTTCACATTGAATGGAATCACAATTTCATAAATAGAATGGAATTCTTCTCAGGTTTTGAGGCCTGCCTTTTTATGCAAGGCACAACCTAGCAGCAGCTAGTTACATTGACAGATGCTGCTATCCCCTAGAAAGAAATAGGATGTAACTTGGTTCTGACGAAGATGTGGTCACATTTCTCTCACATGCTGATGTTTCTTTACACAGAGCTGAGTTTTTCTTCTGCTTTTTACAAATCCAGGTGCTGTTCTTTAAGAGTTTATTCTGTCTAAGCTTGGCATATAGGGTTGCTTGCTTTCTCACCTGGCTGTAGTTCCTGATGGTATGCAGTGGTTGTTTTGCTTGCAGTTCTTCATAGAATGTGTCCTATTTTTTCCCACACAGTTGTTTTATTCTTGCTGTGTCCCATTTTAATTTCAATTTAAGTTGGAAAATAAGTCAGTAAGGATGTAGTCATTGAACAAGTTTATTACAAAGGAACTGAGAGTCCCTTTGGTTCCTTTATTGCATGCTTATGGTCTTAACGTTCTGAGACTGAATTCTGCCTCTTTCCTGTGAGAGAACAGATAAATGGTTACAGCAATACTGGATGAGGCTGTTGTGCAAAAAGCATTTTATATGTTCAACAAATAGGCATTGGTTTTGGTTCGAGTGTGTGTGTGTGTGTGTGTGTGTGTGTGTGTATGGATAAGACCTTCCCCAGTCAGCTTTCCTTTGAGTATTTGGCAGAAACAAAAGAGCAGTTTCCACAACTGAATGTGTGCTTGTTGAGAATGAGCTGTGTTTATACAGAGGAGAGAATCCAAGCTCAAATAATGCCTTTTCCTTGATGACAATGAAAGGAACCTTGTGTGGTTCCTTCACTCATGTTACCTATGATCTGCCCCATTCTTACAGCCCTTATAGAAAAGCTAAGTCCTAACCCAGAGGATTTGGATGGAAGCTAGAACCTGAGCGGCTGCAGGGGAATATGCTGGAATATACCTCTTACAAGCACCTCAGGAATTATATTGGTCCTCTTCCCCAGCATGTCATTCTATTTTATGTAGATTGCTTTAACAGTGTGGTCAGTGCTGACTCTATCCTCTTTATATCTATGTAAATGACTCCTTATGTGAAATGAGGCAGGGAATCAACAATTTTTCTCCTGAATCCTACATAATTCAGGGAGAGTTCCTGCATGATTTTGCAGAGGTACATAAGGGATACCAGTGACACAGCTATATAATAAAACCCCAGTTTTCACAGCTATCCTGAGTAAACATAATATGAGTTCTCGGGGCTAACATTAGGAGTAGATGAGTTTTTGGAAATAAATGGTTGTCTGACACCATACTTTCCTGGCCTTTAAATTAATGGGGAGATGAATTAGCAGCTATCCCCAAGAGTTTCTTCAGCAGGATACTGAGATACAGTTGATGGTGGTAAATCTAACAGCAGCAACTGCTGAAAACAGCATCTTTAATCTTTCTGTTGCAACTAAAGTTTTTCCTCTGCAGTTGGAAAAGAGACAGTGGCTTATCCAGTGCAAAATGTACTGGCGCATATTGCAGACCACAGAGGGTTTGTGCAGTCAGTATAGGGGCACTAGTAACTTCTCAGGAGCTAGTGGCAGGAATCACCTTACTGTGTTTAAATTTCTTTACACTTGCTGTGTGAACTGTACTGTCTGTACTTCATTTTCTTATTCCTGTGCCAGAGCAGTAATTGCGGAAAGTAGCATTACCTCCTGCGTAAAGAGGTTGTTCTTCTGCATTATGTCACCCCTGCCAGGTCTGCTGTAAGACAGTTTCTCCTGAACTAATCAGCAGCCTGAAAAGCAGCAGCGAATAAATTGTTCAAAAGCATCATTTGTTTGTATTGGTTGGCTCTCCTTAGCTGGGGAGCATGATTCATCAGCCCTTTCCCAGTAGCCTCTGTCAGGCTTGGCCTGTCCACCATCACTTATATTGCTGGTTGGTTGTTTACAGGCAAGCTGACTATACTTGACTCTGAAAGCCTGAAAGCTATACCAAAGCAGCCACTGCTGCAGGGATCTCCTCTACAACAGAGAAATGAACTTTTTTGTATAGCTGAGTGGTGAAAGGTTGTTGAGGGCTTTGGGTGTGAGTTGTCTGAGATCAGTTGTTCTGTTTTGCTGGGTAAAGCAGCAGGGTTGATCTCAAGATGTAGGGATGATAGTTGGGAGGGAGAAGGAAAAATATTAAAGGCAGACAATAGTCTTAAGTTTCAGTAGTAGTTATATAGCTAAAATCTCTGCTGGGGCTTGGGAACCTTGGTGCTTCCCTACAATCTTTATAAAGAAACCCTCATACCAAATGCAGATGTTTAAGAGCTCCTCAGATTTAAAACTATTGTTGTTTCTCAGATCTAGAATATTATGGGCAAGCCATATTTTACTCCGTTATTTTTTGTTATTATTTTTAAAATTAAGGAAAGACAATAGAAGTCATCAGTGTCTCCTATGTGCTAGCAAGGCATCACTAAAAAAAAAATCTCATGTCTATAGGAAACGCCAAAATAGCCATGCTGGCTTTATGCAAGCTCCACAGAAAGGCCAGAACTTGAGGAGGGTCTTAAAGACTGTGTGAAATGCCCTTGATAACTTCTGCTTATAGCTGTGGGGAAAAACACTCTCTAGGCTTAGAAGGAAGTTCCAGATGGATAAGGTTTTTGATATTTCTTGTAGAAAAGTGGATGCACTTGTATGGTCTGTGAAAATGTGGGACACTTCAGGTTTATTTAGAAAGAAATTTATCTCTGAACTTTTCTGTATCTGTCACAGAAATGCCAGGTTTGTAAGCCAGCAGAGCCAGCAGAATTTTGTACTTATTTGTACTCAACCCTCATTTTTCTCCCAGAAGTGTAATTTCCCAAGTGAGCAGCGTCCTTAAAGATGAGTAGTACAAGAGCATGAAAGTGTCCCTCCAGAAACCTTTATCTATAACTCAGTCTCAGTTCTTTATTTTGTGAAGCTGTTTCTGCCCTGATGCAGGCTCCTCTGCCCAGCCACACTAGCTCATCTGACAATGTTAGGAAGGAGCACAACTCTGCGTTTGTAATGTGGGAAATATCCTGGATGAAAATGCATTTTTAGATGGCTGACATAGAACTTATTCTCTGAAAGTGCCACTACTTATCCAGTATGCTATAGTGGGAGCACGGTGAGCTCATTTTCAGAATGTGTCTTTATTTTAATGATTCTTTTAGTTTTTATATTCATACATGCTGCCTTTCTGTCAGGCACCAGAAAAAAACTGCGTATACAGAGAAAAGCTGTTAAGAAATGAAGCTAGATATGTGGAATCAGGTATGGCACATTTGCGTCTCGTTAGGTGGTGTATGTTTAAGACTGGGCAGAAACAAAGGGGCATTTTTGATCTGACTACTCTTTCATTTTCACTTCCCTTCCCTTGCACAAAACCACAAATTACAAAATTACAAGTTTGCCTGGTGATCTTCTGGAGGAAAATGAGATCAAATAACTACGAACTCGTTCAAAACAATAGCACTGAACTCCTTAGCAGCACTGCAGAGCATGTATCAAGTCGGTGTGAAATCGCACCATTTGCAAGCATTTGTACTCACTGGCTGCTCTAGTGCTCGATAGCACTGGAAAGGAAGGCGACTGTTGTTTGCAAACACTCTAAGTTGTTGCCTCTGAGGATTGTAATAGCAGCTGTGATTTGTCTGCTCCACTTTTTGATTTTTTTTTTTTTTCAAAATAAAGCAGGATCAGAAAATGTGTGAGCCTTGTATTTTAACATTCCACTCTATTTTTTTCCTTTTTTTCCTCTCCTTCTTGCCCCCCACAATCTTTGTGATATTATTCGGAGTGTCAGAAATTCTGGTCTCTTGGCTTTCTGGAGGGTATCCTGGTCTAAGCTAGAACAGAACTGTTTCTAGTTTATTTGAGAGCATCTGTCATTTGCCTAGTGGCCAGCCCAGCCCTAACCCTTCAAAGAGTGACAAAGCACAAATATCGTAGCTGTGCAGTGTGCCTGGTGCCCTGCAGACTCACTAATACATTTTGGTTGTAAGGTGCCGTGCCACTTCCTGCTCTTGGTGCATTTGCTTGAGATATCTAGGTTGTCTGCATAAACTTGTGTTTTCTGGCTGGATTTTACTCTTACCTATGTAGAAAAAAAATAGTTTGCTTTCCTATTTTTTTCTTTAAAGATCTGTTTTTCCCAGTTGCCAAATATGCTGTAGACAAAATTAGAAGAGGTCTGTGTTTCGATGTGAAAGTGCACGTTGAACTGGTGACCTGACAGCCTCTGAGAACTTGTGCTGTTTTGGTATTTGACTAGAACTGAGTGAAATAGAAGATAGATAATGCAAGTTGAAAGGATGTCACAAGTGGTAGACATTTTGAAAAGATGTTCAACGTCTGAAAGCAGAGCCTGCAAACCTGTCCTGGCTTCTTTGTCAAGAGAAAGACTAATTGACTGCTTCTGCTTCAAGTCAATATGGTTCAGAATCCAATTCCCTTTTTTCCCCACAATGGGTCAAAGAGGCAGGAATCCGACTCCAAACTTCCCTTCAGACATTTCTGCTTTTACTGTCCTGTTCTTGCATCCTTGTTTTCTCTAAAATGCATGTTTCCCAAGCATGATAAGAGTAAAAATCTTTTTACTGTCCTATGAAGAATGAAGGACTGCTTTCTGGGTTGCATCCTGACTTTGAGTCTTCATCTGCTGGGTGTGCAGCTGAGTCTTAAGGACTGCAGATGTAAATGAAGAAAATACCAACACCTTATTTACTGTACTTTTTGCCTATATCGAACAATCTTCCTTAAAAGCATTTAAGTAGCATTGGTTATGCACAAATGAAGAAAAATACACCAAAGAAAGTTACAGTCGAGCTGCTTCTGTGAACATGCTTGTTTCCTTTCTTCTTTTTCCTTGTTTGGAAACTTTCAGTCTTCTTTTGTTTAATATTCTTCATGTTGCTAGTGAATTTGAAATTAAGATGCTGCAAGGAGCCGCGTAACCTTGCACTACTTTGTGTAAGCTTTTAAAAAGTTAAGCAAGCTGTGTTCGGAACAGCAGGAATAGCTAAATTGCACAAGAAGTCACTCGTTTGGTGGGATTTCTCTTTTAGAACTGCCAAAATACTAACAAACTGTCTCAATACAAAATACAAAATACTATACAAACTGTCTCAATACAGTGCAAGTGTACTGGGAAGAAAAACAAAGGGTTAAAAGAAAACCCTACAGAAAGTGCAGGTTTTCTTGCAAGATTGCAACTGTTAAGGGCAATGTCTTGATCAAACCTTCAGTGGCTCTTTGTCTGCTTGCACTCTTTTCAAAAAGAAGGAAAATGAAAATGGCTTTTTTCCTGGTTTTTCTCAGGAATAAAATTGTTACATTGCATGGCTGTACTTCATTACAGAGCTGCTCTGTTCTACCCTGGAGACAGCCTTATGTCTGCACTCTGTGGAAAGATCTCTGGTTAGCAGCAATCTTTATACAGCAATTTAAGAAAGGTTAGTGACTGTTACCTCTGGTCCACAGTTTGAGAAACTAAGATGCACAGCATTATTTGCGCAGTTGCAGCACTTTCTGGGTGTTTTCTTCCTCCAAATTTTTCCATCCCTGCTCCCTGAATATGCAAGATACTGAATCCGATCACTGAAAAAAAAATCTTTGGGAAGAGCTGGAAGAGCTGATCTCTTATTTCACATTATATATGCCAAATGGGCAGTTTTGAAGTTCAGGACAAGGTAGTAGCCATCAATGTTGAGAGAGATTTATTTAATGCATGCAGTGTTGTTGCTGTTTTTTGCTGTTTTGCAAATCTTTCATTCCTAAACTATTTTGCAGTGTCTACCTGAAGTTTTATAGAAAATTATGTGGATATTCCTTCTGCTGTAGCCATATTTTAAAGAAGAACCTGTGCCTACTGCCATGTATTCAAGTACCCTCTCATAAGAGGTACAGATGATGAGGTTTCTGTAGTTAAGGAGGTAATGATTTAAATGAGGGCCAAAGTCAAGAGAGTTGTGAGATTAATTAAAAAGTAAAAGCAGTGACTCTGCTATGCCTGTGTTCTCCTTTTGTTGCATATGAAGTAGGTGGCAAATTTACCAGTCATTTTTCATTCTTGAAGAAGAAAAGTTGCTTATAATTACCCTGCCCAATTTCCTGAGTGCTTTTAGCAACAGCTGTGCCCTATAGACTGAAATTACAGGTTGATGAAGAAAATAATGAAATAAAATCTGTAATATGAGATCACTTATTTTAAAGTAACTGAATGTGGTTTTATGCATTTTTTAAAAAGACTTTAATGTTTTAAGAGTTTATTCACAGTTTTCTTGCCTTTTGGCTTTCAGCCCCAGAAAGAGAGCACTGATGTACTGAAGATAATATTCTAAAATTGGACAATTTCCCCTTTTTAAAGTAAGAATTCTGTACCTACTGGGTGTGGGTTTTGTACTTTCACCAAATAACTATAGAACGCTATGACTGTAGGAAAATACAAACACAACAAAACCAGTGATTCTTCTTCAGCAAGGCAGGTAAAGGTCACCCAGAGCTGAGTTCTCTCCTGCATTTTGAGTAACCACACAAATCCCAGAGTAACTCGGATTGGAAGGAACCTCAGGATTTAGAGTAACTTGGGGTTTGGATAGAGAAAAGGTGTCTCAAAACTGATTCAAGGGGCTATTGCTGTTTTCAGTTATTTCCCATTGCTTAGCCTATGTAACAAGCTCTTACTTCCAGTGTATGGTTTTTAACATATAGCTGTTTTAAAACAAAGCTCACATTTTAACTATGCAAAGGTGTGTACGGAAACAGGTGGGAAGGCAGGTGTTTTCCTGCTCTAAATCTTTCTGGTGATTGGTGATTCACTTGTACTTCTCTCCATGGCAGTAGTGGATGGTACATAGACCTCCAGGTTGAGAGAGGGCCACCTGCCTCTCGGAGCTGGTTTGTCTCCTGTCATGTATCGTACAAACACATCACCTCCTGCAGCAAAATTTCAATTTACTTGCTCTGTGGCTTATTATTTAAAAAAAAAAAAAGCTCAGCGTTTAGGAGTTGTATTTTCTCTCCCTTGTCCACTTGAGGAGGGGGAGTGATGGAGTGGCTTTGGTGGTTTCCTGGCAGCCAGCCAGGGTCAACCTACTGCACCCCTGACAGCAGTGAATGTGGTCCCACAGAATTCAATTAATTACTGGTTGCTCTACTTTCTTTTTAAAGACCCTTAGTATAGGAGGTTGTTTGGAATTTGGGTGGGGTTGAGTAAGGTTTAAACTCTCAATAGATGAAGGCACTCTGAAGCATTTCCAGATCAGCTGCTTATTGATTTGTTATTCCTAGAGGAAAGCAAGATTGCACATGCATCACATTGCTCTGGGATCTCTTTGCTACTGGACAGGATTCAAGGATAGATGAGTAAGTCTTTCTTAAATATCTGACAGCATTACTGGAAATCATTGATCAACAATAAAATAATGCAACAAAACACATCTGGGTCATAGCTCACAGTTTCTTCTTTTGTTGCCTTATTGTATCTCTTTCATCATGACTGCATCATTGTTTCTCATCTTTATTTTTCTCAGTCTGCTGGAATACTGGCTACTTATTTTCACTGCTCATGTTTCTCTCTTTCTATGGAGGTAGGTCACAGGCTTTATTTATTGCACGGTTTTGCTTGGAAACCAGAAAGATAAGGTGAGGCCAATCTTTTTTTGTCAGCTGAAGAACAGCAAAAGGAGTCTTAAACTGACTTATTGACTCAAAAAACATGACTTCTTGTCAGAAAGATGATGCTGCTACTTTATTTCCAAAGGTGTTCTGAGGCGTAAATCACTGATACTTGCAAAGTGTTTTATGATTCTCCTTTGAAAGAATTACCCTGTTGTGCTTGGTGAGAGCAAAGTTTAAGAAGTTACTTTAGAATCCTGACAGTTGCCCTCCTACCGCGGAATCAGCCATGCCTAACGCAGAGCACCACTACTTAAATTGTTAAAACACTTTTCATTGTTACACTTAGTGAATCACAGTTTTGCTTTATGCTTCTTTCTGCAGGAGCACTGGCATAATTTGAAGCAACAGCTACTTTAATGGGATGTAATGAGCAATTAATGAGCAAAATAATATCTGTGGTGTTCATGGTAACAGCATGTCATTGCTCCTTTGTTCCTGTTCTCATCATCTTCAGCATCTGACCTATAATCAGTTTTCTTTTCATGCCTATCTATGGTACTATTACTTTAGGCAAGACCTCATAGTCCCTTTCAGCACAGAGAAAATTGATAACATGAATTAAATGAAAAGAGAATAATATACTTTTCTTCACATAACCAGTTTCCCTCGCTTTCTACGTCTGCTGTTAGGAATGACATCCTTAACCAACTTCTTGCCATCTCCTTTTCCTCAGAGTAGTGTTGTTTATAAATTGTTTCCTTCAAGCTGCAATGTTTCCTGAAATCTGCAGTAGGATTTACAGATGTGTTGTCTTGAACCTTTTCAAAGCCCTGTTGACTTTTAGCATATTCCACAGGGCTCCATGTTGGGTTGGACAAAGGAAAAGGCATTTGCCTATTCTTATGTGGAGTAAGGGTCAGAACAGTCTTTTCCATCACCAGAAAATGCTGAAGAGGAAAAAGAGAAGCTAGGAAGAAATGTTTCAGATGTAACTTTGTTTCAATAATTCAAGATTCTCACAGCTATTTATTCTCATTCCCCAAATGGTGCTTGTCTTGAGAACTCAGGGGAATCGGCTGACTTCACTTTAGCCTCAAGATGTATTAAGGATGGTATTCAAGAGCAGTAGCTGCACTGGAAATCAGGAAGTAATAAAGCACAACTTATTCTAGATTAATCTTGTTAAAATTTACATCTCTAAGCAGAAGAAGATTTCTTTTTTTTTTTAATGGGGGGAAACTGTGTTCAGCCATGAACTCTAATATTCCTGAGAATTCTCATTTACTTTAGTAAAAGTTGTAAAAGTTAGTTCATTATGATGACATACCCTATTTCTGTACCCTAGGTACAATAGGACAATGATGTGGTGTCTTCCCCATAGGCTTCCTACTACCCATTTTCAAGTGCATCTTCATGGGATTTCTTAAGTGTAAAGGTAGGCAGGTGTATAAAGTTTTGGACAGATGAATGGAGAGGTGAAGGTTAACTCAAACATGGAGTAGTGAGCTGCATATAAAAGATCAGGCTGTAGTTTTTGAAAGCTTGAGAAGCCTACAGGCTGTGCATCAGAAGGCAGGGACATACAAGTGGGAGGAAAGCTCTCTGCCCTTTATCCAGGGGGAAGTTTGCTGCTCTTTGGGGAGGATTGTGGTTTTATTTGTCTTGCAACTGTTTGGCTTTGCTCATTGTAGTTTAATGAGTGTGTGTCAGGAGAGTTGGAAACTTCTGAGCCTTGAAACAAATATTCTTCAGGAAAGCACTTGGCCAAGCTGATGTTTTCTTTCCAGGTGTGGTGGGAGAACACCAAAAAGGTGAGGATGGGGCAGCAGGTCGTGGGTTTTCCCAGTCTAAAGTGGTTTGTATTAACTGTAGCTGTGGCAGAATGTGTAGGCAATTGGAACCAATGGTAGATCTGAATCTTACAATCCTGGTACCCACAAATTCTAAGGCTTTGAGGCATTTGTTCATGCGTATCTTCTTAGCACACCACATTTTTCTCTTACTTTTGTTTCAAGCTCTTTATGTTTAACACATGCCTTTGTCAATCCTCCCCTGGTAATTATTGAAAATAATGTTCTGTAGCTTTGCTATTTTGCTTTTGCAATTGTGAAGGGAAAGAGGCAAAAGAAGCCTGGGTGGAGGCAGGGTTGATGCTACCTGTTCCACAGGAGACAGGCTTCTTTCCCTATGTTGAGAAATTACAGGAAAAGATTTGTGGCAGTTAAGGCCATTTTGCCTCCTCTAATTTGCCTGCTTCCATTCTTCATTTTGGAGTGCCCTGAAAACATCCTCTCTGGAGTCCCCAGCCTTGTGTATCCAACTTCTAAATTGTGGTGTGACTGCTTAGGTACCCACCAGAGTAACACATCAAGGCCAGCTAGGCACAATGCAGTTTCTTTGGTAGAGAAGAATAATTCCTCAGCCTGAACTGGTGCCAGACTAGTCGGGTGTAGGTAACAGAGGGAGGATCTTTTTAACAAATTTTTTTTGTCATCTTGTCAGTTGGGATAGAGAACTCTGAGTAAGTTTGTGATGATATCTTCTTGTCATTTGGAGAAGTAGAACTCTGAAAATTTTGTGTCACGGATGAACTTCTGCAAATTGTTGTTTAAATGGCAACAGCTATGGAAGGCTTCCTAGAGAATGTTTGTGTTGTGCCTCATTCTTTGTACGTGTTGCTGGAAATGCCTGGAGAGGCAGGAATTGGAGGTGATACATCTGAGGAGGGGAGTATGAAATAAAACTTGCAAGCTGCTGTTTCATGGGTAAGCCATTTGACTGAGGTCTGTGTGAGATGATTACGATTTTCTCACAGTTAGCAATAAGAAGCACACAGTGGAACATTGGCTAGGATCACCAGATGCTCCTGTTATGCTTCAATGTGAATCAAAAGGAGCTCAGCTGAAGACTGTTTTGGTCATGCAACAAAAAGCAGATATTACCTTCCCTAAGCACGTTGTCTGTTATGTCTATAAAACATCCCTTCTATGCTGACAGTTCAACAGAAAAGCTACTCTTTAGCATTTATTTGCCAAGGATTCTTCTTTCACTCCCTAAAGTTGTAAGGATTATCAATGTACTTGCACACAAAGTTCGTCTTAGTCTCCTTTTCATTTCTGTTATATGAAGCAGGAGATCTACAGGAACAATGAGCTCCTCTCTCTTTCCAGCCTCTGTGTTATGCTTTTAACAGGAGTAGAAAGAAACAGTGATTTTTTTTATTTTTTTTTTAAATACTCATAATCTCCCACTGATGTTTTAATGAGAAGTCCACTTAGACAACCTAAAATGAACTCTTCCTATCTTGGTGTGCATTTTCTGTATTGGTAAGAGACATGGTGTATGGAAATCTTAATTTTATGTTCAGGAAGCAGTTAAATGGAAGTTAACAGAGGAGAAAAATGGTAATGTCATTGCTTTGTTACCTGGCCTCTTGAGGCAGAATGTAGTAGGGTGTAGTTTTGTTTCTGGCTATAAGCTGGCTGGGTTGGCAATCTCCAGAACTCTGGTATTGTGTTCTTAGATCTCCAGGCACAAAAAGATGCTCATGGAAATGGAGTTAAATGCTAGCCCTACTTCTGGATTCCTATATTTTTCTAGGAGATTTCCTCTCTCTTGTTTTGTGGTTTGGTTTTTTTTTTTCGGGTTGTCACAGATTTCCACAGCAGTGTCTGCAACTTGAGCAGTAGGTTTTGTGCTGACAGTCACCACCCTCAAGTAGAGTCTTTATAAACGTTTTCCTGCCTGTGTGACAACATTGTTAAAAGCATGGATCCTAAAATACCTATGGCCAAAAAGAGTCCAGTAAGCTTCCTGAGAGAAAGGTGAGTTTCAGTTACAATTACATCTTGCATAAGTTGAAAACATGTTGAGGATATTTTGATGCTTATAGTCATACAGACCAGTGTGAGTAAAGTATATTAAAAACTAAACCCACAGTTGGCCTTTGTAGGTCTCAGTTTCGTGGAAATAAAGACATGAAAACACCTTCTGGGCTCAAGTGAGGAGTGACCTACATTGCCACTCTTAGCTAAGTGCTCACTGAAGAAAAATCTGTGGAAGATAGGATGGTTGTTCAGCACCTGAAAGACCTTAGGAAAGAATTTAGACATTTTATGTAGGTCCCAAATGCACAGTGATGCTGATGAGACTACCAAGGCCCCTGTTATATGCTGGAAATCCAATCCAAGTTGAACAAAAATGTCTTGTATAGGAAGCTGAAATGAAAAGAGTAACAAAACAGGTGTATGTTTGTTCACCTAGACTGGAAGCTTTAATGCAGTCTTTCTAGGTTAATACTTGCCAAGTGTTTCCCAAATTCGCTGGGGCTAATCTGTTGAGCATTGATAGGGGGAACAGCAGCTTTACAAGAGCTGAGGAACTGCTGCTTTGTGATTAACACTGCAGTGTTTACTAGTTCATCTGCTTTACCTGTGTTAGAGTAGCATAAGGAAGCTGGACTGGATGGAATGTAACCTGTACTGTGGGTTACTTACGTATCCTTATGTCGGAGATTCCATGACAGTAAAGCCATGGATTTTTTTTGCCTGCCTGTCATCCTACTTTCAACAGCTAAATAGGAGGAAGAAACTGTGATGCAAGTGGGCTTTCCACAGAGGGGATGGGTAGGGCCAGGGAGTGCTTGGTAGTGAGGGTGCTGAATCTGATTATCCCTGCTGCCTCAAGGACCTTCTGGTATTTTGCAGATGATCTGCTTATGTTCCCCTTACTGACTACTTAGGAGTTCTTGGACCTGTCTAACCCGTTCTTGAGCCTCAGGCACACCATCTTCAGTTCCCAACTGCAGATCCCAAACACCAGAGGTAACCTGTTCAGTGTTCCTGATCAGATTCCATTTCCTAGGACCCCAGTTCCACTTCTCTTCCAGTTCTCCCTAGCACTAAAGTATCTGTCAAATCTTTCATTTACTACCTCAAATTCCTTAGTTTCTTCTATCCCAGGACCTCCACTTCTACAAACTCACCCTTTGCATTTCCAGTCTTCAATCCTAACTCACAATTTTCAGTTCTGCTTTTTGATTTTACTTTCTTGCTGGCTACAGGCACACTACCCTCCTGCACTCTGTATTGAAGCATGGTTTAAGCTTCTGGGCTCTTTGTTGGGAGGTTTTTTCATTTGTTTATTCAAAGAGCAAAATGTTTGCCGTTGAGAGTAGTTACTGGAAAGCCACCAGGACAGGATGCCGAGAGCAGAAATGTAAGGTCTGCATGGGAGTGAAGGTGGAGTGGAGTAATGACATATACCTATGTATCTTGTCAAAGTCTCTCTTTAAATAAGCAAGTGGAGAGAAGAGATTTTAGCTGGTGTTTGTGCAGGAATCTGTTTGCTCTTGAGCTATCCAGAGGAGCTCCAGGCAGAGTTGATTATATTGTCTGTCAAGCATTTCACCATGCACTAACAGCAGCAGCTTTCAACACTTCTGAGTACTGCAGGGCTCATGGCTTAGTGAATGGGAAATTCAAGGTCTGTAATGATTTACCAGTTGCAGTGATCATAGGAATGTCAGAGTTGGAAGGGACCTCAAAGATCATCCAGTTCCAACCCCCCTGCCTGGCAGGGACACCATCCACTACGTACCTATCCTTTTCTTTCATCCCCTTCAGTTTATTTGGAGATAGAAGTTTTGCTTCTGTAATCTACTCTGGGTTTGTGCACTTATTCTTGTACTTTTGCAACAAAGTCCTTAAAATACTCTAATGAAGTACAGTTATCCAAAAAAAGAGTGTAGGAAATGCAACAAACATATGTTAGGGACAAATAAATACAGATGCAGCTATGTTAGAGTGTAAATAGAAGTGTAACACTTTATTTAGTGTGACAGTGCAGAAGCTGCTGTGGTCATGATTTGGAAATACTTTTTTGGAAGAAATGTTTTCTTTCATGGCAGAGGCTAACAAAATCCATTATAGAAAGTTGTAGTTGGTCTTCCAGAATAAAATGCTGGTTTCCTACACTATCCCTTCAGTATAGCACAGGATGATGTGTTTTTATAAGCCTGCCAAGCTGAAACCTCAAGGAACAGATTTACATGGGGCATTAACTACAACATGGAGCTAGAAAGCTATGCAATAAAAGAAAGATATGGTGAAATTCCTCACATTACAGACCTAATCCACTTCCTGGGTGGCTCCTGGGCTGGCAAAGGGTAGCCTCATCTTAGCAAAGAATAGATGAGCCTGTATATATCTCTTGTAATTAATGGGGAGAAAACCCCTGAAGGTTCAATTGAAAGAAGGCAAATTTGCAGCAAGCAGAGTGGGGAGAAGAGGATTTTGTATGTAAAATGGGATGACTAGTTAGTTTTTATTTTCCATAGGAAATAGGACTGCTTAATCTTGCAGGGAAATTGTGGAGTGGTAGTTGGACTTTGATATGAAAGAGGAATTGATTTGTTACTGAGTCAGTGTTCTGTTACTGATACTGAAAATGTTGCTATGTTTCAGAGCTAAGCCTAAGGAGCTAGTTGTGTTGTGAAGTGAATCCAGGCTAGAGGGTGAGTGACATGAGCTGAAGGGTACAGCTGAAACCATCTGAGCTATGTGAATCTTGAAGATAGTTTAATATTAAAGTTTCCCACCGCTCCTTGAGTTGTTTTCAGTCCTTCAGAATGTCAATGGGCATACCTTAGTAGCTCAGGTTACTTCTAAATGGAAAAGTTCTGCTTTGTCTGTGCTCCTTCTTGGAAATCGCCACCGAGCTACCTCAGTCAAAAAAGGAGGCACTGGACCTTTTTTCACATTGGTAGTTCCATCTGTGTCTATTAAGATTAATGTGACTTTAATGTCACATTGTCACAGGGTATTTGTGAATGCATATGTACATTTAGACACATTTTATTTAGTTTCAGTAATCTTTGTTGTTCTGAAACAGTGACTGCCAGTCTTTCCCAAGAAGGCACATGGATATGAAAGGAAATAATAACAGTGACTGCTCTTTTCAGTTTCAGTAAACTTTGACTGTATCCTATTTGGGTGTTATTGGAAAGTCCAGTTAAACCACTAAAAATATTTACATCTTCGAGAAGAGCTTGTATTTTTGTGGCTTATACTGATGGAGAGACGGGCAGCTTTGTTCCCTCCTTTCAGCTTATGAATTCTTCAGACTCTGGAACTAGCAAGTGGTCAGTAGGTTATTTGTCAGTCAATTTGTAAATAAGATTTTCCCAGAATGATGTGACCCAAGTTGTACGTTATTGATGGACTGCACTGCATGTTGCCATGGCTGGACAGCTTGCCTAAGCAGTTGCCAGACTGGAGATGTTTTCTGCTCTGATCGGAAGCAATGGAAGTAGTCTTGGAGCGAGAGGCTGTTCCAAATTGTATTATGCTAGGTGGAGATCCTCAAAAATACATAAGTGTGGTTACCTGTAGGCAATTTTCAAATTAAATTTTGGGTTGATATGTTATTGTTTCTTTAAAGCTTTAAAACTTAAACTTATTCTTATATTAAAGAAAAATAAATTCAGGAAAATATGACTTAAATGTGTGTTACATAAAGATGTTGAAAGTGCTATAATTATATTTCATCAAGTGTAAGTTAACATGTTAATAGGTAGTGTCTAGGGCTGATCTGACAAGGCATTTTTAAAGTTTTGAAATGAATGCTTAAAATAAGAAAACATGCCACTTCAATTTAGTGAATCATTTCTATAAGGTGGGGACATGCTAAGAGTGCCAGAGGAGTATTTTACTTAGGAGGAACTCTATTATATTCTGAAGTGCTGTAAAGTAGGAGGTGTTTGTGCTTTCATTTTTCATTTCCAAACACGAAAAACCCCAGACTTCCCTTTTACTTAGTGTTGGGGCAGAAAACAGGCCAACACTTTGCTAAACATCTTTAGCAGGACTTTAGGCTGAATCAGTGAAAATCCTTCAAAATATGATTAATTACATTAAAGTTATCCAACCAATCCTTCAAGTGTATAATCAACAGCAGCAAGTTAACAAGTTTATCAATCACTTTACAGGCAAATCCTGATTAAATAAGAAAGGGACTTAATCTTAGTGCTGCAATATAAATCATGTGTACTGCTCACCGAGAGATCGGATCAATTTAATTTTAAAAGATATTCAGAAGATGCTTTAAGATCTGACTGAATCTACAAAGCTAGGATGAAAACATAAACCTGATTTTCTGTCTCTGTACATACATGATGCTTCCAACAAAAAAAAAAAAAAGTAATCTTCTAATGAAGAGAAGTTGCAGGCATCCATCAGGGGGAAGTGTTCTCAGTGCTGGCATCCGGCTTGTCCTTTAAGAGGGGGAAGTCCAAGCTGATAAATCCATGTGCTGTACATCCTCAGCAGGGTGTGTGAGGCATGCGAGTTTTTTGTTGTTGTTGTTAATGCAAAACTTCATTTCTGTTAAATATATTCCTCTTGGCTGTAGCTGTAATTTACTGAATATTTCTGAATACATTCATGTATTTTTATTGAAGAACAGAAGAAGTTTCCTGCTGTTTTTGCATTACTTTTGGCAGTTTAATTAATTGTCTAGACTAAAGGTATGATGTAGTTCTTAGTTCACTTGTCTCCTGCAGCTAAAGGCAGGCTTTTTTTGAAGGGATTAAGTAGCTGTGAAGGCTAGGGAATGAATGGACTTTGGAAACCTCCCAAAAATTTCTTGTATAATGATTTTTGTTATGGTGAAAGCTACAGTAGCTGGGTTCCAGGCAGAAAAATTAATCTGTTCCAACACAGTGAAACAATTCCTGGATAGTTCTGTTGATGTTCCTCTTTAGGACCAGACTGCTTGTAAGTATTTGTTTATCTTCTACTTCTGAAATATTTGACTGCAAATTCATCATCATGTTGCTGTCTTGGTGGAAAGAGAAGAAAGTTTCTCCTGCAAGGAACAAGAGTGAAGTATTCTGCAGCAGTGAGTAGTAGTGAGCTAATGAAATGCATTTGTTAGCAAGCTCTTTCCAGCACTGTTTTCCTCAGTAGAGGGCACTGCCAGGCCCTCAGGAGGTGATGAGACAGCCTCGATAGTGCTGCAGCCACCAGGCTTGGCTGCTGTTAGTTCAGAGCACCAGAATAGCAAGAGACAAGCTGCTGCTAGCCTCACAGCTGCTTTCTCAAAGTTTGCAGTACATTCTACTGAGCCTAGTCATGGTCTCTCTACTAAAAGCAGAGAACTTTCCTTTTTCTGGCTTTTTTTCTCTGTGCAAAGGCTTTGGCATAGGATCCAGAGCCACTAAGAACCCTGCTGTCTTTTGTGGAGGAGCAGGAATCTGGAGTGATGAAATTGCTCAGAAGTTCACAGTACTCTCTAAAACCAGGAAGTGAATGATGTTAACATCAGCCTGCTTGTCTCCCTGCTTTCTTGGCTTTCCTGGGGTGTCTGTCCAAACACTGAATGAACTGGAAGGCAGTCCCTGGTAATTCTGATATTGCTGGTCGAGAGACTAACCATGCTTCATGTCACAGTGGGGCAATAGAACATGATATGTGCAGGACATCAGTTTCTTGATTTCAGGATTTTATTCTTCCTGTGGATTGCTCTTTGATTTCCTGGACCAGGTTTTGAACTTGATTGGTTTTGTGTGGTTATGACTCAGCAGCTAGGGCAGTGGGAGTGAGATCATTCCTCTGCTTTCCTGAATTTGGGTTACAGATATCTGGATGTTGCAGGGCTCACTTGTAGGTGTTGGCTGTAGGGACCTTATGATGACAGAATGGTTTTAGTTGGAAAAGACCTTTTAGATCATAGACTCTTAGAATGTTAGGGGCTGGAAGGGACCTAGAAAGATCATCAAGTCCAACCCCCTGCCAAAGCAGGACACCCTAGATAGGGTCACACAGGAACAAGTCCAGGTAGGCCTTGAATGTCTCCAGAGTAGGAGACTCCACAACCCCCCTGGGCAGCCTGTTCCAGTGTTCCGTTACGCTTACTGTGATCACCTAGTCCAACCCCCCTGCTATGAGCAGGGATGACATCTACTAGACCAATTTGCTCGAAGCCCCATCCAACCTGGCCTTGAACACTTCCAGAGATGAGGCATCCACAGCCTCCCTGGGAAACCTGTTCCAGTGCCTCACCACCTGAGCTCACAGTGAAGAATTTCTTCCCAATATCCAGTCTAAATCTACCCTCTTTCAGCTTAAGGCATTACTTTGTCCTCTCCCTAGATGCCCTTGTGAAAAGCTCCTCCCCATCCTTCCTGCAGGTGCTGGCAGACTGCTGTAAGGTGCTGAGTTGTATTTGTAGGTGGTGCTGATTCTAAACTTTCAGTGCTGTCGTTGAAACAGTCTGTTTGAATTGGACATGAAAAGTGTCAGAGGTGATCTTCTCTTTTGAAGAATGCATTCCTTAGCACATGAGCAACACTCTGTAACATCATCACTGCCCTGGCCACTACCACTGAAACTTTTTCCCCAAAATGATAGAAGTTTAGGATTTGCAGTTTTTGAAATGCTTAGTGAAATATTCATATGTCTTTTGTTTGCCAAACTGTGAAGTTTGTTAGGGATCCTGATGATGATTCATTACGCTGTTGCACAGAGGTGACAGTGACTTTTTAATATGTACTGAGTGAAAACTGGGTGTGAGAAATTGCACTGGCAACAGTAGCTGTTAGTCATTAGTACTGATCTGACTGATTTTTTTTTTTTTTTTTTTTTTTTTAAAATTCACTGTGCACTTCATATACTCATGCAAGCCACTTGGAAATTTAAGCTTTTAAAAAGAGAAATGCACAACTTGAGTAGCATCCACCCAAACATTTTAAAATGTTGATGATGATTCTAACTCCCTCTTGCCCTAGAGGTCATGCTTCTCTCTGTGTTTTGATGCTTTCCCTTGCCAGAGACTGTGTATCTAAGACGTGAAGCCTCAGAATGGAAAGATGTCTTAAAAGAGCTGTCATTGTCATGACAAATGCTACTGTGAAGATAGTCTCAGCATTTTAATTGAATAACAGTGTCTTGAACAAAATAAGACAGACACGAAAACCTAAGGATCAGTAGGATTTATGTTTTTGCTTGAAAGGGAATATCAAAAGGCATCATTGCATGTTGCTTATGTGAATTTACACATCTTATTCATATAGCTATTTGTCAGTTCTGGATGTCACTGTTCAGGAAAACACTTGATACCAACCTTATGTTGAAGAGGAAAAGTGCTAAAGCAGCCTGGCTGCGTTGTCTCTGATGTGGATCAAAGGTAGCTATATCCATTTGGGGCAGATGCTAAAGTAAGGGAAAAGTTGCGTGGTCTTCAGTTGTTTTTTTTATGTACCTTGAGAAAGAAGACAAAGTGGCATGATTTGGGGAGTAACTGGTAGCTCTGGGGCTGTCAGGAGGATGTCAGAATCTTCCTGATTCTGAAGAAGAATTGATCTTTAAAAATAGATTCCTGTATCCACATTTAGATATGCAAAAATTCTCTGAGTGTAATTAGTCTGTATGTCAAAACTAGTCAGATTTTTTTTTAGCACTTCTTTTTTAAGTCTCAACACAGCTATTTTTATTTCATCTGACGAATTAAATCTTTCATTGCTACTTCCTTTATATTACAGAATCTGTGCTAATCTCTCTTTGAAGTATATGCAAGAATATTTTATCTATTCATTGTATTTTCTTTTCCTGGCAAGAAAAAAATTGCCATTTCCACTGCTGAACATTAGAAACATCACAAGTATCTGTGAACTCTGCATTTATTATTTTTCTGCAGAGTTGTTTTTTTCAGGAAGTTGAAGAACTTGAAATGTATTATATTCTCAAATAGAAATGAAAAATGTAGACTATCCTTGAAAAGGAAGTGATGAAGAATTCTGAAAAGGCAAAATACATTTTTGTCACCAAGTTTAAAAAGATATTCCAAAATAAGTCCTCTTCAAGACAATTACTAAGATATTCAAGGTCATTATATGCCTATTAATCAGGCTAATATATTCCATATAATAGGGTATCTATTAAAAAGCTGAATAACCATATCAAATCATCCAAAAAATATACTGAATAAGTTGACCTTTTTTTGTTTGCCTTTGTTATTCACCTTGTGATGAATACACATTTGCTCAGAGATAATAATCTTGATACCTAGTAATATAATAGTTATTACAATTTGATCAATCAAAAAATGGATATTTTTGTAATTGTCTCCATTGTTATTCCTTCTGCTGGGGGTCTTGGGTAGCTGTGTCTTCAGCTGTCCTTCCTTCTGTGTTGGTACTGTCAGCAGACTCAAGTTTTGCACAGATGTATTTATTTAAGCCTATGTTATATTTTAATTTTTAAGCAAATAGCTGTGCCTGTGATAAAACCATACTACAGAATATTTTCTTAGCTTCTACAAACTCAAAAATCTTTTGTGGGATCCATATGAAATCTTTTTTTACTCAAAACCCAAATTTCCATTTCTTATCTTTATGATTTTAGGTGATAGGTGGAAAAATTTCCTTTTGCTCCTGAAAGGAAAGACAACCAGTGTAAAAATGGAGCATAAGGAGTCTTTGTCAAGATCTTGTGAAGGCTGAAGGCCAAAATTCACACTGGTGCAGTGAAACGTTTCAGTTATGCTAGAGGGAGGTTGTGAACATTCTGCTGGCTCCAAGTAGAATCTTCTCAGTTTATTGTAGAGATGAAAATATTTTCGGTTTTAGTTTTTACTCTTATTTTTGCAGGGAACTGCGGAAAAAGAGAGCGAGAGAGAGGCTGGCTCTGAGACATTTACTGCCAGAACTTGGGGAGGTAGCTGGTGTCAGCTTCCTTAGACCTCATGCACAAGGGAGCACAAGTATACAGTGGCATCCGTGGGTGGAGGAGACCCTGAAGGAGGGTGGATTGCAGCCTGACTGTAGGCCAGTTTGTCAAGAGGCTGAGTCTGCTCATTTCATAAAGTTACACCTCAGTTTGGGATGTGTTAGCAAGAGTTTTGTATCTAAGAAACAGGAGGTAATTAATCTGTGCTATTTGGGGCTAATGAGGCAGAAATAGTGCTCAGATTTGGACATCGTGCTGATAATATCTGACATGGTGATGTCAAACATGCTGACAACTTTCAAAGGAGAGCAAAATGGAAATCGTGAAGAAAGATTAACTGAGTAGGTTTATTTAGTCAGAAAAGAGGAGAAATCAGAGCAATGCAACTCTTCAGTTGCTCACTGCTTGATGCCTAGGTCAGGCAGGAAGAAGCAGAGCACAGTGCTGGTGCTGCTGCTAGCAAACCAAACCATGAGAGCTCTCTGGGTTAGACAACTAACTGATGGGTTAGACAACTGGTGCCAGAATGCCCATGTCTAACACAAGAGTTTAGTTTTACCCAGTTTTATGTCACTCCACAGCCATTACAACATTAACCCAAATCTGTGAGGAGCAAAGGTTAACCAGCAAAGAGCAGGCATGGAACTGGTGGGTCTATGCTGAGATAAAGGAGCAGTGACAGTTTGTGTCTCAGTGACAGCAGTACAAGGCACCAGACATGATGGGGCAGGCTGTAGCATATCACTCCACTGCCTCTATGCATATTCTTATCCTGAGTGGATGTCAAGTAATCTGAGGTACTTTGTTCTTAATGGATTAAAAATGCATTTAAAAAATTATTTGTGAGACTGTTTCAAAAAATTATGTTGATTAAAGTAAGTAAATAAATAAAACAACAAACCCTAAACCAAACCCACTAGCTGTGGAACCGTGTATAGTATTCATGGACTCAGGGTCCTTATGGATTCGGGCAACTGCATTGCATTGTATATTTTTAGGAAAGAGTAAGACCATAAAAACACCATAGCAGCTAACTACAGGGGTTATAGAATTGCTACTGTTGCTTTTTAGGAAGAGGTTTGATAAGTGTCTAAGCATCTGCCATAGATTACAGGAATATTCTTTAGTCCTTAAGAAAAAGTCTGTAATACATAGTCTTTTGCCATCTGTTCCAGACCTCTCTTTCACTGATGTTATGAAAAAATACACAAAACGCTACCTTCCTTCCCCCCCACCAAACCTAAGAAGTTTTTCATCTTATTCCAGCATCTTCTTTCAGTTTGATTTTGTTTTTGTCATCTTGTATGATTTGTTCTCTGATCACATCTATTTGTCTCAAAATAAATGCAGCAAATAGTTAAGAGAAAAGTACTAAACAGGAGAAAAAGGTAAAAAGAAGGTTGAAGACAGGAAGGAGAAATAATTGTCTAATTACAATGTTGTGTGTGCAGAATCCAAAGGGAAAGCTTTTACTGTGAGAGTGAAATGCTGCAGGAAGAAGTAGGTGTAATAAAGAGGAAAGCAGTGAATGAAACAGGATAACAGAGAAGGTAAGGGGAAATTCAGGAAGCTTGTGGGAGTTGAAAGAAGAATGAAAACAGCCAAGGGAATGAAGAAAGCTGACAGATGGAGGCAGAAGCTGAAAGGGGACTTGAGTGGAGCAGATGGTGGGTGTGAGGGGCAAAGCAAGAAAGTTGAGTAGTTGAAAAACTAGTTTAGAGTGGGTAGTAGAAAAAAATGCCTGCGAAGAGAGATATGGGGTTCCAGGATCAGCTGAAGTGGTTTTTACACTCTGTGCTGTACACCCAAAACAAAACCTTGAAAAGAAAAAGGAAACAGGAAAGACTGCCGGAGAAGCAGGTCGCACACAGTGCTCACCCCAGCTTTCTTCTGAAGATCTGTCCACAGTGTTTTATAAAACATACAGAAACAAGCAAGTTTATTCTCATCTGTAAGTCATAGATTTGAAAAGACATATTTTGAAATAAGTATTTTAGGTTTATTAAGAGTCTTTCTCTGTACCTGCTTTTCATCCTTTTCTTTTTCACCCCATTTTCAGCTGTTTTGTGTGGGAGATAGACCAGGTGAATACCTCCACTGAAAGCAATAATGGAGAGCTGCTTTATTTGACATGATAGAATCTATGTGAAATGGGGCTCTGGATCTCAGCCTGTACGCTACCAGTGCTCATAAACATATTAATAATAATTTTGATCTGCTGTTGTAGTGGGATCTGTTGAACTTCTGGGGCAGTACAAGCTCAGGACTTTTCATAAATTATTTGCATTGATTTAACTAACTTCTTTGGCTGTCAGCCTTGTGAAACTGGATTTCAGTGGTCAAACAGTTAATAGCATGTATGCTTAGGAACTTTATCATTTGACTGTGCAATAGAAGGAAATAGGGGAGGCATGCTTAAATTCTTTTATATTAAATTTAATGGTTCTGATACACAGTTTCTATTGAAAATTACATTAGGAAACAAGTTTTGGATGTTCCTGTTTTTAACCTTAGAAATAGCTATGAAAAATATCTCTCTCTGAAGTAAGTCTTAATAAGATAAAAGAAATCCTGAGAGACATTTATTTGGCTGCTCTCTGTAGGCATGGAGCAGTATGAAAAGAAGCAGAGTGTTTTTCTTTTATCAAACACTTAGCAGCAGAGTTAAAGCAGCTCGATCTGCCATAGCTTCTGTTCTGTCAGCAGAGCAGCCCTGTGTGCCAACTGGCCAATGTAACTATCTGGGGCGGGGGTGGGGGGTTGAGTTTTTTTAAGCAGCTGTATTTTTGGTCTGGGATATAAATGATTGAAATCCTTGTAAATGTTTAATATGCATGTAAGGTGCCATGGTCATTATTTAAGCAAGTTATTTTATAAAATTCTTATAAAATACTTAATGTAGGAAATACTTTATTTGAGATTTTAATTTGCAGCAATTCCTGGCTGTAAATAGTAAAGCACTTCCAAAGCTGTTTTTAGTGATTTGTTAGCCTTCAGGGTATTATCTATCTGAAGAGAATGGGGAAATTGTTTCAGTTATTAGAGCTGTCTTGAAAATCAGAAGCCAACGATTCTGACAAACACTTAAGAGGTTTGGGTATTGAGTTGTGCATGAATGCTGAGATCTGAGGCACAACTGTGCACGGTTTGGACAGGGTTTGCTGCTCCTCTGTGCTAAAACCATAGAGAGGGTGAGAAATAAAACTCATCACTGCTGGGGACTCATCTGGAGTCATCCCTTCATTTGAAATGTTCTGAAAGGTATTTGTCCCAAGCAAGTTTCTCTGAAGAGTAATTATCCTAGAGAGTGTCCCATGTTTTTTGACATCAGCAGGCAAACATTCATAAGCCTGGGTTAAATTGAAGGGCAGAATACAGATACTTACCCAGATGGTAACATATTTATCCTACATCACTGAACTGAAGCGTGAGGGAGAGATTTTGTACAGCTACAAATTGTGTTGCAAGTACGATGATTTACACAATGCAAATAGTGAACTTTTTAGTGTTGGTGACCAGGTGGAAAAATAGTATGTACCTGTTTGGGTCAAACAAATTTAAATTTGCTGTTTCTCTCATTAAAATATTTTTCATTCAAGATCAACCATTCTGACCCCCCAAAAATCCAGCCCTTGGAAAGGAAACATGAATATGGAGTTATAAGCTTCTTTTAAACAAGGTATTTGTCCTTAGAGATTTTGTGTAAGACACAAGAGAGGCGAGGTCAAAGGGTTGGCTTACCCAAGTGGATGGGAAGCTTCCTGCTGTTGGTTTATGGGCAGAAGAAAATTGAGATTTTTGTGGTTAGGTAAGAATCTTTTGTATTCTCCATTCTCAGGGCACGAGTTTTCCATTGCATTCTGTGCCTTGGGGATGCTCTTGATAACTTCACAAACTTTCTGCGCCGCTGCAGGAGTGAGAATGTTAATGCAAAATAAAAAGCTGATATGTTGGAAAAAATACTGTGTTTTTGAGGGGAAAAAGACTCTGATTAGGTGGTGACATTTTTTTCCTCTCTTGTTAGATGCTGGAAACGTTCTATAGGCTACTACCTGAAGTATAGAGGTGCAGCACAGAAAACTTCTCCAGGGGACAGAAGCTGAAAACATAGAATGTTTGGCATTTGTTTTACAGGACAGAAATATGTGCAGTGTGCCTTTATTCACTGACCTGGCTTGGGCATACTTGTGGCATGTGCGTAGCCAGCAGAGAGCTGAGCGTGGGTGGAGAGGAAGAGCACCAGCTGTGTGGTCTTTGTACTCTGAGGGTGCTGCAGACCAGTGCAGTGAGGGTGCAAATACAGCCAAGTAAATAATGATGAAATCCTTAAATCCTCTATTTAGGGTCAATACTGCTGGCCTGTGCGTTAATTAAGGACTGAGATATGGAAAAAACCAAATCCTAGCATGGTGAGAATCTAGAGTGAAAGTCATTTGTTGTACTAATAGTTCTTAAATTGTCTAAGCAGTATTGTTGAAACGCTTTCCATTTGGCAAAAACATCCTCAAAAACTGGCATAATGGTATAATTGTTGATGCATACAAACTAAGTATCTGTGCAGAGTTTTGATTCAAGGACACTACTGAAGTGGTTGTTGCCACAATGTTTGTTAAAATCAGTATTGATGCAATTCTGCTCCAGTGTTTTCATTTTCAGTTTCTAGTTCCCTGTACACATACATTGACAAGACACCATACAGCATATACATCTAACAAACCCATGAAGACTTCTGCTCCTGTGCACTCTGGTTAAGTGCAGAGCTGACATTTTCAGAGGAGTTTAATGAAATTAACACTCGGGAATTGAGTCTGAGGGATGGCACAGTGCCCGATTTCTTTGACAGCTTCTAATGTGAGGAAAGTTTTCCAGTTTCTTTAATCCAAATCTTCCTTAGGATTTTTTCTGTAATTATTCTGTTCAGGAACTTGGTCTGCAGTGGTGAGAGCAGCACTACAACGTGAGAAAAAGAGAGGTAGAGCAAAACAAACCAAAAGCTGATGTCTTAGGCAATAATATCTACTGAATTTATATTCTTCTGAATATAAAGGCAATCTAATAGACAAAGTGCAAAACAGACTTTAGGGGAGGTAATATTAAGTTAGAAAAAAGTTTTAATTTTAGAATAGAAGCATCTATGTGGTAAAGGGAGAGATATGAAAGAGCAAGTTTGTTGTATTTCCAGGTGTTCCTTTTTAAAATAAGGAGCTTCTCAAAGAAGTGTAAGCCAGGAGCTTGAGGCAGAACATTTTCCATTTGCTAGAACATAGACATTCTGTCTCCAAACAACAAGCCAGCAAAATGTATAATTACAGTATTATCTTTGTGCCTCCTCCAGGTGAGAGTTCTGGTGCCATTGCTGTCTCCAGGCCACAGTGCATCTCTAGCTGCTCTCCTTGCCTGTTCTCTTTCTTTCAGTCTTAACACAGTGAGATCACAGTCTTTAATTAAACTGGAGAGGCTTATGCTATCTTTCACAAAGGAGGAGAGATGTCTGCATTTAAACAAGGCTCCACTGTGAACCTGTACAGCTTTGTACTACTGTTGTATTTAACAGTGTTGCTTCCCTGAGTATCAGCCAAGTAAACTAGAAAGGCAGTGCTGTATCAGACAGCAGATGCTTCAGGTAAGATGATGGGCAGGATGACGCACACAAGCGTGCCAAGTCCTAACTAGGTGCCTCACCCCTACTCTCCTGTTTTCACAATGCCTTTCTTAGTGTTATAGCTAGAGGATAGATTTCCATGGCTTCCAGCCCTCTTCCCTGAAGTGTACCTTGGCAGGGCTCACCTGAGCTGCACCAGCCTCTCTAATGTAAACGACTGGCAGCAGGGATGACCTGGCTCAGGCAGTGGTAAGCTGGAAGCACAAAGAGGTGCCTTTCTCTTTCCTCCAAGAATCCTTCTGGAACCAGTAAGCCATTCATTTGGCAGTAGTGTAGCAGCTCTTTCTTTTTGGGGTGATGTTTTACTAATAAGTATATGTAAGTATGTTGTTTAATCTAAGAACTGGGGACCAGTGTTTGGCTTAATGTGCAATTACTATGTGGTGGTTAATGAAGTTTACATAATAAGCATCAAAAAGTGATTTTGCCACTAGCAAAAGGAGTTGATCTTTGGAAGGCACTGTAAATGGAGTGACCTAGCTCTATTGCTGTGGTAACGTCATTAACAACTAATTCTGCAAGTTGGTAAAATCTATAAAATATTCACTTTCTCTTTTGAACTTTATTATCAGTATTATGTTATATAAAAGTAACATTAGTAAACACATTGTTAGAAAACCTTATTTCCTTTTTTGTAAAAGTTTTCTGTGTGGTCCTGTGGATGGTGCCTGGAGCATCTGTTAGTGCTGTATGTACACTCTGTTGTTCCCCAGTACTGTGGTACCAGAGAAACTCCTGCTTTTGGTAACACTGCAGATGTCATCCTGTATAAACTCATGCTGCATCATGCTTACGGAATGCTCCCATACAGCAGGGAGGGATGAAATGACTGTGAAAAGTTCCTGAGTACAGAACAGGGCTCAGAGACATGGCTTACTCAACCTTTGCCATCTTTTTCTGAAGCTAATATTGGTGGTCTAGGAAGAAATCAGGAGTGTTCAGTTGCCAGGAATATCCCATACTTTCCTGTCTGTGCTTATCAGTGAGCACAGATCCTGACCTGAGTGACTACTTCCTTGTGGATTTGTGTAGTTTGGTCAGAGGCAATCCTGCCTGCCCAATCTGAATGCCCCCCCCCAGGCCCATCAGGTGTTATGAGCCCACAGTAATCATTCTAACACTGATAATTAACTGCCTGAAACTTGACATACCCTTGAATTTTAAAACAGATTTTATTACATTTGTAAACAACAGTTAGTAGGAAAAAATGTGAAATTGTATGTGTCATTCTGTTTTCTACCAGACTTGATTTGCAGTTCAAAGTGAATATATTTAAATGAACTCCCCTGCAGCTACTGTTTACAGTAGCCTTCAAAGAATGATGCAAGCTTTTAAATAATGTAGAATATTACATGACTTATTTTTCAGAAACACATGCACTTACTGTTTTAGAGTGAAATGTCTGTGTTTCAGCTTAGATGGATTGCAGACAGCTGCTGTGTTTATTGAATGCTACAGATGGAAAAGAAAATGAGTGTAGGGAGAAGGCTAAGAAAATGAAGGATTCTTAAGAGTGCTTTGTGTCTGAACAGCAGTAACTTCAAGGAGAATCAGATTATCTAAGACATCATTGTGATAGCTAGGAAAATATCTTTCCCTTAAAAAAAGGCAAAAGCAGTTACAGGATCTCTGCTTTCTTATGTGTATTTGCTGTAAGTTTTCTGAGAAAGGGTTGTTGCTGCTTCCCAGGTGTTCTGTTCGCAGCCTCTACTTGAGCTGGGTGTCCTCTATTGCCAGCACTTCTTGTCTCCACTGTTTTGTCAAGGAAGCCTCCAGGTGTTAGTGTAATGTTATTACAGAGTTTAAGGAGCAGATAGATGTTCCTTTGTTAGAAATTAGATTATCTATTTTAACTTCTTTTAGCCAGAAATTCTTTCTCATGATACATTTGTAATGCACCAGCTGCTGCTTATGTACATGCATTTTAACTAGGTGCACGGAAAGTAGCAAGAAGACTGACCCAACTTCACCCTGATGGCTCACCAGCTACTTATCTACCCACGTCTTTTGGGATGACTTTTGCATTTTTAACTAAGCTTTAGGCTGTCAAAACTACATTGCTTACACTATGAAAGACCTTGGATTTGGTATAAAGAGTGTCTACAGAGACCATAAGCATTGCTGTCTTATGAAAGTGTGGTAAAAGAAGCAAAGAACAATGGAATTATATGTATTTATGGGATAATCAGGAGAAATTTATTTAACCTCACTTCAGCTAGTGGAAGAGTTATGCCCTGAGCATAAAGCTATGCATTTCTTCTGTGTTTATTACCATAGACTTGGCATATGGGTTAGAGCACAGTCTCTCTTGTGGTATTTACCAGGTTAAATTGATAAAAACCTGAAATGTTAACCTATAACAAAACAACCTAAGATGATTTATTTCCATATGGGATCAGAGTTAAAGAATATGACAGAGACAAAGTAATTCTTAGCGTTATAATAGATATAATCTGCAATAGCAATAATATTGCTTCAGCTGCAGGAAAAGAAAAGCTTTCTGCTCTGGTAAAAAACAGTGCTGTGGAATCTTCGAGATCGTCAAGAGAAATTATCTGTGTTAGAAATAAAAGGAAAACCTTTGATAAACATAAAGGGTGGGTGGGGTTATTTTGTTTGGTTGGATTTTGTTTTGTTTTGGGGTTTTTTTGGCATCTGCAGCATCTATGTGAACACTTGCTGGTTGTTCCTGGCTTCTTGGTTGCTCTTTCTTTCACCTGTTGTAGTTGTTGAGTTCAGAGCATTGTTCAAAGTCTTGTTTTAAATGGAGTTTGAGGATGTCTCTAGCTATATTTGTATCTAATTACTCTCACAGTCTCTGCTCTAAAGCAAGCTTCTCTGACAAGTGGGCCAGTGCCAGTAAAAAGAGCAGGAGCCCATCTGACATGTCGGCCTCCTCCTTCACAGGAACTGAATTCCTCGCTGGCAGAATGAGACGGATGACAGACACTAGGTAACGCCCTGGCTTGCAGTTGCACAGCGCAGGGTGAAATAAAATAGGTGCAGAGTGAATTATTCTGTCACCCTTAGAAATGTCTATACTAGCTTAGGACAAACTTTGTTAGAAAAATGTGATGTGAGAAAGCTTGCCTCATAGCTGTCTGAATGCTTACTGTACTTCTTGAGCTGTAGACAGAGCACTTAGATCTTCAGGACTTGCCAATTCTTACATGTTCTCAAGCATAAATATTTAATTCTTGTTAATAAAAAATAAATAGTCAAAGCCAGTGACTAGCTAGTAGTGTCTGGATTCAGAACTGAAATTGGGCAGATAATGCTAAGATAATAATAAGACAAATATAAGTTATTCCATCACTATATATATTTTTATGATGCCTTTGTAAACCTGGTGTTTTGCAGAAGCAGAGTAAAAAAAATTAATATTTGTATAATAGTGAGAGTTAATGAGAGGAACATAAATGTAGTTTCTTGAAATAGGTAGCAATGTTACTAAAATTTCTTCCCCCTAACTGTGGGGAAAGAAGTCTTCTGATGAATATGCAGAAAATATCTATTTATTTTAACATATTGCAGTAGCTGGAAACAACCTTCCCCTGTAATATTCTTGTAACAAAATGCATTAGGTTTTGGAAATGTGCTTCTCAGCAGGGTAAAATAGCCCATGCTACCTCTATTCTGCAATGCTTTGGTTGTTTCTTTATTTCCTAGCGTCAGTAATTGTGGGGTGAAAAAAAATAATAAAAATGAAATGAAAGCAGTGGGTTGTAATATAGCTAATAGGTGAAGTGAAGGTGAGGGAATGTTTTTGGTCTTGCTTTGTTTTTCAACTATGAATTATTTTTGGTTCTGTTCCTTGAAGACTGATATTTGAAACCAAAGCCCCCTGGTTGTTATGTGAGACTGTTTTTCCTGAGCACATTTATATATCTTGTACAACAGCATTAGTTAATGAGAGCAGGCTGTATAGCTGTGTTTTAACAGCCTGGTTCTCTGTCAGTGTGTCTGTACCTCTCAGGTTTGTCTCTGGTTATCCCTTCAGCCCCCTGGGGTGCCCCCCAGGGTCTAAGGCTGCCCCTGAGCTGCAGGGATCCATCACTGTCCTGACGCTGCCTGGCTGCTCTGGGTGGTGTCCACAAACTGTGCTAAAGCTGTGAACCACAGTTTGGTTATATCCTGAATATGAACTTGGCCAGTTGACAAAAAAAGTGTGTTCATGTACTTAGGATGTCAGTGCTCCATGTTGACATATGTTGTCTTCCATGGCCTTGGATAACATTTCTTTTCCCTCTTAGCTTCAGTTATGGCTTTCTAGTTTGAGGATAGCAATGTCACACTGCTTTGAGAAATGTTCTGCAAAAACATAAAGATATTTAGAAGGATGCAAGCAATAATAAGAGACCTTTTGCTTATTCCCTCCCGGGCTATAAGTTTATATTCCCATAAGAAAAGGAGATAAGCCATCATCCCTTGTCCAAGAAATATGAAAAAAGATCTGACAGAACTTGCATAGGGATCAACTTGCATTGATTTGTTGGCTTCTCCAGTGCAGTTACCTTTAAAAATGTGTTTTTTAAAACAAACAATATTACTTTTGGAATATTTTATTATGGTATGTATATATTACTTTATTATATATGCTCCTTATATTCAGATCTTGATGGTCTGTGTAAATAAAGTCAGGATTATCCATGTTTATGCATTTAGTTTTTTAGGTACTTTCTATTAATGAAGTATATGAAATGAAGGGGGTGTGCACTGTTCTGAAACTGCATGTGTCTGCTCAGTTGTTTCTTTTTGGAAGAAAAAAATCAAATATCAGAAGACAGTTTTCTGTTATATGGTATATAGTAGCCACAACTTAACTAGTGTAATCAATCACTTTCAACTGTTCTACAGACATACATGAGTAGTGGGGGGGGAAAAAAGATCTTTGGGAGTGAAAAATTGAGTCATACAAAATATATTTGGTTTTGACCTCAGTGAAATATCTTTCTTCCAAAGCAGAAGTTTCAGCCAACAAGACTTGAATACAAGAAGTCTATTTAATTTTGTAATAGCTATTGATTTGTGTAGTTCAAGTATGATAAAGCTTTAAGCTGAACAATTACACTATATGTCATGTTGTTCAAAGTCTGAGCTTCTTTATAAACAACTATGCCAGCAGTACAAAAGGCTTTATTTATTGACATAATTATTCCAGTCCTCTACTTCAACTGCTCTTTACATATGTATGTCTTGGATGCAGTATGCATTATGGTATAAGGTGTATTTCTTTGGCAATGCTAGGGAGTCTGCAGTAGGGCAGCTGAGAAATTTGTGTGCTCTAAGATGAATTTTTTTTTTTTTGAGTGATAAAGGAATGCTACAAGGAAGTATGTTCTGGATTTAAAGGTGTAGAAATCAGCACAGCAAAATCCCCACTAACAATAATAGGAGACTATAATAATATTTTCATCTCAAATGGCATAAGTTTGTAGAAGGGCTTTCTTTGTTGGCTTCTGAAAGTTTAACGACCCAGTGAAAGACAACTTGGAATTCAGTGGTAAAATATCCCCCAAGGAAAGGGAGGCAGAACATAGTTGGCCATGGGAAAAAAAATGAAACAGTTTGAAAACAATGGAGTTCATCCTCAGTCAGTGTGAAATTGTCCTAGTTCTTCTGAAATCATTAGTTAATAGGAGAGAATATTTACCCAGAAATTTTAAATGGTATTGCTAGGCCACATGATTTTACAAAATCATCTTCTATGAAAAATAATACAAGAGATTTTGGTCAATATCTCTACAAGTTGAAGATACTTCCCATGATGTTGCCTGTTAGAGGTGGTGATGTATTTCACTTTTGCTGCTGCCATATGAACAGCTCTTTGGACAGAAATAGCTTTTTCAGTTGATGACTGTCTGAATGAGAGCTCCCGGTCAATGCAAACCACTGTAACTCTCCTGGCTGTAGTGATTACCTGCTGTCTTTAAAGATGGAGCAAGGTGAAGGACCACCAGCAGTGCTACCATGATTGACATGCTAAATGGAAAGTAAATGGAGGATAGTGAGAAAGGAGGAATATTGCTGCCAGCTACTGCCTCTCTTGTTCCTCCTCCTGTCACTCCATGGCTTCTATTTTCTCCAAACATCTGGTATGCTGTTTAGTGATAGTTTGCTTTGCTTTTTACCCTAGTCTCACTCGGATTCTGTTAGTTGAAAATGTAAGGAAAAGAAAGCACTGTTTAAAAATCAACTTGAATCTAAAGTAATTCAAGTATATGTATTTTAAAACACAAGCAACTGAATCATACATTGGAAACAGGTGTCTTTAAAGAATGCTTATTCCTGTGATCACATTTTAATAGATAATGTTGGAGACATTTGTTGTGACCTTAAATAGTGAACACTGTTTCTTAACAAATAAAGCAATAGAAAGGACAGTGAGCACGTTTAGCTGTTTTTATTTTCAGAAGTTTCTGTAGTTGCATATTCATGCCCTCTCATGCAAATATGCAAATGAGATGATAATTAGATAATTCTTGATTTGAATTGTCAAGTTTCCATCCTCACATGGTTTTTTCTTTTGTTGGGCTGTTTGGGCTTTTTTGTTTGGTTGGTTTTTTGTTTTAGAATATCTAGAGCTTTCTTCTCAAAAGGTTTTTTCTGTTTCTGTCTTGATAACAGTAAATAAAGAATATTTATTCATAGTTTATACAGATAGCAGCTTTATGATTTTGATGTTTCTTCATTCATGGATACATTTTTGCTACTGCCAAAATGATGCCAGGGATATTTAATAACCTGAGTATCTAAAGATTCTTGGTAACAACCCATGTCTATTCTCAGAATTGCAAAAAGAATTTACAACTTTGAGACATATTCCTTTTGGCTCTTGGAACCAACTAGACCAGTATAAAATATGAGCATACTTACTTGAGTAGAGGTATATTCATCTAAGATGTTACAAAGTATGTGTGCAAACATTGCACCGTCCTCAGTGGCACGTATGGATATGGTTTTGTCAGCTGAGAACCTTGCCAGATTTTGAAGCTGAGAAATGTGCTTTCTGAGTGGCTGGGGAAAAGTGCCTTCTGGAACAAGTCTCGCAGCAGAACTAACTGAAACAGAGTTAGAGCCAAATAATGCAGAAAAATTGTGTAACACCTTTCATTTGTAAGGGCCTTCAGATACACCATCTATTTCATAATGTAAGGTAGCTGCATGAAGTTTCTAAATTACTGGTTTTGTAGGTAGATAAACAGAAACAAGACAGGTTTAATAACACAATTTAGGTACGTGGTTGTTTTACTCCCAAGCCCTTGAACGTGAAGGTCTGTGTGTCCACATAGTTTAGCAGAGGTTCTTTGGAAATTAAAATGCCTTACAGGGTTGTGCCATAATATAAATATCTTAGTTGGTTTAAATTAGGAAGAAAATACTTTTTTTTTTTTTTAATGAAATGTTAGAATAGTAAACATCAGTGTGAAGAAAAGCAGCACTGTCACACATAACAGGAGCTGAGGAAAAGGAGCTACATTCACTCTTACCTTCTGTGGCTGGCACTGCTCTGCTGTAGATCAGGCACATGGAGGTGGTGGTCTGTGATAAGTGGAGGGAGAGATCCAATAGAAAAATATGTCCACATAAATCATACAGAGCTAACGCAGCTACTATAATGTTCAGAAGCACTGGTGTAGCAGTGATGTAGAGAAGGATGGTGAAACTACCTGTGCTGGTGTCCATGACTGTTCTGGGCAGTGAGAGCTTGGGGAGAACACTTTTGGCCATGTGAAGATCAAGCAAGCTTCTGGAAATAACAACACAAAACAAGCTCTTCTGTTAGAAGGCAATTTGTAAAAATCATCATAGTCCTATTAGCATCTGAAAAAGTATGATATATATACCACTTTATGTATACTACTTTAGCTGATTCTCTGACTCCCTGTAGTTTACCCTACATATTACTCAGCAGTGGGCGTAATTTGCTAAGCACTGAGGCACATCAGTGGCTAGGAACTAGCAAACTAATACTCTGTCCTTTTTGGGAAACTAATAGCAGGAAAATACTTTGAGCAAAACTTTGTCTTGCAGCCTCAAACCTTACTTAGTTTAGTGAGCTCAGCAGACTGAGTACATAGGGGGTTTCAGCTTATATATACACCTACTTGTGGTAACTGTTGCGATGAATTGGGATCCATGAACTGGACATGAATTTATTGGGAGAGAGTACTGGTTTTAGGGAGATATTGGAGCTTTCTTCTTCTTCCTGCCCTTGCTGAAAACTTTGCTGCCTGGCAGATATGCACATTTCAACCCAAGCGAGACATGAACCGTACGCTGTCCAGTGCCTTTCTCAACAGCATAACAATATCCTGCCACTCTGCTAGGGCAGAACCTCAGCCAACGGCTACTCAGATATAACGCTCATCAGCAAATTTAACAGCCCTTCTGACAGTGACTGATGTAGAACACTGCTCTTGTAAGCCCAGAAACATTTGACTCATGGCTCCCATTAACTTCTAGGTAGTCATCTCCTCCCTGGCATGCCAGAGCACGTGCAGACCTCCTGAACTTTCTTTATTCTGAAGCTGTGGGTTGAATGAAGCATAAATGGTTCTTAGTCAGGGCCACAGGGAAAAGGTTTATCAAACAGCACTGAGCACCATCTGTGCTTATATGTAAAAATGCATTAGGGCTTAAAATGTCAACAATAAATTAAGCCAGGTGCTCCAACATAAAAGGTTTACTGCTGTTCTCTTGTGAGAAATCTAATTAGGATATCTTAGTTGGTTAAATGGTGGCTGCTCCCATACAGTGTGCTTTCAGCCTTCTTAGCAGTATGATTTCTTCCTGTTTCCACAGTTTGTCGTGGAAAGCTAATTTTGCTCTGCTTGTCTTACAACAGTTACCTATCTTGATATTTGCACTGTCTTGTCTCTGTAGTATGAGATTTCCATGACTTTACTGTCAGGTTTGCTGAAATATCTTTTGTGATGGGTAAATTGGCTTCATATACTGTTCCCAAGCAACCCAGCTCCTCTGAGGCTGGGTTTCCCTCTACCCACAGGGAGTAGGTGTTCTGAGAGACACTGGTATCACTCAGTTTGCCTCTGTCTAGGCTGTGCTGATGAGACAGAAACTCAGCGTCCATGTGAAGATGATCTCTCTTGTACCAGAAGATAAATGGGACATCTAAAGCCAGGTGGAACATTGTGCATACTCATTTTTAAAGGGATATGGATGCATGTATAGGTGAGATGTTAGGAACTGTGAGAGCAGAAAGAAAAGCCACAACCAAGGGCTAGCTGAAGAGGTAGAATAGAAATTTTTAGTTATGTTTTTGTATTCACAAAGAAGAATAAGAAATCAGTGACTGGTTAAACACATTGGAAAAGATATAATAAGGGCAGGGAAAAGGCAGATAATTTTCAATCAGTGTTATGTCTTGGCTTGGCAACAGCTCAGTGCTACTCTTGATCAGTGGCCTTTGTGATTTCACTAAATGCCAAATAATATTGGAAAAATGAAGCTGGTAAGTTTGGTGTATTCATTTTGAAATGTTTGGGTAAAAAGAAACTGAAATGTCTGTGACTTATTAACACAAGGAAATGCCTGCGTGCTTGCACCTGAAGGCAGCATTAGTCTCACGGTGTGCTTAAATGGTGCACCATTTGGAAACTGTATGTTGCAGGATGACATTAGGGATGAGTTGCCTGTGTGAAGACTAGGCTTCCTAGCTGTTAGCTTAGGCAAGCTGTGTATCTCATTCAGTGTGCTGAAGACTTTTTTGGAACTGAATTCTGTAATAGAAAACAAATGATTATAAAAGCTGTTAAGTCTTGCTGATTCAGTGTATGATGGGCAGTTTGCAAATAGAAGGCAAGATGAGAAATCCTTGTAACTCTACTATTTCCTCCAGTTGAGCCATGTGACTGATTTCTGGGCAGCTGCTCCAAGTCACACTTTGTCCTTTAAAATCAGACATGGAAGAGGGAGAGTGCTGCAAAAAATCAGAGGGTCAAATAAGAGGCTATGGAAATTGAGCTGGGAAAAAGCCAGAAAGTTTTCAGGCTTTAACACAAAATTTTTATAGAGAAAATAGCAAAAGTAAAAAGGGACCTCCAGATGGGTTGCTGATGTTAAAATGTATTCTGCTGTTTTATGAGCGCAATACAGAACCAACAAAGTATTTCTGTTTTAAAAGCATTAACAAAAGAAAAAATTGTCATCAAACCTGTTAGAGCCATAGTGACAAAATGAATCAACAGAGATAAACTGAATATTAGTGTATTTATATCTAGAACTGAAAATGAAATACTTTACACTAGCATTTTCCTGATGTTCTCTTACCCATTACGCAAAATGCAAATCCTGTGAGAGTGGTTGTGCCTAGCAGACTTCTGGAGTCAAATTGTTGGTGCAAGTTTAGAAAAGCTCCTTCTGGGTATCTGACAGAGAATAAACCTTGCCTCTTGTTATTACTTCTGACAGCAGCGTTAGCTGACCAATACTGTGACCTTTTGAAATACTTGATCAAAATAGTTCCATTAAGACTGTTAGAGACAACCTTTGCAATCCAAAAGCAAAAGCACAGAAATGTAAAATCTGTTATTGAAATGCCTAATCCTTGTCTCACTTTGGTTTGACAGTTTTTAACCTCCTGGGATGTGCAGAAGCACTGTGTTCTGATTAAATAACATTCTTCAGTCCAAAATTTAATGTTGAAAGATGAGGTTGCAGACTGCACTCTAAACTTGGAAGAAATACTAAATGAAAGTGGTCAACTACCAATCTCTACTTCTAATTTGCCAGAGTTTTAAAGCTTCCTTAAATCTACTCAAGCTTACCTGGTTTCTCTTTCATACTTGCTCACAACTATTAATAATAAAACACTCTTCGCATCAATGGGAGTTTAGGTTCCAAGCAGAAAATACATCCCACTGGACTCTGTACCCAATTTTTTAACCAGCATCTAATAGATTGTTTCTATTTATTTTTTATGAAACTTTATTATTAATAGTGTTCTCAAAAGAAGCTAATGAACTGTAATAGATGTACATAGTTATGAAGGCTGATAATTTATTCATGGAGATGGCAAACAGAATTGAGAGTTGGCAATAGTTCTTCCAGAAGTTAGCTGAGAATCCACACTGCTCCTCACTCTGGTTTGGGGCTTTTCACAGCAGTTTTCAAGGAAAGAACAGAGGAAAATTGCACTGAACAGAAGTTTTGTATTTGAAATATTTGGCATAGTAGTTCTGGAATAATTCTGGCATTGAAATTATCTAGATTTGATTAAAAAAGTTATTGAAATACAAGAAACAGTATATCCTGCCAGCAGCTGTGTTCTAGGTGTAGGTGAGTAGGACAGAAACTGGGGGTTTTTTTCCACTATTGGCATTAATTAAACACTTTTTCATCCTATTCAGAAAAAAAACCTGTTACATCTGTGGCTCTGTGAGTGTATGAAGTCAAATGAATCATTCAGCAATATGTTACCTGAAACTATACTAGGATTTTTGTTCTTGAAACAGTTAATAGATGAGACTGAATCTTCTATAGGGTATCAGGACCTACTGGTGTTCCAGGGGTCCTCAGTAAGGGTGTGGGTTTAGTGGGACTGAACTGGTTTGCTTTTTTTTTTTTTTTTTTCTACCTTCCTTCTAAACATTGCATAAAGTTAAATCCTCACCATCCCCTGGCAGGAATGTAACTTATTATCAGAGGAAGGCAAACAGCTTATAGCAGTCACTGTTCTTAAACAGCGCAGACCTCACTGCCAAGTACAAATTGTCCATTGTCCACTCCTTGGGCAAATGTGATCACCACTGGAAAGTCAAACCTATTATTTTCTAAAGAAGAGATACTAGACCATGGATTATCTGAAACTGGATGCTCTAACAAATGCATGAAATACTGTCCAGGGGCTTGACACCTGAAATGTGTAGTCTGTGGTGAGAGCTTGTGTTTTGGGAGGACATACTTTCCTTGTCAGGTAATTTCAGTTTGAGTTCTGGTTCAGTGAGCCATGCTTAGTGATTGGAATGAATCTGAGTTATGGCCTGGGACTTGCTTTGTGTGAAGTTTTAGGTCTGACCTTTTTGCTCAAACATATTTTAGAGCAACACTGAGAAAACAGGAAGGTTTGGTAAAAGACCTGTTGTATTTCAGAATTACAGTGTGTACAGCACTGGGATTTCCTCAGCAATAAATGTTTGGCAAACTGAAACAGAGGTGCTAGATGTGCTGCAAAACCATTATGATAAAAAGCCTGATATATCGATGACGCCTAGAAATGCACGGGGGAAAGCAGTATGATCTTGTAATTTCCATTCTTCAGTAGAGAAAATGAAGCTGCAAATTTAAGCTCTGAAACTGAACCAGATTACTTCAGAGATGTTCAAACCAGAAATTATTTTTAAAGTTGCACAAGAGAAAAATAGGGTAGCAGTGACAACAGTATTAGCTTTAGTGTTGTGGTGATTCTGGGTACTAACAAGTCGTAAGCTATTACTGACAGTAGATAGTGCCAGATAGTAATTAATAGTCTTTAATCTTTGGGAATCTGGATTTAATTTTCAACATGACACGTTATAGATACAACTGGTGACTGTGTTAATTCTCCTTCTAATCTATCTCTACATACTTAGGCAACGGTTACATTTATTTGTAAATTTACATCCTGTAAATGCTATGAAAGCTATAGCTTTGCCTGAAAATCAGGTGAAACACTACATTCTTTTTTTTTTTTTTTAAGAGAATCAAGGTCTACCTCAAAGAATTCTTTCTGTTACAAAAGAAATAATATTCTGACCTACTTTTCCTTCCCCTTCAATTGTCAGCATTTGTGGATATCCAGATAGGCACTGCATAGGCTTTCATAACTCAGATAGTTCCAGAAGCAGAATAGCCTGCAAAGACTAAAGGAGAGCTGTATTTGTGGGTTTTCCTCTGCATTTCTCAAATACTGTGAATCTTTTCTTTCCTCTCAGAGTTATACTGGTTATAGTCTGAGGCTGTTCCAGAGCCTTGAACTTGCCAGGTTTAAATTGTTTTGTTTAATAACACTGTGACACACCAGTTCATTTCTCTTGCTACATGAAAAGATGAGGGTGATGGAAATGGTGTTAAATCATAAGGCCTTGTGAGATGTCAAACCAAATTGCCTGTGCTCATGCTCCTCTAACACAGGATGTACACATCCTTCTGAATACTGGAGTTGGAGATAAAGATGTTCCTGGTAACCAGTGCTTCACGCTTTGGCCAACAGAGACACTCATCTTCCTTTAACAATACACTGCAAGCACTCTTCTGTTTCTACGCTATTTTTATTGTACTGCGGTAAGAAGACTTAAATATTTCTAATTGCATTATTAATTATGATTAAATTAATAGTATGGATGCTGTCATTTGATGTAGGCACAGATAATTTCCCTACAATTGGTATTTTCAGTCTTATTTTAAAACAGAATCCAGCTCCTGAATCCAATTCCCATCTGATGCTGAGTCCAGTCTGGGACTTCCCCAGTGCCTACCTACAACATCAGTGGTGGCAGTGATGTAATTGCCATCAGGGGGATTGGGTTCTCTATTGGTTTTGCATATATTTGTATATAATTTGTTTTATTATTGTTATTGTCATTAATGTAGCTTTAGTTTTCTTTTCCAACCCATAAGTTGACCTGATTACCTTTCTCTTCCCCTTTGTGAAGGGACAGGGGTTGATAGCAAACATCTAGTCATTTAGTGGCCTAAACCTAACTCTTGACAATGATGTTTCTCTTTAGTTACAATTTTTACCTTATAGAGTACACATCTTGTGATAGCTCAGTTTCCAGTCTTAATTGCCCATTAGGCTGCCCAGGGAGGTGGTGGAGTCACCATCCCTGGAGGTTTTTAAGAAGAGGATAGATGTGTTTCTTCAGGGGGTGATTTAGGGATAAGAGTAGTGTATGGTTGTCGGTTGGACTGGATGATCTTGAGGGTCCTTTCCAACCTTAATGATTCTGTGAAAACACCAGTCCTGCACTTCAGTATCTTGTCTGCAGAGGAACATGGGTTTGAGAAGTGTGGAATGTTGGAAAAGCTCCAAGTGAACAAGAGAGGTGCGTGGGAGAGGCATAGAAAAATGTAGGCCTAGTTTTTCACCTTACCAGTTCAAAAAAGATTTGCTTAAGACTGTCTTTTAAAATACTTTTGAATTGTAGGAAGGTGCCAGTTTGACAGTCCAGAAAGAAGAGCTCTTTTGGGTGCAGCGAGAGTACTTGCTTTATGCCAGCCTGCTGGCAATCATTTTTTACACTACAAGGAAGTACCCAACAGACTATAATTTTGCTGACCCACAAGTGAAGGCCAATACTGAAGTACTATCAAGTTCAAGTTACTTTTACAGGAGTTCTCAAGTATCAGTAACACACATATCATGGATACAGTCAAGCTGTGCTGAAGTTTTGGTGGTGCAGTGGCTCCATATGACAGGCTGAGTTGTTTGTTCTCTTTCCCCATTTACTGATGATTTATTTTCTTCTTACTGAAAATGGTTGTAATAGCTTGAGACACCCACTGAATGGTCATTTGGGATTTTTTGGTCGTGTTCTCCATAAGGAAGTTCCTGAAATTATTCACTAATACTACCGTTTCTGTTTCTACTTCCTTCCTAAATGAAGACAGTATTATCACTTCTGTTTTCTTTGTGAAATTTTTCAGCACTAGTTTTCTGTTTCTCTTGCCTTTAGTGCCTTATATTTGCAGTGCAGGCTTCACTGTGGCAGGAATCATTTTTTCTTTCAGTATACACACAATAACCAACTCTGGTTGTTCTTACTGCCTTCTGTGCACACTGCTTCAGTAGCAAAATTACTGAAAGGCAGAAAATGGAGGTGTTCTTGGAGGAAAAATCAAAAGTGATATTTGGGAGGGCTTAAAGAAGCATAGCTCCTCCTGGGCATCTCCTTCACTAGAAAAAATATGGTCCTACAGGGTTATTTATATATGCAGTACTAAGCTGTGTGTTTGGTCTTGTATTATACACTGAAGGAATATCCAATGCCTATTAAAAAGCTCTTGGAAATCCCATTGCAAAGAGAAAAAGTGCATTCCCTGAGCAAATAGGAACAATCCTGTCATCTGTGAGTTTTTCTTCCCATTTTTGCTGTTCTAAAAAATATTTTTTACAGAATTTGTTCAGACTGTACAGACAAGGGGGAGAATAGGTAAATCTAGGTGGTGTGAGTCTTAACTGTGATCAACTGCATACAGCAGTGTTTGGATAATATCCACTGCTGAAGAAAACGAGTTTGTATTGATATTTACGTATGATTTCAGCATAGGAGCTTCTGCCATCACTTCAGGTGCCTGCTGTGAACTGATGGGATGCTAAAATAAACAATATTTGGAAAAAAATGTATTTGATAAAGTCCAGTGTAAACATTTAGTACAATGAAATTGTTTTCTATTTGAGCTTAGGGTTTAGAAGCCAGATGTGTGAATTTGTGTGGAGGGGTTGCAGTAGCCCGCAGGTGCCCAACCAAGAGTCTCTGAATTCAGTACAAATGCATGTTGGCCAAGTCTGGGCTCCTAATGGCCTTGGAGGATGAGCCTTTTGCCATGGGTTGCATTTCTTTGAGGAAAACAGATTTGAGTGAGGCTTTTCTATCTTTAGGCATAAGTATCTATAATGTAAGCTAGGCATCTTGGTTTCCTTCATAATTAATGGACAGGCTTACTTTCATCTCATCCTCAGGCTGACATCTAAAACAACTTCGGTGAATACTAGGTTTCTGTTCATGGACTTCAAAAGGAATCAAGAGAACTAGCTTACTTGAAGGTATCCAAGTGTCAAATAAAAAGGGTTGAAGAAATTGAAATGAATTAACTCTTAGAGTTAGTTGCATAGTATCTGGGAATGCAGGTCTGTTTCCAAGCAGAATTAATCAAGGCACTGTGTGCATCTGTGCCGTGCTTAGAGAGATGAAGGGAACGGTGCAGGAGTCTCTGCTAGTAGAAGACAAGAGTGCCTTCAGTTCCCCTGTATTTGTTTCTCTCACTTCTATGTTCTCAAGGTAGAAGATTAAGTAAACTGAATATAAAGTGCTGTCTGCCATTGCCAAATCTTCTGCTTACCTCTAAGGAGATGATCTTGAGTTTGAAATGTCTCAGAAGGGAGCAAAATGCACAGTACATCTGCCATTGGTCCTGCTCTTAAAACACCTTCAAAGTCTTATTTTAGATGATAAAGTTGTAGCTTAGGGCAATGTTTGCTTTGAAATCATCAGTACAATTACTTATTCCAGCTGTTATTGGGCATAAGAAAAAAGTCCCCATAATTTTGGCATAAGGTAACAGAATAGGATATTTTCATTATAGGTAGTTTGGGTTATTTAAATTTATGCCTCCCCTGAATGAAACACATGGTGCTATTAAATAACTGTACATTAAGTCAATGGGCAAAACTCCCACGGACTCAAGGTCCGCTGCTTTCATATCATTCCAGACAAGCAGGGAGGATAGACTTGCTGTGCATTCTGATCTGGAGTTGCTTCACCTTATGGCTTGGATAATGAGATATTGATTTTCACAGAGCAGGTCATGTTAGAGGAAAAATGAGAGACTCAGTTGCGATTACGAAAGTCATTTGCAATTGAAAATGAGGAAGAGTTTTCTTTCTGGGTAGCAGATGATATTCTTTAGCTAAGCCTTTCCCACAGTTGCCAGGATGTGATACAAAGAGGTATAAAACTCAAAAAGTCTATCAAATATATACACTTCTGTTTTCATAAGTCAGGAATATTTGTGACAAAGTGGCACTTAAAGATTATTAGATAAACAGTCTGTTAGATACTTAGGTTCTCAGAGTTGCAGCCCAAAGTCACAGGGCTTTGCACAAAATCTAGCAATGCTGTCTGGTTTCAGCTGCTCTTAGCAATCTTTTCAGCTAACCTACAGCTGCTGAAACAGCAGAAAATGTAACCTTCAAGATGCTTTTTTTCTTTTTACAAGCTCGATGTTACTCATTCCTAAACTCAGTTGTCTACTCTCACGAAAATCAGATTCTTCCTCCTTAGGCATGGATCTCTGTCAGCCTTTCTCAGGGTCTGAGGGAAGAGGGCAAGTAAGCGTGCAGGAGAGCTGTGAGGCTGGGCAGGCTGGAGCAGTGAAGGATCCCTCTCTGCTGGAGCTTGCTGGGATGGAATTGCTTTCTTCACAGCAGCCAGTGGAGTGCTGTGCTTTGCTAACACACTAATGCTTTTAACTACGGCTGAATAGAGCTTGCAGTGTTGGGACTTCGGGTTTCTCATTCTGTCCCTACCCAGTGAGTGTATTAGGGGGTGGCAAAAGGCTGGGAGGGGAAACACGTAGGACAGCTGACCCCAACTGGCCCAAAGGATAGTCAGTGCCATTGCAATGCCATGCTTGGCAATGTGTGTGGGAGGGTTCCAAGGTAGCCTTTGCTGAGAGACTGCCTGGGTATTGGTCTGCTGGTGGAAGGTGGTAAGGAATTGTCTTTGCATGACTTGTCCTTTTTACCTTTCTCTTTACTTATTAAACTGTCTTTATCTTGATCCACAAGTTTTCTTGCTTTTGGACTTCTGATTCTCTCCCTCATGCAACTGCAAGGGGAGGGAGCAAGCAGCTGGGTGGGTTCTTAGCTGCTGGCCAGGCTCGATTCATCATAGCTAGCAACATGTTTACAGTGCCCCATCTGCCCTGTTGGAAACACAGCAGTAGACTACTCTCCTGTTTTTTCTTTCCTTCTTTTGCCCCGCCTCCTGACTTTTCCCTCCCAGTAGCCACTTCTTGCTCTGCTACTGAAGTGTTTACTGGCCTTGTGCTTGCCTGATTTTCTGCAGGTGCTGTGGCAGAGGGCACAGGGTGAGCTGTGCCCAGGCAGTCATCGCAAATGCTGCTCTGAACTTTGATCATATTCTGCTTGTTGAAAACTTGTATCAATTTCTACAGGTGATTTCAGGCTAAAACCATAATATATTTGATTTTTAAAAGTTGGATTTTCCACTAAGAGACTGATTAGCAGTCCAGTCTGTAGTTGTCTTGGCAGGTATTATCCAGTCCAGTGTTTGTGTGCATCGTTGTCTTCAGTGCTTTCTGTCCAGAAAAGAACTCCAACAACCAAAGGGGTTCTTCAGGATTTCCTATTCAGCTTTTCCCTGAAGACATTGTGCTTCTTTTTATTGTTCCCTCAGCAATACTTGCTAGAATGCTAATTAGGATTGTTAAGATGTTCTTTACAGTTGAATGGCTACATAATGTAGGGGAATATTACAGAATGTTTTGTTGGTTTACATATGGACTGCTTTGGACTACTTTTCACATCTGCAGAGTTGTACTTCTGCTTCTATTAGGAACTGCCTTGCTATGTCCTCTCTCTGTTTTTATTCTCTGTTTGAATGCTTAAAAGTTTTTCTGCAACTTTCACTATCTCCAGACCAATAAAATGAATTAATGTCACTGTGAAAACACTGTATGGAAGGAAAGTAATGAAATGAAGATGGAGAAAGCCGTAATAAATTGTGTATTTTAATAAAAGACTGTACAATGTAGAATTTCAATTACAGGAAAACATACTTTACACAAGTAATTACAAAAGAGATTACTGGAGAAGCACATCCATTCATTGAACTACAGGACATAAATTCTTCCTCTGATTGCATCTTCCATTGTGAGCAGAGCAATCACAGGCAAGTACTAAGGTCTGATAGCACCATCTCTTTTGGATTAGAACTTACTGCTGTATGGGGAATGTTGAAAGAAAACCATGTTACTGGTTCTGCAGTCTGCAGGTGCTCTTTGTTAGTTAAAGAAATAAGGAACTTACTACCTTGAAGTATGATATGGAATCAAAACATACATAGCATTAATGGATACATTTAAAAAGATTTTTAAATGTCTATTTTCTGTCAATTCTCAAGGAAAAAAGGGAAAAGTGTTTTTTGATTATAACTGCTTTTTTCTTCCCCCAAATGTTAATGCTGCCATGCTGAAATACATGTAGGGTGTCATATAAACTTACGTGTAGGAATACTAAACCCTGACTGCAGCAGAAGAAAGCCAGCAAGCCATAGTGCACTGTCCTTGTTGTTAGGTTTGCTTTTCTTATTCAGGTATATGTTATTTTTCCCTTTTTAGAAAGTCACTTCTGTAAAGTTTTGCTTGAAACTTCCACTGGCAACTGTGAGGGGCATCCAAAGATATAAGGGTTAACCCCAAAGCTCGCTGATGAAGTTTTTGAATGCCAGGCACAGTGAGGGTGGGTTTTGTATGGGTTCAAATGCCTTGTGGGAACAGCAGGTGGGCTCTAATGAAGGCCATGATTTGCTAATTCATAAAGAATCTTCTTGGTGACTTTTTTTTCTTTATCTCTAAAATGGAAGTGAGATGATAATGATGACTGATTTCTAGTCTCCTGATGCTGATGGAGGATATAAATCAAATTGGACCTAGTTATAAAATCAGCCCCTAGAAGAAAATTATAATCAAACCCCTAAGTGGTTATAATTGCTGAGGAATGGAGTAAAAAGCTGCTCAGTAATATCCAGCTGTAGGTACTGTGAATCCTTTAAGAAAATCCAAGACTGGTAATTCCTTATTTTCTGGCATTTTTTCCCTTATGCCTAGGCCTGCAGTTTACACTCAGGATGATTGTCCACTAGCCATCTTGTTAGGTGTCATGAAGACATGTCTGAAGGCAAACATCCCATTTTTAAAACACATGTAAGTACACATGTAATGTGAAAGTACTCAGTGGTAGAAAGTTGAGTGGTGGAAGGAGAAAAGAGAATATCCATTATCAAAGAAGACAGACCCAAGGCAAAACCTCAGCCAGCTGTACAGTTTGCATACCATTGCAGAATCCTGCTTTGCTTTGAGGGGGGAATGACACCAAGAGCTGGGCTGTACCCAAGTGCTGTGAGCTGGGATGAGACTTGTGTGGGAGACTCTGGGGCTGCAAGACTATGCATGACAGAAACACCCATCAAATGGGGGATGTTTTCTGCCTTTCTGCTTCAGTTAAAAACCCAAGAAAGGAGAGAGCTATTGTGATCAGATGAGGAAACTATTGCTGATACTTCAAATCTGTGAAAACCTAAAGCCTTTTGTAGAAATTAGGAGGATTAAACACATTATTTGCTATTTTAGCAAATCACTGTGAAAAGGCAAAAGAATTACTAACTGAATTCTCATGCAGCTGGTTGAAATTAAACCCACTAACATTTGTAAAAAAAAAAAACAAACCCAAACAATTAGACACGTGTTCTGGCACATCAGGGTGCAGTGTTTTCCTCCAGGGAGATGGTTATTTCTGATGGGGAATGCCTGTTTCTCATGAACTTAAAATTTAGTTACAGTGCATCAAAAATTCATTGATTGAAGTTATGATGAGAAGATAGAAGGTAGAGCTGTGCAGAGATGTGACAATTTTAATATGAAGAGGGTGAGACTGTAATTTGGGGTTTTTTTGGAATTGAAGTAGATAAAGTGACACTTCCTGTGATGTCAGTATGGCATGGGGAGCATATGAGCGAAAGGAAGCAATGGCCAGGAATACCCTCATTCAGTGGAGCCACGCTCTGATGCTGCTGTTCAGTTTTACAAACCTCAGCAGTGGTACTGAAGGTATTTGCTGGTGCAGTTTCTAATCACACAGTGCAGTTAAAGAGGCACGAGTGTCTCAAAGCTGTATGAAGAAGAAGAGACTGTTCCTTAAAGGAGCTGTAGGGCTTGGGCACTTCATTATTTAAGATTCATCAATATTAACAGCAGAGTCTGGAAAGTTCATAATTCATGTTACTTTCAAAGTCAGACCTGTATGTTAGTATGAGCAAATGAACAAATTAATTGCTCTCTGCTCACTGTGATCCTTGGGCTCTAGTTCCCATGATTCCTTGGTACTGGTTAGCCTAGGTTGTGCTGGCCTTTGAGACAACTTGCTGGACATTTGGACAAGGGAGAAGTATACTTTAATTGTAGTTATTTATGTTGTTTGAAAGAGTAGTTTAAATATACTGACAAGGTAATTCCACTAAATATCTGCAGAAGGGGTGCTCTACTGATGTAACCATGTAGCATCAGCACCTCCAAGATAATTAGTTTATGGTCTCCCACATTTGGAGACTCAATGTCGTCTGCATTCATAGGTGAAGGAGCTGCTTCAGGCATCAATCAAGGAGTGCCACATGTAATTTTAAAGTACTCTGCTGTCTTCTATTGGCTCGTTGCTGTCTCTTTGCCATCATCCAGCACTGTCCACCTCACCATGTGAAACGTGGATGAGGCCAATTCCTGTCGGTTTGAAGAAATGAAGAATCTTTAACTCTTCAGTGAATTGCTCTGCAAAACAGACATGAGATTTGTTCCAAGATCTGATTTTTGTTACCCTTGTGCTGAACAGTATATTTCCCTGAATCCAGGTAGCCTGTCAGGCTTACATGGGACAGAACTAGTTGATAAGAGTGAAGGTAAAACGTTTCCTTGGAGAGCATTCTCATAACCTGTCCCAAATAGCTGAAATAACACAGGTTCACTCCTGCCTCTTGTGCTTGGCTAGCGTTGAGGAACAGGTGGGAAAACAAAGCAGTAAGGAGGCTTATCAGGCAAAAACTCTGTCAAAAAATGCTCCTCTTTCAGTGGCTTTTTGTTGTAGAGGAATGTGTGATATGTAATAACATAAAGCAGCTGAGACCAAGGACAGCTTTACTGCTTCTACAGCTTCTTCCTGTGCCTAGGTTTACAAAGGAAGGGACGGAATGGAAAGAAAATCAAACCTGTGGCTTCGAAAGAAGGATTGTGTTTCAAATGCACATAGTATTTCAAAAACAATTTTGTACAGTGTCTTTGGTTGTTATGTTCTCCAGTGCTGGAGTATTGTATCCACTTACGCACAGTACAGTGTCAATTCTCCAGTTCTTTTAGTATGCAGATAGTATTACCATAAGCTTTTTTCTCCTTCAGACCTTTCCACAAAAATGAATGCAGATGGTATCATGTATACAATAGTTAATATTTCTATGTGTGTGTATTAAAGCTGAGGTACATAAATTCATCTTACACTATAGCATCTAATTTTTCTCTGGTGATGTGCCTGTTTACCCCTTGTATTGGTTAATGCTGCTGTAGATACTGATCTGTCTTGTTTGTACAAGATTTTCTTTAGTATCTTGAAAACATGTGTTAAGAAGGTTTTAAGTAAAAATAATTAGTTGCATGTCTTTCAGAGTATTTGAAGAGTCTATTATTTATAGTGACAATTACCTTTTGGCCAGTCCATTTCCAAATTATTGTTTGCAGAGGAAAAGCAAAAGTAAAGCAGCTGTGAGAACTTTAGAGAAACAACACATCAGTCAGGAAAGATCTAGGGAGATTTCCCCAAACAAAGAATTCAGGACTGGATCCTCTTTTGAGAAACATATAGCACTGCTCAGATGGTGTAATAGAAGAGCTAATTTGACAAAATTATAGAAATATACCCAGCCTTGGCTCACCTATGTAGAGCTGTGGCTTTTTTGATATTTCATGAGATTATAGAGTCACTTCTGCAGATAAGTACTGCAGTTTAGGGGAGTTTTTATGGTATTTCTCTGTATTCTACTGCTAAGGCCACGTCCTTGAAAATAGATTTTCCTGTCAGTAGGGCTTACTGACTCTTCCTGCTGTCCATCTAATGTACAATTTTCTACTTTGAAGTTCTGGGTGCTACACACATTTCTCTCTGAATGACTATGTGTTAGACTGAGCTTGAGACTGGCAATCTCCTACCTTGTCATGATAGAAAACTTTCACAAATTAATGAGTCCCTGAGTTGTGGGTTTCCTGTCTCTTTCTGTTGTGCTGGTATGTACTTCAGCTTCATAAGCCTTATATTTATCACAAACTGTTATAATCATGTAGAGTTAAAATATGCAATTAATGAGGCTGTACAATATATTTCATTCAAGCAATGTAATCACAGGCTCCCTGGTGCCTCCTCTGTGCTGGAAGTGTGACAGTATTTCCTTTAGTGCCAGATGGCAGGTCAGTTGTAATCCAGAGTTACTAAACATATACTCTGCAGTAATTTTCTTGGACTGAATAGCTCATTCTACAGGATGTGTGAGAGCCTGGATTATATGCACAGGAGTGGTGTTTTGTTCTAAATTTCATTAAAGCTTTGCTGTACTGGCTACTTCTGCATTCCCAATATAGTTATTAAAAGGCAAGAAATTCAGAGTTCACCCCTTGTATCTACACATGCCAGTGACATTTTATTACAGCACAGGGAGTACTGGACAGCAAATAGACTATGAATTTATCAGCCACTGCAGGCACTCCACTCCAGGCAGCTGCATGTCATTGCTGGGGCAGTTATGGAGCTGTAAGAACGTTTCAGGTTGTCTTGCCTTAGTTAGTGATCTGCCTGTGGCATGACTGACAGCAATATGCATGAGGCTGATGAGCCATTTGTATGGGGACATTCTGACACTGCCTACAGCAAATGTAATGAGAACTATTGTTTTTTTAGTAGCAAATAAGATTTGCAAAACCAGGGAGTCATAAAGAGAGGCTCAAAGATAACATTATGAATTCCTTATAATAACAAACTGTAATGCAGACTTCAAAATGGTTGAACCTTTAGCACCAGCGACTGCTTAGCTAAGGCTTGCTTTCTGTTCTAGCCACTCCCATGAAGAAGAAAACAGATTCATCATTTAGGGAAGACAAATAACTATGTTATCTTGGGGAAGATTATACTTTTCTTGTCAGGGAAAAATTATTAAGCAGCAGAATATGCAACAGGCACATAGCAAATGCTAAGGAACAGGCACCCTTCCAACTCTCTGCAGTTGAGCAGAGGGAGGATGTTATTACTCTATGTCTTAGGCTGCTTCTTTCTTTTCTTCTGACCCCCTCATACTTCTCAAAGCACAAGTTTTCTCCACTGTGAGGGGATATCATTTACAGTCTGCAACCAAACGTTACGTGTCCTCATGCTTCAGTTTCTTAGGTTTTGTGGTTTGTTTTGTTTTGAAGTCATGTTTTGGAACAAAGTAGCAGTGGATTTGTGTTCCCTTCTCTTGCAGCTACAAGTTGCTGAAGTATCCTGAGGCCTGCTGATGCCAATGAGAAGATTTCTGTTGACTGCTTAGCTTTTAAACTAGGTTTTAATTGCACAAAGCTAGGAAGAAGCATCACAAGCTAGATCAGCTAAGACAAATAACACAAACACTGATTTCACTTGCTGTTAGTTTTAGAAAGATTAATTATTGTTTATTATTTAATACTTTAGTCTAGAAAATAGATTAAATATTCTCTTCCCATTACAGCACGCAGAAGTAAAGAGAGTTGAGAATTTACATATTCTGTCTCTTCTGTTGATCTCCTGGGTACTCAGCATAAGTCCTTTTACTTCTCTGCACATCTTGCTTCCACAGGGTGACTCCATGCAGTTAGGTAGTAGCTGCCTGGGGCAAAGTATGATTTTTGCAGGTTTAGAGCCTGGTACAAAGGAGTCATGGGTAACTGCTGCTCACGTGCTTTTTGCAGCACTGAATTGACTTGTTATATTGTTAAGCTGATTGCCATGTAAAACATATGACCTATATTTGGTTGCTTTACAATTGCATTCTACAGGAATTGTGCATCAGAAATTCAACTAAGTCCAAAAGCTTTTGATGTTCTCTGAATGAGCTGTCACAAGATCAAGTAACAATGCAAGCAATGTGAATTCAAAGCCTGAATCAAGCAGTGAGCTCTGTACTTCATGGGATCTTCAGACAGGTAGGTAAGTGTGGGTCCTCTTGAATTCCTGGCAGTATGCTTATTAGCAATAGCAGCAGCGCTTCAGGCTCAAATATAAATCAATCTAGGTGGCTGGATTTGCAGCCGAACAGGGACAGTCTGCTCCACACACAATGCTTTCACATTCAGATCTGAGTCTCCAAGAGCAGGCCATGGTGGAACAAATATGAAGGATATCAGCTTAGTGGAACCAGAAGGTAATGAGTGTTTGGAGTTCCTCCTATTTCATGGTATATCCTTGCCAAAAATACAGCAGTTCAATATTTGGAAAAAGATTGAATCTCCAAGTGCTTCATAAACATTGTTTTCTGGTTTTATTTGAAAAAGCATGTTTGGGGTTTTTTTCTCTGCTTGTGTTAAGTCAATAGAAAATCTGCCTGTGGTTTAATCAGTAAAGTAAGAGAAGGTGAAAGGGAGAAATTCATAGGATCTGGAAAAAAACAATGTATTGTAAATTAAATAGTTTCAACCTTTTTTTAAGGTAGTGTGACTGTCCCACCTCTGACCTATGATACCTGTACCCCATATTGGTTATGATGGAATATGATAGCCTCTCAAATACTTCAACTGCAAGCACCCTGCAAGCTTCCATCTTCCAAGTTTAGTGATTGTCACAAAAGCTTTTGTTTCAAGTGACTAAACTGGATTGCAAAACCCCAAAGTAGAGTTTTTAAATTAAGTTCAAAGGAAGGCTTGCAAACATCTATTTGTAACTTTAGTCATTCTTTTAAAAATATGTAATTGTTTTAGATTAATCTGAAATACAAAAACCTGTTGCTTAAGTGACTTTCTATCCAGAAAAAAATAGTTATTAAACAGAGTACCGTAGAGCTTTGAGTCTAAATGGAATAATCTCTGTAAGAGTGTGCTCAAAAATTAAATTAATGGCACCAACACTGCAAACACTTACCAGTGGTTGGTCACAGTAGCACAGTGGGAGCTGGTCCAGTGCAGTTCTCTGGTGTAAGATCTAAATGCCACTCAAAGAAAAGGGTTTTTCAGGAACATTCTCAGTACCCTTGTTATCTGGGTGATGGTCTATCTGTACTGCATGTTCCTCCTCCAGGGGAAGAGACAATTTAGCTCCTCCTTATGCAAAAGAGGATAGATACAACAAGGCAGCAGGAGTCAAGAATTGCATTGGTAAGGGTCTCGAGCTCTGCAGGCTCTGGTTCACTTGTGGCAGATTCTGAGCTTCTATCTTGGCCATAATCCTGCAGAGAAGCAAATTCAGGCTGGAGACTGAGACCACCTTGCCTGATGGGGGCTGTCTTCTTCCTGAACTACATACAGAAAAAAGAATTCAGTCTAAGAAGCTGGTCACACATCCCATGGGAAGAGGTCCTGCCAGGTGCTGTTCTTTCTGCCTATACCTAGGTTGAAGAGCACAGACCTAGTTCTAGGGAGCATCTGGCTGTTCTGCAAAGTACACCTGATTCCTCATCCCTGAGGGTCTCAGCAGGGCATAACACTGGAGAACATAGTGACCACGTCCTCACCTGGGCACTCTGTTCCTTCCAGGAGAAACTGGGAAACCTGAAGAAGTGTTGTGTTGACTAAACCCCATTTCACTGCAGCAGTAATTTTGTGCTTCAGTTTGGAAGGTCTCAGGGCTTTGGAAATGAGAGTGATTTTGGCAGGAAGGGATCTTACTCCCTCCTGAAGAGTCCATCTTCACTGTAAAGAAGTATGGATATTTGCCTCTCAGTGCCCCTCCTTCCCCTCTTCAGTTCTTCTTCCCAATATGGTTGAAGTACTGTACACTCTGTGGTTGTTAATTAGACTCTCTGGTGATTTAAAAACTCCCTTGCATCTCACTGATTAATTCCTACATTCCTGGTCCAGTGACAAGCTTTCAGTTATGCAGAAAGAATGCAATACAGTTCCTTGCTTCAAAGGCACTCTGTAAGAAATTTTATCCCTACAATAGAAATAAAACTTTACTCCCATTATCATCTTAGGAATAAAAGAAAGAGATATCTCCTATATATTTGACACTAATTGTGTTTTTCATTGCAAAAGCTGATTTTAATGACAGCAGCTCAGAGTATAATGTAACAAATCCTGCAGGTGATCTGTTCAAGAGTATTACTGGGTTCCTGGTGCTTGATGCTAAAGGACATATGTAAGAAGTTCTCTCACGCCAGAAGTTAAACTTTTGAAAGCTTTGGAGCGTATTTTGGCAGTGTTATTGCAGAAGACATGTTTTAAACCCAGTATTTTTAAGGGTATCTAAAACTACAAATACTTTTTCTTCCTTACATTTCAGAAGGTAGACTAGACTACATTTAGTGGAGTAATTGTAAAAAGATATATACCTGCCCTGCAGCAGTCAAACATTCTAATCTCTCTGTCGATGTACCTTCCTGTTGCTGTTATTTTTGTGGTTTGGCAGTACAGCAAGTGGAAAGGAAAGGTGGACATTGGATTGTGTTGCTGAAAGTAGGGCAAATCTAAGGTCTGAATGATTCTAAATGAGTTTAAATGCTGCAGGTTGACAGAAGTTGTGATGTTCACATGCCACTTGCCTATCCTTTCACAAGACTTGATTTTATTCTGAAGGCTTGGCCTGATTCCTAGTACAGCCTAGTGGGAACAAGAGATCAAGCCTTCAGACTACATGTTGTTGGCTCATTTAGTTTTTTTGCTTTACCTCTTTTCCAGTACCTCGAGCTACTTGATAGCAGTCAGTAATTTGCAGGAACAAATGCTGTTCTACTCATATGTCCTGAATCTTCATTATCATAGCATCTTCTAGTAGCACACTGAGTAGTGATTGCTCTTTGTCATCTCTGCTTACTTCTCTTGAATTGTATGCAGTTGTGTTTGGGAGTTAAAGATAGTCAGCTTTCCATAATTCCTCTGGGACAAGACAAATTTGCTTTCTCATCTAATGTTACGGGTCACGTACCTTGTAATTTGATCAAAACTTCAAATCTGCAAAGGGCAGAGGAAGAGATTTGCCTTTTTTAAAATAAAATCATCCCACTTCTGTGAATGCAGTTGCTTTACAGTATGGGAAACTCCAGTTCAAAACCAGAAGGCATTTGTGCTCATGCTTTGAAGTCATAAATTCTTTTATTTGCTTTGGTTCATTGCCTGTCTTCTGTAATTTCTTGTCCTATTCAGGACTTTGTTTTCCCTATGCCCTTTCTAACACAGAGTGCAAAGGACATGGAAGACTGAGATAAGCGGTGCTGTAAGTCCTTCTGCTGAAGTTTTACAGTGGTGGTTGTATTATTGCTCTTAAACTTTTTTAGTTCATAAAACCGCACCACTTTCTTGTATGTGGCCAGAAGTCCTCCCTGTGCCTCGAGGTGAACTAAGAGAGAGGGGAAAAAAAGCCTGCAAAAATGTAAAGGCACAAATCCGAATTGGGTTGGTGTGTTAATTTTTGAACATACAGTAAATTGGTAAAGCTTAACTTGAATCACAATTCTCTGTCCTTAAATTCAAGCATTTAGGGCTTGTTTTCTCAAAGGATGTGTTTAGTGCATTCCAAAATAACAGCAATCATGGATAGATTCACAGGCTTTCTGCTGCCAGCAGCTGTGTAATTCCAGCAAAGCTTGAGGAAGACTGATCATGCTTCAAGGGCTGTTGCTGAGATCTCAGGATGAGCTTATTCTAAAATAGTGCCCTAATTTCCTGTCCAGTCTTTTCCCCATAAATCTTTCTGTAGTTTCTCTTGCAGAACTTGAAGGAAAGAGTCTGGTCAGCTCTGTTAAAGCCTTTCAGAAATGAGAATTTGTTTAGCCAAATGCCAGCCAGTAACCCTGGTGAAGAGTGGATTTTAAAGACGTTGCTGTTAATTGTAAAATAATTGCATGATGAAGAATTCTTCATTACTTTAGGATATTACCTGTAAGCTTTACTACCCTATACAGAATTTTTTGGGTCATCTGATTTAGCACAGCATCAGTGCATGCAGAGGGGACAACAAAGGTTTCAGAAATCTTAGTCAAAAGGAGTTTTCTTCTTGTTTCAAGTATCTGCATTTGTATTTTCACAAATTTCCTTTCCTTATAAGGATGGGTTGTGAATGTTATGTGGGTGATAGCACTGCACATCTAATATGGTAAGGGTCTTATTCATGGTAGTCTTTAGAGGTTGAAATTTCTCTTAAGTTTTCTCAAATGCTAGGCAGATGAGCACAATAGAAGGCACTCCACTATGCTTGATGCACGCAGTTGGCAAGGTTCGTTCAGGTTTTGAGTTTAGGCTGTAGCCTGTCATGGATTGCAGACAAACCCAGTGGCAGAGACTCTAATATGCTTTGCTCAACACAACTTTGTTCATTAAATAGAAATATCTCTTCATACGAACTTGTACTTTCCTTTCTATTTGTAATATGTGGATTATACATATATGCAATAACTTAATGAGGGATTCACTACTCCTTCATGCTGATGTTTTACTTGTAACTGGATAAAAAGCTATATATAAACATTCCTGTATTCTGGGCACAACCTGAGTTTGCATCCTCTTAGTTTACAGATGTAGAGTGCCCTACTTGGTCTATCTCGCAGCTTTTCTGCAGCGGGAGGAAAGAGGAGTGACTAGGCTCCAGGGAGCTCTGTATGAGGTGTCTTGTTGCAGTTCTGTCAGAGCAGGCTTTGGAAAGCAGCCTGTGGCACTGCAGCACAGCTGGAAGGAGATGATTAGTGTGGCTGACAGAATGGAAGAAAATTACTTTTGCATCAGCTTCTTGCATTGCCGGGCACTGCTAGAAACCATGGCAGTGCCACAGCACTTGTCAAGTGTGTTTACCTGTAGCTAAACAGCAAGTGGCCAGGACTGGAAATCTCTAGTGTTATAAACCATACTGAACATTGTGAATTCTAGTTGAGTCACTGCTGCTCAAAGTCCAGGAGATCTGTGAACAGCAGGCTAACAGACAGTGTGGTCCTCAGTGAGCAGTTGCCATGCAGAAAGTTTGAAGAGAGCAGATGTGAGTGTGTGGGAAACTTAGTAGTGTTTCCATGAAATAGCTATTGCAGTGCTTCCACTGGGCAGCTCTGAGTCTGGAAAGCTGAAATATGAACTCAGATATGCTGTGGTGGAGCTGGTAGGCACTCTTTTTCCATAGTTCTTTAGGAGTGCCAGTGACGAACTACAATTAGTTGTAACATTCACATGTTTTTCTTATATTACGTACTATGAACTTGTATTTGCATCTTGATGGCCTACCTGACCTGTCCAGTTCTGGGCTCCCCAGTACAAGAGAGACACAAAAGTACCGCAGAGAGTCCTGCAAAGGCTGAAAGGGCTGTGGCTCTTCAGCCTGGAGGAAAGAAGGCTCAGGGCAATCTTGTTAATGTGCCTACCTAAATCAAGGGAGGGTGCATAGAGGATGGAGCCAGGCTCTTCTTGGTGGCAGGCCAGTGACAGGACCACACACACTGGGCGCAAACTGAAACACAGGAGGTTCTGTCTGAAAATCGTAGAATCATAGAACAGTTTAGCTTGGAAGGGAACTTTAAAGACAGACATCAGGAAACACTTATTAACTGTGAGGATGGCTAAGAACTGACACAAGTTGCCCAAAGAGGTTGTGAAGTCTTCCTCCTTGGAGATATTCAAAAGCTGTCCGGACGTGGTCCTGGACAACTGGCTCTAGGTGGCCCTGCTTGCATAGGTAGGTCAGATCAGATGAGCTTCCAGAGGTCCCTGATAACCTCAGCCAGCCTGTCATTCTGTATTTCTGTAGTTCTTAATCTCAGAAAACACAGTTGTGCCTAGTTTTGGATAAGGTAAAGTATTTGGTGCTAAAGGCATGACAATGAAAATTATAGCAAGCTGCTTTATTAAATCCTATGACAATGATAGCTGGGTGTGTTGATGACTGATTTACTCACAGTGCAGAGAATATTTCTGAGTTGTTGTATCCCCGCTGTGTAGCCTCCCTGCTTGGCTGTGCAGTGATAGATCCTGTGTTGTAGTGGAATTAAGCCTTCCTCTCTGAGGAGAGAAGCTAGTTACTCCCTCCTGCACGTTTATATGCTAGGTTGTGAAAACATAAGAATCCCAGTACCAGAAAGAAAGGGGAAAATAAGAACAACCCAAACTACATAGCTCTGCCATCAAGTGAAGAAATGGGAAGTGTGAGGAAAAACACATTGCAGATTTTATAGTATGTGAATAACTGAAGTCTGCTAGACAGTGATGGAAGTGGAACAAAATTACTAACAGAGCTTAACCATCTGTTGAGAGATGGGAGTTGGGTCTCTGCTAGTCCTCCTTCCTGTCTCATACTTCAGCCTATTTGCCCTTGGGATAGTTGTGAGCTACGATGTTAAATTGCAAGTCTTGTGTATCTATTTCACCTATGTTTTTTCTTCCCTTGTTCGTTGTGTTCTGTTTCTATTGTGCTTGTACCTACTACATTAGCATCAGCTCTGTACATCTACTTCTGCCATTATGTCTGTCCAATAGGTATCAGAGCCTAAAATTCCATATGGAAAGTCTTTTTTCCCTGTACAATGACAAATGCCTTCTGTGTATTTTAAAAAATATTTAAATTATGATGAATGTGATTTTGTTCTCACTGTGATTGTTCAGGGGCCTGCAGTTTATCAATGGGACTGTCATACCTGTTCAGAGAGTGGCAAAATTTCTTGGAGAGGTCTTCCTTTGTCAGTTATTAGTGCTCATGTGCCATCAGCTCCAATATCTTTATATGACTGAAGGATTCAGGCTGTTATGAGGCACTTGACTATAAAGGGAACATAATGTTCAGAAATACTGGAGCCCTGTCTTCTGCCAGTGGGGACTGAGTAAACACAACAAAACAGAGCCAAATCTGAGATGTCTAAGGATGTCTGAAGCTCTCCTGGGGGTTCCTGTAGGCTTTGTGTTTACATGAATCTTTTGGACTTTAAGAAGACCTCAAGTTCTCACTTGGAAAATAGTGTACCATATCATTGTAGTTAAGACAGTGTTTTCCTTTGTATTCAGTGGGAATTGATTGATGTAAACAAGGGAAGGGCAGAAATGTGAACCAAGATGCTCTGATAGACTCACAACTGGTTAAGCATGCAGATGGGAAAAAGGAATGTCCATCAAACTCCAGTTTTTAAACTCTTTACAGAATTTATGCCCTATCACATGTGTTTTTTGTTTCTTTCATCATCACAAAGGGTGCCACTAGATAAACGTGATCCAAGGCAGTTTTGGAGTAAGGTTGAATTCAACTTCTTTCTCTGGCATGAAATTCCTGAGCCCGTCCCAAATAATTTCATGTGTAAGCCCTGGCTTTTATAACTGGACAGTAGAAACAGTGAAAAAGGCTTGGGAAAATGAGCAGGTGCATTGCAATGCAGAGCATACAAATGCTGAAGATGCCTAAAAGCTTATATGGCTAGAAGGCTTCCTTAGGTAATTGCCCCACTACACTTAATAGAATTACTCATATGTGAAATGCAGCTGGAGTGTGAGTATTGACTGATACAAGTCATTGTGAGTACTATTTACCATGCTCACAACCAAGCTATGGTCCCTACCTTCACTGCTGCAATAAGAAGATAATGAATGTGGAATGAGGCATGAAATACCCAATGCAGTGTAGTTGTCCTGCTCTATATACCATCCAATGGTTTAATAAATTGAGATAAATAAAACAAGGTGTTAATAAGACAAAATAATAATATATATTCTAATAAAGCCAAACAAACATCTAGCAAACTATTCTTAAATTTAGAGCAAGTTGAATAAAAAAATTCCTTTCATCTTCTTCCCCTCCCATGTGAAATTAGAAAACATTAGAGAGAATTTAGTAAAAGTCATTAACCGAGGGCATGATCTGATACAAAGCATTCATTTATCTCTGATCAAAGTATCTGAGCCATTCTAATTAGCCCAAATCTTCTAGCTTTTCAAAATAGAATTGCTTTTCTGGCACAAAACCGGGTATTTCCTACAATAGTCTGGTGCTTCATCAACACAGCAAAGAGAAAGGTGAGCCGTTCCCTGAAAAATTCAAGTAAAATTCACATATTCTTCTGTTACTACCATGCTGCCTAATCCTAGCAGATCCTATTTTCCTTCCAGATCTTTCTGTGGACCAGCTAATCATCAGCGTGTATATGGCATAAATAGTTGTCTTCATTTAAAATAAGGATTCTGTGTTTAGAAAACAGTGCTGATTGTCTCCCTCCTACAGCTAAGCTTACTGTGGGACAAGCTGGAGCCAAAAAAGCAGTGCTTGCCCTGTGGAACAGGAAGGCCAGGAAGGGTGCAGTCCTTGCAGGCAATAGGGCTGCTTGTGTGACTCAATATCTGGCCATTTGGCTTCTCTTGGGAATTGCAGGAGTTTATTTCCTCTGGAAGCCAAGGGCTGTGTGTGGCTCATGCTTGACTGACAGCAGTGAATTTGTTGGGCAGCTGGCTCTGGATGAACCTAAAGGCATACTGATTTCAGTTGTGGGAAAGTGGCTAGAGCTTGACTTCAGAAAGCTAATAATCTGAAGGTTAGTACATTAGCCTAGAGAAATGTCCTCTGATTTAAGCCCTTCTGAGGGTCTAAAATAAAGCAACTCCATTTAACATGAAAAATGGTGCAGTGTTGTAAGCCTTTCAAAACTAAACCAGCCCTTGGCAACACATGATAACATGAGGTCCTCCTCCTTTCTGCACATCTGCCTTTCACTCAGTATAATACTCAGAAAGTCCAGCAGAATCTTTCCAGTGCAGAATAGCTAAGTAAACTGTATGCAAGGAGCCAGGCAGTTGTTCAAGCACCCAAACTTTCCAGCTGAAGGATAAGACAACTGTCTCAGAATACTTTTCCAAGCCTTATCCTGAGCAGCAGCAAAGGGGAGGCCCTTTTGGAAATTTCATGCTGTTTGATTTCACATATTTCTCAGTTATATTCCTCACTCTGATCAGGTTGTCATAGAACAGCTATTGTGATGTGCAACAATTGCAGGACCTTTCCTGAAATAAAACTGCTGGGAATCAAAATATGCCTCCTTGGGAGCCAGGAGCTAGCTGTGCACCTGAGAGGACAGCCTCTCGTCTGGTCAAGAGTACTGCAAAGTGCTATTGTTAGACAATTATTTATCCTCAGAGTTAAAGTTTAGAGGCAAGTCAGTAGCATCCTGTGTAACAGCAGATACAGTGAGAGCTGGCAGTGAATCTAGTATTAATGAAACAGCTGTGCCTCTTGACTCCCTGGACATTAGACTGTAAAGTATTTTATAAAGTTTCTTTATGATTCTGCCAAATTTTATATCAAGCTGTTAGTTCATTCACCCAGGAAGTGGCAAAGGTTTTAGGAAACTTAGTTTAAGGAGAACATTTCCTCATTTTAATGAACTTCTTAAATGTGCTGGCAGTTTTTATTGCAGACTGATGTGCTCCTGTTTGCACTGCTGGTACCTTCCCCCTGCTCAGTGCAGCTGGGTTTTAGTTGGAGGAAGTGTCTCCTATTCTGTCTGTTCTGTGGCAGTCAGTGGCACATCACTGCAGCCTTTGGGTTGGTTTTTTGCTCTTCTCCTGAGAGTCTGTGCAGCTGTTATGCATGTCCTGACAAAATACTTGTATTTGGGTTTTTGACCAAATGTCTTTGCATCTGATCTCCAGGGTGGGACCACAACCTGGTCTACACAGGAACAGGACGAGGTATCAGCAAAAATTTCTGTGAGACTATTTTATGTGTTGGGGCAGGATGTGTTATGCCAGGTAGTTGTACTGGAAGTGAGAGAACTTGCTGTTCAGTAATAAATCCTAGACTCCTAGAGTCTTATTTATCTCCTTTCTTTGTTGCTCCTTCCAGTGGAATGAAACTTCATTATCTGAAATTTCATGCCCAAAGACAAACTTTAAGTGTTTGAAAAGGCTTTTAAAGATGGCAAAAAAAGGACAAAACTCATTTTGACTGAGAAGCCTGTTTAAAAGGACTGTGGTGACTAAGAACCTGAGGACCTTGTAAAGGTAGCTAGTGTATTTTGATGACCACTCAAATCTGGCTTTTCTGCTGTGGTCTGGACTCTTAATGGAGTAAACAAGTCAGGGTTTCTTGGCCATGACTACATGTTGACTTATATGGCCGCACAATTGCAATTTCAGTCCAGTTTGTATTTGATGAGCCTCCTGTTGCTAGCCTGAGAACAAAGCATTGAATTAGCAGAGAGTTTTGAGTGAAAATCCCATCATTACTCTCTGCAGCTGAGAGATGAAGAGTGGTGATAGGAATAGGCAGAGTTTCATCATTAGTGCCCATACTGAGAACAAACAGAAGGTTTCCAGTAATGCAGCTTTCACTCAATTAAGATTCATAATAATGTTGTTTTAAGAAATATTGCATATGTAATCGTTTAAAAACCCCTTACTTTGCCTCTAGGATTTATGTAACTGTTCTTCTCTTCTTGAATTAGTAGAAAATAGCAAAAGGATTGTTGGATTCTCAGATGTTGCAGCTGCTGAAGATTTCCTGATATATAATTGAGGACAACCAAACACTTGACTCTGATTGTCAATAAAACCCCCTCTAAATGTATCCATTAACTGTTTGTCCAGAGCTTTTACAAGATTCTTTTGGTGACTTGCTAGAACACAGCTGGAACATCATCACAGTTACAGAATTCTCCTTTTTGGGAGGTGCTGGGTTTCTTTTCCAGATACTTGTAGCCTGTGTCTTTGGGTGCTTTTACTTGGGATATGGTTAGGTTAGATCTGAGGCTAGATGTGGAATAGCAATATAAAACAGTTAATGCCATTAAGGAGACTCTTTTATGAATGTAATGCAGGGGCTCTTGTGATGTATGCCTAGAAAAGACTGAGCTCTTGAGTAATATTTTTTTCTAGGCTGTAAGACAGGCTTGAAGTCTAGCTGCAGTTCTCTGACCACTGTGGTGGCAAAAGCTCAGAGTTTTAACCCCTCTCTTCTAATGTCCTGGTTTTTCTTATCTTTAAGCCTCTGCTAGAATTTTTCTGTGACTTCAGGGCATCACAAGAATCCACATTTGAGTTGAGACCACCAAGTGCTGCTGTACTACAAACAGTTGGTAACAATACTGCAGTACAGATTACTAGCGCTGCTCTTTTGTCCTTAAGGACAAATACTTCAACACCTTACAAGACTGCAGCATCAGCAAAGACCAGGGCTTAGCACAGTGTGCTCTCCTGATTCCTCTCTGCCCTTTGTCAATAAAGAACTAGGCAAGCAAACAGGACTCTGAAATACTCTTCCTAGCTGCTGCATATTAGCTGCTTGAAGTCTCAATTATTATATTTCAGCTGTGCATCCAGGAACATCTCCTTCCTTTGGGTAATCAGAAGTTTAGATTAATTATGCTAATCAGCTACTCCAGGCTGACACAATTAGCCAGAACAGGCAGTATCTCTGGAAATCCATACAGGATCTTTCCGACTTGATGATTTTAATTTCATGATCCAGTGCAACAAGTACAAGAAGAGAGAGAGCTCTCAATTTGTGTTTTCTTCTTCGTCATTCCACATTTCCACTAAGTGATAAAAATTCCCCCTGATTCTGGGGTCAGAGTCTCTTCATAAGGCTGCCTTTGCCCTTGCTGCTCTGCAGGGATTTTTGTTTTCTGTTATCTCACAACTTGCAAGGTGTGTTTACACTCAGTTACCAGACATTAGCTGAAGCGCATTTGTGGTAGACTCATCACAGAAAGGTGCCAAGAACCTCTCCTGTGCATCTGGCTAGTGGAGCATTGGCTCTACATGTGGCAGTGTAGATGTGGCTCGTAGAGCTTAAACTAGGATCTAAAGTGTAGAGAACACAGAGATTAGTGTGAAAAGCTACTGAAAACTAACCTACCCTACTGCTCCATGAGACTATGAAGAAATATTTCTGTTGGTGTTTCTTGAACAGCTGTGGTAACATTTGTGTTTAGTTTAATGCTGGCTTTCAGCATCTCCAGGATAAAAAGCTTCTTATCTCCAAACTAGTCTTCTCTTGCCCACAAGTCATCATCATGGCTAGGCTTCACGAACGAAGATTTGGGAAGGGCTCTACCCACGTTTGCTGCAAGCGCGTTGGTGGCTAAAAAGGCCAATACGAGATAGGCATGAGCGGTTGCAAAAGGCACAGCAGAAAGACTCCTTAGATGGTGTGTTCTGCAAGGCACGATTCTTTCTGCCTTGTCTTTTCTCCTCAAGGGTGATCCTGCATGCTTTCTCAGAAGCATCCTCAGCGTTATAGATGGCATGCCCACAAGTATAAATAGCATTAATACCAGGATGAACACTTTGTAGGTGATGTACAGACCTAAAACATCTGCACTGTAAATAAAAAGATTAGATCAGAATGGAATCCTTTGCTTAGCATTTGAATGAGGGAAGTTAGTATTCTATAAATAAATATTATAAAATATTGAATTTGTGCATTTCCATTTCAGACAAGAAATGTAACTGAGAAGTTAGGTTTTGTTCATGTCTGTATATTTTAAATGTAACTGCTCCTTCCTGATCTGTCTAAACTTGAAAAGAATGAGAATTGTGTGCCTCCGGTCTTTTCCAGACAGGGCCCAACTGTCTGCTTGCCAGCTCCAAACCAGAGGCCATGTTTGTTGGTGTAAGCCCAAGCTAGAGACCTGCTGAGATGCTCAGCCCCTTGGTAATGAAGTCATCTTCCTTCTGATTAGAGCTGCCTTATGCTCACCACCCATCATGCAATATAGGCAGAGTTTGTTCTCCATGGAGACATCATCAGTAACACTCGTTTTCATAGTCATGAGTTTTTCTAGCTGTAAGAAGCATACCTATTTCCAACTTATTTCTAAGTACCATAGGAAGTAGGAGTTTTGAGAAGTTTAAAGAAATATCATGACTACAGGTGTTTGTGAAGAGATTTTTCTAAGCATGATGACAACTTCAGTGAAACAAAAGTAATTTATTTGAAAATGGAAGTGAGATTTGGAGGGTAAGCATTGTGGTTGCTTGATCTGTCAGTACAGAATGTTACTGAGAAGAGGCTGTGAGTCACCTTAAAAACTGCAGAATAGAAAAAAGAAAACTAATGGAACATTAGCTCACCTTTGTCAAGCAGGTAGACTGCAAACAGCAGATATGGGATGACATCCTGAAACTGATCTTCCAAAAGGGAGGATCTGTTCACACTGTTCCTATCTGTTATGGGTGCTTATTCTCTAGTTAATGGTAAGCAACTTCTTTTTGCAGCAGTAATCTGAATGGGTATGAGTAGGTCAGAGAAGAAGATATTGCAGTATCTGAGCCATGATATAATGAGATTCTTGACAAGAATGTGGAATGTGGATATTCCACCTGATTAATCTTTAATGTAGTGATATTACAACTTGAAAAAGGGAAGAGAAGTAGTAAAGGAAACCAATGAAATTACACTATATAGTGCCACTATCTAGCTTTGAATTTCCATAGAAGGATTACATTCTAGCTTAATTAAATCCTTTGCTCAGCCTAACATTGCTTAACAATTTTTAGCATCTCCCTAGATTTCCAGCGTTACAGAGAAGAGACTTATGAGTCAGATTACTTTGTATGTTGAGTTTTAAACATGAGCCATGAATCCCTGAAATCCTTTGTTGTTTAAGCAGAATACATTTTACTCTCTCCAGTTAGGGCTTAGTCATCCTTTTCATAAGTCTTTTGATGAATAAGGTCATTAAAATTAACACGATATTAAAATAGATGGTCTCAGTAATTATAATTTTTAACCATGTTTTCCCCTGAGATTAAAAACTCTGTTCATTTTATCTTCCAATCCAAGAACGTTATCAAACCTTATTTATAGCAGCCCAAAAACATGTAGCTGGGTATAGCTTAAGGAAGCTACAATATTCTTGTGTATCAATGACATCGTGTGTTTCTATGGTGAAGTAACTTTTTATACTCTTTCACTCATCATCTCACATTCAAATATGTTGCTCGTTTTTTTTAGTAGTCATTTAAAACACATTTCAGTCCTTCCTAATGCTAATAGGTATTTGGTGTGGTATTCTCATTAAGTTTTCTATTAGCAATTTTACTTGTCACATATTCCCACCTACCCATTAACTGAGTCACTGTATGTTGGCACAGATTGGGTGATGGGGTTTATGTAAGAACCACCAAAGGCGTTGTGCATAATGAAACAAGGATTGAGATGAAATTTATGGAAAAAGTTTTCTCTAAAGCCATATTGCAAGGCTTCCACTGCAGTTTAATATGATGACCAGGACATGCTAGAAGAAGAGAATTACAGCTAGGTCTTCGTGCCTTGTTACAGTGGTGAATACATTCAGCTCCCTGTATTTAAATGGACCAGTTTGTAAGCTGTTCTTGTAAATATTTGCTGAATATTGGCTGTTGGTAGCTCTGGGGGGAAAAAGATTTGGGTATGAGTTTGGTGAAGATGATAGCTACTTGTAATTCAATAATTCATAAATCCTTTAAAGTCAGAGATTCTGTCTTTATGCAGCAGATCACTAACTTGTTGGAAGGCACATCAGTACAAAATGCTTGACAGAGCCTCCTGTGCACTTGCTTGTGTTCATACATCAGTTATTGTCTTGCTGAAGGACAGGCTGAGTTTAGTTAATGGAACACATGGTTTGGATTCTAACATCTCTTAACCATTTCCAGTGACCGAGCACCCTAAAAACTTCTGGGTGCCTTGAGTTTTCATGGTATGCACAACAGGATGAAAATCCCATTTCTGAGGGTAAGCAAACCCTCAGCTTCACTGGGGAAATCTTATCAAAATTATTTTGGATTAGATACTAGAACACATGTAGAGAAACGAGATAAGTGTGTTATTAACAGGATATTGAACGTTACAGATGTTGTTACAGGATTGAGGATGCTTAGCTGATGTATATGATGGCTGCTCACCTTCTTTAACTTCCCCAGCAGTCACCTACCCTGAAGAATTTACAGGAGATTTTCTTGCTCCTATTATCGTAAGTGGTAGGTAGTTAGAGCTATCTAAAGGAGCTGGTCTTTGCAACTGGCCTTTTCTTTAGCCTCAAACAAAAAGTCCTGCTTTTTCCTCTCAGCTCCTGTTTACATCCCCCTTATCTTCTGCACCCAGGAACCAGGATATTTATGTAGTTCTATACAAAATAATAATTTCTTCCACTTGTCTTTATTATGGCTTTATGTTTAGAATTGCTGTTGAATTGCCCTAGTTAGCATATTTCTGGCTCCAGGCTGGTTATTTTCTGGAGACTGCTTTCAGAAGAAACTTTTATAAATCTTACTATAGGCTCTCCTTAAAAGTGCAGTTTTCTCATTGGATGCATCACTCTTCTTTCTCTGTGAACATCATAAAAAGGTTAAACACAATACCACAGAGCATGAAAGTTGTGAGACACCCCACATTGTTATTCAGGAAACCCTTCTGGAAGCACTTTGTCCTGTCTTTTTGCCTATCTTTCAGCATAGTTCAGGCCATACCAATCTTTTTCATATTCCATTTATGAAGTGTATTTTGAAAATAGCTGAATCAAATTTTGCAGGAACTTTTTTTGAGGAGCTCTGCTAACTTTCTGCTTTGTCTGGAATGTCTTCTGTAATCCTTCTCTCAGCTGAGACAAGTAAACTCTTCTCCTGGGCAGTGCAAACAGCCACATGCTGTGAGCTAATTGCCTTACATTAGCCATTTCAGACATTACTGGCAGCTAATCTTCATAAAGCTAATCAGTCAGAAAAGAAGGCATCCAGCAAATAAATACCACACATCATTGTGCTTGAAACAATTAAGACTGGCCCTAATCTGATTTAAAGAATTGAAGTGCTTCCAAAAAGGGAACAGTGTGTGGCTACTTTCATTAATTCCATAAGGCTCTCTTTTTTTCCTTCAGCTGACCCATCTTCTTGATACACTTTGTTGTTTTTAATTTCTCATCCCTCTGTTTTTAATTTCTCATCATCTCTGAGCTTGAGTTTTCCAAAGCTATTACAGATCCAAAAAGGTAATGTCAGCTTACCCCTTTCATCAGCTAGTGTTAGCTTTTAAGTCTGCTCTTCCAAATACATTATACATTTCAAAAAGTTAATTTAAATATTTGTCTTTTTTCTTTTTCATTTCACTCATGCTTGAATTTTGGAGAGAGTGAGAATATTTTCTCTTTCATATAGGATCTCTCCTCCTCCCACTCTCTTTAAAATGTCCTGATTCTGCTATGCTGCTGAAGAGGTTTTAAAAATTATACCACTTCAAACAACAGTTTCCAGGTTATGGAATGGTTTATGCCACTTATCACTAAAGTAAATATCTTGAACTCAAAATGCTTAGAAATAATTTAGCACCTTGGTGTCCTGCCATGGCTCCTTGCAATGTTAAGTAACATCCTACAGGCCATAACTGCACAAGTTGTTCAAAGGGAGCTTCTGCAAGTATGCCTATTTCAGTGTATTTTTGGTACAGAAGACCGAACAGCCTAAGCTGAATGCCTCCAAAGTTTGGAAGTATTAAATCCACAGCCATGCATAATGCATTGGTGTGAAGGTGGCAGTAACCATATACTCACAGGGAAGAAGAATGATCTTGGACAATCAGGGCAGATATTGTATTTTTTATTTTCTTTCTTCAAGATGCCTGGAGATATCTAAAATGGAGCATGCTGAAACTGAGTGTTAGTGATTCTTCCACAGTTGATTTTCAAATGGGAAGGCTTCTCTTGGATCAAAATGCAATTTTTTCAGAGGTAGTTGAAATCAATTATGCAGAAGATTGTAACTGCTAGATCCAGAAAGCCAGGTGCCCTTTGGAGCCCTGAAAGCACTCTGATCTCTTGTCAGTTGATGACAATTAGAAAGCAAGGAGTATAAAAAGAACAGAAACAAAGCATTACATATTGTCACTCCCAAATGAAATTTGGAGGAATGCTTTTAAAGTTTGCCAATAACAATCAAACCCAGAAAAATACATTAATATTTCAGACAAAAATGCTGTTATGAATTGTGTGGTGTGACAAGATTGATCTAAGACATCAAATGGTTACTGGATTCATAGCTTGCATTAAAACAAAAGAATAGAGCACATTTCAGCTCATCTCTGTGAAGGAATCTTCTTGATGGAGAGCTTCCAGCTCCTTCCTTGATTGCAATGTCACATGCAAAATGATCTGTAAGGGAGCTTCTCAGTGCAAAAGACTTATGTATGCTAATGAATTGGATTAATCAGTTGTACATTGGCATATTAAAATAAGCAACCTATTGGTCTTGGATACCAAAGCTCTACTTTTGCTAGATCCTCTTGTGACTGCTGCTACAGATCTCTCTTTCTGCGCAAATGGCTGTGAGTTATGAATCTGGTTGGTGGTAGGGTAGCATGTGATGACTTAAACCTACAGAATTTCCTGGTTTTAACACAGGATATCTGTGACCTGATCTGCTGGGTGTTGGTCACCATAACAGCTTGTTCCATCAACTTAAGCCCAATGAGTCTGGAGACCTCTGGAGTTAATAGTATTAATCTAATGAGCAAAGGAATTTGTGAAGGAGGCTCCCTTCCCAGCTGCATGTGGTTTTGGGTCCCCAGTAGAAAGAAGATGTGAGAAAGGTGAGCAAGGCCAGTGGAGCCCTAGGTGATAAGGGAGCAGGATTTCCCTGTAAGGCAATGCTAAGGGAACAGAGCTTGTTTATCTTGGGGAAGTAAAGGCTTAGGGGGACCTAATAACAACTGTCCAATGCCTGAATGATTTTATGATTCTGTGTGAAATAGTTGTACTTACTGTACCAGTTTATTAGCTGGCGTGATAGGTAGTGATGGTTCCTGGCAGTAAGGGTGAACAGGGATGAAAACATGAAGAAGACTTGTGTGGGAAATAGAAATAATCTTATTTGAAAAAATCAGTTTGTTGAGTGAGATGCAGAATGGCTGTGGTTACCACGTGTTGCCTCCTTGGTCTGCTAGTGTAGCTAGGAACTTTATTCCTCTGTAAATTAATTAGTGTAACAGAGAACACTGGAACTACCTAATTTAGGATAATTGAAAAGTTATTTATCTGTATTTCCTCATAAAACAGTTTACACTTTGAAACTGCTACTTTATCTTCTGTTCCAAAAACCTCCCACCTGTGTGGACTGCATACTAGGTTGTCGGTTTGTTCCCTGGTTGCAATAGCTGCTGCATGCAGTTGGACTGCATTTGGGCTCGGGATAACTTTTGAAAGTAATGTCATTCAATGACCACCCTAGGGTTTTGATGCATGTAGCATACCACTGGAGGCCACAAAGGCACAAAAGGGAAAACTAGGCATGGCAGAGGTCAGATTCTCACAAGAAAGAAGTTAGATGGCCTGAGAGAGAAAGTGGGAGTCAGCCAGGAGAGGTCTTGACAGCCAGTACAGCACAGCTGTTTATGCAGCAGTTTCACAGTGTGCTGTTGTTATCATAGCTATGTGCCTTGGTAGTGTACTGATCTATTACATTTATAGCAGTTGCTTTTGTCTACCAAATGTTACTTGTTAATTGGTCAGTATCCTTTCTGTATGAAGGTGTCACTTGCTAATTGGTCATTATCCTTTCTGTGTAAGGGTATAAGTTCCAGCTGCTAGAAGAATAAAGTGATTTCGACTGCACCAACAGTTGGGGTCTGTGCCCTTCATACACTACAGAGGCACAGTCATAAAAGGCAAAAGAAACAATCTGCTTCCTTTTTCTGGGGTGTAATCCTGTTGCCCAAGGGAAGTTGAAATGGCTAATGCACACCTTGTGGCCAACAGAATTGTCGTGAATAAAATTAGAAAAGAATTTGAGTGTTGCTATTAAACATAAATTTGAGATTAATTGTGAATACTTCTGTATTCTTTGTGATATCCTTTTTTCATTAAATGTATTCTAGAAAGTAACAGTATTACTAGGGAAAATTTAGAGGTTAGCAAGAAATAGATCTTTTTTTTTTTTTTTCCAAAAACTTGAAGAGAAGCCATGTGACATGGAAATAAGTGTTATTTTAGAAAGCTTTGTGATTTTGTGGAGTGGATTTATTTTTGATGGGTGATATTTGTCACAGCTGTATTTACTGCTTTGATATTTGACTAAAGAAAACTAATTCTGTAACAAAAGAGGAAAAAAAAGGATTGTATACTTCACAGGAAGGGGTTTTATTAAAATTTAAATATTCTGTTCCAATTTCTTCAGTGAGCTAAATTCAATATACATAGAAGTTCCTCAGGTTGCTGCCAGGGAAACGGACGGGCTGACAAATAATAATTTCAAATATAATCCAGGAGTTGTGCTAACAGACTGCCCAAATGATAATAGTAACTAGCTTTAATTCAGGTATGATCGTGTTATTTCAGTCCCTACACAGATAGATGGAATGTTGCTCTGCTCATGGGGAAAACAGTTTCAGGGGGTGGGAAAACACCTTTAATTTCATCTTTGCTTTAGAATAGGCTCTGGTCCCAGAGGCTGTTCTGAAAATGGTTATGTTTTTCTGACAGCTGTTTAGTCATGGTAAGGGTATGTCTTCAAGGGATAGACATTCATTTCCAATTGGCAAATTTCTAATGTTAGGTTTTATGCTATAAAAAACCTCACCCCCAAACACTTCTTTACTTCACTGCTTCTTGTTGATAAATTCTAATCAGCCCAGAGGGAATTTATAATTCTAGCAATTGCACCAGATGATTACTAACTACAGGAGCAATCACTTATAGTACATCACCTGCAGACTGATGAACCATTTATTATCAAGAGTTTAATTGCTTGTAATACATCCCTGTGGCAAGACACACACTCCCCTATATACCTAATTTATACATATGTATAAATATATGCCACTTTCCTTAGGGATGGAAAATGTTCAGCTCAGAATAGGTTTTGCAAAATTAAAAATACACCTATTATCTTAGAAACACTTGAATCTAGAATACACATTCACAGTCTGTGTTCATTTCCAGATCTAGTTCAAACCTAGAATTAATGAAGACAGAGAAGGGAATATATCCTGTGTGCAGGATATTATTTATTTACTTGAATCTTGGAGAGGATTGTCACATAATAATTGCTTGTGATTGAGGTGAAGATTTTTGTGTTCTCGTTTAACCTCATCTGTTTATTACTTTTTTTTAAAAAAAATTACTATTCATTGTGTGGTATTTTTGAAATTATTGTTATTGTTTGAAGTTAGCTGCTGTGGTGGATTTGAGAGGCTTATGACTGGACCACAGGCAAGAGATGCTTCCTTGCACGCACTGCACAGGCGGGCAGGAATGGATCCCCGGGACACAGTTAAATGCTGATCAGCACTGGGATTTGTTTTGTCTGAATAAGTTTGCCATTCTCTGTATTACTGCTTCAAAACATGGCCAGATGTATTTAGCAAAACATACTCCAGATCACAGTTGTTAATGTTAAAGCTGGGAGCCTGTTGCAAGGTATATACCAAAATAGCACTAGATACAGAACTGAGGCAAGAGAGAAGAGTAGTATGAAATATTGCTTTCTGGTCCTGAATCTGTGTGAAAGATGAAACAAACACTGACACCATGAAGAAAATCTGAAGGCTTATTTAAATATTATTTTACCTGGAACCATGCCAACTGCATCAGCTGGAAAAATCCAGAATGTGTTGCCTTCTCTCTGGGTACTGCTCCACAAAAAAGGAAATATGAAGGAAGAGGGAATTGGATTTAAGTAGAAGTATAGGGACAAAAAGGTTGCATGAAGCTGTTGTTGAAATTACAGCTATGAAAGTGAACTACATTCCCTTGTTTTGGTTAATCTTCTAATACAATCCTGTATGGGGAAGCACTCTTAGCAGCACTTTGGAGATGTGCTTAAGCCTGGAAAGCCTGTGACTTGCCCGTGTCAGCAGTATCTAGTGAGCTGACCTGGCCAAGTGCCTTAACCATGGGGCTGTCCTTCCTTTCTGTCAGCTGCCCCCAAGGAGTTCTCTCCACAGCTGTGACCACAGAATTTGGGTCTTTGCAGACTATTTGTAGTGGAGGAACAGTTGTGCTTCTAGATACTTGGTTGGGAGACTGGGTTCTAGCTGCAATTAAAATGTGACTTCTGTGGTTAAAGGGATTAATGAGGCAGCCCAAATGAGAACATTTCCAAAAAGTGAATTTTGCAGCTCTTCTGGATTCCATTAGAAACTCTAACGTTATTCCTTTGATATAGAGCTAATCTTCCCTGTAATGAGAATACTGTAAAATATGCTACAGGCAGGCGTACCTAAATATTTTTTATGGGAGAAAATAGATGTATGAACAAATCTATAAATCAAACAGATCAAATCTCTTGAGTCATTCATGTGGCAAGTCCCACTGCATTGAACCAGGAATGCTAGTGAGGAAAGCAAAGCAGGATCGGTCATATATGTGCTGTTTCTATATTGCATTTTCCTCTTGATTCCTGCTTCATTTGTAATTAACAGAGTATACTAATTAAATCATTAACTTTATAGTTCGTCTGTCATCAGCAGCTTGTAGACTGAGATCCTAATGTACTGAAACCCATTGCTAGGGTGGGTATAAAAACTTTGATTTATGAAGGCAAATATTTTCCGTTCTGGTATCATTTGTGATCAAGAAAGGATGCAAATAAATTTGTCTTAAGATAATAAATGCCTCACTTCTTCAAGTGCTAGAAACTCATCATAAGGGTATTTGGGATAAGGAGGAGAATGTATTCTTAATTCTTTTGAAGCATATTAAATTCTGAGAGCTTCTTTGAGATGCCAAGTGTAGAGACTAGAGATTTACTAAAACACCATGGAAGTGCCTTTGCTTTCACCTAGCTGCTGTCAAGATGGCAGTGTAGAGCCAGACTCACTTGAAATGACTGCAGATTTTTTTCTTGTTCTTCTTTCCCAGCTGCTGAAAGACTGAGGCTTTAAAGGTTTTGTCCTCTCAGACCATCTGATTCAAATATTGACTCAGCAGCTTTGCATGGTAATATTCTGGTGAACAGCACCTAACTTACCTTCTGAGGTGTTGTAGAGCCAGTAGAAAGCAATGTTACGTTTGCGACTTTTGTTTTCTTGGCAATCTATTATGGCAGCAGTGTTTTGGCTACATGATAAAACTACTGTCATCTTCACAGGGTGGTTCATAGTGGCTTATTGGGATGTCTTGGAAAGCTATCCACCACCCCCCTGCTAGAGGCACATGTCCCCATAACAGATGATACAGTACCATCTACCAAACATTCAGCAATTCATAGGGCTCATCAGTGCTGTAATATTAACAGATCTTTATCCAGTAGGTGTCAATGTCATACCTAACACACAAACCATCAGTTGCAGTAATGAAGGTTTAAAATATCTCCAGCCATACATGGAATATTTGAATGATACCGTGTGAGAAATAATCTCACAAAAAACACCTCTTGGTATTTAAATATTGTTTTCATTTACAAATATAGCTCCTGATTCTGATCCCATCTTTGTGAACCAAGACTAGATGTGAAGAGGACATACATTTGGCATAAGAGGTGATTTAAGACTTCTGATGTTCCAGTCACTTCTCTGCAGCCAAGTTTTGTGTCATGGCTTATTGCCACTATTGTTAAATACTAGCCACAAGAAATCCAGACAGTAGAAAATGTTTGGTGCTAGCACTTCAAATATAAGCAATTGTTTCTGTCTGAACTTGTGCAAGCCAGGTCAGTGCTTCTCCTCTCTAGGCATCCGGTGGTTTTGGACACCCACGTGAGCCTGCAGTGTGCCCCTGTGTCACAGAAGGCGAACTGTAGAAAACCTGGCCAGCAGACCAAGGGAGATGATCCTCCCCCTTTGCTCAGTACTGTTGAGGCCACACCCACAGCACTGTGTCCTGTTTTTTCTTAATCGTGGCTGGATTGGAGACTAATAGGGAGTAAAAAGCACATAGGATGTCCTGAAACAGTGAGGCTGGGACGCTAGGACATATTTTCATACCTTTCCACTCTCCTTCCGATCAGATTTTGATCACGGGTTCTCGTTTGTCTGCAGTTCCTTTTCTGTCTTTGATCAATGTTTCTCTTTAATCTCTGTGTTTCTGTCTTTTCTATTCTTTTGTCTCCAGATCTTTTCTTTTTGTGCTGTTATTTGCCTTCCAGTGGGTCTTTCTTCTCATTTCATTGTACCTGATCTCTGTCCAAACTGGTGTACCAAGTGTGAACAATAAATGAATTGATTTCAAATTACTTGACAACAGTGCTTAGCCAATCCATATCATACAAAATTGCCCACTGAGTGAGCACAATAAGTGACTCAAATCAAAATGAATTCACACAAATGCTTGGAAAATCCATATGGAAGGCTGGGGAGCCATGGCTCAGAATAGGTTTGTATAACCAGAGTTTCAAGAAAATCTTTTTGAAGTACTAGAAAAAAATCCACATCTGCTTTCTTCTTGTTATCTTCAGATAAAACAGATCAGTGAGTGTGCAATTGATTAGTTAATGAGTAAGAGTGGGTCCTGGCTACCAAAGGCATGAGAAATGATTGAAGACTGTAAAAATGTAGCAATAATGTGAAATTCTAAAAAATACATTCTTGCCTCCCATAGAAAAAAATCTTAAAACCATGAAAATGAAAAACTTGCTAGCACAGATTCCTAGACTCTTCCTCAGAGATGATACTACTGTATTCCTGCTGTCTGACTTCTCTGTGTGACTTGAAAGAAAATATAAATAACCATGAAGAGAAGACTAATAATTGAATAAGCTTGGCAGAAACTCCTTTGTGTTGTGCTCTCAATGTAGAGTTTGCCACATGCTCACTCCTAACGATCCCAACCATTGAGCTAGAAGTGTTATCCAGAGGATCATGTCTGAATTTAAATTAGTGTTTCAGTTACTATTTTTTGAGTGGCTCTATCAAATATATATAAAACTAGGGGAAAGGCCTTGTTGTTTTTAAACACAAGTGTACTTTCTGGAGCATGCCAGACTCTGACATTTCTTTGAAGCTTTTCTAAGTTTCTAAGGAGATAATGTATTTAAAACATCTGAAAGTTTTTACATCTTTCTAATTATTTTTTATATGCTACTTCTCAGGACACATTAAATGAAAGCATTTTCTGCCTTAACTTAATTGAGAAGACTCTTATCTCTTTCTGTAATTACTGATGAATGAGATTTCTACACAAATTAAAATGTATATTCTCACAAACTGGAACAGGCTTATTTTCTTGTCTTTCATAGCACACTTGTCTAAAGCTCTCCAGTATCTCCATCCCCTTGTAAATACTTCACTGCTGTCCACAGCTGCATACACCTCTGATTGGCATGCAATTACTTTTATTTCTGCAGATTATAACTACCTTAGATATTCACAGAGGATGTATAAGCATAATTACTGGAGTTCTGCATTTATTTTTGGTTTTAAACACTTCAAACCTATCTGAAATACGCTAAAAATAATGTTAAATTTCTTCTATTTTCAAGGTCCTTGTTTTCTTCTCAGGTGTCCCCTTTGAGTGAGTGATTTTCATCATGATAATTACCAAATGAAAAGTATTTTCTGCTCAGGTGACTTTTGTTTGTGTTTGATTTTGTTTAGTTGGGTCAAGCGTGGCTGCATGTGGCATGCCCACCCCTCCTGGCCCTTTCCACTTGTGCTTCTGGGTTACCATGCTGGGTTTTTACTCTCCTAATTCTATGAAGTCTTGAAAGTATATCCAGTACTTTTCAAACACTAGAAGGATTGTTATCAGATAAGCTACCTTAGGAGTCCCTGTGTGTTGCAACACAGGTAAATATTTGCATTTGCTGACTGATAATATTTTCTGCAAAATGAAGGCAAGTCACTGTACACGTGATTTGTTCCCTCTAATCTGTGCAGGGATATGCAGCCTCTTTTTGTGCTAGGTGTCCTTAAGTGGGTTAATAGCAGTGCAAAGAAAGGAAAAAATTATATTTAAATCAAATAGGGAATTGAAATGCATGGCAATTCCAGTTGAAATGTAGCAAAGATACTAATAAACAGCATAGATTTTCTAACAGTGCCTGGAGTCTACCTACAAAACATAGTTGTATGTCATTCCAGTGCAATTATCTCCAGGAGCACAGAGCCTGCAACTCTTGTGGGGATGTGATGTTACTATTCAGGACTTGTGCTATCCATGGAGTTACCTTTGTTGAACACTGGCAATAATAAAGGGAAAAGGGGGAAAAAAACCCCTTCTACCTGGAAAACCAGTTCAGCTTACTGTATGGGTCCTTTACTGTCTTTTATAGCTCTGATCAATAAGGTGTAATTGAGTTTGCAGTTCTTGGTGCTTTTTTGGGTGCTGCAGAAATTAATGAAGGGTATTAAACATTCAGCTTGTGTGCCTCTCACTGACTAGCAGTAGAAACATGTTTTTTATAGGGCTGTTGAATGCCTTTTTGTCATCTTGGAAAGCAGAAGTATCCATATATCACAATATCCCTCACAGAGTCTTTGTTTAATGGTAGCTAGGCAGGAATTCTCAGCAGGGGAAGTAAAAGCTGAAGCAACATATCATTCACGTTTGGTATGAAAAGAAAGCCATGAATCCTGAGAGTCCTGAAACCAGTAAAGCAGACTAAAGGTCTCTCCAAGTTTAGTGTGGCTTTCAGTCTGAATAACAAAGCATGGTGATGTAACTTAAGTCACAATTCCAACTTACTGTAACAATACATAGTCTTATTTTAATTAGCAAGCGAGTTACAGACTAAATCTAAATGACAGCATCAGCAAATACCTTCACCATTTTGTACAGTCCTGATACTTTTTTAATTTGCTGCATGTGCTGTTCAAAACTTGACTTGCATAGACTTGAGAAAGCTGACCAGTGCAAAGACCCATCAGTCCCCCATGGACAAACCACAGTGTCTTCTTCAGCCAAACTTGTAGTAAAGGTTGGAAGCTCATGTGGATGAGTTCACTGAGTTTTGGCACTGAGACTGTCAGATTTGCTAATACTAAACAATGTTGTATGTGCTATAAGCATAAAAAGCTGCAGGGTTGTGTTTGGAATAATAGTCTATTCACAAATAGCACTCGGATTGCTCTGAAATATCACAGTTAACTGAGTCTTCATTCTGTTATCTCACTGCTGTACACTTCTGAGACTATTTCCTAGCAGACTGTGAAATAATTTCAAATGTAAGATAAATTAACAGAACAAAAAAAAGTGAGTCAGTAGCAGTGCATTTAGCACTAACAAGACCCATCTGAATTTCATATTTTCTCTTGTCATTATAAAAAATCAGGCTAATGTCAGAACTCTTCTTTAATAGCTGTTGCAGAAAACTGTGGATAGTATTTGAAGGGCTGAGGGAAAGGAGCAGTTTGTCCAATTATTGACAAATACCATTTCTTCTAAACTAGGAGGGGTAAACGAGGTGTAACAAGAAATACATTTCAGATCACCTATGGTAGAAGAAATAAATATTTGGTTATCTGAATCAAAACATACAGGGGTGGCTTTAGGATAAATAACATTAAATATCTGCAGTAAGTAACAACGGAAATGACACGTTAAGAGGTGGAGAGGTTGGTGTGATACTTGAGCAGGTAAAGTTTTCTATGCTTTCCCTGAAAAAATGGAGGGGATTGCTTTGTATTTTTTTCCCTTGTTGTGGAAGGAAAACTGTTGAAACATCCATATTTTGCTAAACATAATTCTTGTCTTCCAGTGAACCCTAGCAACCTGGAAATTAAGGCACAGAGATTCATTCTTCTAGAGAATAAAAGATTATAAGCTTTGCCTTTTTCACCTCATGCTTATAATGAAACCTTCAGCTAGCAAGCACCAAAGATGCTTGCTTTGCTGATTTGTTCTTTGATTTCCTATGATTAAATAGTTTGTATAAGGCACCTTCCCTGTCCTTTTTATCATACTTCATCATAGTTCCTTTGCTTTAGTTGCCTATAGTAGCATCCCTGTGAAAAAAAGCTTTAAGTCAACTTCACAGAAAGATGATTAACTTGATTATGAATACAAGAACCTCTAGCATGCACAAGGAGGAGCCTCATGTATTTATTTGGTGTTACAATATTGTATTCCCCCCATCCAAAGATGCTTTCCTGTGGCTGAAGGTCATAGCAATGTTTTGGAGAACTTCAGATTCACCACCATCTGTCATGGCAACCTCTCCATACATGGCTGGATTTATGTGCCTTTTCAGGCAGCATCAATAGAGCTTTGAAAGACCTGTTAGCTTGAGGAGGCTCAGGTAGAAGTCTTGGGGTTTGGAAACTCCAATTATGTTCTGTTACAAGTCTTTCAAAATGATTTACTTGAGGTATATTACAACCGCTTAGCTGGCTGGAAAGGGATTTCATCAAACAAAATTAAAAACAAAATAAACCAAGGAGTAGGAACTGAAGCAGGTCTGCAAGGGGGTAGGCTTGTCAGGGATACACTTTCTTTCCCTTAAATAGTTATCCTCTGTCACAACGCCTTCAGTATTGAAATGCTGCGCAGGGAGAAGGCCATTCAGAGTGTAGTGGAGTTAATAAGCTGCTCAGATCCATACTGGCATGTTGAAGTGGTGCCATTTATTGGAAAATGTTTTCAATAACTCTTTTCTGTTTCATCTTGAAAGAGGGAGGTGATGAAGGATCCAGCCTCAAGGGACACTTCATATTCAGTAATTTGGCCAGATGATAAGCAAATTTCTGCTGCAAGGAGGATAGCTACTGTTTGGTTGGAGTAGGAAAGATATTATCTAAGAATAAGAATAAGTTACTTTGTCCTCAGTATTTAGTTGTAGATGTTAATGGCACTTGAGATTTAGTTGTATGTCACTGTATTTTACAAACAAATAACCCAAACATGGAGAGGAGGATGTAATATGCCATCAGGAGTATACTGATACCTTTAAAACACCAGCAGTTCTTCTTGAGTATTAGACTGAAAGTGAAAATTTTAGAACACAATTCAGCACACAGGTACAAACAATTGGTTTGGATCTTGTAAGCCCTGGTGAATACTGAAGGTCATATTGGGAGGGTGCATTAAGCTTAGTTTTAGAGGAAACTGATAAGAGGTTTGTATGAGTAAATGTGTTAGTAACAGCCTGTTTTTCAACACCAGAAATTTATTTCAAAAGTTCTCAAACCCCAGGTTTTTGGTTGCTGCATTATTTTTAAACCGTTTCTTGATCTCAGTTGACTATGAAGGTATTCTTCTAGTGTTCAGATTTGTTATGAGCTCAAGTTAAAGGCTGAGCTGGCAAGCTCCAAATTGAGCTTTCCTCCTACTTTGTGCTAGGTATTGTCCAGCAAACCAATTTGCTTGATGCTTGTATAGTCAAGAATTCCTGAGTTTTGAGCCTGACTCTGGAAATCAGCTCTATGTTTTAAAATGTAGTCTGTTTGCCTTAAAATAGTGCAGATTCATCTCATAGCCTTGACTACCATGGGATTTAAAAGTGTCTTCTGAACTGGGGCCTGTTGGTGGGGATTTGAATGATTTTCCATGATATGAACCCAAGTAACTCTGAAGTCTGAACAGCACAAACAGATACAAAAAGCCCTAGGATGAAATGGCTGAAGATAAGCTTTGTGATTTTGTTAATTTCTGTTCAAAATTCAAAACTGAAACCAGATGTGCCAGGCAACAGCAGAGACTTTCCTTTTCAAAGGCAGTCTTAAAGAGTTAACGATTAAAGACTAACTCCCAGGCTCTTGTCAATAGTTCCAAAATTAAGTTTGTCATAACACTTATATAATGCTAATGATAAGCTATTTATTGTGTGGAACATGTCAGTTTATTTCTTGTTCTCTTCTTTTGATCTAATACTTCCTGACATGCTGAAATCTCAGTATTCAGGTCTGTGCAGTTACTATCCATGGGAAACCTGTAACGCTGGGGAGGGGAGATGGGCAATGACAGGAGTCGCTGCAGACCTGACTGAGGGGTACAGTAGGCCCTGAAATTAAGTAGCTCTTACGAACTTTGATCTGGTACCACAGTGGAATGTTTGGTGCTAATTTATGCATTAGTTCTGTTGCACAATTCTAGCTTGATGTGAGGCCAGGAGCAGATAATACTAAATGAAGGAATGAGGGGAAAGAAGAGCCTTGGAACAAAGGAATGGCTTCAGGGCAGGAGCAGGCTTTCTCTTCGAGAGGCTGTGGGTGGTGGTGCCTTTTTGTTCAAGTGAAACCAGCATCTGCACAAATAGGCTAGGACTGAATAACAGCAGTTGTGAATGGGGTCATTGCCTTTGTTCAGCACAGTGAGAGGAGCTGCCATTGGAAGAGCTGTCTTTGGTTTACTGGGTGTTTAGAAAGGAAGAAGAAAATTAACCTGGATGCACGACACGAGTTCTATTTTTGGTTTCAGTGAACATTTCACCATTAATTCAAAAGGGTGAAATGCTGATGGGAAGGACTGAGAATTCCTTCATGTGTTGCAGTGTAACTGGTGTGTTTGTGACCAGAGGAACTCCCTCTGCAAAAGTAGGTTAAGGGCCTACAGGCAGAAGGAAAAGATTTGAGCTCACCTGCAAAACTGCCTGCAGGAGTGAGTGGTGTGGGCTGAAAGCCTGATCCTCGGCCAAAGACAGCTCCCCTATGCCAGGGTTGCCCTGGCTGGACCCCACACAGCCACCTGCCTGTGAAGGGGACACCTTGGCTGTGCTGCCTGCAGCAACCCTGAGCATTGGCAGCCAAGCCCTAGGCATGAGGACCTGCCTGGGGACCTAGCATAACTAGCCAGAGTCATGTTGCTGTAGGGGCTTTGCCTTCTTAAAGACTTGCACAAAATCCATTAAAGGCAGGAGAAGTCTTTCTGTTCATCTGAATGAGTGTTGGTTTAGGCTTACAAGACAACCCCAATTTGGTAATATAAATGAGAGGAAGGAAACAATATTAAAAATAAAGTTAGTCCCTGGATTATTTTAGCTATGAAACATATAGATCTGATTAGTATTTTGCTGTTCCCTGCAGAGGAGCTCAAAAGCAAAGTCCTGTTGGAATATGATCATGTCTGCCTACTTCTGACTTGTATACAGCGTTTATGAAGCCACTTACATGATTTAAGTTTATTTTATTCATGCATAAGCAAACAACTCCTCAGAAAAAAAACACTACAGGTTCTGTTAGGAGCTTTTCTAATTTCTAGTAATCCGTGGTTCAGACAAATTTTGTTATATTTTCAAAGCATGCTCAAGCTATGCATACTATTCTCCTTGTTGACTCCCAGGTAGTCATACAGATCAGGACTGCTAAGTTCAAGTAAGCTTCCAGATATTCAGAAGTACTTTGTGCTGCTTTTGCTTAGCAAAGAATGTGCTTACACGTCAGCCTCCTACTCCTTTCCTTGCTCGATTATTTCATGTGCTTGTTTGCTTTCTTAGAGTGAGTAGTGGTATTCTCACAAGTAGTTGTTCCTGTTCCAGGGACAAGATTGGCACACTGGGTGACAATGAATTCTCAGCAGGATCCTCACTACAAGAACACAGGAAGGTTTTGTGCTCACGTGTTCAGTTAGCCTGACACACCTCTGCATTTCTAAGCTGTGAGTATATTTTAAGAGTTAAATTGCATTCAGTATATTCTCTCCAAGAAAAGTAGCTCTATACATTGTAATGACTCAGACTTGAGGTTGCTGATGCGTTGAATCCTGTTCTCTACAATGTGTAATATGACAGCAAAACAGATGCAGAGTGAAAGCATGTCTAGTGGAATGGAGCTTTGCCCCGCCCTCCCCCCCCCCAGTTGCCGTTGATTTCTCAGAGTGGGATAATTCACAGCTAGCAGTTCACAGGCTCCACAGACATTCCTCTTTATTGGAAGAGGAATTGCATTGCTTCCCACTTCTCTTTGCCATAGTCTTAGGGCACTGGCTCTCAAAGTAGCTGTACTACCAAAAGGATGACAAGGAGCAGTCAAGCTGAGCAAACCAGAGCTTGACTGTTCTTCTGGGACTTGATTGAAGCTGTTATTTGCATACTTAATAAAATCTTTGGTAACTCCTTTAAATAATTCTTTTGAGGTCACTGCAAAATGATGATTTCAGAATGTAGCTGTTTGTACCCTCACTGAGCCTAGAAGGAAGGAACTGTTAGGGAAATACTACCACACAGTGCAGTGGAGATACATTTTCTCATTGTGCAGGGAAGTCACAAATGAATGCTGGACAATGATGAGAGTATGTTCTTGCTATCACATTCCTTTTATTTTGTAAATAGCTGAGGGAATATACTCTCATATATGGTGTGTTGTTGAAACACTAATTTAAACTGACAGGGATCTCTGAAGGTTATCTGCTTATAGCAGGACTAACTTTGAAGCTTGATCAGATTGCACTGGGTCTAGTTCTGGCAAGTTTTAAGTACCCTTAAGGTCTGTGCCAATTTTGAGTGCCTTTACTGTGAAATTCTTTTTTGGTATATCTGGTTGTACTTGTCTTTGCTGTGTATTGTCATTATTAACCTTTTGATAGTCTCCTAGAAGCCCCTGGCTTTGACTTCACCATCTCCAGGTAGCCTCCTAACCAAGTGACTCTAGTATGTCAATGTCTTTTCCGTAGTGATAGACACAAACCTGGAGGCAGTACCCCAGCTGAGCTCTTTAAAGTGCTACATAATGGGAATACTCAGTTCCCTTGACCTGCTGCCTATGCTCCTGCTAAGTGTGTAGTTAGCTTCCATTGCCCCAAGGGTGCACTGCTGATTCATCTTCATCTTTTGTTCACTCCCTCTTCCCAGATCAGTAGCTTCTCTCCCTTCTTCCTAAGAACCAGTAACCTAGGAGTGGCCAGACTTATTATGCCTCTTACAATGGACCTCTGGATTGTTGGCATGGCTCTGATTTCTACAAACTCATTTCCAGAGTGAGAAATCTTAGTATGCTGTTGGATTTCTTCAGATTATGTGTCTAGAAGAAGGAAGAACAAATAAAATGCTACCTTTCATCAAGCACATGCAATGCTGTTTGAACACTAGCAGCATTTGAACAACAGAAGTGGCCACTTTCTGCAGTTTAACAGCTTCAATGTTGCTTATGTGAGTTCTTCATGACCCTTATTTTTCACTCACTTTAAAAGAAAAAAACAAAAAGAGAATGCTATAAAGCTATGTTATGGCCTCTGGTGATTTTTTCAAAAGCTTTACACTTCTTCTGTAATACAGGTGGGTTTACAACAGGTCATTAACAACTAACAGGTCATTAACAATCACTATTGAAGTGGCTTTAAGCTGATTTTCTTTCCTAGACCTTTTAGTCAAATGACTGTGGTTAGACCTCCAGGAAATTGTTGTTTTCAGTGTGCCACTTCTTTTTTTCCCTACTCGCTGGGTGCTTAGAATAGAGACCTATTTTGCCAGATGCAGTATTCTAAGATAGAGGAGCATTTAACAAGTGGTACTCCTGTGGTTAAATAAAGTGAAGCATACTCTTTACTCCCACACATTCTATATTTTTTCATTAGGTTTATTCATAATTTTACCATTGACTGAGAAATAACTTTAAGCACTACTCCTCACTGGTCTGGTTCTGGCTTCCTGAGTAGACAGCCTTTGTTTGTTGAGTTTTAGCCATGTTCTAGAACTCTTCTTATCACACATTTAAGAATTCAAAGGCAGGTCTCTAGCCTGAAGGTTTCTGATAACATCCTATTTTCTCTTCTGTTTTTCCTACCTACTATTGCTAACTTTGTGATGATTTTAATACCCTGCCAATAATTTTAGCCAGTATCTTCAGAGAGAGAAGATAGAAGATTGTTTCAGATAAAGAAACCTATCTTTTATGGTAGAGGACATTTTCAATACAGAAACACCTCTGTATTTTATAACCAATTTGTTATTAAAATCTTACTTCACTCAGACTGATATGCTAAAACCTTATTCACTGTTGGCACAGAGCTATTAATATTTGGGGTTTTCCTTGCAAAATTTTAAGTGTATCAAAACCCAGTATCACGGGGGTCTTATCCTTTCAGAGGAGGATACTCCCCTATTGATTTTAGTATCCTTTCAGAGAAGATTTGAAGGTTTGTATACACTTTTATAGCAAAGTGCACCTTCATGATTTGCAATCACCTGTATTCCAAACTTGAGAAGAGTTGTGAATCCTTTGTACTTTGATCAAATCCGTGGCACACAGCTTTGCTGTGAAAGCCTTGTAGTTTCATTTTCTTGGTCTACCTGACAGCAACGCCTTTTGTTTGGTGGCTACAGCCCATTTCTAGAGGCAACTTCTGCTGTAACCCCTGGTAGATGACCTGTCCCTCAGCCTTCCACATCTTCCCATTGCCTTTGAAGGGGATACTTTCTGCCATCTGCAGGCTCAGGCTTCTTCTTAGGCTCCTGTAATACCTGCTAAATACCCTTATGCAGCTAAAATCAGGTTTATAACTTTAAGTCAATCAAATCTGTTAAAAGAAAAAGCAAGTGGATCTTGTAATGCAAAGAAAGACTAAAGCTGGGTTACCAAAGCTACAAAGCTGCTTCATTCTCTGTGCAAATGGCAAGAGACTTGTCAAAGAACTTTTGACTGATGGAGAATGCAGCTCCCACCCAGAGACTGAAATGCCAAAGCCTGGTTCTCTGACAGTCCTATTCTGGAGCTCCTGGAGTACAAGGACTTAGAGAAAAGACTAACTTTTCTCTTGATTCAGCAAAGTCTGAAAAGCATGTAGCTGGCTACATAAACTGTAGGGTTTGGTGGAGAGCTTTGACAGCAAAGCTTTTTGTGTATCCCTGCTCACCACTGTGTTTCCAGGAGGATGCAAGAGTTTACAGGAAGCATCAGAAAGGGATGTTTACTGTCAGACTTGATAAGTTACATGTTCATGGAAGAAGCATGCAGTTAGAGGCAATTGCTCACTGGAAGTGTGCCCCTTTTATGCTTTTATCTTGGCTTTTGTGCTATTTCTGGTACGTGTAAGTTTTTTGTCATGTAATTTGGATTCATGAATTTCACCATATGGGCTTTCTGATTTATTTATGTTGCTGATGATGGTGTGTGATTACTTAACTTCTTTATCTTTTTTTATTCTTTCACTTCATGCCTGGAATTCTGACAAAAATTTAAATAGTGAAGAATGAATTAAGCAAGATGTTTGGCTGTACCAAATGTTGCAGTATCTTTTGAGACTCATAATACTGCATGCATGCTGAACTCAGGCTTTGGTTAGAAATGTGTATGGGTGGCAGAACATACCTATCTGAAGTGCAAAGGACGAGGACTTAAACAGTGTTAAACCTCACGCTTTCCAGAACTAGGGAAGAGTTATAGCTATCTGTATCATTACCTGTCTTCTGCAGAAGATCATAAACTTCTTGGGTTTATTTGAAGTCTTTAAATTTAAAGAGGTTTGTCCCATAAAAGCTAATAGAACCTCTTGACCCAGTAACATATGATGTGTAATATACACACTAAAACAGGCTAGGCTGCCTCCTACAAGCATCACAAATGCACACAGTGTGTTTTTCATATTTGATTGGAGTTTTGTTTTTCAGACCAACATCTAATGAATTCCAGACGTGGGTAAAATGTTCTCAAGTGTGTTTTGTTTTAAGTGCAAGCATTATCTCCTTACTGTGAGGCCTCCATGGTAACCCAGATGACATTTAGAAATGCTTCTCCTGCTCATGTATGTTGAAGATGGCATGTGGAGGAGTAGAGGGGATGATCTGAATTATTTCCAGAGGCTAGTTTGTAGCTGCACCAAGATTTAAAATTGTATCTAACAGTTTGCTAGAAGTGTGTTGTAGAGAAACAAATGTTATAAAAAGTAGTGCTAAACAGCCAGGCCAGGAGCCTTATAAGCCACTTTAGTTATTCTACAAGATGATGAATGCAAAACACATCATTTCTAAGGTAAATGCTATTTTTCAGTGTCCTTAACTGTAATAGGAACATAATGAGAAACAATATTTGGTATAACTTAACTGCATTTTATTAGATGACAAACCTTGAGACAAGGTTCATGGTATGCTCCTACGAGTACCTACCAGCAAACCTCCTGTCTGATTCACTGGTAGACTGATAGATCTTGAAGAAATTTTAGCCACAGACATGATGAGGCTGAAGTTTTGAATGTTAGGTTAAGAAATTCCTTGCTCATACTTTGATGCTTACAATACCTCTTTTCAACTTTCATTCTTTGTGATCTGCACCTCACACAGCAAGCTCTTTGTGCCAGCTGTTTCAGATGCAGTCACCCAGCACCTAATCCCTTGCATGTGGAAGTGGAGAGGTTATAAGGAAGCGAATTACCAGCTGTAGCAGGTAGGACTGATCAGAGTGGACTGGCAAACGCAAAGTACCTAACAACCATAAGGAACACTTAAAAAGAAACAACCAAAGTGACGCTGCACTGGTAGCATTACCTCACAACCTGACAGATTTCTTTCATTGTGGGAGGTTTTTACCCTGTCTTTCTACCCTTGTAACAAATTTAGAGCACACTAAGGAACAAAACAGTTATGAAGCTATAAAAGTATTTGTGTCTTCTCTGACATAAGAGTCCATCACCTTTCTGGAGATGTTATACAACTGTGGTGACCAAATCACTTGACAGGTTTATGAAATAAGTCAACTTCAGTAATACGTTTCCTCATACCACCCTGAGACATGATTTGGAATCTCCTTATTAATATTGTGGGTCCAACAAAAATAGCTTATGTTCCTGTACTTGACCAGCTGTCCAGGAAGGAAACAAAAGATGCAACAGACAAGTGGTTTGAAGGTGCTCAAAGGTAGTTATAGAGCAGGTTGTTGCTTGTATGATGCGACTGTATACGTAGGAGAAGTGTGTAGGAACAACATACTACCAGTGAGCTTGTGATCAAGTGGCAATTTGAAAGGATATTTCTGCTTGCTGCTGCAGCTACAACCACAGGTTTGTGAGAAAGCCATTAAGGACTGAGTCTTAAACCAGCAGAGTGACTCTGCTATAGAATATAGCTGTCCACCAGCATATTTGTGTGGGAGCCTAGGTATGTACTTGCACTGGCTGAGACAGTATTACCTGAGACAGTGTCATGTCCTCCTGTAGATACATGGTGTTGTTATCCCCTCACGTGTTTACAAGATACTTTGTTTTCATTGTCCCCTTCCATGTGAGGACCAGAGCCTGATGAAGGTCAGAGCAGATCTGTCTAAATGGGATACTGCAGTAAAAGATCTGGCCTCTAGCTCTCATGCAGTGCCAGTGTTACCCACAGTGGGACTGACACTGTGCAGTTCCCCAAAGAAAGCTGCTGCCGCTGGCTACTGGTAATGACCACATCCAACAACACAAAAAAGGTTTCCTAATGCCAATATCAAGGGAATTGGTCTGATAGACAAACACAGCTCCTTATATTTTCTTTCTAGAATTTGCTATTCTTCCTCCTGTGTATTTTAGCTGCACTCAGGAAGTATTACACACAGTACAGAATTCTTACTACTGTTATTTATGCTTATTTATTCCTTGCAGATTTTAAATTGAGACCTCAATTAAAATCTATGAGTTTTGAGTTTGTTTTTTTCATCACTGCTGTTTTTAGGGGCCTAATGGACTCCTACATGTCCAATAAAACTTCATCTCTTGCAAGGAGCAGGTCTCCATATTGAAAATAGTAATGGTTTACACTTGCTTAGCTGCTTTAATATTAAACTTTGCAGTACTTTACAGGTACCTAGAGCGTAGGCAAGGATGGGTAAATTGACAAACAGTGGAAGCATGGTTCCCCTAAATTCATAATGGGATTAGGCCTGCTCTGTGATTTTATTTTTTTTTTTAGCCCCTTTATAGAGTTCTAGGCAATGTAGAGTTCTCCTGTTCAGTGCCTTGTTCTTCTAGCACAAATTAGAGAGCACTGCTCTACACATTACAAAGGTGATCATTGCCTTTGTGAAAGACTCACTTATAACCACAGTATTTCCTTCATCTCTCCTTCATTGATCCCTTTGACTTTCTAAGTTTAGCTTCATGTTTCTTCTATGGTCCCAGAATAATAAAGATCCTTACTGCCAAACTGCTCTTTTTTCTCAAATCGTATGTAGATCCTTTTTCTTGGCATAATCAGTGTTCTCTATATCTAGTGTCCTCCTTGCCAAATTTCTGTGCTGCATTTGCTTACAAGGAATTATTAAAGCTACAACTCATTATGACTTGTCTGTTTATGGTGTAAGGAAATCACATGTAAAACCATGTGGAGTGTGTTGTGTGCATATATACAGACATATGCACACATTTACACATACTGAATGTGTAAGAAATATAAAAATAATAGCTGCTGAATGCTGAGTCCTTAGAGTAATTCTTCATTCCTCTGCGTTTCTCAATACCGTTACTTGAGCTGAAATAAGATGTGAGGAAGGTGAGGGTTGACTTTCTTCCTCAGAATTAGAATATTATCCTTCCTTTTTCACCACATTTTTAACAAAATATGTCAGCAATGTGAAAGGCAAAACACTTGCACCAATCGGAGAAGTGTCAAAAAACCAAGTTCACTCCTAGTTTATGAAACATGCTTCAGTGGAACAACAGATTTAGAACTAATGACTCTGTTCTTGATCTATTCTTGACCTATCAATAAAATCTAAACCCACCACATTGCTGTTTAGGGGTGGGTTGAAGATACTATGTCATTTTCACTGAAAATTAAAAGCAACAAAAGCATAGAATTGTTTCAGGTCCGTGAATGAAGGTCAATTTGTGCTTTGCATTGGATGCATATCTGTATTTTCTAAGGTGTCAGAAGAGAAAGGGTCATACTCAATGCATCATGCAAATAAAGATCTGTGACTGTTTCCATTCTCATTGCAAGGTTTATAATTCATTTTTGACTTAGGTTGCAGTTTGCTTAAAACAAAGGAAAAAAATCTTCTCAATCATCTTCCTGATGTTCTCCGTTAGACATATTGTGCATCAGTTTAGTCTTCAAATTGGCAATAAATTTGAAGATAAATTTTGTCAGCCATCAGCAGCTGTAGATTTTTACTAGGACAAGAACACACCCTGGAATTTCCAAGAGAATTCTATTCTGGATTCAATTTCTGTTTCAGAAAATAATATTAATCGATTCTACCATATTAAAAACCAGGTCTAAAATAAAAATGGTGGCTGGTAGCAATTCCTAAACAAGCTCCCCTACCAAGTTCACCCTGAACTTTGAGATTCATTTATTTGTTTTTAATACCTTAAATCTTCAGAATGTGGAGGTAGTTTCAAAGCTTTCTCTCTGAGAGGATTCAGGACATAGAAGTTGTGTAATTCCACTGCTCAGTTGTACTTCATAACAAGCAGGACTAATACTTGCATGTACTTGGATTATCTTGTTGGTTGTAGTAAAGCTGAATAGGATGAGCACAAGTGTTACACATTTTATTTGCAAATGGCAGGCAGGTTTTCTGAAGCCAAATCCTGCTGAAACAAATAATATTACTGAAACTAATGAATGACTAGAATAAGTGAACTGTGCAGGCAGCTGATTTAACTGCTACTGAAAGGCTTTGCAAATACACAGTAGAAATTTGTTTGTATGGTAAGTACAAAATCAATATAATACAATCTTAAACATGAAATAACTCATCTGTTGTTAAAAATTTGTGTCAGGTCTGCTCAGATCCATAAGTAAAGTTTAGATCTGGTGGAAATGGATATGCAATTGCTAAAGATTATATTTGAATAAATATCCCTAGACTTAAATGTCTGCAATTTGATTAATCTAGCCAGATCTGTGGTAAATATGAGCTGTAAGATGCAGTCTGCTGCTTGCAAATATCTGGTAATTCTAGGGCCAGTCTTATACATATATATATATCTATATATATATATCTCAGAATAGAAAAGGAATCTTGGGATATTTCAAGTTGCAGTCTTTGATTCATATTTGATCTAAAACTAGAGGGATTTATGTTTTTTAATTAAATGAGAAGAATTTCAGTCCTTCAGTGACTGAATTTTAAGCTCCTTTTTGGAGAGAACAATCTTCCTTTCTGTCTTCGTGGCAGTGTTTACTTCAGTGGGACTCTGCCTCAGCCTAGAAGGCATAGTCGTGATACAAATTTCTGCGGTGTTTTTGGTGAAGATTATTCATAATGCCTGTGTTCCAGAACTGCTAAGCATTTCAATAACTTATTAATAATGCTGTTTTACCCCCTACAGGACATACCAAAAATCCCAAGTACTGTGTTGCATGAATCTTTCTTAATTAAACAAGGACAGATAGTCCTGTGATTAACTCATAGCCAGAAAATCAGCTGATTTGTTTTAAAAGCAGAGATATACAAATACAGCTACTCTCTAAATACAGCTTCCTCATACTTGCTAAGATATATGCTCTTCTATTTTTTTTGTGTTCCTTTTGTTAACTTTTAGGAGCACTCTAGCCACATCAGTGACAGAGCAGACATCAGGCAGCTATCCATTAGAGTCACATCTGGTAGGGTTGACTGACACTCAGTAGAGCTGATTAACCACAGAATAACATGCCAGAAATGTAACAGGAGAAGTCACTTCTGCCTGATACCAATCAATCACTCACTCTCTGCAAGTACAAATGCACATTCACAGTGGAATGAATTTGACCCACACTCTTATCAGAGTAATAGTGAGAAACTGTTGCCAGACTTTTAGACGGGAAAAATGAAGTACAAGCCAAATGCCAGAAAGCAGATTCACAGATGGGAATACATGTTGTTAAATGGCACCGTGGCATATGACCACAAGAATCAGACAGTTCTCCATATTGTAGGAGATGTGTTCAATATGATGATTGCCAGGACTTGAAATACAGAGCTGAAATATGTAAAATAATATAGCAAAATCTTGGTGCAGTATTTTGACAGCTCTCTGCTTTAAAGATCACTTTTTGTCAATGCAAGAGAGAAAATAATCTAATCCTTAGAGCAAAAAGCAAGGGTCTTAGAAAGTGAGAGCTGCTTTTTGGCCTACATTATGCAAGTTAAGCATGTGCTAGATCTTCTGCTGATGTTCTTGTTGACTCAGAATGTATTTTAAGTTCCGTTCTGTGAAACATGCTTATGTGGTCTCAAGCAGTGTCTTTATCCTTGTGACTTCAGTATTTCAGCTCTCAAGCTGTCTGAAAATAAGGCAGCTCAGATTCCACCTTGCTAGCCAGGCACGGTCAAGGGAATAGAACTTTCCTACTCCTGCAGCTCAAGGCATCACTGACTTTGGTTGCAGTTTCTTTGCATTCAGCATATTGGTGGGTCCTAGACACCATGCTGCGATGTGGAGATAATCTGAGATGGGACTATACAGACAGTTCTACAAGCCTCTTACAAGGTGCAATAGTAGATATAACATTCTCCTCTGTCTCCAGTGCAGGCCCTGGCAGGACAGAGTCCAAAATCTAACAAACATTTCAATAGCATTTGTCAGAGAGAATGTACAAAGCAAAGAATTCCCTTGGCCACCTTCTCCATTCTGCCAAACAGAACCTCTACTGCCTTTGGCTGTCAGGTTTTTAGATTTTTGCGTACCAGAAAGGAAAATTTCCGAGCTTGTAGTTGTTGAGACAGCCATACACGCCACCAAATTTTAACACTTGCGTTGTACAGTAACTCTTACAGACTTCTCTGTTCTAGCCTATTAAACCTACTGCAGCAAAAATTGCTATACTGCAGCCCCTAGATCTGCCTATATACATGTGTGTATATATATATATATGCTAGACTGGTGTAAATCTGGACCAACACAAAGTAGGGATGGTTTGAATGGGAGTAACAACTGAGAACAGAACAGGTTTTACTTTGGCAAAAATCAGTCTATCTAGAAAAGAAAATACCCATTACATATAATTATTTCCTGAAACAAAAAAATGATTTGGTATCCAAGTGTAGAGCTTACATAGTATTTCACAAGAAATGACTGTGCAATAATCTTTTTTAAAGAAGATAGCTTTCTGAAAGCAAGCCATATGCATAATGCCCCCTAATAAGAGATGAATCTGATTGAAAATAACTGTGCAGATAATCTCATTCCATTTTTAAAAGCACTAAGCTCTGCGTGATTGGCACAATTGCATTAATAATTTATAGCCACTGGGAATTGTTGGTTTCTGCCTTTTTTGGGAGTGTGAATCACGAATGATTGCTCATTTTAACAATATTGAAAAAGATTGGAGAAGTAGAGCTGAAGGGAGGAAATGTGCTGACAGAATGTGCAGTAATTGTGTTGGCCAGCCTGGTTGCTGGAACTGGCTATCAACTAGCGAGAATCCTTATACGAGGAAAACATCATCCCTGGAAGCAGTCCCCAGTGGCTGCTATTGTCTGAGAATGCCGAAACCTCCCCATTTTGTTTATATTTTAGAGGTGGTATAAAATAAATTCCAAATGTGCAACTAAGCTTTGTTTTGTTTGTTACAGTGTCAGAAAGCTTTAACGCTTAAGCTGTCGCTGCTGTTCTGACAGAGCAAAGTAGGACAATCAGAAATGATGCATGAAAGGAGCTCTCTGTGCTTGACTTCACTGTTTTCAGCATGTGATGGTGTATATTTGCTTATTGAACTTGTTTCTGTGGGAATTGAAGGCAGCATGTTTTGCAGAAGGGCCAGGCCTTTGACAGAAGATCGACTACTTTTCTTACTATTTGAGACACATGCTTGGCACACTTCTGTAGTTTCCAAAGTGTGCATATTTCCTGTACTGTGTCATATGACACAGCTGTTTTCTTTAGTGTTAAAATGCAAATGATGTGTTGGAAAATTCATCCTTCATCCATACAGACACAGAACCAAGATACCCAGATCTTGAAAAGGAATAGTTGGTGGCTTCTTAGCTATACAAAGATTCAATCCATATTCCTAAACCTCTGTAAATGTATAGCATTGTCAGCAGAAGAATCACTTGGAATGTCAAAGGTGTCACTTGTTTCCTTTTGTTTAACCAAACTATATTAGTAGCATTTACTGTCCCACTTCCAAATTGGTTTTTGAAAGACTGTCTCTCTGTCTGTTCACTGAGGATGATATTGTGCCTGAGGAAGAAGTTCTGTTTAATGTACTTGGTTCACATTTCTAAGGAGGAGAACAGAAAATTTCTTCTGTATTCTGGTGCAGGAGGAATGCTCTTAGGAAAGGCCTACAGTCAGCTCATCCCTAGGAGAAAGACCTGTATGGAAAGAGTCCCTCACACACTGTGCTTTATGATTTTCATCTTGCTTGTTTTCCCTCACAGCTGTCTGTGCTGCCTTCTCCATTTCTTTTTTCTCATCTTTCAATGGATGTGAACCTTGGGACAGTTTTTCCTCAGCAGTGCAAAACAACTGTGACAGTCACAAAACTCTAATTTCTATTAACATAGTGTTAACATGAAAAGGTAGATTAAGGCTCTCTTATCTCCAGCTTCCCCAGCCCTACTGCAGTTCCTCCCAGTCCTGTCAGCTTTCAGGAGCTGCCACGCACACAGTTCCCAGAGGCTCTGCCCTTCCCAGCAGGGATGCCAGGGCTGGGATGTCCTTGGTGGTAGCTGGCTTCAGGTCACAGATGTACATGGTCGAGCCTCACAAGTCAATCTTCTCAGCTTGGCAGAAAGCAGCAAACCACCTTTTCCGATTGTCACCGTTTCTTTGTTTCCTTGCCTAGGGACTCCCGGCAGAGGAGACTGACAAAGCAGTTCCCTCCTCCTCGGTCCTGCCTGGGTTCTTCAGCACAAGGATGGCTGATTCCCATCCATCTTGCAGATAACCTGTCTCCCCTGGAGAATCTTACTTTCTTTTGTTTCCCTTCTCTTTCTTTTTTAAGCTCAGAATGTGCTTTCCTTTTAGGGCATGCTGGGGTACGCTTGTGACTTTCGCAACGGAAATTTGCCTGTTACTTAAGAGCTCCAGCAAATCAAGAGGGTGGTAACAATTTACATGACTTCAGGGTTGTAAAATCCTGATGGGATCCTTTCAGCCAGCTTCTCTTCAGCTGGCTGCAAGAACTTCTGAAGATAAATGCTACAATTTTCAAAGGACCTTAAGGGAGTAGGTGCCTGATGTCCTTTGATTCTTTAGAGAATCTGATTTTTTTTAAGCTTTTGTAGCATTAAAATATAATGTCTTCCTCCCTTCTTTCTTCAGAAAAGGGAAGACTTTGTTTACTGAAAAGAAACTTCAAAAGCACATTGTGTGTGAAGTTGTTTTCTTGTTCTTAATAGCTACGGATTTTACAGTTCTTTATTAAGTCTAACTATTGATTTGAAGGAAGTGCATGGAGGCACTCACTGAACAGATTGAACAGATAATCCTATTACATTCAATCTGATTGCAGGAGTTAGTGTAATTTTATTTTTGTAAGGGAAGGTGTAAGGCTTTTATACTTATGCAGGTATATCTGAGAGTAAAACAGCCTGCAGTAGTTAGATAAAGGAGGCAATAATAAGAAACTGGAGCTTCCTGTTAATAATTTCTTGAGCTATTTTTGGTGTGATTGTTTATGAGGAAATTAGGAATATCTTAACCATTAAAGATTAACAAAATACAGACCTATGTCCTATAAAAAATAAATAAGAGAACAAAAGATATATATGTGTCTTACACAGTATATACTTCTAAGCCAATCGCTATGCAGAACTGTCCTTCTTGCCACTGCGTAACTGATTATGATGTGATAAAGCTTAATTCCCACTGGATCTTCTGGGCTTATTCTGTGCTTCCTGGGGTCAGGGAATTCTGCCTAGCAGCAATGGCTGTTTCTGGCCTTTACTTGTTTTTCCAACAATGTCTCATCTGTGATCTGCTCTCTGGATTCACGTCACTGTTGTATGTTTGTTAGTAGTTTTTAAAACAAAAGCGCCAAATCACTGCAGCAAACCCCAGAAGTGTCTGTGGAAATTGGGTGAGCAGGCTTATACTTACTGTTATAGACTCTTACCTCATTTTCAGGTTAGTTCTGTTAAATAAGTCTGAAAGTGAAGGGATAGAGATACTCCTTAGTGTTCTGAAGTCAGAACCTGATCTGTAACGGTGAGTTACAGACTGTTAAACATTTGTCATTTAGTTTTTCCTGAGTAACATGTCAGTAACCCTAAAATACAAAAAGTAAGATACTTTCTGCCACAGTTTTAGAATTCTTTAGCTATTCTCCTGTTTCTCTCTCCAAGTATCCAGTGATTTAATTCAGATCCAGAATAGCACAGTGGCTTTTGTTAGCACGTTGAATACAATGTAAATTGTTTAAAGGCTAATGTAAAATTTTCCTGTAGAGCAAGGTTTAACAGTCTAGATAAATGACAAGAATTTGTCCACAATGCAATGTGAATACAACATTTATAAACTGTAGTATATTTTGTATAGAGTTTTAATCTCTTTCAGTGTAATTTTGATTTCTTTGTCCAGGGTATGTATTTCAGAAATCACCAAATTACTTAGCATAGTTAGTGATGTGCATTTCATTAGCCACAAGTGAAAACCTGAAAGACAAGAAGAATCAAAGGACAGCAAAACATATTTAAGTGAAAGGCAAGGAGAACAATGATTTATCATAGGAACTGCAAGTGTTGATTTTCCAAATAAGAGGGGAACAATTGATGATGCTACTGTGCTTTTGAAACAAAGAGATGTAACAAGCATAAGCAAGTGTCTCATTCTTCTTGATGCTGGCTCAGAATAATTTCTCTGCTTTAAAGTGAAAAAGAGATCATATATCCCACACTGAGTTAACAAGCCTTTACTCAAGGTGTTTTCATTATTGCTATTATGTTATAGGCAGGCAATTATATTGAGTATAAAACCTTTTACATTTCACTAATTACATTTTTAGTAACAGGTCGTGAACAAATTAATCACCTCTTTGGAGAGTGTTCATTAAAATTGTCTTTTTTAGTCTTTCTCTGAGGCTTTCCAAGTTTATGTAAACAATGATTACAGCTCACAACCTCACATTCTGCTCCCATGGAGTAACACCTTTCCACAGTGATGCAGTGGGATTGTTTATGCTATACCGTGGGAGTTAACATAAAACACTATGGGCTCTATACCAGCCTGAACTGCTTCAGTGATATGAGTGCTTAGGGTCTTTAGAGCATTTATTCCATCAGCTCATCCTCTTAATTTCAAAGAAAAGAGATCTTTGGGTCACTCTTGACTGTAAGGTTGTAGCCAGACGATGTTAAAGGTCTGCAGGTCTGCTAGCTGTGTTCCCCTATGCTCATCTTTTTCATTCCTGTTTTTTTGAACCTACTTATTCCTTTTGCTTCCACAATTTCTAACAGTCATGAGATCCACAATCTGTGTGTTGTTTGAAGAGTGGATTTGGCTTTTTATTGAATATTCTGCTTCATAATTTCAATGGGTGTATCCTAGTTCTCATAGTGCCTGAAATGGAGAATTCTTGCTTTTCACAGTGTTAAAGATATTAGATCTGACTTTTGAGGAGCTGCTTCAAGAGATGAAGCTCACAAAAACTTTTTTTTTTTTAAAGAAAAAGTGTATTAAAAAGTGGTATCCAGGTGAGATTATTTAGCATTGCAAGTCCTTATGCAGCTTTTAGGAGAACCACTTACTAGCTAAACAGAGCACAGCAGCTCCTGGGGAGCCATTGCAGTCTATCAGGTAACTCTGTAATTAGTATCCAGTTGATCTGAAGTATGGTGCTGTCATTATATTGATACAGACATAGACATTACACAGTATCACTGCCTGGGCACAGCAGGCACTACACAGACTCTAATAACTCAGCCACTTAATTTTTTTTAAAGCCCAGTAAGTTTTGTTTCAGAGTTAAAATATAAAATCATAATTGCAACCACATGATTAATTTCCACTTAAGCATAAAACAGATGAGACATTTCTATTTTTTTTCTGATTTCTGTGCTTTGACAACAGTCTTTTTTCTTTTTAAAGAACTCAGAAGCTTTCTTTTTGTTCTTTGTTTTTTAGGCAAATAGGTTGTGTGGTGACATGAAACTGGTAAGAACAGAAAAAAAACCAGGAAAGACTGACAGTAGTTTTGTGAAAATAAATAATAAAAAAGTGGTTTAGATTTAGTGCAGCTGAGTGGAATGCCACTTCATTGTGTTTGAATTTCAACATTTAGTTCTCAAAATAGCAGAGATTCATGCACTTTTTTGGTAAGTGGAGGTCCCATATTTTGACATAAATGTTTAAATACATAGCCATGACAAAAATAAAATCGTGTCTCAACTTGTATCTCCTAGACTTCCATCATATTCAATAAAATTTAGGATAATTACACCAAGGTGGATTTGGCAGTATAATTGAAATTCACAGAATCATTGAGGTTGGAAGGGACCTCTAAGATCATCAAGTCCAACCTTCAACCTGTCACCACCATGCCACTAAACCATGTCCCTAAGGACCACATCTAGATGCTTTTTGAACACCTCCAGGGATGGTGATTCCACCACTGCCCTGGGCAGCCTGGGCCAATGCCTAACAACTCTTTCTGGGAAGAAATTTTCCCTAATACCCAATCTAAATCTCCCCTGGTGCAATTTGAGGCCACTTCCTCATGTCCTCTCACTGGTAACCGAGGACAAGAGACCAACTCCCACCTCCCTTCAGGTAGATGTAGAGACAAGGTCTCCCCTGAGCCTCCTCTTCTTCAGACTAAACACCCCCAGTTCCCTCAGCTGCTCCTCGCAAGGCTTATTCTCCTGACCCATCAGCAGCCTCATTGCCTTTCTCTGGACAGACTCCAATGCCTCAACGTCTTTCTGGTAGTGAGAGGCCCAAAACTGAACCCAGTACTCAAGGTGCAGCCTCACCAGTGCCTAGTACAGGGGACGATCACCTCCCTAGTCCTACTGGCCACACCATTCCTAACCCAGGCCAGGATGCTGTTGGCCTTCTTGGCCACCTGGGCACACTGCTGGCTCATCTTCAGCTGGCTGTGACCAGCACCTTCAGGTCCTTTTCTGCCAGACAGCTTTCCAGCCCCTCTGCCCCAAGCATATAGACTTGCATGGGACTGTCATGACCAAAATGCAGGACCCAGCCTTTGGCCTTGTTAAACCTCATCCCACTGGCCTTTGCCCACTGGTCCAGCCTACCCAGGTCCCTCTGGGGAGCCTTCCTACTCTTAGCCATATCAACACCTCCTCAGGCATACGAATGCGGTGAAGTTTCTGCAGACAGGAGCAAATGCACAAATCAGTTCCTTTGGATAACCTCTCCACCTGATTACCAGTTGTTGCATTTGCAAGTCATTTGATCTTCTTTTGAATACTCACTTAAGCCTTCATGATGAAACTAAACATTACTTTTTCATACACTTGAGTAGAGCTGTGAGATATGAAAAGCAAAGCTCCAGGTTCTGACAGTGTGTTGTCTGATACTTAGAAAATGGATGCTGTCTGCAGATGCAAATGCAGGCAATTGGTCTCTTTTGTCATTTTTCCATGGCCTCCCTATACCACAGCCAGGGTAAGAATCAAACAGATTTCTTAATGGGCCAACATCAATAATAAACTGTTCTCATTTGCCTGATGTCATTGAAAGGAACAATGTGAACAAAGAGTGAAGACTATTACATGGGGTATTTCAGTCTGATCCATTTTCAAACAGAGCTACAAAAGCTGTGAACTGTTAGGTACATACAGGGTTGATTGATCTTGCTTTAAAACCACATTTAAAGGGAAAACTTGCCTTAAAAATAAGCCAGCTCAGGCACTCTGGTGTACCTAGCAGAAGTAAACTAATCAGAAATGCGAGTGCTTATGGAAGAGGACCTCAAGACCAGTCTTGTGACTGTGGCCATAGGCTGGAGCTAGCAAGTCCTGATATATAATTAGTTTTCATTTTCTTTGTAGAATGGAGAATAATATGGGCAATTGTGAAATATTTTGAAACAAATGGAGACAAGTCTGAGTCAGCCAAGCCTGGCTGACCTGTACATGGTCTTTTCAGTAAAAAAGTGAAATTCAAACTGAAGTATTCACCCAGCTCTGAAATGGAGGGCATCTGCTAATTCAGTCTTTAGCTTTTTCACCAGTCCCTTATATGGCTGGGGGAAACATGCCTAACCTCCTCTTGTCCTTGTCCCCCACCTGCAAATGGCATTTATAAAAGGTAAAGAAAGCCTTGTCTAAGAAAGCAGAGGCTCTTCCTTATGCAGTACATCAGGACGATGGGCTCTACCTTTACAGAACTGCAATACGATGGGGATTCTTTTTAAGCTATTGGTCTTAGCACTGAGTAGGATCAGTGAATATAAAACCTCTGAGAAACAGAAGCCTCATTCTAACATGGTGAAATGCCTTACTAGCAAATCCTGTGGATTAATTCATCGCCCACAGCCTTTCCAGGTGGATGTTTATTCACAAACTTTGATTTTCATCATAGATTTAACTTTCTCCTGAAGGAAACTCAGAGAAATACATTTTGCTAAAGTGTACTGAGCACAACTGCAGAGCATAATTACAGTGAGCAAATAATGGAAGAGACCAAAAACTAGAGATCAGAAGATCCAAAACATCCACACAAGAAGAAAAATTACCTTTGATTTGGTACATACGTTGCCTGGTAACACTGGGATTAAGACTTCATCCAGTAGTGTAGGATCATGTTGAAGATGGAAACTTCACAATAATTTAATCTCTCATCCTCTGTTGACAGGCTGTCTGTAGAACACCTCCTGTTGCCATTTTAGAATACTGCAAATGATAAAAACAGTGTTCCAATAATGACTTACAAGTTCTATCAGTGATATGAACAATTTAGCAAACAACCCTGGGCTGCATTATCATCCTTTACCAACCACAGTCAGACTGATGGTCTAAGTCACAAAACTGTTTTTGTCAGTGTAAAGAATAAAGTATGAAAATCAAAAAGTGCAGTAAAAGGTGAAAACAGCTTAATGAGAAGCTGATCTGTAGTTACTGCTCTAACTCCACTGAGATTTACAAACATTCTGTTGTTTCTATAAATCTCTTTCCTTCTGCCTGCTCCAAATCGTGCTCTCTTACTCTAGAAAGTAAACTGGAGATGAATTTGCATGGTCACGTGCTGATACTTTATCAGGAATTTAATTTTATATTATCTAGGTGCTGAACTCTTGTGATACTTATAATAAAGATCTAAGATTTTTTTTAATAGGCACAATAACAGAAGCAAATATTGTCATATTATTAAACTGGTATGTACAACAATATATTTTGTAGCTTACCTTAGACCATCTGGGTTCCCAGGCAAGTAAGGGCCAAGAAAGAGAAAAGCTACAGAGCAGCCAGGGAGGTTAAATAGCACAGCTACTCCAGAAAGTTGATTCTTGTCTCAAGAAAGCTCCCATCTGTCAGAAAAACTTTTAAGTATCTCTCTTTATATATATTTTCCCAAAGATGTCTCTAATGTTCTGGTCTGAAAATCTTATGCATTTGCAGTCACTCTTTTGCACATAACTTTATAGTTCACTGTGTTAAAAGTAAGTTTTGTGCTTTGACTTCTTCCCATGAAGTAGGTATTTTATAAGACAATTGCTACTTTAGTGTATCAGCAATAAATAAAGCTTCAAGTCAGGATAGAAAGGAAGTATTACTACATAGCTTCAACCATATAATATATACATAATATGTTCATAAAAGGGTTTATGTACTTTTGAGTTTCACATTTTCCTCTTGCATATTTGTAAGGGATCCAGGTATAATATCAGGAATCTCTTAATCAGAAGGCAAATTCAGACATCTTTAAATCTCTCCAAGATAGACAGCACTTGTGAAGAAATGTGATTTTCTTTTTAGCTAAATTTTCACATCCCTGTTTTTGCTTTTCCTTTCCCTCTGCCTAGCTATGGGGAATTCCATTGGCAGTTGGTCAATTTTCTGTTGAAGGAGAAAAAAGTGGTAAAAAGTTAGTGCATTTTCATAGTTTAAATTCTTTCAGTTTTAGTGTGCACAAGCAGAAGTTCTTATAAATAGCCTGCAGTCAATCTCATTTTTAACTGTACCAGCCTAGACATCAGCAGTACTTTTCTAGAAGGCACTGTGCTGTGAGAGCTTGCTATCATTACAGAGAGCCTTGCTCACCTACTGCAAGGGCATCACAAAATTATCAATACATCCTTCTTCAAAGTGAAGCTGTGGCTTTATCAGGTGATCATTAGTACTTTCCTCAGGGCTCTAGGTTCAGCTGGATCCAGAGTCATGGTCCAAGTCAGGTGTACAACTCAGCAAAACTGAGCATGAACTTTACACTTGCTTTAGTTCTGCCTTAGGATAGATGATCCTCTCCTGCTAGTGTTCCACAGGAAAACACATTATTTAGGTTGAAAGGTTGTGTTTTGATTATATAAATGGTTGATGCTGTGAAATGGTTGCACCTGTGAAAGCACCAGCAACTGGGTAAAATAGGCCCTAGAGTGAGTGTGGGTCAGCCTGCCCTTCTCCCTGTCTCTCATGGAACAAGACAGGTATGTTCTGTCAGGACTTTGGCAGCCTACAGTTCTGGCACAGGGAAGTGCTTTTTTTTGTTTGTTTTTTTCTTTTCTTCCATCAGGCTAACTGTTTCCTGGAATGAAAGCAATTGTGATTTGGATTCACTCTGTTGAGGAAGGAATGGGGAGGGGCTGGACTAGATCAAGAGGATGGCTGTCTTCAGCCAAGACTGGCCGTGTAGGAGTAATAGAGGTGAATCACACTACTAGATGACAAGGAGAATAGGAATAGATATCATTGGGGTAATTAGCAAGGACTTCCAGGCTCCTGGGAATTGTTTGTGAATATATTCTGCAGAATAGAACATTGAACAATTAGTGCTTGAAGCTGAATGCATTACAAAACACCAGATTAACTGATCCAGCCTATGCTCATGTAATTGTTTTTCACGATAGCTTCTAAAGGTACAGATGATTCCAAAGGCTCCTGAGAATTTGCAAGTGTGAAAAGCTACTTAGGAGGCTAATGAGAGAGGTTAGATTGTAATTTCCCAAAGCTAGATATGGGAGCATGCTTCTGAACAGGGACTTAGCTTAGTATTATTTATTTCAAAGATCTTTTGAGGCAGTTTGACCCTTGTTTTTATCACTTGCACTTCATGTTTACTGAATAACCATTCTTTCATAAAAATCTTCTACTGAATGACTGCAGAAATGTGGGTTCAGGTTTGTATTCTGTGGCTCTAATTCAAGATGATATGTTCCAGTAGAGTTAGAACAGGGATGTATTTGTTCTCCTGTGTCCGTTTCTGTCTCTAGTCCTTATGCTTTTCTGTATAGGAACTCTAAATCCATGATTAAATGTTATGTATTAGGCCCTTTTCTTTGAGAGCTGTTTCAGAGAACAAATATGTGAACAGACTGGTAAAGGAATATTCAACCTTTACTTTCAATTGATCAGACTTCAAATCATTACTACTTTTCATTTGGTCTTTTTCCTCATTTCTTTAAAATCAGTCTGTACTCAAAGGACAGTTTATAAACCAAATACAAACTAGGGATCTTCTCTCAGCTCTGAACCTTAGTTTTATTTGGTGAACCTCACAAGCACTGTCATATGTCTAGCACAGAATCTTTAGAGAATGCCTGCTGTGGAAATAGATTGGCTCCCTTGCTGACTGGGCCCTTTAACATAGGATGGAAACAGAGGCAAAGTGAGAGGGTGGATTGCTGACACCTTTAGAGAGAGAGGTTTTCTTTCCTTAACTTACTATGTTTTTCTTGAACATTACATATTGCTTTAAATATATTACTTGAGTTAGATTAGGACTAGGGTTATTTTACATGGGATATGTATGCATCCAAAAGGGGAAAAGCTGATTATTTGGGTTTTGAGGTAGTTGTGGAAACCCAGTGCTATCGTTACTACAAGTGCATATGAAATTTATCTTGTTTGATGTTTTCCCCCCAAACACTGTTAGCCACAGAACTGGCAAGAATTATTTGTGGTTTGTAGAGGCTGAGAGAAAACTGGAAGTCAAATACCTACCTTGCACTAAATATAGATGAATAATAAGAAACTGAGGCAAATTTAACTTTCACTCACAGCTTGAGTACCTTGTCCTTTGTGACCCCAATAAAAGACGTTGTCATAGTGGAGCCAGTTTGTCTGGGAACTATGAAGATGATTAGGGAGCTGGAGAACAATGTACCAGAAGACTGAGACCAGCATGTGTTCAGCCTTAGAAAGAGAGATCCAAGGCAGAGGAGGGGTGGGGGGAATGTCATTACTGGCTTCAGTTGCCTAGTGGGAGGTTACAGACAGGGCAGGGCCAGTCTGGTCTAGAGGTGCGCAGCAAAAGGACTGAGGCCAGCAGAAACAAGATGCTGTAAGGACAAATCCAACTAGATACAGTATAGAAGAGTTTTCTTGGTGAGGGCAGTGCAAGATTGGCACAGGTTGCTCAGAGATAGTGGAATCTCCATCTGGGGTGAATAATCAAACAGTGATGATCAAATTCATTTAACTTTCAAGTTGACCTTGCTGTGAGTGAGGCTGGAAGGGATAACTTCCAGAGATCTCCTCCAATCTGAATTATTTTATTGATTTCAGCTGTAGGTTTCTTAGTGTGTACACAGGGAGTGTAAAGTCACAGCTTTGGAGGCTACCCAAGCAAGAAGGACAAAGTACCCTGAGAAAAAAGAATGACAAAGCAAAAGAATGAAATCTGTTTACCCTCTGGAAGAACATCTCCCTTACTAATTCTGTCTTGAGTTGTCAAACGTTGTTTGCAGATAATAAGGGTTCTTTAAAAGCTTCATACAAAGCAAGACATCTGAAAGTGTTTGATTTTTGCCTTGATGTAAGACACGAACTGTTAGAAAACTTTTCATGTCCTTTAAATATTGTAGCATGCAGGGGATTGTTCCTGAAGCTCTGTAACACTTGAAACTGTAAGATCACACAGCCTCACAGGATAAATGCCAGTACAAGGAGGAAAATGCTATGTTGTTTATGTTGTTTTATACCTGGTGAATATACATGCTAAAGATACACTTGGACTTGCATTAAAGGTAGGAAATCCAAAAGGCAGCCAGGCCAGTAGAATCATTTAGTAATTCTAAGACAGCTGGACAATGAAACAGAATGTAGTAATTTTTTGTTTTGTTCCTCAGTGCACAGAAGGAAGGTGAAATCACTTTTTCTTACAGTGCAAATAGGAAAGAAAATCAAAGTATATCAAAATTTCTTCTGTAGGGTCGAACTCTTAGTAGTCTCCTTCAAATGCTTGTCCAATTTCATTGCTTCGCTTGTTTCTGCCTATGGCTCCTTCAAAATATTCATACTTATATGCAGATCATGTTTGGCTCCTAATCTATGAGGGGTGGGGCACAGAAGTGATAAGAATAATGGTGTAAGTTGCACTGGAGCTCTTTCATCTTACATCTTCTTTCATCTTTCTTCAGTTTCAAGCCTCTTGTCACATAGGTTACATCATCCTGCACTAACAGGCTACCGTTACCCAAGCCATAAAAATGCACAACTTATGTTAACTTATACCTACCTTCAAACTACTTCTCTTGGGTAAGGTTCCTTAAACAGAGAACGTAGTGTGTCCCTCCTTGCTTTCCCTCTGCTAGGAAAGCTCATTTCTTATATCCTGTGAGAGAAGACTACTGCTAGAACATACAGAACAATCCTGTTTCCTGCTCCGTGGTTCCCCGATCAGTTTCTGGGGTGTTGAGGGGGTTTAATGTTGTTCAGAGCTGAGGTTTACCTACCTTGAACTCAAACCCACTTTTTTAAGCCACATGTGCACTGGCTCAGGGTCTATTTCCTGTTTGCTGTGCTTCTGATTTTGATCTGTTCTGTAAGAACTGTAGCAGCAAAAAATAGAAGGAAATTTAAACTACAGCTTTCTTGAATGACTTCGTGCCTTGAAGCATGTTTGTCTTTGTTCTGTCCTGAGTCCATAGGGAGTAGGAGACATTGTTGGGGTATTTTTCTGTTCTCTCTGTTAATGTTCTCCAGAGGGTGGAAACAGAAGAAATAACAGGGTTACACACTAAATACATGTGAGTAATGGCACAGGCACTTGTTAAGTCAGATGTTTCTTCAAAACATCAAAAATTATTAAATTTTCATGGGAAGCCTGAAACACTCTGTGTTGAAGCACAGTCAGTGCTTCACGTTCTTAACAGCAGCCCTTGACTTCCCTTTCTGAGACTATCACGGCAACATCGTATACCAGTGAAGAATAATGCTTTATTAACATAATTACACAGAAATGGAAATGTGGTTTAACCCACTGATATTAAACATTGCATGGGTGTCAAAACAGTGGATAAGTTCATACAGGCTGTTCTACAAGACATAACTATTTGAATGGCAGCCTTAACTTTTCACCACCCTTGATGGGAGTAAGGGTTTGGAGGTGCCTTTTGAATAAATGGTCACACCAGTGTGTATTCTGGGCCATGGCTCTGACTCCAGGAATCTGCAGAACTATGGAGAAGTCTCTCCCAGCTTCTTGTAGAAATCCAGGCTTGGGTTGTATTTGTAAACAAAGAGGCAAGGCCAGCGGCTCTTACTGGCATAATGCATACACAGCAGTGACAAGAATGACAGGTCAAACATCGCTTTTTTTTTCCTTTTTTTTAGGTCAGACTGTGTTACTGTGTAGTAACGTCTTGTAGCATGATAGTTGTTGTTAAAGCTCGTTCTACAGCCTGAAGCTGCTGCTGCACAAGGTTGTGTTTTCTAAAGCATGATTTCTAAAGATTTCCTAATACTGGTTTGCTGATGCAGTTACATTTCCATTTATGAGAAATAGTAGCAATGGCAGGTAATATAAAGAAGGAAAACCGAAGGGGCCAACGTCTGGCATGCTTGGGACCAATATTTCTTAGTTGCCTGGTACAATATTTAGCAGCACAAAGAAGTTTTTCAAAATCTGTCATTGTTACAGTGCTCACCTGTTATGAGTCACGTACACAGTTTCATGAGGTTCAGCTGAGAGTAAAGATCATAAATGAATACATATTTCCAAACATTTCTCAGTGGTACAAGAGCAGGAAGGGGCTCTGAACTCATGGCTAAGCCTTGGCAGTCACCCTTCTGTTCAGTGGACACTGTGCAGACTGTTTCGCTAGACTCTAGTTGTTAGAGAAGTTGCCATACACAGCCTTGCCTCGACTAGAAACTGCTGTTAATTGTTGTAATAATACAGTTGCACACACACACAAGATAAATACACAGCTGAAGCCCTCATATTTCTTAAAAGTGTAATCAGTACTTACTGAGACTAGCATGCATTTATTTTTAGAAGCTGCACTGAATACTTATTTGGACTATAAAATTCTAGGTTACTGCACAGGAGAAACAGGTTCCCTCTGTGAAGTTTCCTCCTCTAACTATACTAGAGAAGATCAAAACATATTCTGCTGAGAAGAGAGGGAGAGCATCTCCAGTGGCAGCTTCTCTGCTTTCAGTGCAGGTTCTTGTACTTGCACTCTGGATAATAAACATAAGACAGGTTGGGTCCTTAAACATCTGTGTGGGATTGTAGAAAAGAGTGATTGCCATCACTCATCTGTAAAGAGATTAGTGAGAGACCTTCATTTGCCAGCCCTCCTACAAGCAAGCACCTTATGCTTGCTGACATCTGATATTTCCCATGGTGGCCATAGTTAACACATTCCCAAGGTAGTGATACTCTGGAACCTTTGTCACCTCATCAGTAGCTCTGCTTGTGTTGGCTCTACAGGTGGGAGAGGTCTCAGGCCACCCCTTCTTGATCAGTGCAGCCCACACCCTACAGGGTGTAAATGAGGCTGCTGAGCTGCCAGCTTGCCCTGATTTTTGTAATTTTTGCTGTCCAAACCATCAGAATGCCTGAAGGTAATTGCTGCTGTTCAGGCAGTCTGTCAGGCAGGTGCATTAGTTTACAGTTGGTGACTCCACAGTCTGCAACACCTGTTGGACAGAGTGCTGTCATGTAAGAATTCTTTTACTCAGTATAAACATAAAGCTTGAGACTATCACCTTGAGAAGAAATCTCCTACTAAAGAAAGGAGAAAACCTTACATCTTATAAAACTTACCAAAATCTTATTTGTAGTGAGCAGAGAAACAAATGCTTCCTCCCATGCAGGCAAAGCTCTTCCCTATTTTTAATATTATTTAATATTATTTTTTTTAAGTCATCAGAATAATCTGTTAGCAAAGTCATTGTTGTAATGCAGGCTAGGGCTGTTAAACGGTCTTTTCCTTAAGTCAAGCTTATTGTACAAGTAAGGAAGCCTCAGTTTAATTTATGTCTTGCCTCACCTTCATTTTGCTGAGGAGAACTACTGCTGTTGTCCATGGAATGGATATTAGGTTGAACTTAAAGCTGAATTTTAGGTGATCCTTTGGAAAGCTGATAAACTTCCTGCATTTTCTCTAGGAAGTGACAGGCTTTTTTAGTTTAGCTGAAGGACTAAATCATTTGTGTGCTGTAATTTTACTTTTTGAAAGCAAGGGTGGAAAACTCCACAATAAGATGAGGAAAACTTCAAGATAATAGGACCTGAAGGGATGTAAGATGGTTTTGCAGGTTGTGGTCTGCCTGGGGGCGGACATGCTTCTGTTGGGAGTGTGACTGCAGCATTCCAAGAGCTTTTTTGCGCAGTTAAACTTCCAGCTTTCCTGGCATGGATAAAGTATCAGCTACCAAGTTGTTCATAAAAACATGATTGGAAATAAAGCTCCAGCAATGAGGACGGAACTGACTCTTGTAGTTAAATGGTGTAGCCTTAAAGTTAGAGGGAAAATGCTGTGTTCAACTAGCCTCTTGGTGGGATACCAAGATAAAGGACTACTTAACTAATGGCTAAATTGAGAATCATGTTGTCACTGGGAGAAGCTGCAATATAGACCCTTGCTTACCAGCTGCTGAAAGCGCCTTTCCTGATCCTGCAGGCAGCCTGCTTCCTTGGAAGCCCAAGCTCCTGAGACAACTGGGTGTTCTGCAATGTGAAATTGCTGTTTTTAAGTAGTAGGCTGCTGTCTCTGGTATGTTCACTTGTATGTTAACCAGAAGTTTGTATGGGTACAGTACAGCTGAAGATGTTATGATGTGTCTTAACACCTCTGCAGAGGAGTGAAGAACACAGGGGTTGGTTAGAACTCAATTGCAATTTTTCTCACTCCTCCCCATACTCCTCTTCACCCCTAGCATAACGGGGAGAAAGAGGTGACATCCAGAGTGCCTAACCCTTGGTGTATGCAACAGAGATGAGGAAACGAGGCTTTCCCAGAGATCATAAGCATAGTATGAGGACTCTCTCAGATCTTCTGGAAAAGGCTGCTTCTCCCCATTGATTAAGAATGCAGTTTTGTTCACATCAGCTACCTCTATATGCTGAAGTTAATTTCTACTGTGGTGGCAAAAAGGCTAATGCAGTCTATGTATAAATGCTATAAAATGCTAAGCAGGCATGAAAAGACTGTGCAGCCTCTGCATTTGGCACAGATATAATTGCTATCAGATATTGACTAGTGTTTGCAGTTCTAGGAGGAGGCCAAAAGCTGCACAGTTTAGAGGAGCAATTTTACTGACTTAAAATACAGAAGACATCTTCCCAGGTCATGAAGGCCACTCTACTTGTGTGTCAAAGCAAAGGCTGAAGAGTAATGTGGTTGGTCTGTATATACATACAACCAAGGCAGTAACTTGACAGAGAAATAGTCAGTCAATTCAGCAGATAAAATACAACCAAAAATGTAATTGCACAGTGGAAGATGAACCAACCTGCACAATGCTAGGAATATATATTTAATTATTTATGTAAATTGATTGCTCTTGGAAGACCTTACCTTAGGTGGTAATTACGTTATTGAAACATCTTTTAATCCACTGGGGATGCTTTTCAGGAGCATATGCTGTAGTTCAGGTAGAGATATCACACATGAAGCAGTAATGTAGGGCAGTCTCATGGCCTCTGATATGTGGGTCATTAGGGTAAAAGATTGTAGAGGTTCCTCTGATCTGAAAAAAAAAGGAATCGTAACAAATTTTCTTTAGCTGAGCTACAGATGTGACTGAATATTACAGGAAGTAGGAGAAAGCTGCCTTCTTAAAGGTGAAGCCGACCTATGTGATCCAGTGCTCTGCCTAATTGGTTAGCCAGCACCGAAGCACTGCCTGAATGAGGGAGGAGAGGAAGTATATTTGTGAACTGACAGATCCCTACTTTTAAATCTTTTAGTTCAAAAATTTATCTATAATTAGCCAAAAGACATCCATATGGTGACTTTTCTAGTCCCAGATGGGTAGCTGTCATTTTGCACATGATCTTTGCTTCTCTTCTGAAGTAGAAATGAGTAATCTTGGAAATATTAATCTGACTTCAACTATATTTATCCTTCTATCAACAGTGACACTGATTTCTTTCTTGGCGTACGCGGTGTATGCTTCGGTGCAGAGGATTCCAGTTGCCACAATTTTCAGTGGAAAGAATAATTATCACAGGAACTGTAAGTAAGTGATTATGGAATGTTTGTGTATTTAATTATAAAAGCCAAAATTTTCAGGAGTAGTGGCACAAAGAAGCTTGAACCTCTGCTAAGGGGGTGATGGATGGCGTTCTGCCAGTGCTTCAGGCTGGCTCCCCGTTTCTGCAGCGTGGCAGCTGTACACCTGCTCCTGCCTGGCAGGGTGCTGCTGGGAACAGTTGTGTCAGAGCAAACAGAAAAGTAAAAATAATGTACTGTGCCAGAAAAGATGTCTAGGGATCTGTCTTGGCTCTTTCCCTTAACTATTGGAGTACTAATCCTTAGCATGGATCTTTCTGCCCTTGTTAATATAGTTTATGTGGTGACATTACTACCAGTGTCTTGTGTGTTTTGTGGGAGGGGGAAAGCAAGGAGAGGAAATTTGTTGTGCAGGTAAGGGGAAAGTATTCTGTAGCCAGAGTTATGTCTGTGCATGGCCTCCCTTCTCCTACTTTAGCGAAACCATTTTTGGTTGCTTGTCCTTAAATACCCATTTAAAGAGGCTAGCAATCTCTGTAAGAGGTGCAAAAGCTGGACATTCCTCTTAGTAAGCCTTCACCTTAAAATGCAATCTTATTTTGGAGGGAAAAAAATGTTACAGTACAGGGTTGTGTTTGTTGTGGTTTTTTAACCACAGGCAGTGTCAGAGCCAAGGTGCCAGACCAATCAAATGAAGTAAATGGAATTACCCTGAATTTACTACTGTATAAGTGAGAGCTTGTTTCAAGCCCTAAGCTACATGAAAATGATTGCCGTTCTCTTCGCTAGCATTGCCCATATAAAAGCTGACATAAATACAACCTAGAGTGAACTTATTTAGGAGGTGATAGGGTACACTTTTTTCACCATGATTGAAGGGCCCTAGGAATGCAAGTCTCAGGTGCAGAAAGGAATAAATGTGCCTGAGTTCCATTAAGCTCAATAGGAATGAAATGCTTAAGTGACTCAGGCCTATACCTCTGAAAACATCAAGCATATTTTAGCAACTCAGCAATCGTATTCCTTCTTTTCAGCACTGTCCTTATGATAAAATTTGAGTTGCTTCTTTTTATAACAAACCCTTATGAAGCACAGGGGATAAGAATGAATGTCAGAAGCTCATTTTTTTATGTTCATGTTTCTTATAAGCAATTAACATTTAGTGTTCCTGGCCTAATATTAGGGGGAATTTCAGCGTAGCTGTAAACTTTGCAAGAAACTGAAGGGATAAAAGATGTGGGAATTAACTTTGTCATTACAAGAAACCACCCCACAAACACTTCTGTGAAACCAAAGGAGATTAGAGTCCTATGTGACTGTTATGACTTCAAAAGCACTTTAACACTTCATATCTTGGTTTGGGATATTTTGCCCCCAGCTTTAGTAGACGTCAGAGGAAAAAGAGATTCTGTCCCTCTATTAGCCTTCTTCTTAACTCTCTCTGGGATTTCAAACCACGGCTTCAAGCCCTATGCTGTTTTACTTTAGATAGTCTCTTAATGTTTGTGTACAAAAAGGTGCCTACTCAGTGAAGAGACTGTCCTTAGAAATAAGCTCCTGTGGATTAGATCAGTAAGAAACCAGCAGGAAACCAGCATTGCTGTGGTGTACCTGCATGGTGTAAAAAAAGGATGAGAGAATGGAAACATCCAGTGATGGAGTAGCTTGCTAATCAAACAAGTGATACATGGGTTATTTTGCTCCATGTCTCTTTAAAGTCAAGATTAAATATCAAAAAGAAACTGCATGTTTTACAGATACAAGAATAAATAATCATCTAGCACTCCATACTCTGTAATTTTAAGCTTGAGTTGTGCCTCTAAGTGCTTGACTAAGTATGTGAATTTAATAAAACCTGTATATATGCTTGAAATATGTGTCAAAGGTATCAATACTATGGCAGAACTCGGCTCCAGTGGCTGTAGGGCTATTCATTGTGTACCTCTCATCCTAATAAATCCTTCACAAATACAGCAAGCCACAACTAAACTGTAACTAAGGCCAACTGATTTGTGGCAACAGCAATATTCAAATCCTCACTTCTCGAGAGCCTGTGGAAAACATAAATTCAATCGAGCCAATAAATTATGCTTAATTAGAGGGAGGGGAGAAATTGTTACTCAGATTGAATAGTGGATATCCAAGGAAAATATTTGGATTGGTCACTTTCCAAAGAGATGTGCAAGTGGGGCAGGTTTCTGCCCTGCACAGGGGAGCACTTGTACCTTAAAACATGCAGAGTGAACCCCAGCACGTTAAGACTTGATACCTGCCAAATTTTCAGTTTGGGCTTTGGAGTTTGAGAGCTGTTGTGGCCATTCTCAAATGGCTCATCTTCAGTTGGAGCCTAACAAGCAGCAGTGGGGAAATCTTCCCAGGTTACATCTCTTTTTCAGTTTTCAGTTTCTGCAGGAAACTTGCTGCCACACTCGATTGGCAGGAAACTTGCAGAAGAACACATAAGAAGGCTTAATCACGCACAACACACTATGAAACAATATTTTCTTCTTTGTAAAACAACAGTAGACACCATGTCCAAATCTTTCTATCAGTCAAAATGATTCACGATGAGGAAACTCTGCTGCTGTTTCAGGCCTTCTCCTACTAAGTGATTCATGCTTAATAAGGCTGAAAGTTTGCATCCAGACCCCTGTGCATTGTTGGGATTTTCCCCTGTTTCACTAGGTACAGTCAATAACCAAAATTCATGTGGAATGCAGGTTGATGAATCCCAAAAATTTACTCAGTGTCACCTAATTATGTCTTACTTGACTTTTCTTAGGATTAGTTACAGCTAAGGAAGCAAAAGGCTGAATTTGTAAGGGTGAGAGCAATCATCAATGTACGAAGAGTTTTAGAGTGACCAAAGTATCACTTAGCTCTAGCTGGGAAGGCTTAAGTCTTTTGCCATCTTTAATATTTGATGCACTTTTGTCAGATGTACACCAAAAAAAGTTACTTTCACATAAGCCAGTAAAAAAGAAGAGGGGGAAGGGTCCAAGTATGTCAGTGGAAACAGTTAGGGAAAGTTTGTGCATAAAGACCTTGTAGGCTGTGAGTGGGTGAAGCTGTACTCAGGTGCACTTTTTATTAGTCTAGGGAAGAGTTATAACCAGTTTGCAGTATAACCACCAAAGGAAATAGTCCCATCAAGAGGTGTGCACATACAGCAGCCTCCAGAGGGGTTTAGAAGTCTGATTCATGTTCTGTTCTTATTCTGATCATGTTTATTTCATTGCATGGTTCTGGGACGATTTTAGAGCTGAATGCTTGGAAAGGAGACACACTTGCATATTTTGTTATGGTTAACAGGAGCATGTAGGGCTGTTTTTATGTATAGCCCAAACTGGAATGCCTTCTCAAAGCTATGAATCTGATTCTTTCCTGTTGCTATCTTTAATCTGTTATATGCAGTATGTAGATGACCAAAAGCCTTTAGGAAGCGTAAATGCTCTAGTTCTAATACAGGTGTACAGCCAAAAGGGATGAGTCTGTGCAAAGAGGACTCATAAAATATAACAGCAGGCAGCTTTGGGAAGCATCACCCTATGTTGTTGCACGTGCTGCAGCTTCACAAGGCTTCAGGCAAACTAGAAACTATGTGATTGAGTACAGCTTCATAGAAATCGGAGAAGAAAGGTACAATTAATGTCAGTTAGTAACAAATTCATTATACAGAGACTAATGCTCAGTTATTTTATTGTGTCTCATTTGTTTCCAACGCATTTGTGTCATCTGTCTGCATTCTGAGGTTCCACTGCTGTTGAATTTATTGTTGGCCCAAGGTCCAGCCACACATTTCTCTATACTTCAGGATCACTTAGATACAATGAAGGCAAATGCTTAGAGACAGTTTGTAATAGTGTTGAAGTGACATTTCATTCTGGGCTTGGGCCATACTCCTACTAACTAGATCTATGTGCCAGGGGCTTATTTGTGCATGGGTGGAAGCCCAGTTATATGGAAAAGCTGTTTGAGGCTTGCCTGGTTTTTAGGATGGAAGCAAACCGCGATGCTCAAATATCTTCTGACAATCCTGTGCTGAAGTCTGTGTGCACCTATAGATGGCTGTAGGAGACTTCTATAAAGCCCATGCATCCTTTCTTATAACCTATATCTGATTGGTTTTTGTCGTGTTACATCCTCTCTTCCCATGTGGATGAGGTGGAATGACCAGAAATTGCCAGTGCAGAGTCAAACAGTAGAAGTGATGGTGCTTCTAGGCACCAAGAGGAGTCTAATAATAAGGGCATCCAGCTCTGCAGAAATCTCTCCATGTGGGAATTGTTCTGTCCAAGCTGCATTATAATTCCATTTTCAATGTCCATTTCTCAATTACTTGGAAATTGTCTGCTTTCCTGAGGGATGCATCTTATTTCAGCACTTCAAAATTATGCATGAAATTTACTGCCCTATCAAAACAATGAGTTATTTGCCTCTCACAAAAAAGGGAGTCCCGAGACTGTAGGTGATCAGAATGTTGCAAGGCTGCTTTATCAGCCATGTTATAGCCTGACTTATTGCCTTCTGCTCTTCTTTATCTGGTGTTTACAAATACTTGTTTGCATCAGTCTATTTTGTTGCTTTTTTATCTCCTTTTTATCACTGTGTCACTAAAAGCTGGTTCTGCCACTTCCCTCTAGTTCCCCATTTTCTGCCTATGACTGGCTAGTTGGAGCATTATCATTTCTCTGTTATTGGAAAGCAACTTTTTATTCTTTTTCAGCTCTCTGCTTCTGAAAGCTGTGACTGCAAAATCACACCAAGCAATTTTATTGGGCTTTTATTTATCTCCCTCTGCTAGTATTTGCATTCTACTGAAAGTCATTTCTGAATTGTTTGGGTTTGGTTTGTTGGGTTTTTTTGTAAACATAATTAGCTCCTGTGAATAGACAACTGGGGTTTTTTATTGCTTTTTACTGAGGTACTTTTAATTTTATTTTATTTTTTTTTTTATCTTCTCCCCTGAGACAAAATTGCAAACAAGACTGTTTTGGAAGGTATTCTTCCTTGCCTTTGGATTTAGAAACAAAGTAGCCTAACATCTGTTATCAGATAATGTTTTATTGAAGATTTGAAACAGTTGTTAAACTCTTAGAAAGCCTTTGAAATCTGCAGATCTCTGCTTAATCTCCATTAATTGAAAATCTTACCTATTCTTCAAAAATGTTAAAAGCCATGTGCCAGATTCAATCGTTGACTTACACTGACACGAGTTTCTGAATGTCTTTCTGCTCAGTTAATTAGTTCATTCCCTAATAGGAATTCTTTGTGAGGTACCCCTTGGGCACAGTGTGATGGAACGCTGAGGAAAGGTGCAGGAGTAGTCAGTGATCCGAGCAAATCCAGATGTTAATCTGACACTGATTCTCCATATGTTCCTTATCTTCCTTTTCAGGAAAAACCCAAAGATACTCTGTCATCCAAGTTACATGTCCCAATCTTGATTATTCTGTAAGCCTCTAACGCACTGCTCCCAGTATCTGCTGTTATGTCTCTTGTGTCAGCATTTTTCCTTTGGAGGAATGTGCACTTCTAGCACTGACTCTTCTGCATTTAGAAAGCAGGAGGGTGGGGTTTCCTTTTAGGTTTCATTTGGTATGACATATTCTGAGTATCCTCCAGGATACACTTTCTTGAATTTAAATTACGTTATCAGAAAATAACATGAATTCATTATCCTAAACAACAAAATGTTCAATTTGTTTACTTTTGGTATCACTAGGACTTTGTCCTTCCTATGACTGGAAGGTTCTTACAAACAAGAAGCCCCCAGGAGGCAGTGGCATTAGAAACAAGGCAGAACAACACAAAATGGATTCTCACCTAACAGATTTTTAATTTCTCTTGAACTGAGATGAGATTCAGGGGATGATTTTTAAAACTTTTTTTTATAGCATGTAATTAAAACAATATGCTTGTTGAACTTGTTGTTGCAAGGGCTTTTGTTGTTGCTTAAATCTGAAAACAGCTTGAGGATTTTTTTGCAGTTTATCTTTATATACCCATCCAAAGGTACCTTCTGATGATTCAACTGTTAATAATATCTGTAAGTTGGAGACAGCATGGTTTGCATTCAGAACTGGGTATCTTGCTGCAGAAAAAGGCCAATGCTCATTAAAAAAGCAATCATGTTTCAGTAATCTGGTTGATATTCTTTGGCATGAAGTACAATAAACTTAAAGTTGAGGCCATATATTGTTTTCCTTTCCTGAGAGTGCTACATCAGAAATATGGTTGACATTCACACTTTGATTAACAGTAGAGAGAAAAAAGGTGGGGCTAGGAACCATCCTGAAATAAAATCTAAGCTTGTCCTGAGAAGAAACTGTGTTTTAAGGGTTAATTTGAAAATACAAGCTGACAGTGTTCTCGAGGAACCTTTGGAAACAGAGACCCATTTCCAACACAACTTTAGTGAGAATTTGATACTTTGCTTTCCCCTCATGTCTTTGGACACTTTTGGGTTTTATTCTGTATTGCATCACACAGCCAATTTATTACAGAGGCTAGTACTTTGAGATTTCATAGAATGAAAGAATCATAGAATGGTTTCGTTCGGAAGAGACATTTACTCCCCTTCATCACTGTGGCACTGCATAGCTGCAGTGCTAAGTAAATGGTTAAGAATATTGCAAGAGCCTCTGTCAGGAAACATAGGAAAAGCAAGGAACTGTTAAGGCTTATATGTGAGTGTTCTTTGAAGCTTCATTTAAATTCTCCTTGTCATTTCAAGTGTAAACAATGGTCGTGGCAGTGTAGGTCTTGACTGTAAATGCTATTTGTACATGTAGGATTTTTCTTTGCAACTTTATCTGAAGTGTTTATTCTGAAATTCTTTGAAGTGGCTTAGAAAACATGACTGAACATAGCTACAGAAGGGTCCAGTGTGCTGTGTTGTAAGAGCTGAGGAGACTACATGGAACCAAGAACGTTGCAGCGCTCAAACCTCCTTGTTATTCATAGGCAGTGATGCGTCATGGCTGTGCTTCCTAAGCAGCTTCATGATTGTTACATCAGCTGTAAAAAAAGTCAGTAAATGACTGTGTTTACTAAATTCAGATATCCTGAGATACGGTTCAGTGCTGCCTAGAACCTGTCACTTTGACTCCCTGTTTCACCTGCGGCTTGTGGGGCAGAACACATACCTGCAGAGGTAGGCTTAACCTAGCAGATACTAGAGCATCAATATTTTTTGCAGCAAAGCAAGGGATTTTCCAGCTTGTCAGTCTTGATTGTTTTTGTCGTGGAGCACATGGAAAGGACACAGTTGTGTGATGATGAACAGATTTCAAAACAATTTTGATTCTGTGCCTCCAGAGCGACTGCAGCCTCTGTTAGATTAGTGACATCTACAGCTTTATAAATGCGTCATGACTTGAAATATCGACACTGTTGAGATCAAATTAGCTGTCTGTTAAGGACAAATTGGTGCAAAAGCTTCTTTGGTATGACCTCAGAGACTGATGGCAAAATATTGGTAAAGGTTCTATGCTTCATACCCTTGGTACCTTAGCTTAAGTAGGGTAGATCTGCAGGTCTCTGGTTTTAAACCCTGGTACGTAAACCAAAAAGCCAGTGTCTCACTGAGGAGTATGTGAACTCGTCTTTCACTACGGTAGAAATCTAAAATCTACCTGAAGAGTTGCTCTTTAGATTTCTGTCTTTGACAGTCACTTTGGTGCAATACGCAACACTGTAGTTAGAAAGTACACGTGCAGTCTTGCTTGTACTGCATCTCTTCAGCATGATTGTCAGATGGTGGATGACAACTGACAAACCAGTAAAGGTAACATCTGTGAGTCAGTGAGTCTAAATAATTATGCTCAGCCTCTAGCACGTGTTTGTATGCTTCGAGATAAACCCTTTGGAAATAGCATTTCAGAACACCAGTAGGAAAAAAAGACAAGCTATGGCTTTTGTTCTTTCTGTTGCCTTCATCCTTCCACTTGCTTTTAGCAGTTTTTTATATTTACTAGTGGTGTCTAGGAAGACTCTCACAAAGCTTTATTTTTGTAACATTTTCCTGCACCTTTTCCAAAATGAACTGTTGGGAAATAACCATGGTGATGCAGATAAAAGTGAGTCTGCTGCACAATTGGGCCATATGATTGGCATAGTGTCTGCAGATTCCCTCCTGTGTTGGTGTGCTGTCACTTGGTCTATTCTCACCTGTGTCTCTGCAGATAAATTGCAACATTCTATGTGCCAGATGACCAAGGATTATTTTCCTCCTCAGGAAGCCGTAGGAGAATATTCCTTCTAAATACAGAAGGACATTTAACAACTCCTGCACTCAAATGACAGTAAGCAGTGGAAGAATAAATTCATGGGTTGTATGTAATTTGGGCAAAACCACTTGCAGGGTCACAGGTGAAACCTACAGTGTAGATATAACTGTAGTGCACCAGTTCTTTATAGAACACTCTGCAATAATTTGCATTTAAAGAAGGTGTAAGAGGAGTCTGTAGACTAGTTCTTGCTTCTAATTCTGGAAGTCTCTTCTAGCCCAATTTTTGTGTGTCTCGTTTCTTTTTCTTTCTCCCTCCCCCCCTCCTTTTTCTCCCCTGATATGCATTTCTTATTGTATCTTTCTCTTGAACCTTCTTTTCCTGTGTGCCATATCCAAATTAAAAGATGCTCTAGATGCCTCAAATGGCCTCTCCATTAGTCTCTTTGCATGCTCACCCCAATCCAGCAGAAGATTTGCCTGTTCATACTGCCCAGGGGGAAGTTGGACCACTGATACCTCATGAAGACAATGTCAATATGTCTAAGGTACCCCTCGAGCCAGAGCTATTTATGTTGCTTTCTTCACTTGGGACAGCGCTACTTCTCAGAGTCAGTAAATCTCAGCCATCTGAGTGCTGGAATCTAATTACCCTTCTTTATTCAACCAGCTGCTACAAAGAGCTGAAAAGTGCAAGTCCCTTTGGTGCCCATTAAGAGCAGGTTTGCTGAGTTTGTTTTGCAGAAACATTCATATTCCACATAAATAACAAAGAAGCTCAAGCAAACAAACTTGCTGTTACATACTGAAAAATAACATGAAGTTTCTTGCAAACTATGATGCAGTCATATGAATCAGCCAGCTTTTGTTTGACTCAGACTGAAAGGATGACTGCTGATGATCTTTGGCCTGAAACCCTCCAAATACTGCCTGGAATAGTCAAGAACTATCATCTTAGTCCTGATGTAGGTTCTTTGGTCAGTGGCAAGTTGTGCACCTCACCCTCTCCTTGCTTTAAGTCTGTGTTGGCATCTGAATTGCTATTGTCTCTCTTGCTATGGCTGTGTCAATCTGTTGATCACTAGGATTAATTTATTGGGAGGCTGTAAGTTGGCCACAAATGACAGTGTTATACTTTTGGATTAAGGAAGAAAATAAGTTTGTAGCATGGCTAAAATAATTGGGCTTTTCCAGTCCTTTATACTGATGCTTAAGGAAGTTTGCTGCAGTGTTTTAAGTATACTTGTGTTGGGGAATGATGAGATTTCTGGAAAGAAAACCTCTCAAGTCTTTCTGATTGGTGCTTTGTAGTGGTATTCAACTGGATGTGACAGGCCCAGTGTTAAGTGAGTGTTATTTACACAGGCTTGGAGAAAAAAAGGAGATTCCCAGAGCCCTCTTAATCTCCTGTTGTTTTTCTATCTTTTATGTCTCCCCACCCTCCCATCTCTGTGTACCAAAGAAAGAAGCAAAAATACTGAAAACCTTTGTTCCTTTATTTCTAAGAGGTATTAGAGAGCAGTGATCTATCCTGGCAACACAAACTGATAACAATCTGTCAACAGGGGAGAGCTGGTATAAATTTGTATTAGTTCTTTGTAGTGCAGGCAGCACCTAGAGGCCTTGATCAGGCACAGCAGTGACGTTCGTCAGCATAGCAAACGTTCAGTATCCAAACTTAGTACCTCAGAGGCAGCAAAAGTAAACTCTTCCTTGAAATGGGAAGTTATGCAGATGAAGAAGGAAACTGATTGTGTAGCTTGTGGTCTTGTAGAGAAACATGGGGAAAGGGAGCTTGTGTCTGCTGTCCTCCGGTGCCTCAACATCTGACTTTAAGTAGAGCCTCTCTGAATCCAGCTCCTGCGAAGGTTCTCACACAGACCTCTGGCTGTGCTTCCTGCTGGTCCCCACGCAGGATCAGGACAGTCTGAGCTGGGATTTGCCATCTGGTTTTGAGCAGGGCATGCTACATTCTCTGAAGCAGTGATATAGCTGCACCTTCCTGGAATTTTTTACTTGAGTCATAGAGGGCTTACCTCATGCCTAACACTTTTGTTGTGGGTTTTGAGGGGAGGTGGGGCAGTGGTGCTTGGGGGAGTTGGGGGTTAGTTGGCCCGGGGTTTTGCCCTCATGTCTTACTACTACATTTTCTCTCTTTTGAGGTGACTGAATTTAATCAATCTCTAATTCCTGAGTCAGGGATGCTCCAAGATTCCTTAGGGATGTTTCACTGGTTCACACACTGGTCTGTGACCAGGGTACTGATCTGAAGCAAGGATGCATAGAATAGTACCAAGAATATTGCATTTTCTTCTGCAACTTCCTCCTGCAGTTGCTTATCTAGATTTGTTCCAGATAGGTTCTATTTTGTTCTTAAATGAGGTTTAGCAATCAGTAACTTTAGTTTGTCCTAAGAGAGTGACTGTTAGCTTAAGGCTGTCTATTGCAGTGCACAAAACAGCTAATTTCATGCAAATTTTTCCTTGGACCCAAGCTTGAGGTACGAGGCATTCTTCTGTTTACTTGGCATATGTGATGTGGGTACACTTTTATTGCCCACATTCCACCTCTTCATTAGTCTTATTCTCTGTTTTCATCTCATTTAAAATGTCAGGATCTGCCACTTCTCTGCCAATTTCATGATGGCCTAGACTGGCAAACACCCTGCATTGCGCTGTAGTCATTTCTGCAGGTGGAGAGGGCAGTATCTCTTGATGTTTCTTTTGAATGATGTCAGTATTGGTATTTGGACACAGTGTATTGAAGCTGAATTTTCTAGATGTCTTGATATCTGAATCTGACTTTTTGGGATGGGAGCAGAAACCTGCGACTGAAAGGGGCCTGTTTTTATAACTCTGTTCATTCAGTAGCATGCTGGTTTTTAGCTTATCTTTTATATAATATACAATAGTTTTGCCTGTACTTATATCTTGGTAGGGTAAAAAGTAAGGAGGTTTGGTCTGAGGTGTAATGTGAGCAACAAAACACACTGTTGTTCACATGGATCTAGAAACTTCCCCAAAAGTTCTAGTGATTTGGCATTAAAAAGAAGTCAGCATGTCTCAATGAGAAACTTTCTCAGCATGCCATGTGGCATTTGCCATTTCTGCTTTCCAAAAAAGTAGACTTTATTTTTTACATTTCATAATTGAAAAGTATTTTTATGTAACCGCATAGAAATACTTTAATCTTTGAATGATGGGAGACAAACTCTCAGGCCTTTCTTAACACCTACTCTTATGTAGCTACACACAACAGTAGAAGGGATTGTGCCTTCCTAGTATTGGATACCACATTTGTACTGCAGTGGTTCCAGAGATACAGAAGTGGTAATTGAAGCATATTGCAGCCACACAGGAAATCTCACACCTGAGGAAAGCAAGCATTTCTCCTGAGGAAAACCCATTGCCCTTGAGGGGCTGCAGTACAAGGAGGGTTCCAGAATCTCCTGTTATTTGCTGAACCTTGATGATAATGAATTGTGTGTTCTTACAAAGTAGGAGGACGTTCAGGTTTGCAGTTAGCCAGCTCTCAGCCAAGATAAAATTTTATCCTGGTCTCCTGTGGCAAGCTTTGCAGCAGAGATCAGCTGTGGAACCTTGCTATCAAGACAGCATGCTGAGATCCTTCTTTCATGCAAATTGTGACTTTTTCTGTGAGCAAGTGATAAGCTTTTTCAAACAGCATGGTAAGCTAGCAAATAAAAAGCTTCCTTATTCACATTAAGGAGTGGCTTCTTTTGTGTGCCCCTTAGTGACCTTAATTTCCATGTGATTAAAATTTGATCTTTTAATGATTTCGCTGTGATGGATGACAGAAATGAGGGACAAGCAGGAGAAGCTGGCACATGACTGCTTGCAAATGAGCTCATTTGAAACATACATAAAATGGATTTCAAAATCCAACTGAACTGACTTTCTTTTCAAATTAAATTATCTTGTATTCTCATTATTTTGTCATAAAGATAGCTAGATTTCTGATCAGGAAACAGATCATGAAGTAGAAATTGACTGGAACTTATAACTAAAGTAATTGGGGAAATCCTAGAAAACTTGAGCCACCTAATGTTTACTGCGCTGCTTATTTGACATCAAGTGTTGAGAAAGCACTGTTAGTGAACTTAGTTGGATATAATTAAATCTTCAGTCAGTAAGATAATGTTTATTGACAAAATATTTCTGATGCAGAAGTCTCAAAGATTCTCTCAGGAGAGGCAGTAGGGAAAGTGAACCACTAACTCAAACTGGTGGTCCAGCCTCTGAATGCCACTGCTTGAAGAGATGTAGAATTATTTCAAGAGCTTCAACTATTATTGATTTTAACTAAGTTATTTCTCTGTAAGTTACATTGGGATCTGATCCATATATGAGAGGAAAAATGCATGGTGGGGCTTACTGTAGAAGGAAAAGGAAAGTGCCACACAGTAGGCTCGAAATCATGACTTTAGATTCTCCAGCAGCAAGGGAATCCTCTACCTAAAACCGCTCTCTGCTAAGACCATAATCAGACTTTTACTACTGAAAAAAGCTCTGCTGGCACAAGGTGATGGTTTTCCTCTGTAGACATTATTGCTTTACAGCAAATCTGTTCATCATAGTCAGGAGGAAGTTAGCAAAGGTAGGGAAAAAAGTAGTCAAAGCTTCTGGAAAATCTTGCTTAATTAAAATCGGTGGTAGCCTGACTTCTTTGGTGAACACTGCTGAGCACAGTGCTTGTACTTTGAACAAGTATTGACAGAGAGGTCAAAACCTCTAACTTTTTATTGTCCAATTTTCATCAGGTATATTTTCTCATAAAATAAATGTTTTAGTGGGAAAGGAAACTTTGGACATATGTGACAATACTTGCAAAAGCAAAGAAGAAAGCATTCTACTGCACCCCCCCCCCCCCCCCCCCCCCAAAAAAAACCAAACAAACCCCAACAATAAACCACTGCTAAACCAAAAACCAAACCAAACCAAGAAAACCCAAACACCAGCAAAAAAACCCAACCAAAAGATGCAGTGAACATTCTTCAAGAAATGAATCTGTGTCTAGACTCTATGAGCTTGTTGGTTTTTTTGCATTACACTCCAAGTGCAGCTCTTCTCTGTACATCTTCATGTGTTTGTTGAGGACTAAATCCCCTTGCTTCAGGGGCTTGATTAAAAATTTCTTCTCTGTGAGCAGCAAGTAGGGTGGCAAATTTAATAACCACTTTGCTGTAAGAGCTACAGTAAAGGAATATAGATGCAGCACTGTGGTAACTTAGATACAGAAAATACCATAGATTTTTATTGTGTTTTACGCATACTGTTTCACTCCTTGATGGTAAGCAAAGGAGAAACACAACATAACACTGCATGGTTTTTCTTTCCATTTGTAAATATTTGTGGACTCTACCTGGTAGTTTTGACTGTGACAAGTCAAGGCTTTTTCCTTTGTATAGTCAAACAAACAGGCCTCCTGGATCACTAGACCATCCCTTATGTCACAGCTGGATGTGACAATCAATTAGGGGAAAAAAGGCAGAAACAGTTACAGGTAGAGCAGTGGTGGCTTTTTAGATGAAGTTTTGAACTAGCATTAATAGAATGATCATGATCTCAGAGCAGTTCCTCTTTGAGAGGTATCACTTGTGATTTGTAATTACAAGCTGCCATCAGTTATGGCTATTTGTAGAATTGCAGAGCAGCATAGGTTGCAAAAGGCCTCTGGTGGTCATTCCAACTCCCTGTTGAAAACAGTACCTCTTGAATTCAACCCATAAACAACTAATGTGCCTCTGCAGTGCATGGGCAGAGCTTGGGAGCAGCTTTGGTATTTTTTTCAACCTAAAGAAAACACTCAGCTTGATGGAAAGCTGTAACTTCTCATAAAATGCTTTTGCATCTGCTCTGATTGTCTAAAAATGTGTGGGGTAACCTGTAGGCATTTGTGAGCTTTATGCATTGCTAGACTTGCCTTTGCCCCCAGGTTTGACGCGAAAAACCATCTTTTTAGCTTGGATGTGAAGGCAACTCCAGCAATATATGAAACACATGGATGCCTGGAGTTTATCCCACCTGGACCAGAAATATCAGCCTGTTGAGTTACCTGCATAATGTCACTGCTGGAATTGAATTTCAAATATGAAAACACAGTGAGGCAGGCTATAGAATCCTCCTGCTTATTGGAATAAATTGTGAGATGAAACTCCAGAGGTTGCTATGAATGTAGATAAGTTCCTGTACTTATTCCAACTGAAATGAAAGTTTAGCTTTTGTATTTCCCATCTGTATTTGAGCCAGCTCTTTAACTCTAGTCAGGAGCTCTTAATTTGGCAAGCATGATGTCTCTTATATATTTTGTTCTCTGTCAGAAGCTGTGAGCTGTAATCAAATACAACTTCAATGAGATTTTCATGTACTTTAGCAGGCACCACAGTTCAAAGAAAAATAGGCTCTTAACAGACCTTTGAGGCATCTTTGGCAGTTACGTGTTATAATGTGTTGAGTGCTTTATATGTAAAATGGTCATCAGCTGTGTGGATTTGGAAGCACTAGCAGCAACTACAGGTGATTTTGTTCAGACACATGGGTATGTTTCAAGAGCATCATAATCTGGATGTTTTTTCCAGGGCTCACATGTACTTAAAAATGGCTTAAATGGTTAGCACATCAGCTTGGTGTGGTTGTGGTTAAACACAGATGAACCTGGGAGGATAGCATTTACTCTCTTCTCACATATATCATGCAGGTCTGTTGTGTGAAGTGAGAAAGCTGCCATCAGAAGAGAGATTGTGATCAAACCCCAGATCTGAGAAAGCTCTCCAAAACTTGCCATGTTTTTACTGTTTTGAATAATGTAAGTTGCAGAAGTGTTGAGAAAAGTGCTCTGCAGTAATTAAAGCAAGGAGATTGCCAGCATGCACAAAAATGGGGAGAAATAAAAAGTAATCAAATCAGTCAGTACAGGGAAGGAGATACCCTGAGAGGTCAGCCTGGCTTTCCTGGCTGTGTCGTGCATCGCTCTTGGCAGCAGCTTTGCTTTAGGAAGTTATTTTCAGTTTGGATCATTTCAAAACTGTGTCTGTGACAAACTGCAGGGTGAGAGATGTACAGCTGGCTTGGGCAAAAGATGTCAAAGGGACTTGGGCATTTTTTACAGTGGTTTTGCCACTGAGGAGAATATAATATGTAAGCACATCCTGCAAGAATGTCTATGTGGGGAATGAAATATTTTTAGCAGCTTAAGCAATGCTTAATCTCTGTGTAGGAAACCTTACTCATAATTAGATTGGTCTTAATTTGGTTTGATCTAAATTACAGTGAAGGTGAATTAAGACACATGAAAGAAGCTATTTAAATTCTGAACTAAACATCTACATAGTTTTATGAAAATTAATCAATGTCCTTCAGATTCACAGACTTTAAAGTAAAGTTAGATTTTCTAAGATCTTTAAGTTTTGTGGTGGCACTTGGAGTCTGAAAACTCTCATGGGGTGCAATTTTGGGGAATACAAAGGCAAAATCTTTCTAAAATCCCATCAGCTAAGTTTGAATAGTTCATATATCATCTGCATAGACAAAGGTCAGATTGAACAAAGCATGAGTGAACTTGCTCTGAGCTGACAGAAAGCATTCTTATGCACCTGCAGAAAATGACCTGTAGAAGTTCTAGTTTTCGTGCCGAATGCAAAGCTGCTTAATGAATTTTCTCATAGTTCAGAAGCTGAATGGAATTCTGTTACCAAGGCTGAATAGTTTTGCCTATGTTTCAGAGCAAAGCTAAGAGATCAAGCTAGCGAACAGAAAAATGTTTCGATTCCTTCATTGGAACTCAACTGAATTTGCAGTTCAGTTTTAGATTTGAAAGAAAGATCTGTGAATTAGTTACATCCTCAAGAAATGCAGAGAGCTCTCTGTTTTCAGAGGTATGAGGATTAATATCATAAAACATCTTTTGGAGTTTATAACATAGATTTCTCTTTGATGTAGGGTTTTGTTTTAATCAGTCAGGTTTTCTGATTTTATATGATGTAATAAATGTTAAATTACTTCCAATAATGTCTGCTTGACCTTTGCCTCCTTCCCTTACCTATCTTATATGGTAGTCAGAAACTAATTGCTTCTGCATTTTCATCACAGTGGCCACTTTTTGTTCCCCCTGAATGTGTTCTAACATTTGTAGGGCATTTACTTAACAAGTTGAAGGGAGAAAAATGGAATTAGGTCTATGATGCAAGCTGCCACAGGGACTGTTCAGGAATCTGTCCCTGCACTAAACTGATTTTTCTGCTCGTGTTTCTCGTGCTTGAGGGAACCTTGAAAAAGTCTAGCCAATGTCACTACAATGACTGTCCTTATTAGAACACACCAAGGGAAGATTATTTCAGTAAGAAACATGGTAAATTATTGTAAAAAGAGCTCCAACACTTTGACAAGTGTTATTTTAAGGGACTGAAAAAGAAGTTATTACTTAATTCTTCAACTGTGGCATCTTGTTCCATGCTGTGGCATCAGCACTAGAGCACTTGTGAGTATTGACAGGTACTGCTGAAATCCTGTGCAGTGTGCTGAATTCTCCTTCAGAATGAACTATAAATTGGAAATGCATGTTTTTGAGCATCAGTCCATTTTTACAAGTTGTTCTTGAACTATGACCTGCATTCAACTGTATGTATGAACAGGAAACTAGAAATCCCTCACTTGTTTGCCAGATACTCATGATTCTTTTGAAAGGAGAAAAAGAAGAGTCTCACTTTTTCTTATGGGGAGGGGTGCACAAGGTCCTCAGAGCTGGTGAGAGCAAAAGGTGAGGATACTTTTTCTCCCTCTGAAAGAGTCTCGTCTGGCCTCTACTCCTCGCTCCAGCAAATAGCCTGACTTTTGTTGAACTGGAGTTAAACTAAACCTTTCTTTTGTGAGGTTGTGTGGATGTAATTGGAAAGACATAGGAAACATTTTGTAATTAAGCTTTCCAGTTGTTCAATGTGGTGTTAGAGATACCTGTGACTTGCATGCAAGTGCTGTTCAGCGTCAGTGAGTAAGGACAGTACGAATGCTACTTGAATCCCGCACCCTCCATGGAAAGGCCTTGGGATGTTTCCACAGGCCCAGTATCCTCATAATGTTCCTGTGAGTAATGGAGTGGAATGTATGTGGAAATTGGTTTTGAGCAAGGATTTGCTCAAGCCAGTGATTAATAACTGAATTTTTGAAGACTGCATCTGTTACCTTGCATGAGGTGAGGGATTTCTGCAAAAATGCTTGCCCTGCTGCCAAGCAAGAAAGTCCTTTTGAGAAGGTATTTTCCAGTGCTCTTCACAGAATGTGTTTTGAGAGATTATCTGCACTGTAAGCATCACATGGAAGTCTTTTACAGATTTTTACCTCTGCAGAAGGGTTACATTTCTATTTTACAGCTGTATATGCTAGAGTACAGTAGGTATAGTGATGATAAGACTATGAACAAAACAGAGACTTCTTCAGCAGGGATGTGCTTTTTCTTGTAAGAAATTACTTCATCAACTAAACAGAAAAACAAGTGTGTTGTACGTAATCTCTCCCTCTTGTTAGCTTGTTTCGCCCTTCTCATATTGGAAATAAACTCAAAACTGTCTTGAGAGCTCCATGTTTTAGCTCATCTAAACACCTTTGTACGGTCTTAATGAGGCCCACACTGGGCAGCTTCATGTCTGTTCTCCAAAAGCCCCTGGATCTCTTGTAAGGATGTTTTTTGTCCTAACATGTTACCTGCTAACTGTTCAGACAGATTTCTGCTTATGGTTTCCTTACTTTAGCAAACTGTTTACAGTGATGGTGTTAAGCCACTGTTTTATGTGGCTTTTCCAGTTGCATCAGTAAGTGGAAAGAAACAAAGGAGAAATTATACTAGAAAGAAGATGACAATAGAAATCAGAGAAAAGAATTGTTCATTCCTCACTTTTTTACACAGTTCTGATTCCCACTAGTTCTGTTAAGGTTTCCCACTGTGAGTGTTACCTCAAAGTAATGGCATTCATATTCTGACTAGGGTGTTCCCACCAGTGATATTTTCTTTTGGCACATTCACTGTTCACAAACAGAGTGACTAAGAAGTCCCAGTCACATGATAGTTGTCTTTTAGGAAAGTAAACACCAAACTCAAAGGAAGAAGTTGTAATTATGATTCTTATACATGACAAATCTCCTTCTAGCCTGGCAGTGGATGATGTAGGGGTAGGAGTTAAATTTGAGTCCTTTCCTTGACACTTGCAGTAAATATTCTCCCTATCTAATGCTGAGTATTTTCTGTCTGTATCAGCAAGGTCTTTTGATGGATCCAATATCAATACAGCTGACTGGAACAATATGAACGCGTTTTAAGATATTTATGATTTGTTGATTACTGTATCAAAATACTCTATCTTGCTGATCATTTTTCTCTTTGGAACCACTTTCTTCCTACAGTAAGGAAGCCCAGGACTTTTCTCACTCATTTCCCTCTATATCATCCTAACAACTGAGAGAAAAGGAAGCTGTCACTAGGTGATAGACTTCTGCCAGACTTGACTGCCAGTTGAGGCTGCGACGTGCTTCTGTGCGTACTTTTCCCTCTGTTTGTACCTAACATTTCATCAGCCTTGTGTTGATGGAGTAAACTTTAGAGTCTGTGTTCAGTCTGTAGGTACACTGCCAGATTACATCTGTGCTCTTCGAGGCAATGCCTCTTAAATAAATTCCTTCCTCACTAGAGTCCAATCCGTACTGGATTATTTGCAAGTATCCTGAGAGCTGTCTTCAAGGATCACTCTCTCCAGTATCCAACAGACTGACCCTAGCCCCTCTTTCCCCTCGGTATTTTATGAAATAATACACTACTCTAGTTTCTTGTTAACTGGTTAATGTGGCAGTAAGAAGCTTTCAAGATTTGTTAACCTGTTACAGCAACAAAGTCTGTAAACAGTTTACATGGGTAAAGAAGAAACTGAGCATTAGATCAATTTGCAATTCATTTCAAGGACATCTTTCAGGCTATAGGCTTTCCATTTTCATTTAGTACTGTAAAAATAGCCTTTGGCACAGAACCTTCTTGCTTACAATCTAAGCTGGATGCTAACAAATCCAGTGAAATTCATTACTCCCTGGACTTTCTATAAAAGGAATAGAGGATGCTTGTGAAGTAAAGGATATATGCCCCCTATTCTCTGTGAGAGCAGATCTGGACTGGTTTGGGAAGTGCTGGGGTTTTCCTGTTAGGATTGTCTGGCAAGGGAATTGAAACACAAAGAAGGCAGCAGAGTCACATTACAACCCGGGGTTAATTCTGACCTCGTGCAATTTGCTAATCACGTCTTGCCTAGAATTTTGTTTAGAGATAGAAAGTAGGTCAGAACTTCTTAAAAAAGATGTTCTTTTCTTGTTCCCAAGTCACTTCAGTTGAGACTCCTCTTCTGCAGTATCCAACTAACTAATTATCAGAAGGACTTCCCACCTTTCTGTCCTAGCAGTCTCAAGCCTGATACTACTCTGCCATGACATAAAATCTTCAATTTTCTGATGGGCAAATAAAGCAAATTCTCCAACTTCCATCAGAACATGTGCATGAATGCTGGCATATCTAATATTTGACACATTTGTTATAAACAAAGTAGCAGATGTTACCTTACCCACGTATATTAGTTCATTAGAGAGCATATTTATTTCATTTTAGTTTTCAATGTTAACTCTTAAGTGCCTTTTTGCTGCTAACAGAAAAGCCAATATGCTTTATGTTCTGGATGATTTTGCATGTAGAATTAGATGGTAGGGTTTTTCATAAGGCAGTGGCTTGCTTTTTTCTTAACTCAGAGCAAAATAGTGTCCTTGAATGTAATCTGCTTCTTAAAGAGGATTTGCTTGCAACATGCAGTAATGAAATATGTGTATAAACACAAGTTCAGACATAGGAGCAGAAGGAGGTTTTGGGCAGGAAGCTGGACTAGACAACCTCTTGAGGTCCCTTGCAGCCTCAATTATCCTATGGTGTGTCTGAGGTGGCTTACAAATATTAATGCCACAGGGAGACAATGAGTTAATGATTCACTTCTGCATCAAAGTTTGATTCCAGTCATCCGTGAAATGGGTTCATTGGCCTTTGCCTGAAGGCACAGCTTTGATCCTCCAACCTTCTCTGCTGAGGTAGTCATCTGCAGATCTTCACCAAAGGCAACTAGTCAGCCCTCTGCACCTATGGCAATCTAGACGTTAAACTGTGAGCTCTTGCACTCATTTCACTTGAAGAATCTGTCTGACCTGAAGCCAGTGCTCGAGGAATTAGCTGTTGGGATGTTGTTAGGACACCAAACCCACCACTGTCTTATGCCTAAGAATAATTGGGTGGTTTCTGGTCTTGGAATTCCAGTGCTGTCCACAATCTTGGAAGAAATTCTACCTACAAGATCGCTGTTTAAATAATCTCCCTTTGGAGAGCAGCTCACATACAGGAATAGAAACCCTGATTCTAGTTGATGAGTTCTAATTATAACCTCTACCTTGTGAGGTCTAGCTGTCTTTTATTTATAAAATGCCTTTGCAAGTCATCCTTGTACACTTTCATTGCTAGAAAAATTAGGAACAAATTAGAAAATTATAAAAATCAGCTTCACCAGCAGTTCTCCTTCTGTGGGTTAAGAAGAGACCAAACACTGTATTTGTACTGTGTACAAAAAAAAAGTATTTTTTCCTCTCCAAAATAGAAATGTAAAATGGTGCTGCTTTCTGTCCATGGCAAGTGAATGGAGGTTTGGCTGCAGTGGCTGAAATCAGAGCTTGTTTGCTGCCCTCACCTCTGTCTGTCTGTGGGTTGTGTGTGCATGCACACACTTGGGATCTTTTCCTGCTTCTTAATGATTCTCAAAAGAGATTCTGAAACTGAGATTCTAGACATAGGTGCAACTATACCTTTCTAGATGGGAAGTATGCTCTTTTAGCTAGAGTTAAATGGAGTTAATTAGAAATTGGTCAGGATCTATTTTGCCTGCTCAGCAGCAAGAAAAATAAGCTGGGGCAAAGAAGGAATTTAGTTGTACTGCAGAGAGGTCCATTACCATGGGAATCACTTGGCTGCATGTTTATATGGTAGTTAAAAATGTGATCTTCATGAAAAGCAATTAGCAGAGAAACAAAACTGTAATAAGCACAGGATTGCAAAGAGGAGAAAGGATATAAACCTTCTCATATCTTTTGCACCTTTAAATACACAAAGTGCAACTGATGCTCTTACAGCTCATTGTCTAGACAGTGAATTCAGAGGCAAGCTAGAACTGTATCATGGGTGCAACAGAGACATTCTGGGGTTAGAACTCTGTTAAATGTGAAGTTGCCATGGGATTGAGTTTATACATCACTTCTCAAAATAAAGATTTAATTATTTCAGGACTATAGTTGATCTTTCCTGTCCAGGAGGTGCATCGTCTCCTCCATCAGCCCCAGGGACTAAAAACCCTTATCACTGGTATTTTTTATTTCACCAGCTCCTGACCTAGCTATTCCATAGCACAAAAATATTTTAACATCCTATAAACTGAAATTTAAATTCAGTATGAAGAAACACAGAATGTCTGCACATCTAACTTGAAACTCAAAACTGTTTTCTTAATAGTTAGAAATGGAGATTCTCTGACATGCTTTGCCTACAAGGGAAGAATGGATGACATAAATCTACAGGTTTAATCTGGAGCCAGAGAAGCAAGACAAACACAATTGCCAATCTATGCAGCAGTATTTGTAACAAAAAAGTTCTCTTCATTCTTTTGAATTAGACATGCTAATCCATCCCTTAATAATATGTTTACATTTTGCTTCTTCCAGGATGGGAGTAAATTTAGGTGCATTTTAATTTATCTTTCAATTCTGCGTTTTCTGAAGTTTGCATTGCAGACTGCTGTGTTCTTAAACATATGCATGCATCTCTGCCTATGTAGATATGTATCATAATCTGCATACTGAGGATCAGTGACACCTGAGTGTAGGCTTACATATGCTTAGGCACTATTTTTTTCGGAACTAATTGTTGCTGCAGGGTAATAAAAACCATTAAATGGATGTCTTAAGGAATTGTTGGTAGTGTAGCCATTCCTGCAGCTACTGGAATGTATTCCCTTGCAGAAGAGAATTGAGTAAGGGATTGCTCACTGTGCCAGTGCCACAATAGTCTGCTCCATTTTTGCCAATATTGCAGGGATGTCTTCAGCCAGCTCCTTAGCCCTGTTTCTGCATACGTTTCTGTTCCTGGGAGAAGTGTTCTTAGTCAATGAAGGGTGATATTACTGGTTGCAGGTAGGCAAACCTTCTGTCTTCTAGCCATTTGCCGCTCCTACCATTCACCAGTTTAAGAGCAGTTATGAAGCCAAAAGGAAAGACATATGGACTTATAGTAAAGATGTCCCTTAAGAAAACATCATAGAGGAGCTCCTTTCCACCTTAGGTCAGACCTGCTGTCTGTGTGGCTGCTGTGGCCACAGATGCCACAAAGCATGGGAAACCTGTTGTGAGCCATTGGGTAGTCAGCTGTAAGGAAAGTACTGCTTTCTGTCCTGAGATGATGAATTGTTTTATATCCGAAAGTATTAAGGCTTCTATCCCTTTATTTTCAGCTTAGTTGGCGTGCCTCATTAGAAACAGAAACCATGTGTCAAGTGTGTGATTCTTTCAGTGAATGCAGTCTCCCAGGGGGGTTGTGCTGGGATGTTCTAGCTGTTTGCTTTTTTATTATTTTTTTCCTCCTCCTTAATAATTGCTTTAGAAATACCAATAAGTAAGGTACTAAAATCTAATTCAGCAAGGTACTTAAGCAAGTGCCATCTTACATGTATAGTCATGACAGTTTTGGCAGAAGTGCTGGTAGCTTTAATATCGTGCTGTCCTGAAGCTAAAATGCTTTAAAAACCTTTTCATGATGAGGCTCATGTTTAGGATGCAGACATCTTCTGATGCCAGGAACTGCTGCAGCAGCATTTGTTATATCACCGTATTCTGTGCCATGGGTTAAGGTGCTCGTACAAGAGTTGACAGAGCAGGATGTGTGTGCATGTCTCAACTTTCTCAGCTGACAAGTTGGCATCTCGTGTTCAGCTAATGTTGTGAGTGACCTCTGCGGAAAGGTTGAGGTTGACAGATTGGGGCAGTAATGTCTTAAGCTGCAAAATTCCCCTGAGAATACATCAGTACTTAGAGAACCAGCAGGAAAAGGTAGGAGTGAGCAAAGAGCTGCAGATTAGAGGACTGCCTGTTGTGCAAGGAGCACCTTTCCATATATTTTGACCCTCCTTTTAGAGACTCAGCACAGCAACAGGCGTTTGCTATTTGGCTATGCCTTGTGCCCATTTCTTAGGCTCACAGAGGAGTGTGTTATGCTAAACCTGGTCTCCGGGATCTAGCCTGAGAAATGGCGTCAGGACATTAGGTTGCCAGTTAATATGATTAAAGTCTGAGACTCAATTACTCCCTAATTACTGGATGTTTTATTTCCCTTTTTAAGTGGCACTGGTGATCTACACTCCCACTTTTATTTGAAGCTTTTCTTTCTCATATTTATTTTCTGTAGTTTTCATGCTTGTGCAGTGAGGGGCTTTTGCTCTTTTTTCTTTATTTTTAAAGAAAAATTGTGATTACAGTAGATGGAGACCACCATTATAGGAGTAGGCAACAAGATAGTTCTTGGCAGAGAGATTGATTTGTTTTTCAAAGTGACAGTTGCTCTGAGTATTTGAAACAGAATCAATTCATTCCAATTCTGAAACTCTGTATTGTAACTTTTAATAACCTGTAGATAGTACATTACAGATAAACAGACTGTCCTTAAACTATTCCCGTTCATGTGTGGTGCACATTTTTCTAGCAATTTGAGAAGTTATTGAAGGCATGAAGTTTGGATTGTGACGTTATGGTCATACACAGGTCACCTCACCTGCCGTTGCATCTGTCTTCCTGGCAGAATCATGCTTTGTTTTCCAAGGGATTGCATTAATATCTCAGGCTATCTCAGTTTGCTTTTAAAATTATTACCTAAATCTAGTTTCCTGTTCCTCCTTTATATTGTTCTGTCTTTGATCACATCTCTATCTGGGGGAAAAATGGAACAGGAAAGATAGCGATTTAATTAGTGGTGGTGGCCAGAGGGTATAGCTGTCATCACCAGAATGAATGGCTGCTTTCCAGCTGCAGCAGCAGAACTAGCAAAGTTGTATCACCCAGTTTATCTACCTGTTATTACACTCTGGGAATTCCCATGTGTGTTAATCACATACTTACCAAGTGATTGATTAGTCTGCAGCAAGACTACTAAATCTTTTCACACATGTTTCTAGCTTTTCCATTTGCAGCTCTTCCATTTTGTCACATCTTACTTCCTCTGACTTGGGCTGTAGAGAGATCTGCCTATGCAGATTTGTTTTGCTTTTAATGCAGGAGTCCCCTGTGATGGACATGTCCTTCTCCCCCTCTGCCTAAACTGCTGAATTGTTTGCAGTGAATTAAGAATGAACTCTGCTCTTCTCTTCTCTCCAGCAGAGATGTACATTTCTGATTCCCTCTTAGAGAAGTTGTTTATTCAAAACCTGCCCCTTCGTTATTTGTGCTTATGAAGGAGGAGCAATTTCACATGCAGAACATAATTAGCATTTGGAATTTTTTTGATCTAGTTTTCTCTAGGTAAACTCTTCACTAATAGAAAATTTCTACTGGTGAGAAAACTTATTTCAGACTCTTGGCATCAAAGGCTGACTAAGTGAATTTCATGATTCAGTTGGGTTTTTAGTGAAGTGCAGATAATTTGAAATACCTTTCTCAAGCACCACTTTTTATGCTAATTTTGCTTGGGGTTATTGAGGGGGGAGGTAGCGTGAAATGCCCAATATTTAATGAATAAATTAAATAACTGAAGCACAGAACTCCTTCAGTTGGTGGGCTTTATAGGGAAGTATCATGCTGAAAAAAATCTTCTGGCTGCACACTAAGATATGGAGAAAGGAATGAAAATTTTCTTCATTTGAGCTGCTGCAAACACATAAGTAAAGGTTTCTTGTGAAAATCTTTCACCTGTCTCTGGTGTTCTGAGGTAGTTGCTTTAGTCACTGTGTGGTAGCTCTTTCCATCGCTGGTCTGCCCCTTGGGCCCTACTCAGCCCCTTCAAAGACTAGGAAACAGAACCCCTTTCCAGATGAGGGTTCTAGATTAGCTTCAGTCTCACTGAGAGTGCAGATTAGGATGTGATCCACACACTAGTAATGACAGACTCATTCTTTTGTAAGATGTTTACATGTTTTTATCTATTACTGTGAATAGAACAAAGCTAAAGAAGTGATGCTTTGAAAACCAATTGTGTTCCTGTGTTTTCAGCTGCTGTCTTACAATACTTTATTTACTTTCTCTCTAATATTGCTTTTCCATCTTGTTTATACACATGTAAATTGAACAGAAGAGATAATGAATATAATGCAAGGATTTTCAAGAAGTTGTAATGAGCAGGGAAGGTTCCAAACACATGAAATCTCGAAACCATTCTCTTTTTATAAGACAAGTATTGCTCTGACTATTCTTTTTGTTCCACCTCATTTCTATAGGGTGGAACAATCTCTGTGTTGCTTATGCTCAGCTGAAAGTTGGTATGAAAGCAGATCCTTTCAGAAGTGTTACATTCATATCATGAAAATAGGTAGAAATAGAAACAACAACTCCTGCTCTGGGCTAGTATTTTTGGCTCTGTAGAACAGGTGAACATGAACAACAATGTATCTTCCATTTAACAGTCATCTTAATGTAATTTCACTTGACCTAAGGAGCTGGCAGCATTAATCTTCCATATTTATTAACTGGATGGAAAGCCCTTCTTCACGTGACAGTAAGGTGATGGATTTATATCAGGAGTACAAGTACTGGTGTCTTTTGCCTTCAGGTTGAACTGATAAGGTGCAGATTGTTTAGACCAAAGTTGGAAGTTAATTCTCATTTACTAGTTATTCTTGCTCAGATTGTTAACAATTAACTCTATCCAATGGACAGTTTGGATTTTTAATCATATTTTCATACATAAAACAAGTAATTTCCAAAGGAGACAGTGCCTAACCTAGATTATCCTTCTCTCATTCTGTATCTCATCTTCCTCACAGAGGAACAGGCATCTCCAGTGACAAATGTGTACCTCTGTCTGGCTATGTAACTTTCAAACCCCTGGATTTGGAACTAAAACGAGCACCACCTGATCCAGCTTCAATTAACAATTTGCAGAGTGGTCTTCCTTCTCCCTGTAATACAGAAAGTCTCATGTAACATGGAAATTAGTGAATGTAATTGAAACAAACATGCCAAAAAAAGTGTTTGAAATGAGAGGAGAGTAAGAATTATAATCCTTAACTTATCCATTATCGGTCTCCCCCTTCTGTTTAAGCCTCTTTGCTACAATAATCAAAACTGCAGTTTCTTAGTCACTGATAATCCTACATCATATATTCATTCCATTATTTTCCTGCAGGCCCTAGAAGTACCTTTTGACCATGATACAGCTTGTCCAGTGATTGACAAGTGTGTTGATAGCTCGTTTCACAGCTTTCTTGCATCTTAGGGGCTGAATTGCTGGAGGCGCAAGCTGTGCAGAGAGAAAATGAAGCCTTATCACTGCTTCCCAAATTCTTGTTTAGGTTTTTGCTTTTGAGCTTCTGCCTGCCTTTACTGATTTAATTAATGTTTCTATGTCCCTAGGTTATATACCTGCTGACTTTAAATCTGTTGCCATTTATCCATTATTAAGGTAACATTCTATGCCTGATGACTTGGCTGACAGCTATAGAACTACTGCCAAACTCCCATTCCCATCAGAGATCCTTGGAAACAAGGACATAAATTTTTTTTATTATTCTTTTTTTTAATGAAAAGGGATAAAATTTATCTTAATAGTTCAAAGTCTGACATCCTGAAGCTCTTTAGAAGATAATTAACTTACATTGCATTGTCTTGGATATTGTCATTCTCTTCTCATTCATGTCAGTGTTGCATTGGAAAAGAGACTCTCTAAGAGCCACTTGACTTCTCTTAACAGTGAAGTTAACCAGTGGTCCTGGTGATATCTTTAACACTAAATGTGTTTCTCTTTCTCTAGCTATCTTTCTTTGAGGTTTAAGCTTGCTGCTTTTATCAAATAATTTCCTGTCCAGAGCATGATCATATGCCAGAGTCAAAGCGGACTTGCAGCAGAATCACAAGGAAAGCATTGCCATCTCCATGAGCTGTCTGACACTGGGGAAGATGCCTTGTACAACCTGATCTGTGAAAGGGAAAGATCATGCCCTCATCTGAAAAAATCCTTTGGTGATTATACATTCTATTTCAACAGTGACATACAACAGTTCTCAGTATCTTCCTTGTAACTCCACAAGCTTTATGACTCTTTCCTCCACACAGTTGCCTACTCTGCTTTGATTAAAATGGGGGTCTCAGTCTTTTTCAAATCACAGTTGTGATTTTCTAAGAATCATAGAATCATAAAATTACTGAGGTTGGAAAAGACCTCCAAGATCACGGAGCCCAACTGCCAGCCTATCACCACCACCATGGAACTAAATCAGCTGACGTCTGTCTAATATATTTTAAACTACTGATGAGACACTTGCCTCTCTTAATTAACCCTTCTGAGGTTGTAGAAGCAGCCCACAGATGTCTGCAGATCACAAGAGGAAAATCTCTAGGCTAGGATCACACATATCTAGACTAGTAGGATGGGTTTGGGAGACCTTATGTCTCTGTGTCCTACTGTAGAGTTTTCTTCAGTATTTCTGTACTAGCATTTCTGCACTCCTCTCCATTTTGTCTTTATGTAACCTTAAGGTTTAATCAATACCTTTTAAAATACACAGGTTTTCATTTACTGAGAGCACCAAATATAAGCCTAACACATGAAATAAATGGATGTAAACTTCCACAAAAAATAGTTAAGGTTATTTTCACAGCTTCGTCCCCGCCTAGATACAACCGATCTTTCAAAATGCTCAGAGGGCATCAAATGAAATTAGCAGGAGGTAGATGCAAAACAAGCAAAATGGATTATTCCTCATACAACACAAAATGTTACAGAATGCCTTTCTGCAGGGTGTTGAGGGCCCTAAAAATTTACATGTGTAGAAAGTGACTGGGAAATGTAATGAAAGAAAAAAAGAATCCACTGAGAATTATTAAATAGAAAGATGTGATACTTGGCTCAGGAGATCCTGAACTGCAAACTGCTGGATGCCAGAAGAGTACCAGGTAAGTGTTTCACCTCTTCTTACACTATTCTCAAAGCTGCTCCTACTGCTGAGCTTCTCTGCCCATTGTGAGACAGAGGATTCAGAGTGATCCTCTACTATTCTCATTTTACTATTTCAGTGTTTTTTCCCCTTGACCCTGACTTTCTTTTGGGCTGCTTCAGGATTATCTCCTTGGTTAAACATTTGCTGTCTATAATGCTTTAATAATAGATATTATTCCAGATGTATTCATTCAAACAGTTCTACTCTGTAGATGACACAGGTGTTTCTGTTGAAATTTTTATGCTTGATTTGATTTAATCTTTTTAACAATGTTTGTCCAAGATTTAACATTTGAGTGAATAAAATTAAAACAAACCTCAGCATTTGAAAGCCAAATTTGGGAATCCCATTTGCCATAAAATTTCGGGTTTTAAGCACAGCAAGTTTTGAAGGCATTGAATCCCAAAATTACAACTCCTCAGTAAGGTTGCTGTCAATTCTCTTTTTATTTTTTTTTCTCTGTCTTTTAACAGTCTTTGACATTTTAAAGCTCCAATTGTAGCTGCATTTAGAATTTGCTTTTATAATTTTGGAAGATGACAGTATGCAAATAAACTGCTGTGATCACAGTTGTGACACGTGGAATCTGAAGTACACCGAATAATTCCTTCATGTATTGACACAAAAATGCCTCTGGCTTCCTTTTGCCCACTGTATTTGAACAAGTGTGCAGTGAATGAATCCTCAGTTTGCCATACAAATAAACAAGAAAACAAGTACAGCTGCAGTTTAAAAAGTAGAAAAGTAATATCTTAACTTGAGGTGAATATATGTTCTACTGTAAATGAAATCTTTCAGAATCCTTTGACTCTTTACAGAAGCTAAAGGGATTGTGTTTCAAAAAGGTGGAAAGAAGGCTGGGTGTTTATGGGGTGCTTTACTCTTATGAAATGGTTCCCTCTTTGGGTACTAAGCATGAACATGGAGACAGTTTCAGATATTAGTACTCTTCTGTTAGAAGTTGGAGTCAATTGCAAATATATCAAAAAAAACCCCTACAGCTGAGTGTTACCTAGGTGTCAAAACAAAACATTCATGGGTAAATGCCATTTAAGAATCATTTTCAAACTCAGGCTTTTAGAAAATTTCAGATAGATCAGACTTGATTAAACAGAGAAATGAACATCTAGAATTTCTATATAACTTTTTATTTTTTACATTGAGAAAATTTAAATACTTTAAAACATTTAAATGCATGCAGCAGAAAGATTTCAAAATGATTAAATAAGTGTTTAATGAAAAGCAATCATGTTTCAACCATATGTCCAAATCTGCCTTTCTTTGACTTGAATTCAGCTCTTTCTCTGCTGGAGGAGGTGGGAGTGTAGTGGGGAACCTGAGCAGCTCAGCTGGTCCCTGTAGAAATTTAGCTGTGGTGTGGACTGAGGAGAGAGACAATATTTCCACTGCTCTGTGGCTGCCACTGCAATCTCCAATGTGGTTTTCTTAGGATGAAGTAAAATTGTTCTCATTCCTTCAGCTTAGTCTTTGCTGCTGTCTTTTGTTATTAACATTATCCTAACACCCATACTGGAGAAAGACAGCCTTCATTCATCTAGAGGAGTCCAAACTCCAGCTGCCTGCTCCATACAGGGATGCTCATTTTGGAAGAAAACACACAGTATCTTTTTCCTGTTTGTTTTCACTGGTAGTAGTTTGCTGCATCTATTCTGGGCTGCCTCTTTGTTTTTGCCATGTCAAGACTCCCATCATCTCTGTACTGGCTACAGAGAGGAAGTTGCCTTCTCATTTCAAGCTGCCTCAGGCCAGATTTTCTATTGTGAGAGTTTAATGACAGTTTCTGTGCTGGTTTCTGCCTGTCTTGAGAGGGTAGTGGCTCTGGTCCCAGGATGATATGGGAATGCATTTCAGGTGGATCACCTCACGTTTTGGTTTCTTTGCATTTGCAGCAGCTCATTTTTGAAAAGGTTTAGGCATAATCCTATTGCTCTAGTTTCAGAGCAAGGGAGTTACATGTTCAGTATTGCTACTCACTTGGGTTTGCTCCAAATCACAGCAACACACTGACAATGGCAGATTAAATTCCCTTCTGTTCTTTGTTACAATTTTCAGTTAATAATCAACATACTGAAGGCCTGGCTGATGTCTTTTAGCAAGAGTGACCTGGGTATTAGATTTCCCTCAGCACAAAGGGATACAGATTTGTGAGGATTCTGCAATTGTCTGTCTTCCTAAAAATCACCAGTTCTTGTGATGCACTTTGAAACAATTTGAGACTGCATTTAAAAGAGGCTTAGGGTTCCCCTGGCAGTAATGCTGAGTGTCCAGGCTGAGGCACGCAGGCAGAATGTCCTTGGGAAGCAGTTGGCTTTCACTGTGGCTAGTGTTATAAATCGATTGATTTAATAATCATTCCTGTTCTCACACAATAAAAGGAGGTGCATCTGACTTATTTTCTTTTTAAGCTTTCTGTTTTCTAGCTTCAGCTGATGCTTTTATCTTCACTTTGTCTCTTCATTTATATTCAAGGCAACCTCATTCAAATCCAGCAAGCAATTACACTGTGGTGTAACCATGAATAATATTGCTGTTTACACACACTTAAGATAGCCCATTTCTTGGCAGGGGATGATATTATGTAGATTGATACTATTTTTTTTTTTTGGTTCTGTCTGACTTGCTATCCATCTTTCCAGACATTTATGAAATATCTGTCTTCATTGCAACCTTCCATTAAAACTGGAGATAATGTTTTATCCAATGATGTCTATTTTGCTAGTGCTTAGGAAGCTGGAGAGTGCATGCAAGATGAATAAAGTTACTTATGGGCAGATAAAGTATGGGGAGAGAAAATCATGAAGGGCTCATCTATGGATACTGTGTGGGAGTGAAAACATTTTATTAAAAGCAACCTTTCATCCCTTCAAAACACAGAACTAATACTGAAATCAAGAGGAATCTCATGCATAAAAGCTCCCAGACTATGTAGATGACTGTAAGTCAGTCTTGGGGAACTATTACAACGGGCTGCTTACCTTCATTGTTAGCTACAGAGGACGAACAAAAAGGAGAAAAAACAAAGCAACCCAAAACCATTTAATCTTTTATCATTTGTGACCCAAGTGAGCATGACTTCATGAATTTCAGTTGAGAAGGCGCTCTTTCAGGATCAGAGTGAAGCTTTTCTTTCAGTTTGGTAGCCATCAAAACTGTTCAAGAAAAACCTCACGCTAAAATGAAAGTCTCTTCCTCATGCTTTTTTTCCCTCTTCACATGTGTCAGTCTTACAGAGAATGCAAAGACTGATCACTTGGAAAGTATATATGGATGGTATATCTCCTCCTTCTGATTAATGGTATAGTAATGATTTTTCCCAGGAAAGATGTGTACTTCCAATCCAAAACTAGGGTTGTTTATATTAAGAACCTACCACTGAAAATAAAAAACTCATATATATTGGATATTATACAGCAACAGGAACAGTCTGTCAAGAAATTATGGACATTTATGAAGGTCTACTAAATGATGCCAGATGACCTTAAGTGTCCAAGGCCCTTCAGGACCCAACACCTGTTACCAGTGGCCACATTTCTTCAGATAACTGGGATAAGCTATTGATGTAGCTTGAAAAAAGGCTCCTCACTTTACCTTCCCTTTTTGCAGTCAGAGGCTCGCTCTTCATTTTCCTTTCTTGTGTTTGAGAATGTTTATTCAATGGCACTTTGTTAAAAAAAAAGAAAAACACAGAGAAAAATAAATCATATTTATTAATATTGGTAAGTCTGTAATTGTCTTATCACCTTGTCATTCATTTGCTTAGAAGATAGTGCCCATTGGAGAAGGGAAGTGATGCTGGTAGTAATGGAAAGAATATGCAAGCTAGGGTTTCCTACTCTGTTACTTCAATACTTTATGTACATAATGAATAAAATTAATGCATCACCAGATAGTGTGGTAGACCACAGAACAAAAGATTTTAGGCAATTCTTCTTTTCGTTGAGGTTAGGACAGTTATTGCAACACAAGTAACTTTTGCTACAGAAGCCAGTACTGGGCAAAATATCTACCAGACACTGAGCTCAGCATGCAGACAGCAGTTTGCTGTGTTGGGTTAAGTAATCCAGCACATTTGGATGCTATCTTTTTGAGTCAAATAGCTCCACATGTTTCAAAAAGGTATTTTCTCAGCTAGAGCCGAGTACCATAAGATGCTTAAGAACAGGTTTAGCTTTAAGTCCAGAGCCTCTGCCCTTTACTATCAGATAACAGTCGATAAAGCATGTGCTTAAATACCTTGCTGAGTAGAGTCATCAAGTGTGAGCTAATCCTTACGGAGGTCAGTAGGAAAGTCTCCAAAGGATTACCTTTGACACAATGCTGTGTCTTCTTGAAATTGGTATCTCTGAAGTGATCCTACTGCTATCAGTGGTGAAGCATTTTACTCAGTTTGTCTAGAATTTACAGAGATTTTTAAAACATTAATCCAATTTACACTTCTTTTAGCAATCTGTTTCTCTTCAAGAGCCAAGCTCATGCATATAAAAATCTGTCAGTTATGATTGCCATCATTATTCAGCAAATATCACCACTTTCCCTGTGAAACAGCTGAATAATCACAGAATCATTATGGTTGGAAAGGACCCTCAAGATCATCTAGTCCAACCAATAGCCCTACACTACTCTTATCCCTAAATCATCCCCTGACTGATTCTGTGATGCAATGAGATCAACAACCTATCCCTAAGTTGCAGAGTAACTTCTAGGGTGCTTTTTATATTTTATATACAGTTATATTCCACCAGGTTTAGAGTGTTTATGCAGTGTGGTTGTCTACGAATGCTAATGATAAAGTACAAACCATGGCATTTCTTTGGCATATAGAGGTTTCGCCACTAGTCTGCCAAGGGAGATGGATTCTAACCAGTACAAATGAGAATGAAAGTCCTGTTTAATGATCCTCTGTCAACACACCTCACAACACTCTAGTGGTGGAGACCATGACTTTGGTTTACAAAGCTGAAGACGATGATTCTCATACAAACATCAACAGCAAGGCAAAACCAAGAAAGAGAGCGCTGACAGCAGCTAGAAAAATAACAGCCAAAACTTAGGTGTAGTTCCAGACTAGCTAAATGATTGCTTTTCTTCAGATGGATGTTTGCAGTCACATCTCCAGTTTGTGTTATCTAAGTCATAGATTTCACATCTAAAAGATAAGCCTGGGAGGAAAGAATTCATTCTAGAAAATAGTATTTTTAAAGATTTTTTTAGAAAAGATTTTGATGAATAAAGTTGAAATAATCATAGTACCTTCTAATTGGAGTTTCCTGATGTGGCCCTCATTTCCTAATGGGGAGCTCACTCTGACAAGAATTAGCATGCTTGGGTTTTTTCCTGTTACAGATGTGAGGTTCTTGTAACTAGATTTTTCAGCAGTTTTTCTACTTCTTCCATACAAATGCATGTGGGCATGCTTGGTAAGTGTCACTTCGGGCTATGCTTTTTACATACACATCTGTACTGTTGATATAAATTCAGCTTACATTTATTTTATAGTGCTTTTTCTCTCCAGTGGGTTAATAGCAACAGCCTGGATGGCTAGAGTTTCCACAGAGAGGAAAGAAGTCTTTTCTGTCAGTCTCCCTAGTTTTTGCAAATGTCTGCTGCAGACAAGGGTCTGATGGAGGCAGCAGCCCAGAGCTCAAAACCAGCTGGAAAGAAGTAAATAATTGCAGAATTAACCCTCAAAGTGCAACCCTTGCAGTGCTCTGTGCTATTGCACTTTTAAGTTATTCAGGTATTCTTGGAAAATGGGATTTGGGTTTGTGTAATTTCTACACACAAGAGCTGTAGAGTCTTGTGTTTGTGATAATGTTACAGTCTGGACAGTTTGTTCTCATCTCCTCTTTCCATTTTTTTTTTTTTTCTTTTCATGTGGGGTAGCCCACTGGTTTAACTATGGAGTCTAGTACTGATTTCTGAACAGCTGCTAAGAAAAAGAAAATTGTCTTGATAGTCTGGAGAATGAGTGTACAAGAGAGTTGTTGGGTCTTTTTTTTAACTTTCCAGGGTGTTTGGCTTGTTGGAAGAGCTCTCATGTCAAATCCCTATTATCTGTAATTACAAAGCATTATGATTTCATCTTGGTGCCCAGGGACAGCAGATGACTGCAGAGAATACTGAAAGATCATTTATTTATCTTAAAGCAAACTTTTGATCATAATGATATCATTGTTTACATTCTCAGTGACTTCATCTGTCTGGAGCTTTAACTCCATGTGTGCTTCCCAGGATGGACTGGAGTTTGTATACAAACTCTACTGGGAGCAATTGGGAATATTTTCCTTTCTCTCCAAAATAATATGGGCTGGACTGTTTCTCCCAGGGAACTGACAGTCAATTTAGGGGGTTTTTTATCCCCAATTTTTTTCAATGGACTAATACCACATACAATAGAACTGATTCATCCTTAATGATGTAGGAATTCCATTTCAGACCAGGAAATGCAACCTATGTTTATTGGAAGCCAAATCCTACTTCTTGGTTCAAACCTTTCTACCTCTCTTCTACCTCTTCTAGCCTTTCAGATGATTTCTTGGAATTCAGAAGCATGAATTATTCAGATTGTAGCTGTAAGCTGCTTTGTAGAGGCAGGCTCATTCCTTACCTCTGAGATCACATCATCTCTGTGGCATGCTGGCCTTTTAAAGACAGTGGCTGACTGCCAGGTAAGGACATGGAATGAGAGAGCTACTGTCAAATGTATGAAAGAAGTTGAGATTGATAATCCACAATAACCCAGTTGAACCAGGCTGTGCCTCAGGATTCTTTGTCCCAGAGAGGCTGCAGTGTATCCAAATAGATGCCTTTTTAGCCACTGGTTAAGTCTGTCTAGGGAACATTATGCCCTGATTTGCAATTGCACTGTAACAACACTGGATTTTAGGGGAACCTCAGGCACCTTTTTGCTACTAACCACACCTTTCATCTGCTGCTAACTCATAAAAGAAATGTGAGAAAAAACTCATTCCTAGGGGAATAGATTTTCTGCCCCATCATTGCTGTGGGCCTTGAAGAAGAAAGAAGAGTTGTAATGGACTTTCAAAGATCATCTACGCCATCTTTCTTCTTCAAGAAGGGTTCAACACTATCTAAATCATTCTTGACAGAATCAGTTCAATGTTTCTTGAAAATCATTTAGCAAGGGAAACTCCACAGCCTCTGTATATAATCCATTTCACTGCTTGTCATTCCACACCATTCAAAAGGTTTTTCTTCTGATACTTGACTAAATCATTCTTATACCAACTAGATTTTATTTTTCCTGTCTCCAGTGGAGTATATTAATTTCCTCTTTTCAGCAGGTCTTTACATGGATGTAATCATGTCTCCCCATAGCTGTCTTTTCTCTAGAATCAAAGGAAGACATACTCTCTAAAATTTTTATCTTGACTTTTGCTCACTCCTTTGTCTTTGTAATTGCTAATCACCTGACCATTGCTGTTTCTCATTTCTGTAGTTCATTTATAAATGTCTGGATGCTATTTCAGTTAAAGCCTTGCCCATATGAGTAGAAGGATTATATTGTTTATCTTCTATATGACACTAGCACTCAAATACTTTTTACAGAAGAGTTTCCTGGTCCGTCATTTCCTACTTTGTCTGTTTTGCCATGTCCTCATGTTAGGAGCACTTGGTAAATGCCACTGCTGATCTGCCATGGCCTGAAATAGCTTGGATCATCGTCCCAATCTTTTGAGGATGTGCAGTCCAAAATTGTTCCTTTCTGCAAGTGTACTCTGTAGTCTGTCCTCTAAATCATTACTGGAAATACTCATTGGTACTGGACCCCTGAGAAATCTTACTCAATGCAACATTTGTGTTCCCTATATTGCTATTTGAATAGCAGAGTTATCACAGAATCTTCCCCTCTTGTGCAATGAAGTCCTCTTCTGCTCCCACTCAGAGTCTGTCCTTCTCTTTACCCCTCACACTTCTGAAGCAAATATGTGGGTATTTTTCTTTCCTGGCGTCACTTTTTTACCCTGAAATGAGCCAAGTACAACATGAGGATTAGCTGCCTCTTGTTATGTCTGTGTCCCCTTTCCTCACCAATGCTTTGAGCCCCTTTTGCTTCACATTTGGACTATTCTCACAGGTGTTATGATCCAAATAGCTCAAGTCTACAATTGTTGGAGTCTCTGCCACCTACTAGGATGATGCTAAAGCCCATTGAGATAAATGATCAAAACCAGATTCTCTAAGGAGTGGCAGAAAGATGTCAGCCTTTTAGAGTGATGTTCTGGGGAGGAGAGGCCTGGCTGAATATAACTGGGGTCCTGGGTGCAATTACTGATTTTCCTTTAAATTGATCAGGTCCTTGAAACTCACTCAGTGTTAGTTTGATAAATAGTTCTGCTTCATGTATAAGATCTTTGGAGAAGGGACTGTGTTTCTAAAGTATACATAGTGCAAGCAGCTTCATGTTTTATCCTCTTTTCATGGACTCCGTTACAAATCATATAATCTGTAGCTAACATCTCTCCTGTTAACTGTTCTGTAGCATAAACAATGGTAGGTTTCTGTTTGTTTTTCCTACACCTATGCTTATTCATGCTGACTGTTTAAGTAATAACTGATTACAAAAGCCTTACTGATTTTTCTCTTTCCTGGTACTCTCCAGCTGACCCTTATGCCTCTGGCACAGTATTCTAGCTCAGGCTTTATTACATTTGAGCAGAGTGGGAAGATTATGTGACTTTCCTCTTTAGCGTGTCTGATTTTCTTGACTCATAGTCAGTTTGGATAGTGTTGTAATGCCCAGCCCCCTCTTTTGAAGATCTGCTGCCTCAGCTGTTATTCCAAAACTTGGTCTGTGGTTTTATTCCTACCTATAATGTATAATAATTGTATGTGTACAGTACTGTGCATTAGTCCTCAGTGCTTCATCCTGCTTGTTTCAAACGACTGTGCTACATGGTGAACACTTAGATTCTTATTTTGCTTTCCCTTTTTAAGCTGACAGGAGATACCTGTAAATGTATTTATTTTTCCTTACTGACTTAGACAATGAAATATAAATATGCTTTGATATTTTAAAGTAAACTTTTGTGATTTATTAGAGTCTTATGGATAGCTGTGTTGCTCCATTGTGGTCATACCTTACAGTAGATTACTTAAAGCCACATTTCCCAAATGTCTCATGAAAATGTGACACTAGAAGTCTTGACCTGCTGCTGCTTGCTGTCTTCTTGGTTGGAGGGAGACCTTACCATTAGAAATTACTTTTAAGATCCCACTGAGTAAATTCAGGACAGAAATCTGCACTTCTGATCAGGATGCTCCAGGACGTAGTTTCTGTGCTCACCAACAGAGTGCCAAAGGTGCTTTCCCTGCTAGCATCTCAGTTAGTCTGAAGTTTTGGATGAGAAGCTATAAAACAGCTTTCTGGCAATTCTTCCTCCTGTTGCTGAAAGAATGAGATGAACACAGATGAGTGCAACGAGCTCCTTTCTCTACCACAGCTTCAAGCCTTACATGCAGGAATAAGCACAAGGGGTATTAGGATTCTGTGCATATGTGAATTAGCCTTCCAAGGGAAACAGGCATATCATACAGCTTGAGAGATTGTACAGCTTGAAAATAGTAGAAAACATGATATGGAATAGTATGGTAGGAGATAAAATGCTTTTTTATTCCCATCTGTGCTTTAGGGATTGAATTGGGAGCAAATTCAACTACCTTTACTAGGCAACAGAAAAGATTGAAAAATACAGTATATACATAGCAAGGCTTTGGCAGGAGGTAGTGTATGTCCTGGCTGGATAATAGAAACAGGTCTGGGGATTAATGTAGAGCATGTGCTTTCCAAATGTTTTTTTCCTAAGATCTCATGCTATGTCAGTTTTTGCAAAGCCTTTATGGGCAATGTTTTTTGACCTCTGGTTAAATGCCTTTGAACAGAGCTCTCCAAGAGGAGCCCCAGCACAGTGTTATTTTTCTGGCACTCATTATTGTGTAACATATGGACATGTCCCTCTGTGGAGGTTGTGTTGTCTGTCTCAGCTGCTATTCCACATTGATAAAAATACTGGTTGTCTTCTCACTTGTATATATTAACAGCTTGAGTGTAAGTTAACATATATGCCACAAGTTCTGGAGACTTATGATCTCCAAGAGGGAAAAAATACCTGTGTTTATTATGGTATCTCTCATGTGGTTCCCTAGCACAGCTGACAAAGGGGAAATTAGCAGATGGTGTGAAACTTCTGCAGTTATTAACAGGCAGCACTCTCAATTCTCTATATTTCTTATTACTGCAGCCTTAGTCACCGTGTAAGTTTTGTAACCTTTCTCTCAATCTAGTGGACATTTTTAATCATGTCTTTTCCACAGTTTTCTGTTGGCAGGCAGGGATATGGCCTTTCTGATATTAAAAACCCTCAAATCAACCAGCCAAACAGATATAACCAACCAAATCCCAAAGCTAACGCAAAAGAGAGGGGAAAAAATGCCATTACCTCTTTATAAAGGAATGTTCTGTTTACTTAAGCACATTAATACATGCTTGCTTCTGTTATTGTTGGTGACATGCTCGTTGGCTAGCGTTCTGTGATGCTGACAGCATTATCAGGAGGTCTTGCACACGGCGCTGTCGTGCCTGTGTGTGTCTCTTCTTTGCTTCTCTCCTCATACCGATGTATACAAGGTGCAATGCATGTTCCTCCCATTTTCAGATGAGACAGCAGAAAAGAGTTTTCCAGGCTACTGATTGCTGTAATATTTTGCAAAGAATAGCTATGCAGTTTTCTATCTTGTCTTTTTCTGGAGCTGTGACCCATCCTAAAAGGTCAATGTTGAAGAAAGAAGAACTATAATAGAAGATATTGAAAAGTCATTATTGGAAAGATAAATTTATCTTTCCCTGAGGTTGATTAAATGCATTGGCTACACTTCAACTTTTGTAGGAGAAAGTATTGTACAATAGTTAAGGCTGTAATATTACAGGTATGGGGAATGGGATTCAAGCTGGTAGGAGACTCAATATTATCTCTTAAGTGTAGTGTCCTCTCTCTTCCACCTGTTCTCACCCCACACAGACACAATCTTTTTGCAAATATACATATATTCTCTTCCCATTATGAGAAGAAACATGTTTTCAATAGCAGAAGAGCTTTTGTGTTGTACATAGGAGCTTTTAAAAAAAGTAAATCATCAAATAATAAGATAAATTGTAGACAGTGAAGTAAGAGCATGAGGAATACCAGTGTTTAGTGTGGTACTCATTTTGTACAGAAATATGGAAAAAAATCTTCACAGGTAAGCAGCCAAATACTAACTAAAAGTCAAAGAAGTTGGAGAGTGTCTAAAGTAGGATTAGCAAAGAAGCTAGGCAGCAAATCACAAATACTCACAAATTGGAACTGGGCCTGGAAATTCAATGTATTTTGATGCTGTTTGTAGAAAGTGATCAGTTTTATACCTGCACTTTGACTTTATGCAGCTCTCGGTATCGTGTTGCCTGTAGTAGCTGTCTTTCACAAGGACTCCAAACATACACCCTGAAGCTAAGCAACAACCTGAGAGCAGAGTTTTCCCTACCCATTATGGGCAGCATCAAAGTTATAAGACACCCCGGTAGATGAGATCCTGGCAGGATAACTGCACTTTGCTACAAGGCAGTGATGCAGCCAATACTGTGTGAAGGTGTGCTTTCTGTGGGTTTTGGTGTTCCCTCACTGGCAAGCCTGCCACTAACCAGCAGTGCAGGATCAAGGCCTTTGCCACCAGAGTCAGGCTGTTCAGTGTCATGTCTCTAGCTGTGTTCAACAGGGCGCCTTTGTTACGAGCACTCTTAGCCTGTGCTTTTTAGATGCATCTCTTCCATCAGAAGCAAACCCAAGCCCATAAATCACTGTTAGTAAAAGCCAGAACAGTTTGCTCTGCATAGGCAGACTTGTGCTGAGTCTTGCACTGAGTAACATACACACGCTGTGTCTGCCTTAATGGGTCCTGTCAAGTTGCTCTCTATCATTCTTAGCATTATCATTCCCCAAGCAGTAATGGTAAAATACAGTACAGCCTTAAAGGACACTTTTCATCCCTAAAGTTTAGACTCTCTCTTCTCTAGAATGTCACATTCTTTAGGGTTTCATTTTCAAAAGCACTTAAGTAAATTAGGGATATAGATCCCATCTTCCAAAGTGATATAAGGCCCCTAAAGTGTTGCGAGGCTGTCAGGTGGATTCTCCAGAGCAGTGTTATCCTTTGATGGTGTTGCAAACATAAATGTTTTTAGGGAGTCAGACTCCAAAGGTCAAGTGACTGATGTGGAAAATCTTGTAAAATGTGTGTCCTTATACCTGTGTACACAGAGAAGGGCTTTTTCTGAAACTGCTATATTGAGGTGGAAGCCGAAGTGAGGGGCTGAATGTGAGGGGATGCTCAGGAAGGCTGCAGGAGTTCACGGGAAGACGTCAGTTTCGAAAATACCACACAGCAGTGCTGACCTCTTCAGCTAGGTGTTGGAAAGGAGCCACTGAACCATGGCTTGTGGCAAAGCCAGTACTGACACCACAGGGGTCCAAGCTATCTTTGTGTCTTTCAACTGCATGTTTTTGTTTGTTCCTAGTGTGTGAGGGAGTCAAGAGGATGTCTCTGAGCACTGTGTCAGCACAGAGTGTGGATGAAAAATCCCTACTGAGACAGAAAAGTAGGCATCCCTTGAGCTCTCTCCTTACTTCTGTAAGGACAAAGCAAAATTTAGTTTCTCTTTGCTTGTTACTGGGAAAAAGAGCACAATTATGATATTTTTTACAATGTTTGTGTTGCTTAAATAGTAAATAGCAAGTGCTCTTATCCTTGGGGACCAATTACTTAGGGGAGTTACATGCAGTAACAGTGGCAAAAATCTATGAAATAATAACTACTGTGATCAAAATGTTAGTGTGAGCCCAAATACCAGAGTGAAAATGAGGCCAACAGCTGTGTGCAGTGAAAGGTGTTCCCTCTTAGGCAGCATTGCTAGCTCCACTGACACACCTGATGCTTGGTAGACCTTGTTTCCTTGATAAAATACCCCACCCAATGAAAAGGCTTGTGATGATTGCCGTTTTTGAGTTCTAGTTTGTAGCTGATTGAGCCACATCACTGCCTGACATTCTCTCTTGATTTGAAATCATCACTCTTGATAGCCTGTTGTACTCTCAGCCTTACTTATTGTGGAGGATGCACACTCCTGTTAACAAGCAGCAGTGCCTCTTACAATTTAAATGAGGGCAAAGTAAAGGAACCTAGTGTTGACTTAGACAATTGTGTATGTGTGAGTGTATTGTTAAAGCCCTCAACAGGGGAAAAAATTCTACCTTTACTAAAACAAAAAGATCTTAAAAATTTACAAACTGTTTTTGGTTTGGGATGCAAAAGTGCTCTCAAGTGCTACATAAGTAGCTTCTGCTTCCTAGACAGGGACCCTAAACTCTGATGGTGAAGAACTAAATGAAACCAAAGAGAAGGCCATGCTCTCGAAGCAGCACTACTACCTTGCCAGAAGATGAGGCCTGGGATGAGGAGGACCTGACCAGGAAACCCTGGCCTGTTCAGATGTCGTTTCTTTGGTGGATTCTGACCTGGGAAGAACTAAGGTTAGTGTTGATTTTCTTCCAATGTCCAAAAGCATAATTTGTTGTCACTGGTGACAAATATGTGTCTTATGTTTTGCTTACCTGATAGGGCCAGCACAGGTGACTAAGGCGAGTCAAAGTCTCCATGGTGTGTCTTCTGCAGAAGTGTTTACTAGATCCAATCAGTTGCATTTGTCTGACAGAAGTTTTTGTGTGGATACAGGATATAATCAGTATCCTAATTTGGTCTTGAGTTTCATTAATGTAGCTGGATAGGGAGGAAAAGCCTGGTTTAATGCTCATGTTCCAGATCGAGTTGGCAGGTATGAGGACACATCTTACTTGCAGGCTGGGCAAATTTGAGTCTGGAAATCTCTAAAGCATGAATTCCACGAGTTGTTTTTTACAACCACTTTTCAAACTAGAGCTGTATGTTGGTGTTTATGTTGAACATTTTCCCCTGGGGTTTCAACTGTAAGAGCATTCACTGGCTCTCTTTTTCCCATCTGTAGGCTCAGATTAATGTGCTATTATGTCACATTTTTCAATTGAATTGATTTAGTGGTTCAGCATGAAACATTGAAGTTTATCTTCTGTCATTAGTCACACTCATCTGCCATTGCCTTTCTAAACATGGTCCAACACAGTGTGTAGCAGGAGAGACAGCTGGGCTGATCGTGCAGTTTGCTAAAGTAGAGGTGTGCTCTGTGAGTAATAGCTGAAGCTGCTGATGACAAATTCACAATGCAGTCTCTTTCTTGGGGTCTTCTAATGTCACCAATTGACATCAGGCCTGTTGTTGAGAAAACACTGCTCATCTCATTGGCAGGCGCTAGAGAGAAGCTTGAGTTTGAATCCTGAGGCACCAGGTTAGACTTCCGTCCTCTTCTGTGGGCAGCCTGGTGGGAACAGCTGAATATGGCATGAAGGATCCTCATGCACATCTCACCTCTTCAGGTGGGCAGCAGCTGGATGGAGTGGTCAGAACCTTAGTGGAACGTAAGGTAAATGTAATACACACCTTGTAAAAACCGGGAGGGTGTTATGACTCCAGATGACTTTTGGGATAATGCCATTAGATGCTACATCTTCTGCCAAACTACTGGTAAACCAATAATTTTATTTACAATTAGAAATCCTCAGATTTTGTTCTCCAAAACCAGTCTTATTTTTAGAGGATTAGTTACCAGGAGTTTTCTGAGTAGTTCCTGATATTTAATACAGCTAAGAGGGTCAGTAATAGTTCTGCACCTTTAGGACATTTTTATCGAACTAATATTGCATTTTTAATGGGACTTTAATGTATCCTGGAAGCTATTTCTTACTGACCACGTGATGGTATTTTCAAAACAGAAAGAGAAATTTTCTGTATAACTTGAAATGAGCAGAACTTTCCTTGGGTCCTGGCTAGAAACAGCTTTCCTACTCAACCTAGCATGGCATCTGTACTCTTAGATATGTATTGTTTTAATGCTGAAAGAAATGACAAAGAGTTATCTGAAGACATATGTAATCAGTAGACACAATAATGTGAGTTTCTCACTTAGAAAAATGCTCACTTTTTACTGATGTGGTACTCTTCCTATTTTCACTTTGTCAGCCCTGGGTGATATATAAGATGTTATAACCTAATACAGTAATGCTTCCTGTCATAACTGTTTTTAGCAAAATTAAATTATCTATGCCAAATAGAAAGATGATACAATTACAGTAAAGACTATATTTATCACTGGAAATCCTTCACATATTTAAGTATAGAGATCAGGATTAAATAAAGTATGCTGGATTGTCTGCAAAAGGGATTTGTGGACCAGGGTTATTTATTTAGTACCCAGATTTCAGTAACGATTCTATAAGAATAGAGCAGTGCATGAATCTTCTCCCAGATCGGTTACAATCTGAAGTCTGAGTTCTGGAGACTTTGCAGGTACAGTGTGGGACTTCTTGAAACCTGATATGTTTATGTAAGTCACCATGTCTTCAGTTTGTGTAAGCTGAGGATCATGCTCAAGAGGTTCAGTCATGAGAACAGATGTTTCCAGGGTAAAGGGGTCTAAAACAGGTAGCTTGTAGGCTTCGATTCCACAGCTCTGTATATGCAACATCCTCTTGACCTGGCAGTATGCTTTTTTGGTTGTGGTGTAGTGCATTCATGATAAAATACCAGAGTCTCACGGAAGAAATGCTTGTGGGAACCCAGCGCAGTTCTTGTTAATGCTGACAAAAAGTTCAGACTAGCATGATAGAATAAAAACCCCACAGAGACACAAAATCAAGTGCAGTGCTTTTGGCTCAGGGTTTCAGTTGTTTCCATGTGTTTGGAAGAACAAAATCCCATCCAGAGACGCTTCTACCAGGCAGAACAGTTGTCTTTTTTGCCATCCATGATTCCAGTCAGGAATTTGCTGATAGAAATATGTGAAGTAGATGAGTTGCTGGTGAAGCTGTAAGTTGTGTCTGTAAGCTTGTACTCTCTGGGCTCCCCAGGCTTCACTCTGGGTCACAGGGCTGCCCAGAATTTTTCAGGTACTGTGGCTGCACTTTGTATGCCTCTCCTGAGCCCCGAGGCAGAACAGGGTTGTTGCTGTAGTTGTACCTTGGGCATGGAAATGCTCCTGTAAGCAGAAGTGGGGCTTCTATAGGCTATTTCATGGCACCCATAAAGGCACATAATGAAAATGAGACTTTTCTGCTGTTTAAAATGGCTAACTTGAGCCACTTCTGGATTGATGTTTTCCCTCTGACAATGTGTCATGGCTTCCTACGAATCATAAATTGTCTAAAGAATTTTCACCAAGTCATGCACCAAGTTGATTCTGCAGCTAGGTGTCCTGGTTCTTCTTTCTTCTTCTGAAATCTATCTGTTATCATTGCAGCAAGGAAAAGATAAGAAGCTACCCAAACACTCTCCTTTTTTGAGCTTCTGTTCGGTGTCAGGTTTATGAGCCATTAGCAGCACTAAAAGCCTGTAAGGACTTTCTGTTCCAGCAGACTTGGTACACAGATGTTGTGAACAGGTTTTTCTGTAATGAACACCTAAAAGTTTTGAAGCAACATACAGCAGTGTTTTATCTGTGCATACTGGGTAGTTCCAGTCCTGGGATGTGGCTGAAGCTTATTGCAGACCTCCCATGCGCTCTTGAGGAGCAGGATCTGGCCCCGTGCACACGTGGTGTTTTATTTCCTCAAAGCTGTGTGTGGTGCTTGGAGGCTGACAGAGCAGGTGGAGCTTTGCAAGGCTGGCATGCCTCCTGTGTGATGTTATGTTGTCTGTAGCAGGCATTGCACTCCTTCCACATACGACATGTGGCTGCTCTCCAGAGAACCTCTTGTTCCCAGCACTACCCGTGGCAGAGTCAAATCATTATTTGTGCTGGAATGAACCTCACTGGCTGCAGTAGAGGCTCCAGAAACTTGGTTAATGCTCAGAAATTGGCCCAACAATACAAGTTTAGGAATGAGTCAGCAAGTTGGATTCACATAGAATCAGTTTTATTGCCAGGTAAGAAATTCATATTAATATAGTGAATACATATGTTTACAAATAAACATTCTTAAAAAACAAACAAACATTTTATTGTAGGAAGTATTATTGGTATGATAAACTCTGTAGTTAACAAGTATTAACACGGGTTTACTTACAGAACATACAGTTACTAAAATATTTCCACATAAAATATGCTCAAGTTACACGAAACTTGTGTGAATTTGAGTGCAGCTGTAATGTGTATCTAAAGCATATGGATTAACAGCAACATTCCATAAAGGGTCAAATTAAGTCAGCCTGTTGTGAAGGCAAAAAAGATTAAAAGAATAAAAGTAAGGTAATGGAGAATCTGGGTTGTGTGCAAAGTATTTGTGCTGTGGGCTTTGCCCACTTCTGGTTGTCCTAAAACACATGACCATACAATTTAGCAGTACGCTTATGGAGAGATGTCGGTGCTCTCACGATGCCAATCAATCCTTTATAGCTAAAATAAGGTCTCTCCACTTAGCCACATTTCAGATTCTTAGCCCTTGCATCCTTGACTAAGAAGAAACAGTGCCAGTCAGCTGCGTATAGCAAGAAATGCCACTTCCGCTGCTTCTTACCACATGTCAGTTCCCACTCCTCCCTGCATACTCTTCCAAAACTAATCTCCAGAAGAATTGACAGCTGGTGAAAATGCAACTGTAGTAAAATAGCTAGTTAGGATTTAGCCAGATTACTTGTTTTGGGGGAAGGGTGGGATTTAAGTGAAAGACTGAGTGCACTGCCTGCCGTCAGGCCTTTACAGCACCACCATCCCAGCCCAGCTCTGTTTACGTCTCTGTGGATGTGGCCAAGCCTTTACAGGCCCAAGACTGCAAATCTACTCCCAGTGCCAAATTCGAGAGTGATTTTACTGGTCTGAACGAGGCATCCAGCCCATCAGAACTACAGTCAAGACCACGAGTCCAATCGTTTGTCTAGTTTAAACCCAGATCTCTTTGATGTTTGGGGCTAGTCCATTAGCCTTTTCCACCAAATAGTCCACCAAGAGGGAATGCCACTATAGAAAGCCAAACGATATAGACAATATACCATAGAACATTCAGTTGAACTACAAAGAGCTACCATGTCTAAAGCAAGTACAAAATGAGAGACTAGAGGGAAAAAGTTTAAACAGGGAATATGGAGGGGCTAACTAAAGAGTCTTGACTGTGCAACCACTGCATGGAGATGTAGTCCAGTTTCCCTTCTGGACAAACAGAGGAGGCTGAGCAGGGCAAAACCCTTGTCATCCTTCGCAAAACATGAGGAAATAGCTCAAAGGAACAGAGGGGTCACTTTGAGAAACAAGACTCTCATTGAACAATAGTAATACAGTAAAGGCACCACCCACGCTTAATTTCAGTCTGAAGCAGTTGAAGATAGGCAAAACATTTAGGTGAAGAAAAAGTCCTGACAGTCTGCAAAGTGAGAATTGTTACCATCTGCCTGAAAACAGGAGGACTGAGAGGGAATATTCTGATGCCCTTATTCCCCCAGCAGCTTTCTGTGTCATATGTGTCTTCTTATCTTGGAGGATCCCAAAAATTTCAAATCAAATGAAGTAAACTGAGATCAAGTCTTCTGCTGTTTGTTTTCATCCTGCAGAATTCTCTAACAGCCAGAAAGGTCCCATATACTCTTAATCATAACAGTCTTCATTAATTTCTTGTGAAAGAGTCTTTGTCCCTTGTTGTGGATATATTTTTTGCGCTTTCTATAGGATGGTGTAAAAGTACAATAACGGATGTTAGGGTTTGTACCAAGAAATCTGGTCTTGGCTTTTCACAGGTCTACTGATTAGTAATAGGTTTTATATAAAATTCCTCTCCGAAATAATGTATTACAGTGTATTGTTCTCTCTTCCTCTGTCTAAAGGCAGGAACGTAGTGTAAATGTTTAAGCAGACATAAAGTTTTTCTAGATTGTGCTACTTCTCATCATGGATTTTAGTTTCAAGTAAAAAAAAAAACACCTAGTCACAAGGGTTTGTGTTCCATTGTGAAATACAAATGGAGTTTACAATTCAACCTTCAGTGTGTATTGCTGAATGGTATTAACCCATTCTTCGGCTGCGTACCAGGAGTGTCCAGGTGGAAATTCTTTCCTTTCTTCTCTTCCCTTTTTTTAAACTATTTTATGTTTGAAAATTTATTTTTTGCCTTTCAGTTGAGTGTTTGTGTTGTGTGTGTTGTCTGTGTGTGGTTTTTTTAAAGAATTTCATTTAATAAAAAAAAAAAGGAGAAAAACCCAATCAAACAGTTACTTCTGTCTTGCTGTTAGTTATGAAGTATGGCTGTGGGCCCAAATAATGCTGGCTCCGGGTTGTCAGTGGGTCGCTTAACGTTGGGTCTGCCATACCGTGCTTCCCCTTGTTTGTGTATGCCTGCCGCCTGAGAGACTGGTCGTTGGGATCCCAGGTCTTGTAGTGGGCGTTGTAACCCAGCGGGTGTGTGTGGATCTTTGTGACTTTGGATTTCTGCCCGTTCTGTCTGGTGAGGCCGCTGTCGATAGTGTAAGCTCTCTCTTCATCTAGGCGCACTGGGTGGAGTGGCAGACTCCCCTTGGCAGCCAGTTCTGCCAGATGTCGGCGTTTGCTGTAGAAGTCATCGTTGACTTTGTCAGCTGTTTGGAGAGGGAACAAACAAAATCAGTTGGACACAAGAAAATTTTACACAGTTTACAGTGGGTCACGCACAGTTACATGTGTGGACCAGATACAGTTCCATCAAAAGGAGCAATCCGTGGCACCTCCAACCCCATATTTTCTCTCTGCAGTGTATTTTTGGATGTCACACGCTAGATTTTTCATATATGCATACAAAAACCTGTTGTCCTTTAACAAAAGACTGTCTTTGCCCCAGATCACTCAGGTTGTGCTGATGTTTATATCATGGAGACAGATCCTACGACTCTTACCACTGCTCATCTCACACAGCATTGGAAGGTTAGGAATTCTTCAAAAGTATATAGACTTGCTTGGAAATATTAGGGTATATTGGGATGCCTTGTTGTATGAAGGCACGCAAAGTGTCATGCAGGTGTTTAACCAAGCTAGCTTGTAAGGTCCAGTGGTGTATGAGGTGAGCCAGTTTGTGTGGAATAATACCTTAGGAGAAAAATGAAGAATGTGGTCTGTTCCTCTAAATGTCTGGAAGTTCACTAGTGCTTTATGGGGCTGAAAATGTTTGGGGTTGCTGAAGGTTAGCTATTAACCCGGTGATTTTACAGAAAATGAAAATCCTAAATTCCAGGTTCTGATGTAATTTTCTGGGGTCAGTGCACTAAGAAATATAGCAACAGCCCTGTCAACAAATACTGCATTGCAGTTGCAAATTAGGATTTTGCCCTCTGTGATTTCCTAGACTAGTGCCTTCCAGTGCATGCTTCTGCTCCGAGTTTGACTGTTGTTACTGCTGGCATATCTTTGGCTATGATCAGAAGTATGAACCACTCTCAGGAACCTAAAGGCATTCTGCAGCAGTCTAGCAACTCATTCCACTTTTGAGACCGAGCATCAGGGGACTAAGGGGAGCTTAACTGGATTTATTTTTTGAGATACTGCTTTTTTAGGTAAAGAGGTTTTATGTACCCCCTCAAAAATCTAGATGTTGAGATAAGGTAGTGCTGAATATGTAGATCAGCTAACACAGTGGTGTGTTATTCAGCAGCAGTGTGCTTTGAGTGTATGACGGTGTCAACCTGGATTTGACTTTCACTGTGCTGGATCCATCCATTTCCTTGAAGCTATGCCATGTAAGGCTTCGCTGCAGCAGTCTTGTACACATAGCTGTCTCTGCAGCTTGGCTCCTTTTGCCTTCATGAAGAGTAGATTTTTAATCCCCTGCACTGTTTTTGTTTATTTTCTCTTCTTCTCTCTCTTTAGTATTGCTAGGAGGCTTTGATTGCACTCTGAATTTTCTCCTTCTGAACTGGATCTTTATGCAAGTTGGTGAAATTCCCATGACTACCACATTAATCTTCACGATCAGGCTTCAGTTCTTCATCCTCCTTGTCCTGACCCCTCAACAGGGAGGAATATTATGAAAAGCAGTTGCTGTTTATCATCTCACGATATTTTTGTATAGACTGTGCAACTGGACTTTTCTCTTAAATCCTTAATTTTGTCATTAAAGCAGGATTTCCTGTTCAATGAACCGAAATTGCTCATCTGTGCTGTAAATTTAGGCTCTGTATGTTTCGCCCATCTCCATCTGCCTCTTTTTAATCGATGAGTGAATCCTTTCCTGTAGCATACAGGTGTCTGCTGTTTTAAACAAATGATAGAATGCAGATAATGGACTGTTCTAGTTTCAGCAAAGATGTGCAGTTGCAATTGCTGATAGGTATGTAATGTGTAACAGAGAGAACCTGCTAAGTTCTGCTTTGATTTTGGGGCGAGTTGTTTCATTTAGAGATCTGTAATCTGAATAATCAAGACACTGTACCTGTTTCTCCTTGGCAGAGCTTCTCCCAGTTCTAAACATGGCTTGTCCTTTTCATTTGTTCACTGAACGCCCCAAAAAAGTATCATTCATAAGTTAAGTAAAAACAGGAGGGAAATTCAGTCTGTATGGCTAATTTCTGGTCAATCTGTTGCTAATAATTGAAAAAAACCCCAGTTGTTAAAAAGCCATTGTGAACATGCACTGAAGTGTTTGCTTCTATAATTATTTATATGAAAGGCACTGCAAGACAGCTGGTTAGGGGAGTGGCATTTTCTGTCTTATGACTTAGACTTTGTCTACATATGAAAAGTCATGCTAGCTCATGCAATTTAAATTCAGCGTAGTTAATTGTATCCACCTTCTTACATAGATACATTTGTCTGCCCAGTTCACATTCAAATTGCTTTAGTTTGCATAGAAAAATTAAACAGTAAGCTAGTCTCATGTAAGGATGGAGTAAAACTGTATATTTTCTTAGTTAAGCTGCAACAATTTGTCTGACATAACCAAGATCTTTGATCAATTACAAAGTAAATAATGACTTCTGGTTAGAAAAATAACTATGGGGATGGCAAAAAATTGCAGACATTTGCATTGCTCAATTTTTCATTCCATTTTTCTCTCTTTGTATGGCTAAGTCAAAAGGCCACAACAAGCTCAAGCTACTTCCCTAGTTTCTTTTTATTTTTTCCCACTCACACCTTTTTCCACTGCTAGCAATGGTCCGGGGTCTCTGAATCTTGTCAGACATGAGATATGTTACTCAGATCTCCAAACACATCATGTCTGATGTCCTCACTGAGGAGTAAATTGTATTACTGTTGTATATAAACAACACACCCACTGTGAAAACTAAGCAAGGAGGAGATCAGCCTCACTAGGACTATGCCTATGACACATCTTTGAGACTGATTTTGCTCTTGCCTGTGCCGTGTTCCATAGGTAACGTTTTCAAAGCTATGTTTGTTTCTTACACACAGAAAGTAAAATGATTCATTTTGTAAATACAGTTACATTCAAGTTGCTTTAACGAATTTAGTCCATATCCCCTTTGTAGGGACTTCTCAACTGCTGTTTGGAAACTGGGCTTCAAGAGAACAAACCAGGCTTTGATCTGTAAATCCTCATCAGCAAAGTCAAGCAAAACACTGGCAAACAATGTGAGAGAGCTGTTGTTTGTATTTGTCCTGAGCAAATAATGGTTTGCAGGATTTTCCCTGAGAATTTCTCACGTGTACCTAGAGGTTCAATGCTAACAGTGAAAGCCAACCTCTTTATCTAATGTGTTAACCTCTTAAACAGTTTTATCATGCATGCACAGGCTTACACAGTGCACCAGAAAAGGGTGGGGAAAATACCATTATAGCATATATGTAGCAAACCCCCCCAATCAAATAAGACCAAAACCCCAGATTGTTCAGTTGTTCAAAAGGGCTTTTGGCAAGTCTTGAAGCAGTCCTTGCTCTTGCACACTGACTAGATTATAGGTTTGATAATACCAGTGTGCTGTGTCCCAGTGTGAGTGACCTGATTCTAGTACAGTGAAGAAACAGGTTCTTCTGATTATCTAAGAAGAAAAGATTCAGAAAAGTAGTATTGAGCATGGTTTTGTAACATATTTGTATTATACTGATGACAACTACTATAAAAAAACAACTGTGAATCTCAGGAAATTAGGTTTTCTTCTTAACCAGACCCTATAAATATTCTGTGGACTTTAAACATGCAAAGAGATATTTTGGAGTTAAGGATGGAGTTATTATGTGACCTCGGGCATATGACTCAACTTCCCTCTGCTTTGGTTTCACCAGCTGTAAAATGAGTTGTTAACACATTGGAGGAGGTAGTTAAGTGTTATGAAGTTTAATTGCTATTTGTAGAGTATACTGTTTTTTTAAATGCAAGGTGTTACAGAAGTGCCTTTTGCATTGTCTTCTGTATAGAAATCAGTAAAATGGGATTTAAAGAGATCACTGTCGTGTTTGCGAAAGGAGTTAAGAATGAGAATTGTGAGATTGCCAAATGAACAATAGTAAAAAATGAGCTTTAATTCCAAGTGTTATTCCCTGTGTTCCCTCCCTCCAGTCCTGGCACCTAATTATAGAAATGTTCTGTTTCAATATTTTGGTAAGGTGTTTAATCCTTTAGAGTAATTCACCTACAAATTTAGTTACTGTTGTAGCTGTTCATCTGAAAAAATGGTGAACCTTAAATTTTCTCAGACGTTCAGGTGTGTGCCTGCTGTGCACAAAATGAACAACTGAAAGAATACAGAAACAGTGTAGGCATCAAAAGCAGGACTTCTCCCTCCCAGCTGAATACCTTAACTATTAAGCTAAAGACATGGGGTTTATTCCTTTGTCTTTCTGGACTAATAAATCTTGAATTTTCTTCTGCTTCACAGCACAAGTTCATCAGGATATGAATCTGGGTGGAATCATCCTAGCAGGTGGGGTACACCTTGCTGGGTATGGAATATAGGTTTAAATTCCACTCAGAGCCATTGTACAACCATGAGCTTATCAGCTAAAAGGTAGATGACTGCACTCCTTCCTCTTACCTGAATCCAACAATGCCTTAAAGGAAGCAACCGCAAGTGTCTGCTTGGTTTTGATCCTGACTTTGCCAGTGTCAGACTGGGCCCCTTGCCTTATGCCTTGAATTTTGACTTTGAACAGATCTGGCTACCAAGCTGCTTGCAATAGCCATGTCATGGGAATGCCTGGCAAAACTTCAGCGAGTTCAGGCTCATTTAGATGAGGTGGCTAGAAAGGAATGGGCTTTCAAAGGTACATTTTGATCTGAGTTTTACTATTCTGCCTAAATCTGTCACTTAACAGAGACAAGATTTCTTTTTGCATCGATTGATGATTGGCCATTACCAAATTTGGAAGTTTTACATAATTCTTCATAACCCACAGCTATATAACAAAAGCATGTAAACAAGTGATTCACTTACAGAATAAATACCATGGATAAAAAATGTGTTTTCTTGAACATCAGTGGCAAAAACCCTTGTGGCTGTAATAGGGCCAGAACTTCTCAGTGTGCTTATCTGACTGTATATTATCTGTGCTGAGAGGTGGCCCTAAAGCTATGTGATATTGCTCTGCTCCCAAGTAGCCTTGAAAGTGGGTGACTCTTGGCATAAAGAGTCCTGTGAACATGCGTTAGCATTCTGTAATGCTTTCTTTTTCTTGTAAAATGTTGCAGTTACAAGCATTTCTGTGTAGAAAGTACAGCTAAATAGGGAGGTCTTGTGTGATTCTGAAACAGCATTTTTTGCTCTTTTCCTCATTGACAATCCTCTTATCTTTGTTGGTCCACAAAATGACTCTGAATTCTTGCACTGCTTCTTGCAGCTATCGGAGAAGTGTAGAGTCCTGAAAGACGATTGTGTCCTACAACTTTATGAGAGTAGGCACCTAGATTAGGAGTGGAAAGAAACCTCTGAAGTGAGAGAGGGACATCCACAAAGGAGTGAGTCCTTATAAAAGCTCTAAAAACATTTTAAAAACCATAATCTTCAGTGAGAGCTTGCAGTTACAGTTAGGAGATACAAAAATATATAGGGAACTCCACTTGTCAGTAGCTGTTTCACAGAGGTGTTTGTTATTGCCGTGTATTTTAAGAACTCCTTTGTGAAACACAGAGCTTTACTCTAGCCGCAAAGAGACGCTAGTTCAAATTCAGGGCTGGAGATACAGAGAGCAAGCCAACAGAAAGTGCTGGGAGACAGGATAGCAGTCAAATTACTACAATGACACACAAGATAACAGCTAAAATACACTAACTGCCTATTTGTTGATGTTTTCTGTGGAACAGCAAAGCTATCTCCATGTAATATTTAAGAGCTTATAACAAGGCTTTGCTTCTACATCCATGACTTTGCTGAGAATCTAGTGGAGTTACCTGAAGCTATGGGAACCTTATATTTCTCTCTCTAAGTAATGAAAGTGAAAAATCAAGGGAAGACAAAAGGCTAATGAATCCTGGCTCAAAGACAACATGAGAATTTTGCCCAGGGAAATACTAGACTGCTGCCTTTGGTGGTGCAGGTGTTGATCCTGTCTGAATGTGTGATTGCTTATTCATTTGCTTTTCGAAGCTGACATCTAAGACAATATATTCAAAGGCTTCCAAGATATAAACCAACTCTGTGTGAGAGTTTTTGTAGGCATTCATCTGAAAATCAAAGAAGTGCCACTTCTACACTAGCACAAGCTTTTTCTTGGGTAAGGGAAATAACCTAACATGAACTGAGTTCATATGAGCTGTCCCCAGGTATGAACCGGAGCCAATAAATTCACTGAAAAGCGTGTTCCCTAACTAAGTAACAACTAATGACCTGTCTGTTGAACAAAGCTGTTCACCAAGCATCATGGAGCATAGAAGAGTTTGTTTTGCATGACATGAAGTCTGTTGCAAAACAGAATACAGCTAGACATTGCAGGTAGACACGATTCTGTTCCTATGGTGCCAGCAGTGGGTAGGATGATGGGATAAATCTATACATGGCCAAGAGGAAGGAATGGAGCTACTTCATAGTTGGTTGCTACCTGTTCTTATGGCATGGCTGTGTATAAAGTGGGGAAATTGTAAACCATATTGAATTCTAAGAAAGGGTAGAGGCCATTTAAAATCCATTTTTGCATCCCTCCTTCTCCATTCTTTTGTTGAGCTCTGAAAATGCAGAATTCAGCCTGTGAGTTGCAATGCATTCATTTCTGTCCAAAATAGTTGCCTTTCTTCCCCCCAAGATTCTAACTCCAGTTTGCCTTTATTTAAGATAGCCTGAAAAGTAAGATAATACTTCATGTCTGTGTATTTTACCTCATGATTTGTATTCCCTATTACTATGAGAGGTAAAGAAAAATCCATAATGGATAGAATCACCCATAAATTACTTTCAGAATTGTGGTAGAACCTCATTTTTGTGGCTCGGCTCTGTGTTACTGCTCTTCTGGCCACCTTTGCCACTTATCTATTTACTCATTTCTTACAGTCATCTAGAGAGACCAAACATAGAAAAGATCCCATATCAACCTTTTCTTCTGCAGACATTGTTTGAAAGGAGCTTGTCCACCTCCAGATACAAGACTGCATTTTTTTTCCTGGTGAAATAAAATACCACTTTCATGATATGAAACATGATGAAACATATATATGTAGGCTCAAACATTTCTTCCCTTCTATTGATTATTTTCATGACAGTTTCTGAAGAGGCCAGAGTATTTCTGGGGTTTGAAATGCATTAGGAGTGGTTTAGAATAGGAATGGAATTAGACTTGGTAAGCAGAGCCTCCAGTCTCAGCAATGTTCTCTTTATCCACTACAGGCAGTGAAAGCTGCTGCTTGGCTGAGAACACCAAGACAGAATTTGATTAACTCCTCAGGCATCAGGCATCTTATGGTACAAGGTTACTGTTCCCTGGAATACAAGAGTAGCCACATGTCTGTCAGCAGAAGCACACCTCTTCTCTGCCAAAAAAGCACAGCACTCTGAAGCCTATTTATTCTTTTTATACAGATTTATTTACTGTGCAAGTTTAGGCAGGTTTCTCTTTGGACATGTGGACAGCTTTTCCAGGTGTGCTTGGTGTACTTAACCGCAGTGTTAAATTGCAGTATTTGTCACACGGGTTTGTAGAGTGCTGCAGTGATGCCATGATTTGATTTTGGTCAAAATGCTCCTCACGCACATTGTACTAATGTAAAGACCAACAACATGCAGAGTACTTGTATCTAACCAGTGTGAGAAAAATAGAGCTTTTCTGATTTACCAGAATCAAGGGATTTTTGCCAACCTGGAATCAATGGTGGTTACCCCATGTTGCATGTACATGAAAACTGTGAATGTTCTCAGGAGACGAAACCCGTTGTGTGCAGACAGAGAAGGATCACACTGCTTTGTTAGTCCTCGAGTGATTTTAAATTCATTTTAAATTCAAGCATCAAGATGTTAAATTGCTGGATCAGTATCACGCAGTGAATGGTAAACTTGAGAAGTAAATAAGTTTGACAGTTCTATTTTTGGAATCAATGGCTGAAATGGTAAAAGGAGTTCAGATTCATTATGTATTCCTGTTGCTGACTTTTCTTTGAAAATGCAGCCAGTGGCTGTCCTGTAACTGTAAATCTTGGGGTTTTTCATTATTTTTTTTCTAAAGGTCTCTAAGCTCATGTCCTTTCAGAACATCTACAATGGCAAACAAATATGAAAAGTTCTACTGTGAAATAGGTATTTTGTTGTATCTCACTTAGGCATATTTATCATTTCAAGTTTTACTGGAAACCCTATACAAGGTAAGAAAACTTGCCTTTTGAAATAGAAACTGTCTAAGGAGTCATCCTGTCATGCTTAACTTCTGAATAAAGCATGACTGCAGCATAAACTGATTGTAGGAAATGAGGGTTTGGCTTGCTTTCTAAAAATGCTGTCTGAAGCCAAAGAGGTTAAGGTTTAGGAGATTTGCTTAAAAGGCTTCTTGCACTCCTTCCTTCCGTGATCTTCCTCTGCTTTTTCACCGGGTAGTTTCTCGTGCTTCTCAAGGAAATCAGTTCAGACAAATCTGATTGTGTCAGAAGTTTGCAGCAATGCTTTCATACATCAACAATAATTGTTTGTAACCTTTTTATTCTGTGCAGACCTTCAGTTTATTTCAGGGCAGGGCTTCCTGTCTATTCCAGGAGCGCTGCTCCATTCTACCCGTGCAGGGAAAGTGTGCAGTCATGTGCAATAACAGGCCCTGCTACTGCAGTCACAGGAACTCAGGCAGTCTGCACACAGCAGTGTGCCTTGCTCCTGGGAGTGGACCACAGACCAGGTGGACTGTCCTGGCAGGCTGCACACCGAGCAGTATGTGGGTCATGTCAGAAAAAATTTCACAGCGTTCTTCAATGTGATTCAGCATCTAAAAACGTTGTGTTTGTTCTTCCTTAAGGAGTCAGTTTATCTTATCTAATGCTGATTGAAAAGCTGTTATATTCCTGGCCACATTTATTTGTAATAACTATTCTTAGCAGGAACATAATTGCATTTTCCTCACATGTTGCTGTTGACATTCCTTTGTGTGCTGAATTTCATTTTCAGTTTTAATACTTTTTATTAGTTGTTTTTCTTATAGTGTAGTGCAAGTTACAACTCTTAAAAGTTTGTCTGAATCAGGACAAATCAGCTGTAAATACTCCTAGTTGTGATGATGTAGAAAGCTGTGTGAGAACACAGAAGACCCAGTTCAAAGCCCTGCATATGTACCCAAGACATGATTTTAGTGCTGAAATAAACCTGCGTTTTTCTGGTTCTCAGCTGGCATCATACTAGATTTACAGTATTATTTCTGAATACAGAGTGAGACCTACAGGCCTTTGGAATTGTGTTGTTAAATGAAAGAAAAGTTCAGTGATGTAATAAATATTTTTTACAGGAGTTGTTTATATTAGATCTCTTCTTAACTGCTATTATTTTAAAGAATTTTTAGCAATCGTTCCATATTAAGTTGATTATTTTTTTTCCCCCCAAATTGGCTGTGGCATGTTACTTCTATTAGAAAGTTATCTTTTCCTGTTTTCACCAGAAAGAATCCTTTTTTAGAGAGAGTTATTAAATAAGAGAAACAACCAGGAAGTAATGCCATAGCTGTACTTGCACACAGTCAGTTCTGGTTTTTTTCTTCTCTTTTCCTTCTCTTCCTGTCTTCTTCCTACTAGGCTACTTGGCATTTGTATTATTAAAGTCTTGTGCATAATTGACAGATGTTTCCAAACCAGAGATGGATGTCAAACTGAAAAGAAATAGTGTTCCCTGGTAATTGCCAAACTTGCAGTCAGAAGAAAATCAGTTTCATAAGGTTTTCATGCAGATTGAGCAAACCCAAAGGCAAAACAGAACTAATGTCTACTCTGAACAGAACCCTCTGAGTAGCCTTCACATAAAGCAAAAGCATTTGTGACTGAGAGACAGCCAAGGAAGAATCAGTAACAAAGCTCACTTCAATGAATAGTGCACATGCCCATCAGACTTCTGCCATACTGGACTGTTCAGCTCCCACCACTGCCTTTTCTCCCAGGAATCAGAATCATCACCACCATTGTGAAAATGAGAACTAACAAACAGACCTGAGCTGCAGATCTCCTCCCCCGCTGGGGCAGGTCCCTTGCAGGGGAAGGTGGAATGTTCACTGCAGCACCTTCCACAGCCTAGAAAGCTTCGCAAACTTTCCCACTGTAAAAACTACCTATTCTACTTAATATTATCATTAGGGTGGGACAGACCAATATTTTCATGGTGAATTTCTGGATGTTGTAGTNAGCTTCTCTTTTCCTCTTTTTCTTCTTCAAATAAGCTGTCAGGGGAAGGACTTCTGGAAAAATTAACTGTGTGCATTACAAATCATGTTATTACTCTTCTTTCCTTCACGCCTCAAGCTCTTTGTTATTATAGTATGAATGTGTAGGAGTAGAGCAATGATCTCTGTGGCTTTATCTATGTAATTTCTCTCTTAAACACATTTACTGTCTTTAGAACATCCTTTGCAGAACCAAAATAGCAGACAGATAACTGCTGCTATTTATATGATATTGTTAATAAGGGATTCATTTCATTTTTATCAGTTATCTTGGGCTTCATTGGTATTCATGGATGTTTCTGAAGAACATCACACTGTTGCTGTTGACATATATCCGTGTAAAAAACTGAAGAGTTTAGAACAACAACAACAAAAAAGCATTATTTGTTTCCTCTGAAAACAGCAGTCTTCAAAGACAAGAGACAAGAAAAAGACAGTAAGAAAACCTGAAAGACAAGCCTTCTCTAGTGGTCAAATGGATTCAAGGTACTGTTAGATATCCCTGTTGTGTGTTGTAAAAAGGAGGAAATTACTTTTTGTTTCTTTTTGATTCATTATCACAATTACAAGGACTTTATAAGTCAACTACTTTCCAGAGGAGCAACCTAATTTTTAGTGGAAGAGTTTGAATTCTTTATGACGTATCACTGATGCCCTGTGGAGCTGCATTTATAATCTGAACTTTTATTACTTTATTGGTGAATGTTTCATTTTCACTGTTGTAAAATACATGCTGGTAACAAGTAAAAATGGCTGTTTCTCCATTGCAGGGAATGCACTGTAGGGAATATGAGTATAAAGAATGTCAATTTCAAGGAGAATTGAGGGTGCACAGATTCAAATTTGCTATTTTAGCATGAAATAATAGGTTAAGAATTTCACAGAACCTTATAATATTCTTCAGCCACCATAAAAGCAGATTCAAATCCAAATTCACCAGGTGTGAATCCAACCCAGAAAACTAAAAATCCTGAGATAAAGCTAAACTAAATGAACTTGAAGGTCAGATTTCCTTTCTGTCACAAGTTCAACATGTTGCTAAAGTCTTAAAGATGAGGCAATATGGAAATGTTAAAGAGTGTCTTATTTTGGTGTTAAAACTGCTTCTTCTAGAAGGACTGTTTGCAATTTCCTCCCAGCAGCCTAGGCTTACTCCTGCCAAGACTAATGAATCCCCAAAAAGTTACCTTTTCACAGCTCTGTTTATTTGCTAAAGAAGGACATGAGCAATGGCTGCTTGTATATCTGATTACTTACAGCAGAATTCCTCAGCCTCAGGAAGAATATCACCCTGTAGATTTTATAGTATAATGCTGTTTCTTTAAAAGGCTGTGAAAGAATGTTAGTGATGCAGCTGATCTCGCTCAAGATACTGAGACTTCACACAAATAACCTTTATAATTAAAATAAGGCTACCTGACAGGGAGAAGAAATGAGTGTTCTGGGTGATAAAATAAGGAAATAGTTTGGTCAAGACTTCCCAAGTATTTTTTATTTACCTATGACAGAGTGTCTGTGGGTACCAGAAGCCAATCTGGTAAATAACAGAGAAAAGAAATGATTTAGTAGAAGCAAGGAGAGGCCTTGGAAAGCTGCACATACCAGGCAGAACGTGAAATCTGGGGGGGGTCTCAGCAGAAGTCGTAGGTGGAACAAGTGACACTGGCTCTTCACCTAGCTGGGAAATGGGAAGGCTGAGGGAACAGTGCCAGCAGGGGGGTTGGTAAAGTGAGGCTTGCTACCGAGCCCTTCTTGGCTTTTCTCCTGTGCCTGAAGGAGAAGCAAGGATTAAAGTATGAAAGACTTCTTTAACAAATGAACACTCAAAAGCTTCAAATCCTCCAGCCCCACTGGGGTAGGTAAATAATAAGAAAAAGATACCAAGCTTTTATGTTGTACTTCCTTGAGACAGATTCATAGTTCAAGTGTTGAACTGGGCAGATTGCCGAGTCTAGCATTAACCATGACACTGAACATGCATCTAGATATGTGAAATCTGTAAGTGAATCACCCTCTGGATATGACAAATGATGCTCTAATCTGTATTTCCTTGCCTGTTTTCGTGGTGTTAAATCCAGGGGGCTACTCCCCTGGCCCAGATTTTTTAAATCCATTTTTGCACTACTACTTATGGAAGTAATAGCTGAAAATTCCTTGACTCTTTGAAATGAAAGCACCATTTCTTTTTAAGCCTTCCAAAAAACCACAGATATTTATCTGTCAGTGTGACGGTGTGGTTGGTGTAAGAAAGTAAAGTAACACAAATACATTGTGTCCGGTAATTATGTCATTCCCCTTTCTCTGAAAGCTGAATGTATCAGCCCCTCTGAGTGCATGGACAGGGCCTTTTCCCTGTTGTGTGTTCCCATTTTTCCAGCTGAGTATTTCTCTGCAGCCCAGAGCACCATAGGGAACAGGACAGAATCTCATCTTCTGGTGAGATGGGTGTCGGATTCTCAGGGGGTGGCTGTGGAGTCATTCCTATTCTTACATGACAGATCTTGTATCGGCAGAGAGTTACAAAAATTTCTATGGAACTTGAAGATCTGAAGCTTAAGAGGAGGCACTGCCAAATTTCACATCAGACAGGAGGCTAGTTCAAAGAAAACACCTTAGAGTTAGCCTTACAGTAATCTTCTCGTTTGGCTCCTTCTCTGTGTGTCTACGGAAAGAACAAACAAGTTTGCTCGCATGCTTCACCTTTCTGAGGGAGACGCTGCCTTGTGCATTGGTGCACAGGCAGCCACAGTGTTTTCTAGACACTAACAGGGACCTAAAGAGGAGGTGTTTAGTATTTATGCTTTGAGTGACACATTTGCAGAATCTCACGTTGGGGTTTTGCAGCTGCAAGCAGAGTTGGAGCACTGTCTAATGTCTCCTTTGGGATCAAAGAGCCGTGAAGCTTCAAGAAATGCTGGAAGCTGTAAACTCAGAGATGTGATGGTGAGTCTGCTGCCAATTATCCTCTCCTTCTAGCCTCACTATATCCAATCAATTAGATCTAATTTCAAACCACAGGAGACTACAACTCCCAGCATCACTGAGGGCTTTCAAGGTCTTTAGTTTCAGGGAGGAATTCTGTCTATTGTATCACAGAATCACATATAGGTATATTTTGTTTGGCAAAGCTGGCTGAGTTATCTCTTAAGTCATACTCAGTTCCTCAGAGGTTTGTTTTTGTGAGAGAGGGGAAGAAGAAAATTTACAAAAGAGATGTAAAAATGATGTTAAACTGTAGAAACACTGGGATTCTCAGTTTTGACATGTAGGTCTGTACACTCCTCCAGCAGCTGAGTGATCTTTCTCTCAGTCCTGCAGAACAGGAGAGAGTTGGGCTTGGGGTATTTTTTAATTTTATTCAAGAAGCTCTAAAGAAAGTTAAACCACTTTGCACTCCCTGAAACTCAGGAAAGAAAATTAACTGTTACTGAGCCAGTCCTGCAGAACAATGTGTCTGAATAAATATGGCTAATATCTCTGCATAGTGATGCCAGTTTGAGCTCTAGGAGACTCCTATGAAGCAGCAGGATGGACTCCAAGTCTTACAGAATAGCAGAGTGGAATTTGAAGTTGGATTGTTCATGCTTTCTGAACGAGTGTCTGAATGATGTGCATAAAATTTGTGATGAGCTACCTTTGTATGTTCTGGGACTGGAATTTCATTAAGGTGTTCAGATACAGGATCTCCATCTACTTAGGAGCATGTCAGGATTGCTTAAGTGAGCAATAACTATTTAAGCATGGACTAAAAACATGGTTGATGAACTGGAAATAAGAATAATTTATGCAGAAAAAATGCTTTCTGCACTTTTCACATAAATAATCAAATACTGCAAAAGTACCAAAGGAAACCAGGATCTTTGTCATCTCAGCTGACTTAAAAATTCAAATATCTAAACTCTGGTGTTTTATTGCCAGAAACCATTCAGTGACCACTTTTAGTGGGTCTGGTCTTAGAGCTGGTTAACCTTTTCCCTCAGATACAGTCTCTGGCATTCTTTGGTCTGACACATTTGACATGATTGAAAAAGATTCTCTGGTTCAGAAGTGGACAACTAATGGATGAGCTGAGTGCCCTTGGCAGTCGGATGGGCTAGAGATGCTAGGAGATCGATGGCTTATCTGTTCTTTCAGGAAGTGTCTGTTTCTCTGTCTTGTTTCCAAGGGGTCCTCTATCCTCTGCTGCTTATTTGCTGGTGATGTTTGTGTTAAGGTAGAAGCGTAAAATTCTGGTGCTGTGAGGAAAATACTAAGTAAATTTCAGCTCACTGTTAGCTTGTTGTACTCCAAGCGCTCATCTGCTACCATAGTGTTGGTCATTCTCATTTGGTAACACAATGCAAATTAATAACAATGGCACTGTTGTCTCTTTCTTCCACAAGCTCCTGAGTCTTAGGTATTGGATTTAATTCAATCGAGGACAGAGATTACTGTGACTTGCTCCTTTTCCATTAACTTAATTTTCACAGCAACCAGTCACTGAGGGATAAGTAGTTCACTACTAAAATTAGACAGCCAAATTTTTAGGACATATGTAGTTCAGAAGAAAGCAGTTGTGTAGAAATTAATTTAATACTGCCTTTGGTAAAGTATCTCTCTTTTAGTTAGCTAAGCTTCTTACCACTTGTGGCCACACTATGAGTGATATTAATGCACTATAGCTACAGTTGCTGCAAAGCACAGGAATGCTTCTTGCCCCACCCCTCATTAAAGGAGAGAATTAAGAACAGTGGATTAACCTGAGAAATGGGATCGTGCACACTAAGAAGCTCTTAAGTGAATATGGTTTGCCTCAAACACATGGAGAAATATAGCAATAACAATGCAGCACCTTTGTGCTTTTTTTGTGAAAACTCCCTTGAATCTAAAACTTGGTTAATGTTAATGGTTACTGGTTACTTGGTTACTGGTTAATGAGACCAGTAGATCTACAGGTAAAATAGAGAGGGGATAGAAAGGATAGGAGAAAAGCACAGAAAGATGGTTCAGTCCTCCTAGAAGAAAATGTCCCTGAAAGTTATGTTTAATTTAGTTTAAGATTCTGAGAGGCATTACACAACTTCTGGATCTGAAGTGCACAATCTTTCAAGGTTGATTTAACTGTATGGTTATAATCTAGCTGCTTTAAAGACTTATACTCAAACACCCAACAAATATCTAAGCACTAATTTAATAATGTTAAAAAACAAGTACATTCATTGGCTCTTGGGCAGATGAGAGAAGTTTCTTTTTAGTGTTTCATCTCTCATTTTATTATGCTTAAGTACTTTTTAGCTTTGATGACTGGCCTGACCTATATCGACATCTGCAGAGGCAGCCTGATATCAGTGCATCAGTCTCTGATATCACCACATCATTACACAGTGTCGCCTTTGAAGAGGGAGTGGTAACACTCCTCTGTGCTCAAAATTCAGGGGAAAGATATTAACCTCTGTCTTTCATAAATGGATTTAAAAGAGCCTCTTGTAAGAAACAAAACCAGCAAGCTAAAGCAAAGCTAAACTATTTGAGATAGGTGCACATTTTGTTGGAAGACTGCTACCCTGAAGTTTGGATAAAGGAATGTCAGTTTGTGATGAAAATTAGTTTGGTGTGGTGAATGCTGGATTCTTAGGTCAGAAGGTTCTCAGCTGTTCTGCTGTTCTTCTGAGGTAAATAGCTCTGTCTGGAAACAGGCAGTGTGATACTGCTCTAAATTCATGGGGAAATCATGTTAACATCCATGTGTGTAAGCTGAGCAAGGGTTAGTGAGAAGCTGTTTATGAGTAAACCCTCCTAGTTCTTTATTATTGTCTAGAAGGTGCCTGAAATGTAAGGTGAGAAAGGCTTTCTGTCTTCACACGGTGTGTAGCAGGTATTTACAGCTACTGAGAAGGATTATCATCTTGGGCTTCCACTACGAAAATTATCTTGAAATCTTTACCCACTATTGTCTTTTCCCCCACCTTGCAGCTGTTTCTTTGGGGAAGCTCCCATATTTGCTTAAAGTAATAGTGTATGTTGTTAATCAGTTAGAGAAAATAGCCACCACCAAGGTCGTTAGCAGGAGCTTTAAGATGCACTAATTGTTTGGAATTGTGAGGCCTCAGAATATTCCTCCAGTGACCTCCTAATGCACATCCTGCAGAAAATATGAAAGCTCTTACTTCAGAAACATACAAATACCTTCTCTTTTTGGAGGTATGTAGCACGTGTCTAAATTACATGCTTTAAATTTGCAGCTTATCTAATGTTTATCTCTCTCATTTGTGCAGATAGGTATGGAAAATACATCCTGAATTTGCCTACCTATGCATAAAGAACTAGAGCTGGACACTGCACACACCACAGGTGAAACTGGCTGGAAAATGGTGTCCAGTAGGTGTGGCAGGGTTCTTTGTAAGCATAGAGAAACACAGATGCATATGATTGCCAACTATTACATGTAATTTTATCACTAATTATAGTCCTGTTAATTTTTAATAGATTTGCAGCCAACATTATATTCTACATTAAATTCTATCATGAAGTAGTCCAGATGAAGAAGACTTTGTTTTTGACTTTGAAGCAGAATGTCAGCTGACAACAGCAAATGCAACACACTGATCTGAAGGAGAAGTCGCACATTGTGTCTCCTACTTACCGACTGCCTTTAGAGAGGCATACTTGTTAAGCTCTTTGCCTGGGGGCTGTTGCTCATATGGGTTTGTGATCTGTCCCAGGCTGGGATATGAGTGTTGATGTGCCATCTGAGGAAGGAGGGGAGATGTTGGCATGACATTATTCATCTGTGATGGATCTGCATTAAAGAAAATTGACAAGCATTAAGAAAAATATAAATCAGTTTTAAGGTTCTAACATCATTATCCAGTACAGGTTAGCCAGGGTATGTTATGAGATTTAAAGCAACAAAACACCATTTACTAGGAAATGGGAGTTTGAGTGCAGCAAACTTGTACTTCATACAGTTAATGGCACGATGAGAGGCTGATGAATGATTGTAGCAATACATGCTAACTTTTGTGTAAAACAAGATCTTTCAACAGAAAAATAGGTTTTCAAAGCAACTGAATACCAACACAAAGACTGAATTTGCTGCAGCATTAGTATACAACCCAAAACGTGATGTTTATTCCAAGGTAGCTTGAATGCTGGGCAGTAGTATCACTGTGTTAAATAGTTAAATAGCCAGGCTAATTTGAATTGGCTCAGGCAGGCTGCTGCATAGATTCAGTTACTCTGCTTTTAATACCAGAAGCAGCTTGGTTATTTGCAGAGCATTTTGTTGTGTTCTGTAGACATGCCCCACAGTGCAGAATGGGCAATTTTGGCTGGTGGCTATCATTAAGTAATTTCTTCAAAGCTCACATGTTGTCCTTATGTTTTCTCCTTTCTCTGACAGTAGATATCACAATATCATACCAAGATAACATTTTCTGTGGCAGACATATCTAAAAGCAGAAGCTAATTACTGCTTATGTACAGTTTTACACCAGCACTCACTCCACATCCATTCTGTAACTGACTTGTTCTGTTTTAACAGAGAATACAGCCTGGATAGTTTTCTTTCTAAGATATACCATCATTTATTGGTTGGTTTTGATGCTTGATTCCAACCTCTAAAGTTTATTCAGAACTGTATGCAGCACTCAATTTGCAAACATAAATTTCAACAGATTCCAACGTGGTCAGCATATCTTTGTTGCTGAGTCTTTCTCCAGAGTATGTATTTTGAGATATTTGGAGCTGATGGTCAATCCTAGAACCTAATCACGGCTTTGAGAATCACAGATGGATGCATTTTTCTCCTGCAGTGAAACCATGGTGCTGACTTGGTGGCAATACAATAACTCCCACAACATCAAACAGGCTCATCATCATGTTGAGAGAAACCTGGACAGTTAGGAGAACGAAGGCTTATCGTGATGGAGTGGGTGAACCACCCCCCAAGTGCCACATGATCTGGCAAAACCCAAATATCCCTGCAGTTTGCTAGGATTTTAAGGGAATTGAGCCACTTGGCTTTCCACAGCTCACTAATGAGGCTGACTGCATGACCTGGAGCTCTGAAGCCAGTTAACAGATTTACTGCCAGGAGAGAAAAGGAAAGCTAAGGTGCTTTTTGACTTTGTTCTTCTTCACTGTTGGTGCTGCCTGGTGCAGACTCTGCTGTTCAGACTGAGGCTGCCCCTGCTTCTGCAGAGCAGAGCAATCTCATCCTCCTACCACATGCACAGATAAAGAATTGTAAGGCCACCTCAAGGCAACTCAAGAAAAATGGTAGAAGTGCTGCCATCTAATAACAGCATGATTCTTTCTGTTACTGATTGTTAATAGGGAACAAACTAGTTGTGGATACTAGGTAGACCTGAATGAGAATTGCTTTTTCCATAACAAAAAGGTTTTTCAGTAAGTGGGGTTTTTTGTATCAAACAAATAAAGTCTGAAGTCGGACTTTTTTTTTTTTTTTTTTTGCAACTATTGTGTCAGAGATCAAGAGAGACATTTTGTGTGCATGTGTGTGTGTGTATATATATATAAAATTAATAAGTAGACTTGCTTTTTTTAAAAGAGAAATGTTATTTTGTATTGAAACCCAGAAACTTTTCCAGAATTCCCCCCAAAAAATTGTTGGAACATTTTTTGAACCTTTTAAGATAGGCTTACCTTGAAAGAGTAACTTTGTTAAGTCAACCCTTTCACAGAAGCAGTTATTACTTTAATGAATTGCCATTTTATAATAAACAAAAGCTCTCAGTAAGTAATTTTCTAGGCAGCTATAGTACTGCCATGTCTCATGTAACTAAGTGGAGTGATTCCTAGAGCAAGAATTAATGAAATCCTTTCCATTCCCATTCTATCTCTAGAGTACAGCTGAGGAAAGCCTCTTACTCTAATGGCTTGAACTACAAAATAGCTGACCACTCTTTTCAAACCATCCCTACCTCCCAAATGTCTCTTTAATGGTTGCATCTACAAGTACACTTTTGAGGTGGAACGCTAGCACAGCTGTATTTCGGTAGCAGGGCAGCTGTAAAGATACCAGCAGGAGTTGGACCTTTAGCATAATGAGACCTTTTTCCACCACATTCACTCTTTTCTTCTGAGTAACCTAAATCAGCACTTTGTAGATGCTACCACTAGGAAGTTCCCTTGTGGCAAATCTCCTTGTTCAGGCTGTCAAAACATCATGATTTCAGGAGGATCAGTGCTTGGACACTCACTGCCAGTGTGACTTAACAGTTGTGGAGACTTGCAAAAGCAGTGCAAATGTAGTTACTAAGAGTGTTTTTTCTAGCTGTGTTTCTTTCTTAGCCCTGTAGTTTTGAGTTATCTCATTACAAGCTGTGAAGAAAGTTACCCCAGAAATGTATGGGGGAAGATGCATTGGGGTACCTGTTTTGTGTCCAGGTGTTCAGTGGCAGACTATGGTGTTACTTGGTTGCTGGGTTACTAATGTTGCTGGTGTTTGATGAAGATGTAAAGGAATATGTTTTCCATTTCCAGATCATCTTTGACTTCTCTTTTGTCTCGTTTAGAGCCCATAACTCTCCTGAATTATGAATTTCAAGCAAATTAATGACAGTCATGCTTTCACTGCTGCACTTACTGCACAGTGCCCCTCGCTTGTACCCTGATGCTTACACAAGGCTAAGTCATCACGTAGAGGATACAGTTCAAATTACACATTCAGTTGGCCATTTGCACAAAGTAAATCAAGCAAAAGGCCAAACTCTGGCAAAGTGCATTGGACTATATTGAAGAACAAGTCCTATTTATAAAGAGACTCCCATTGGAATGGACTCCTAGGGCCTAAAAGGAAAATCTCTGCTTGATATACACATCTGTCTAAATCTGAATCAGACTAAATTTCAGTTTAACTGGCCATAAATGGTGAATGTTGTATTTGTTTGCAAGCTCACTAAACTGTGTTGATCTGACTCCTTATCTTTGGGTTTCTAGAAAGAAGCAAACAAATGGGACACATAGGTTGTTTTCTGCACGCACAGTTAATGTTACGGTGAGGGGAGAATTCACCTCCGTTGGGATGCTATTTAGGAGCCTTTTGTGACTGAAGGAACAGTGATGTAATGCAAGTTCTGCAGCAGGCACAGTGACAGGCAGTGTGAGGGTAACTGCTGGAGGTAGCTCAGCTCAGCCCAGCCAGGAGCAGCCAGCTGCTTTCAAACAGGACTTGCCTTCCTTGCCCTGGGGCAATCCACAGTTATCACTAGAAGGTATTGGCATCAGGAGTGTTGTCTTAGTCTCGTAAATACTGCTTCAGTCTCAGTACTCTCAATACTGGTTAGAAACTCTCTTGGGAAACAAACACATTTTCTGCAATTCAGTGTGAGATTTTTTACTTTTTTCCTTGAAATTGGGAAAAAGAATTGTGCTAAATTTTGGGAAGCAGATAAAAATCCATTGGATTATTCAAAATATTTTGGAATACAAGGAATTGGTTTCAACTGGAAGAAGGTTTAACCAGAGAAATCCCTACCAGCTTTATCACTGACCTCTCATGCTAAGTTCAATCCTTCATACTTATAAAGCAGATATTCTGTGATTGGTATTTGCAAATAGCTCGCTTCACTGAACAGGCACAACTTTAACCTGAAAGGTGTGGCTGTGCTGATACATGACTTTTGGCAACCTGACTCTGGTGCGCTGTCTAGCATAATATTCCATGTAACCAGGTGCACTGTGCCACTGCCAATGTATGGATTTGTTTTAAAAAGACCGACAATATGAACATAACAAGGAGTCAAAAAGCTGTGCTGCAGATTCTAACAGCCAGACCTGGTTAGCAATGGTGAAATTGTAAAAAACCCTTCAATATTCACAACCTATCTTATTTTCTGCTGAAGCAAGGAAATATGATGGCAGGCTGCTTCCTAATCTCCTAAGATTTTGAGGAGTTATTCTGGACTTCGCTGGTTTGCTTTCTGTCTTCCTACTGCCAGCCAAAAGGAAGAGTTTGCAAAAGCATGCTGGAGCTCACCAGAGAAAAGGTAGATGTCTGCTGGGCAGAAAATGAATACAGGAATGTAGAATACAGGAAAACCAAAACCAACTGAACTACAACAACAAAAAAGCCCACAAACAAACAAACAGAAGAATGTTTTCCGGATGCTGAAGAACGCTTTTGGCTGTTCTTCACGTAACAGGTCTCAGTATAGAAAAGTTTGTGGGAGGCAAATAGAGCAGAGAATTAGATCTAGAAGGAAACTGCACCAGAACTAGTGTACAGCTAGAGAAAGTGAGGTTAACAACTCAGGCTCCAACACTGAGCCTTTGGAAATGGCTATGGCATTGGCTTCTGGTCGCAGCCCCAGTAGCTGATGGAGACTGATCGTTACGTTATCTGATTATCATCTTGACCTAAATCTCAGCCTGTGCAATTGAAACTTGTACCCAGATGTCAAGAGATAACAGTTTATGGAATTTTTCCAGTTAAAATGCTTTTTTTGGAGTGTTTCCACCCCTCTTTGATTGTGAATTTTGGAGTTACAGTGGCAAGAATAATGTAATTGGTGGCTGTCGTTATGTTCCACTCTAGCCAATGAAGATGATGTCATACCTAATTTATGCATTTCATGTAGAAATCAAGGAATGGTTGTCTCAGCAATTATTGAAGACAAATAAGAATCCACTGTGGAAACTCTTGGCACACCGTCGTCACATGTATGAATGTGGTAAGACAAGGCAGAAGCACCCAGACATTTCTTTCTTTCTTTGTTTTGATTTCTGCATCGCTTGCAGAATACATTGTGCTGTTCACCTAGTTCTGTTTCTCTTGTCAACAACCTGCCAAGGTTATGGGAAATACTCAGTGTTAGATGCTAAGTAGGCTGCTAGCAATAGGAACCTTGTTCACCATTGAGAGCCAATAACCTGCCGTGAGTATCCCTTAAGCACAAGCACTGGTCTCCTTTTCTTCAGCCACAAGAGAGCGAAACCTGCTCTGTAGAGTGGCCTGGGGACTTATTCCTTTCTGCAGAAATGAAGTCAATTCAGTGCTTGAAGACAGGGAAAATGAAAAAACTCCATAGGCACTGGATGGAATCTATTAGTAAATGAGCAGCGAGAGGCATAAGAAGAACAAATGAGACAGGCAATGCAGTAAGAAACCAGGAGAGAATGGGGGAAGGGCAGGAAAGCAGAATGAGATTTTGCTATAAAAGCCACCTGCAGACACACACACACAAAAGAAATGAGAACAAGACAGACAAAAGATGACTGGGAAGTCAAGGGCGAGGGGGAAAAGGAAAATTCAGAGCAAAATATAATAATAGCTGAGCATTTTCAGATACTCAAGAGGGAAAGATATGCCCTGAAGTAACAAAAATTGAAAATAACAGCCATGGAAACAAGATAGATCTGAGTGATTAGAGAATACCAGTATAAACTTGCTCCCCTCCCATCCATAACTGCTTCTGTAGATAATTGTATTGCCATTGCAATTGTCTTTTCATTTAGACTCTTTGCCCCTTTCTTCAAATTTGCATTAAATGTTGTGGGTTTTAAAGAATATTCTTTTTCACACCCAGAGCAGCCTTGCATGCAGGAGGATACCAGAGGATGTCCTGCAATAGCTGGTATGTCAAAATCAGGCTGCACGCCCACTAGATAATGCAGTTTGTGCACATTCTAGTCATACACATAAAATGTCTGGTCTGCCCAGGTTAGTAGCTGCTCTCTGACCAGTACTGGGTGTCTGATATTAACCATTATAAACCTGCACAGTCATTTCTCCACATGCTCATAAAAGGTATTTCAGCTCTTGTTAAATTAATGGCATTCTGCAGCAATGTTTTCCACAGTCTAGTACAAGTCCTAAACTGAAAAGTATTCCTAAACTAAACTGGAAAGTCTTATCTACTCTTAATGTCTCTACCTTGCAATTTGGCTGATTTTGTATTCTAGCAGCAACAAAGGGTCACAATCCAGCTTCTGTACCATTCATTATTCTATATTATTTTTTTCCCACTTTTCAAATATTTCTCTCTTTTCTGAAGTAAATAATTTCACTCCTTTCAGTCTTTCTTCATCTGACAGTTTTTCCAAGGTCTGATCATTACTGCTGCCATTTCTCACTGCTTGTAGCCTTGCAATGCAGCTTCTGAGAGCAGGTTCTACCCTCAGTAACACATGGGTTGTGTTATTCTGCATATAATGGTATTGTAAATCATCCCTATAAGCCTCTGTCCTTTATGATATGCAGACTTTTTTGTTTTCTCATCAGTGATACACAAGTCATGGAAGTAGTCCTATTTTCCCTAAATGTCATAGCTCTGAGACAATACATGTTTTTCAGGGCAGGTTATGCTAGCCAGTTCTCTGTTCTGTCTTTGCAGTGCATCACAAAACATTCTTGTAACACCGACAACCTACCCACCTAATCACCATCACAAAAAGGATCTGAGATGAGTGGGATGGCATTTCATCCAGCAAAAAAATGTTTCTGTTTAATGGAAGTGACAGTCTACAGTGTAAATGCCTGTCATCAAACATACTGTCTTGTGCCTTCCCCTGTCCTATCAAGCAATTGGAGGAGTTAGTCCCATGCTACATGCTCCATGGTGCCACTGAATGTGTCTCTCAGCATACTGACATCTAGTGCTGTATGTTTTCTACTCACTTCCTACATGATTAACCTCTTGATCTGTTGCTGTCTTCTGTAGTAAAGGTTGCATGGTCTTTCACATACAGATAATCCTCAGTGGGTTTCTGAGGAGAAGCTTTTTTCCCCAAAAATAGATTCCAGAAGGTACTGAACTCCTTACAACACAATGCCGGTATGGGCTGTGCTGACAGCATGGGGCATAAGCAAGGGAAGTGTATCCCCTGCTGCAACTGTTTATGAATCAGCAGGCTTCATAGTGCTGAGTGACACCAAAACTCCTGTTGGTTCAAGCTGAAAATTGGCAAGAGAGTAGATGGCTTAGCAACACCTAGCACCTTCTTGATCTAGCTTGAGACACTGGTGAGCAAGGTTATTGTTCTGCACTCTTTATGAGGAAGCATTGCTGTAGCCAGCTTCATGAGCAGAGACAATGTCACTCATCTGGACATGGGAATAAAAGTCAAGGAGCCAGGTCATGAAATCCACAGTGCTCTGCTCCTAGTGCATGTCTTAGGAGGAACTGAATTTTCTGTTAGGAGAGGTAGGCTGCGGAGACGTATCAGTGAGCTGAGTAGTCAGAGTGCTGCTGTTGTTAAAACAATGCCCTGTGCCTATTTTTAAATGGCAAAATTCCCACGTTTCCTTCATGTGCAGTGGAATTCTGTGCTGCTGTCAGATGAAGGCAATGCTGTGTACACACTCAGAAGCAGGTGGACTCTCCCTTCTCGACGCTTTCATCTGAAGTGCAGTTACAATACAAATCCACCCCTCTCCCAACCTTTAATTTCTGTCTGCATCCTTCAGGCACTTACCTATGTGGAAAAAGTCAGAAATAATCTTTCTTTGAGTAATGATTTTAGGGGGGAATGTGAAACACAATAGAAGGAAAATTAGCAGTATTGTGGCCAAAGAGGTGTGGGGCTCTACTGCCATCTGAGTTCAGCCAGAGAAGTGCACACAGTGTTCCTGGAAGAGGGCCTTCTTCTTACTGAATGTGGTACTACCACTTTATGCTTAAATCTATGGCAATTATTTTTATATATAGGAATCTTAAGGCTGTGAGTGCTTCTGAACTCTGTGTGACAGGTTACAGATGGGGAAAGAGAGAACTGCATCTTTGTCTACCATTTAAATTCAAGAGCTGGTGACTGAAGCTTCCAACTGTCTTCTAGATGAAGTCTCTGATGCTGGGAGGTGCTGAATTCTCTGTGGTCACAGTGATTTAGGAGATGGGCCCTTCTTCATGTTTCAGGTTTGGGCTCCTTTTTTTCTGGTTAGGCTCCAAGTGTGTAGAAGCAGAGTTCTGTGAAATCAGTTGGCTGCTTTGCTGCCATCCAAGGAGGGTGGGGGTGGGATAGCACTGGCCTTGTGACTAAACTGTCTGGAAGCCTCTCTCTCCTGCTTTTCATGTCCCTTGGGCTCCATATTCTACCACTGCACTCACAATCTTGTACTATTTTCTGGGCTCTTGCTTTGTAAAAGCACTACAGTCTGAAGTTGGTTTTCCAAGTAGACTTTTGTTATGTGACACCATATCTCCTTTTATGAAGGTTATTTTTGTGTCCTCTGAAGGTTTGCTTTTCCTTCATAATTACAACCTGGCAGACTTATAATCCTCTGATAGGATTTGTGACATTGTAATCTTCTCTAGAGCAACCCATTGTGGCTTCACAAACAGAGGATTATAACCTTTAAGAAGGCAATAAGCAGATGAACTCTTGAGATATCAAGACCCTGCTTTCATATCAATTTCCAGTGCCTGAGTTGTGGGAAGGCAGGGAGCAGTGCTGTGTTCTCACTCCCACCCACGTTTCTGGTTTTCTTCATCTTCTTTTGCCTCAAGTACCAGAGTTGAGAAATTAATTAAACCCACCAGTTTTACACACTTTGAGCACTGCAAATATCCTTAGCTATGCAAATTAAGAAAAGATAAATTCAGCAAATCTGACTTACGCAACAGAATTTTTGTTGCCCAGAAGAGTGTTCTTTATCCTTTTCCATAAGGTATCAGTTGTTTTGCTAATCAAACCCTTCTGTACCTTTTCACACAAATACAGTCTGCTGAGATGTACCAGCCAGCTGAGATTCTTTGTTTTGCTTGTGTTGTCTTTCAGTGAAATTACTTGTCTTCCAACAATTAATATGCTTCTCCTTGTTGGGAACATGCCTTAGTCTAAATGCTTCAATCCCTTGTTTCTTGTTTTCTCTTACCATAACGGTTACTGATGACCAATAACTCTCAAATTTTTATGCAGCTTGAATGTATTAAAATTTCCATTACTTCAGGCATTCCACTAGTTTGTCTGTTAGCTGTCCCAGTGTTCCAACAGTTTAGAAGGAAAAGACTAAGTATTAAAATTATAAAGCAAACATTACCAATTTCATGTCTTTGTAATTTGCTGTTTTACCTAAGCAGTAACTCAGTGGTCCCCAGCCTATAGCTTGTGGGTAACGAGTTGCTTGCAGTATTCTCACACTGTTAATGGGCAAAAGCAATTGAGGAGTTAAGATTTAAAGCAGAGATAGAGTTAAAATTGGAAGGAAGTTGTTAGCACTGTTCCCCTTCAGTCAACAAAGCTTGAGCACAATTTCACTCCCTAATCATCCAGCTACTGTGTGCTTCAAGAAATATTTAAATATGTATCTCACCTGAGCATACCCCAGTGGCACATTCTGTCCTGATATACCTGACCCAGCAATGGAGAAGAGCATGCTTTTTACTTTCTGGCATAATTTAGGGTTGTTTTTTTTCTCCTAGTCTCTCTGGAGACTAAAATATATCAGTGTGCTACAGTGAAGCTGTAATATCCAGTTATGGATCTCTTCTTTCCTGATCTGTATGTGTGAGTCTCATTAATGTCAGTGCCATTATTGTTCTGTTAGTCTGGGCTCAGCGAACAAAAGCTCTAGCTAAGGACTCCGAAGGTCAGTGGTGAATGAGTTCTGTTCTCAGAGAAATAGCCATAATTTGTTATCTTTTCAAAGAGCAGAGAACAAAATTACTGATGATGGAGTAGGATGCATGTTATCTCATTGCATAGAACCACAGAACATACAAATGGGTGGCTTTTCAAAAGATGACCTCATTTTCCCCTCCTCCTCTCAGGAAGGATCACCTACACTCTTGAGAGATGTTAGTCATGTTTTTAAAAAGCCTCCAGAGAGGTGCTCCTCAGCCTGCCTGCACAATCCAGTCCAGTTCTGCTGCTATGCTAGTAGCATTCTCACTGTTAGAGAACTTGTCCTATTATGTGTTTCACATTTCCTTTAAGGTAGTTGAAGTCCATTAGTTCTCTTATCCTTCAAGGATATGGACAACAGATGATTACTATCTCTTGTGCTGCAGCATTTTCTCTATTTTGAAGTCTCTGCACCACAGAATAGGAATACTTTCAGTATTCTCATGGAGTAATTAGAGGTCTCAGAAATTCAGCCTTTCTGAAACACATCTTTCTTGAGGATTGGGACCCCGTATCTTCTCATACATCTCCTATCTTGCAGGATCTCAACTTATCTACGCACCCTAGCACTCCATTTCTTCTCTGGCATCAGCATGGTGGTGTTCAACCATTTCTCCCTTTGATCCTCTAAAGCTCAGAAGTCCTTTTATGTCAGACTGCTCTTCACCATCTCATTCCTATCCTCTGTTTATTTAGATTATTACTTTCATACATAAAGACTTGCCTCTCATTTAATAGGGATGCATCTTGCTTTTTCACACCATTTTCCCATTCTTTAGGGTCTTCTGAAATCTAATTCTGTTCTCCAAGGCCTTTGAAATCACTTCTGGCTTGCTGCTGTCCACAGATTTAGTAAGTGTATGTACACTGTCCCATTGCCCTCATTGATGAAAATACTGCACAGTATCTGAGACAGAAACAGTGTCTGCAGAATCCTATTTCAAAAAATATAAGTCATTGGAGACAATTGTCTGAATGCAGAATGCAGTTTTTAGACCATTTTGCACCTACTTTCTAGAAACAGTTTCTGAAATCTTATTAAAAATCAAGATTTATTATACCTACAGCTTTCCACCATCCAAGGGCTGGTTACATTTTCTTGGAAGGAGATTGCTTAGGTTTAGCTCCATTTGTTCTGACAAATCTGTATTAGTTGTTATTCATTACCATGTTTTTACTAGATGCTATAACAAGTTTGATAAATTAACTGTTGATTTCTGTTTCTTCCTTTCCCCTGTCCCTTAATTCATTAATTAAGTGATTTTATTTGTGTTCTTTCTCCTCTTTAAAGGCTCAACAGCATAGCTCTTTGTTGTCTTTTTTCTTTTTAAGCTTTACAGGACTTCACCCATTGAGCAAGTTCTTAAAGATAATGAGTCTAGGTCTGCAGGATGGATCCTTCTGTGCCATCAAGCAGAAACATGGCATAATATTTCAGAGGGCTCTGGAAACCTGCCCTTCCTGTCCTCAGGTGTGACCCTTCCCTTTTCTGATGCTGACTTTGGTTAGTTTCTTGAAACTATTGCCTTTTTGAGAGAGTACTGAGGCACTGTCTTCTAAAAGGGACAATTTGATTCTAGCTTCTGAAGATGTTAGCTTTTAATAATTAAAAATTAAAGCAAGGTGAAATATTTTTAAGCCCTATACATGATTCTCTTTTAATCAACAGTTAGGCTTATATAAGCAAGAATGTGTATAAGCCACAGTACCCTGGCCCTTTATGTAGAATAAGAGTTTACCATTTAGCTGGTTAGTTATGATGTGTTCCACACTGCTATTGCAGCAATTGCTAGATTCAAATTATTTTCTCTTTAGAGAATGTTATTTTATCAAAACAGATGCACAAGAGCATCGGGGGAAATGAGGTGAGACAGAAGATCAGACAACTAGCTTCTTTTGAAAAGGAAAATGCTATCTTTGGGGTGGGGGGAATGTGTTCTTAACTTCTTGTTTTTAACCAATCTCATTTGCTTTAGGCCTCTGAAGTATAAAACTTGTGATATCATACTGCAAGCAAAGTAGACTCAGTTTAACTTATGAGAGCAAACATAAAGCCGTCCAACTTACGTCCTTTACAGTAAATCACTTCTAACCATGAGGTCTAGGAATGGGGTTATCATGGTACCTTTCAGACAGTCAGTCTGACTAGAAGTTCTATACCCTGTTTCCAGAGCTTGACATTCTCACCAGAAAGAAAACCCAGTTAAAGCCCTCTGATCTGAGGAGAGGCATGTGCTGCCAGTTGACAAGCTTCACTGCATTGTTACCAGTGTCTGGCAGATACTTAAGGTATAAATCTTGCCAGTCTTGACTCTGGCCACACACCAGTTACTTGTTTGTGGCTTTCTCATTACTCACAAATCTTTCCTAGTGTAGCTGCTGCTGGCATTTCAGCAAGAGGTAAAATAACTGTTTCATGCTTAGGCACTAGAGACAAGAAGAAAGAGACAATTGTGAAGTAGATTATAAACACATCTTTTCCTTTTTGCACATAACATTGTGAATTTCAGAACCTATCCTGAGAAACAGGGGAAGATGTTTTTTTCCCCTGGAATTTTCACCCAGGTATTTACTAGGGGAAGGGACTTAGTTCCTAAGTTGTTTTATTCGATTTTAAATTGCAGTTTTGTAAGGAAATGAAAATCATATCACCAGATGCCATTTAATTTTAATTCTAAATAATATCAAGGCTAAGTCAGAAATCTACTAAGTGACTTCAGCCTCCCACTATTTGATCCTTTTTACTGATGACATCCATACAGACCTATTGAACGAAGTAGGTATGAGAGTGGAGGAAAGGGAAGGCAGAGAAAATCTTTCCATAATTAGGACATAAGCTATCTTGTATCAACAGGAATATTATTTTTCTTTTTAACATTTCAGTAAGGCTCCCATTTTATTTTGAACTTTTGGACTTAAAAGGCAACTGTCATAGCTGCTGTCTCAACTCCCATGTTATTTTAAGAACCTCTTGTGTGCAATTTCTGTGATCAATAACGTCCATGCACATACTCTGATGTGCAGCATAAAGATGACCTAGTTCTACTTTTGCATTTTAACAGCCTTTTGTAGAGTGATAACTCTACTGTTAAAGGGACAATGGTGAACATGTGACTCAGTAAATGAGAAAATCCTATTCTTTTGAAGAAGCAAATTTCAATGGCTTTTAAAAGACTTCAGCCACATGAACAGAGGTGGGGATTATCCATCCTATTAGAAACTGTCTGCCAAAATGCATATATTTTATTCTAAATGGTCTTTACTGAAAGCAGTGTGACCTGGTCTAGGGAATCCTGCTGTGGCAGGGGGGTTGGACTAGATGATCTTTTGAGGTCCCTTCCAACTCCTAATATTCTGTGATTCTGTGTGATCAAAATGGTTGCAGTAGGCTAGGCACAGGTGACTCTGTTTCTCTGAGAATAAGGCATAATGGGCCTTACCATAGGCAAGTTGCTTAGTCAAGAACACCCTTTAGATATCACAGAATATTAGGGGCTGGAAGGGACCTCTGGAGATCATCTAGTCCAACCCCATATGCAGCTGACATGAAAGGAAAGCTGGAAAAAGCCTTCACCTGTCCAGTGGCAGAAATAAGAATGGATTAGTCATGTAAGGCTGAGCACGTCAGCTTGTGTGAACTGTTGTGCTATGAGCTGTAGATGTTCTACACTTCTTTCTGGGGCATGTGGACATTAACACTGTTGTTATCAGTGCTGCAAATGCTACAGCTGGGACCATTGTGTCAGATCAGCATCCCAGGGGAGTGTGTTCGTGGCTTATGCACCATCTTCTTTCATCCTGCCATGCCAGAGGTAAATCTGAGACATGCAGTTCTTCCTGCCAGAGAATTGTACTGTGTTGCCAGGTTTCTCTCAGAGCCCTTTGGTTTTTTATTGCTTATTTCTGTTCTACATTATCCTGAGTTAGACCTTCTCCTGTATCTTCCTCCTCCCCATAATGACTGCTTGGCTATGTGGCATCTTCAGCCATGTCTTCACTTCAAGTTTATAGCTGTCTGTGCTACATTTCCCCCAAAAACCCTTGCACTGCAGGTGTCTGTACTATCTCAGAGAGGCAGGAATAGGATAGGGATCTATGAAAATATCTCCAGCCTAACTCCATAGTCTCCACTTCACGTCTGGAGAGCCAAGATAACTGGCTCTGGATCCATCCTCATCCCCTGCTCTGTCTCAGTGCCCAGACGCATTGTTGGTGCTGGGTGAGGTCTCTGCCAGGCACGGCAGGCGCCTGACCCAGACAAGGGTACCCTGACTGCAGAGCAGCTGCTGGCATCACCACTGCGACAGATTCCCAGCCTTGTGAGGGGCCAGCACAGCTGAAGGCAGCTCTGCACTCTCTTCAAAAACATAGCTGTAGCCAAAAAGGCAAGACTTAGAGTGTCAACAGTCCTATCTTCTTACTGACAGCTTATCTGGGGGGCAGTTGCTCACCTTACCTCAGTGCAGATTACAAGCACCATCTCAGCCCAACCCAGCACTCTTCATCACTGAAAGTGTGTGGAGAAGTGCCTTTATGTCCTGGCTGCCAATACTGCCCATGCTTGAAAAGGTGGCCAGGGACGGCCTTCTGGGACCTTCGTTCTGTCCCAGATGTTTCATCTTCTTCCGTTTCATGGCTGCATTTAAGGAGACAGTTGCAGCACAAGGATCATATACTGTTGTCCCTACATACCACTCAGGTTGCCTCCCCTCCTCTGAGAAGATAAGAAATATATATACAGTACTTTTTGGTTCTGAAGAACAACAATGCCAAGCTAACCCAAAGCTGCAGGAGTGGGCATACTTCCATTGGCATAGTTGTGTCCAGAATGGTCACACCAAACACATTTCCCACCCATTTTCTTTTCCCCTCTATTCTCACTTTCATGTTTGTGGTCTGAGAAGACAAAGTAACACATGTTCCACCCTTCAGTGGAGTAACAAGAAAAAGAGAGGAAAATTATTGTTCCTTTCTAATTGCTGCTAGCTCAAATTAAAATAAAAGGTATCCAGCTCTTATGATTATAATATAAATTCCAACAGTGTGAGTCTACAGTGAAGAAACTGGCCTCTAGAAACTACCTGTTGGACAGTTGCTTTTCCTTTCTTTGGAAGTGTTGTTTTTTTTAAATACTTAGTTAATGAAATCTCTCAGCTCCTAGGTGATTCCTGTTATGACCTGTATTTGCTTACTAGTCTATTAGTTCCATTCTCTTAGTCATTGATGCATTGTATAATTTGTAAGTTGAGGCAAAAGTATGAAAATGTAGCTCTGATACTGGAAAACTGTCTTATTTAGGGCAAAGTTTTGATCAGTGCTCAGGCTTTCCTTTGGTTTGTTCCCAGTGAAACTGAGACTTTTCAAGAATAGCAAAATCAGGCAAATTTAGAACATTTCTGAGGCTCTGTCTGAGTGTATTTTATGAACACCTACTTTAATGGAGTTAGGCCAATATTTAGAAACTGAATTACAGCAATTCAGCATATCTTCTGTAGTGATACCTCATCACTGTTAGGTTACAAATGTGGTGCTGATGAATTAGAGTCACAGTACCTTTTATATCATCAACACTGTCCGCATCGGTGTGTTTATTTGCGCTCCCCATTGCCAGTGTGCCCTAACCTCCCACAGAAGCTCCATACCTCCCTGGGAACATCTCGCCCCATTCATCTCTTTTGACCTTCCTGATTAGACAAGCTTCTCATTAGTTTCTTTTTCAGAGCTGTGTTTTGTAATGTGGTCACTGGAAAGCGACTAAGACCAAGAACCTTTTTCACAGGTGCCACTGAATAAAAATGAGTTGTTCAATTAGTTTTCAGTCCCTTGCAATCAAACGTGGGCTACGTTTACACTGATGCCTTGGGGCTGGGGTGGTTGTTATCCCATGACAGTTCCCTGAGCTCTGGTTCTGTCTTTCATCAAACCATAGGAATATTATTTTGAGTCTGGTATATAACCACTCTCACTGCTATCTGTATTCATGTTGTATTGTCTTTCCTAAATGGGGCAATGTACTAATGACTGGCATTTCTGACTTAAGGATTCTCCTTCATTTATTTAGTTGCAGTCCAAACAAAAAGCTGCTGTCTCACAGTCCTTTTCCTTTCAGCAGGGCAAGTTGGATGGGTTTACTGAGAGTGAGAAACCTTTCAAAACTAGACCTTTATCCACTTAATAAATTGATACTCAAACAGAAGTGCAGGGTGTTGGGTTTCAGTAATTAGTTATGGTGCCACTACATCAAATGTAAGTTCCCTTTAGAACCATAATTAGCTAATACAAAATGATGACTGGGGGACTGGGACAGTTTATTTAGCAGTGATGCTAATTAACAATGCTGTTGAACCCAAGTGCATCTTGTCTTGAGAACAAGACCCAGGACAGATGTTAAGTGCCTGCCCAATGCTACCTGCCTACGGTAAAATGTGTGAGAAGGCAGGCTGTGTGTGGGACCTGCTTTATGTCGCTTTATAAGTTGACGGTTTGTGTAATTTCTGTCTCCTTATTAGCTAGACTGTTGTCACCCACCAATCTTTCACAGTGCAATTCTCCATCTCAAAAATGAAGTACAGGCTGAAAAGGAAAAGTAAAATCAATGTTCCTATTCTCAGCCATTCCTAGTTACGTTAGTGATTGTGCAGTGCCTCTTTAGCTTTCTTGGTATGTCTTCCAAAGCAAGGCTTTGTGGACTTCTGCCAGCCATACACACATATGATTTGTATGCTGTCCTTTTCTTGTTAGTAGCAGAACAGTTTTAGCAACAGCCTTCCTACACTTCCTTCAGTTGCATTTTGCTTTAAAACTTGTAGAAGCCAAAGCCTCAACCTTCTCTGCCCTAGTGTCAAACAGTCAGGTGCTGAGGGCCCCAGTTTGCTGTGGCCTTTCATTTATGACAGCTTACACGAGCAGCCCCTGGGAGAACTGAAATCCTAGGCACAGCAGTATCAACAGGAGCCAAGTGTGGGGGCAGGGTTTCTTTCATCCCTTGGACTGTTACCTGCCTGGAAGACTTCGCCCGTGAGCAAAGAAGCTTCCTGCATAGCTGACTGAAGAAACAAACTCTTTCCCTCTTGCACTGATTATTATGAAAACTTTCCCATTCAGTCTTATTATTACTTTTTTATATATTTATTATGATGATTATTTATTCCTGGTGTGTTAAGGATTTGCCAGGCAAAAAAAAGGCACAGTCCCTGCCCCAAGGAGAGCCTGCTGGGAGCTCTGATATTTGGATGCCTCTGAACTTCCTCTGTGACCAAAGGCTGTGTCCTTGTATTAATTCTGTCAGAACTACTGCTTCTCACAGTGTGTTACTGTAAATAATCTCTGTTTCCAAAAATGCATCATTACTCAAACTTCCCACAGAAACTCAGTATGTTGTACATGTGTTTCCCTTTGTCTTTATTGTATTTTACCTCCAACTGTAATGGTATCTCAGGAAAATTTTCTCTGTATTATATGTTTATAGTAAAAAATGCTTTGGTTAATAACTCATTTCCAGTATAATTAAAGTGAAATCATATAGCAAACATTTAATCCTTTTTTCTGTATCTTTATTATGAATTTTTGACTATGTTCTAATCTTTTACATACTATTTCTATCACCTATTAAACAACTGCCATACTTCACCCAAGGATGACTTTTTCTGATAGTTACAGAATCACAGAATCATTAAGGTTGGAAAAGGCCTCTAAGATCATCAAGTTCAACCATCATCACCATCATGACACTAAACCATGGCGCTAAGGACCACATCTATGTGGTTTTTTGAACCTCTCCAGGGATGGTGACTCCACCATTGCCCTGGGCAACCTGTGCTGATGCTTAGCAACTTTTTCTGTGAAGATATTTGTAGTGATCCCTTCACTCTGGTAGAGTAACCTGCCTCTCTTTCTCTTTCTTTCCCTCTTTCCAAGGAGAAAACAAGTAGTTATTTAGTAAAGCAGCAGCAGTGGACTGAGAGTCCAGTATCTCAATTCCTGACTATACCACTGCAGCCTCGTGTACTTGCAGTGAAGTCACCAGCAGACTTGCAATGTAAACAGTACATTTAGTATACTTTTTTGGAAACACTTGGCATAATTCTGCCAGTGGTTTGGGGTTTTTTTTGCATTTGCAGATGGAGAATTTTTATACTACAGTGATGTTTTTTCATTTCAAGTGTTCTGTACAGACTCTAGCAGCTAGCATTTGCTCCTTGCTCTGACCTGACAGAATGGATTAACGTTTGGGTAGATAAGATATTAGCATGAGGCAGCTTCATTGGAATGTTTCAATTTTCAGTGGGAATAAGTGGTTGATGACATCCCACAGTCTTGTTTTATCAAATAGCTGGAAACAAAATCAAGTTAGACAAAACTTTATAAGCAAGGAAACAGCAATAACATCTGCAAGTCAGAGGGGTGTGGCATTCTAAGACAGCACATTTAGTACCGAGTCTTTCCACATCCAGTACAGTCCACACACAATGTAATTTTGTAGCCAGCAACTCAGATGTCTATATTTGAAATTGTGTTCTTAATGCACAGAAAATATATGGATAAGTAACCCCTCATTCAATTTCAGAAGCAAGACCCTTTTTGATTACATTCCCTATCTGGGAGAATCACTTATATCCACAGAGAACCACTAATGATTTCTTAGGTCCTCTAGTGCTTAGGGGAATTCACAGCTAAAAAAACCCTAAATAAATTAAAAAAAAAAACCTTTTGAAACAGAGTTTCCCTTTTGTGAAACACCAGTTCCTGCAATGTAGAGTGAACAACCAAGTATAAAAAGTAGAAAACATTATACACACAGAAACAGGATAGGGCATGAGAACAGCTTTTCTTCAAAGTACCGCTTCTGACCTATGTTGGGATGACTAAATGATCATTAAACCTAACTCTTGCAGAAAATTGTAGGAAGGAAAAAAGGTTATGTACTTATACACTGTACTTACTGCACTGAATGTTGTGGATATTAATGACGCAATAGCCATGCAGAACATGGAAGCTAGAAGTGTGTCTAACTTCTCTCCATATTTTTATTAGGTGTGTATATATATATATATATATATATATATATATAAAACCTTTATTTAAAGGTAAGCAATGGAAGAAACTTGAGTGTCTCTCAGCTGTAGCAAAATTCTGTGGTTTGCCTGCAGTCAGGGTAAGATGGAGAAAGCTGTACAACTCTGAGGCTTTGTCCCACAAATAAACACCATAAGAATGCCTCCTCTGTGTCAATGGTTATTGTATTTATTGAAATAAATTGCAAGATCTTTCACTCTTCACACTGGAGACAGACCCAGCAGGCAGATAAATATGTGCTTAACTGCCAATTATGAATCTGGCCTTGGCAGGACTAAGAAATGTAATAGGGCTTTTCTGTCTCTTCTCTTTGAAATTCAATAAGAGAACAATGATTTTTCTGTTATATTTTTTTTTCCTCATGAGTGGATGAGCACTCTTTCCTTAGCTATTCCTTTTCACAAAACAATAAAGGCACAAAGAGCATTTCTGTAATTTATTATACATGCATCAGTCCACTTGACTAGAGATTGGTGAAAGAACCTGGCCTTTATTTTGATAAAGGGAATGTAAGTGGGGGACAGTCTAGGGAATCCTGCTGTGGCAGGGGAGTTGGCCTAGATGATCTTTCCAGGTCCCTTCCAACTCCTGACATTCTGTGATTCTGTGACAGTATTGATGTTGTGGACTCTCTGTCTTGTAGACATATATGAGTATCTATTTGGTTTAGAGTATTAACGTTGTGACTTCCTAGCAAGTTTTACTTAGAGAGTAGTGCTTGTTCATGTTCATACTTGGAATTTCTACTCTGCATTTAAAACAAAGGCTTGAGAGATTTTGCTTATCTGAGTGCATCAGAGGAAGGCAGCAAAGCTGGTGAAAGGGCTAGAAGGAATGTCCTGTGAGGAGTGGCTGAGGACTTTGGGCTTGTCTGGTTTGGTGAAAAGGAGACCTCATTGCTCTCTATAGCTTCCCAGGGCGGGGATGTGGAGAGGGAGGTGCTGAGCTCTTCTCCCTGATACGCAGTGGTAAGACACATGGGAATAGTTCAGAGCTGTGTCAGGGGAAGTTTAGACTGGACATTAGGAAGTATTTCTTTACCAAGAGGGTGGTTAAACCCTGGAACAGGCTTTCTTGAGAGGTGGCTGAAGTCCTAAGCCTATCAGTTTTTAAGAAACATTTGGACAATGCCCTTAATAACATGCCTTAGCTTTGTCAGCCCTGAACCAGTCAGGCAGTTGGACTGGCTGATCATTTTAGGTCCATTTCAGCTGGGATAGTCTGACCTGGTCTGGTCTGCCTGACATTGAGAAGGAGGCAATGAATTAAACACCTGTTTTCCAGAGCTATCTTTTTTTGCAAGTAACGTACACATTCTGTGCTTCAGGATATTAAAATATGAGGCTTTTCTATAGAGCAAAGGTGAAAACAGGTGCTGTGCTTTGTAATGAATAAGTAAGTTATTCTGTTAGCAGCCAGGTTGCTGACTCTTTGCTCATTTTTATACCAGTCTGCACGGAGAGCCACACTGCTCAGCCACTGAGGTCATCTAGTGTATAACAGGATAACACAGACAGTATAAAAGGGGAAGGGGTAAGCAATATTTTTGTATGTTAAATCTGAACCTGTAAAACCTCAGCTCTGGGCAGGAGTACATTTCAGTTAGGAGGGACCCTGCATACAGGTATCTGAGCAGGAATAGCCTTGCCTGGAAGAGCCCAGCATTGGTGCTTCTAAAGCCAAGGCAGCCAGTTCCCAGCTAGGTCCAGCACTACACAAAACTATGTCGTGCATGTGGACACATTATTCATGTGAAGTCCTAGCCCCATTGAGGCCAGAGAAGCACCAGAGCAGGCTTTCACCCATAATATTTTATGTTCCATATGGGACCCATTCAATAAAAAGTGTTTGAGCACATCTAAAGCCATCCCACACACACAATGGCACTATGCAGGCACCTATGTCTTTTTTCTGATTAAAGACCATATATCCTCAGTCTAATCCCTGGTGGTGGATCATTTTCATTGTATGCAGTAGGGTTTGGAGAAAACCCCAGGTTACAGCAATTGCTGTTTTCAGGATTCAGCCCTTTGCAGTTCAGCCTTCACTCACACAAAATGATTATGCAGGGAAGTAGCCAAGATTTGCATGAGGCTTTGGAAAACATGCAAATAAAATTATAAAATTTTCATATATCCTCCTCTGAAAGGCTTTAGTTCATACCTATTTTTGGGTATAATTCGATTAAGCAGTATCAGAGCCAACATCAACAGCACAAAATGGTATAGCTGTACACAGCTGTAAGTAATAGTAACTGTTAATAATCCAAAGCATTATATAACTTTGGTATGTTATTGTTGTGATGGTTTCCAAAATCAGACTTGAGAGAGGTGTGCCAAGCCTCTAAAGTTGCAGCAGTTAACATACATTAACAGCCTTATATGTGAACCAGACAACCACCCACTCCTATGTTTGTGGCTGTGCAATACTAGACATGTTTAAATGTGTTGCTATACTGTAGCCAGCGATTGTATATGTGGCTGGTTCATAGAAAATCTCTGTTTTGACAGTGTAATGGATTATAATCACAGAGCAATACTACCAGCAGAAGAAAGGGCTGAAGGCGCTGGGTGCTGAAGTCTGTTGTTACTTTGCTCTCTGTCCTTGCTACACAGACAGTGTTGATACTCTTGTGTGTCTCAGTGGTAACTACAACATGAAGAGAATGACACATTACAACAGTGATTTGAAATAAGCTATGGCCACTTTGTTTCTTGGAAGAAAGTCTGATGTATTGAAAAAGAGTAAACTTCTGTAAGTAAAAAACCCATAAGCCATATGACAGGACAGCTTTGACCCCTGGCTAGTTGATAGAGCAGGTGTATGCAACTTGCCTGTCCCAGGGGCTTGCTAGCTGTGCTAGACTATGCTGGTACTAGGCTTTCATACAGAAAACAGTTGAAATTTTAATGTTGGTGGAATACAGCTCTAAACATCATGTAGAAACACAGAAACATCATCACAGTTGGAAAGGCCCTTCAAGATCACCAAGTCCAACTGATGGCCCTGCACTACTGTTATCCCTAAACCAAATGTGATTGTTGCAGTCATAGAAAGAATTTACAACACCCCTAGAAAACAATTAAAAACATAGCTGGGCAAGATTAACGTAAAATAAGTAACTAGATGATTGCTTGGGAAGATTAGCACGTTCTGTAGAACAAGCCTGTTGAATCCTGGATTCAGAGGATGACAGCTGGCTTTTTTTCCTCTTTGTTTGAGAGCACAAAAGGCAGAAGCGTTAATAAAAGGTAATAATTCTTAGCAAATACTTAGGACTGTGATTTACGATTTGTTAAATTCTGAATTGACCTTTATTTTCCAAAGCATCTGAAGTTAAAGGAGTCTGTACGAAGACCTGAAGCCCTGTAGTAAAACTGCAGGCCCATGGCTCAGCAGCAATGAGCCTTGAATGAGTTGTTCTGATTTTAAAACACAGTGCAATTGGAACAGCCTATTGACTGTCAACTACATACAGGTATCATGACCCTCACACACGTTAAGTATTGAGTCTTAATTCTAACTATGTAAAATTATATTAAATTCAGTTCTGAATGTATGTTTTCCTGTAGTAGTATCAGTGAAGGAAAAAATAAGCAGAAATAGATGTCTGTGGGCAATTCAATTATAATTGCTGCTGGCTTTAATGGCATTTATTATTCATGGTTTTTCTCCCTATTCCTAAATAGCATAAATCATTAGTAAATTTTTCATTATTCAAGAAGGATAAAAATGAGAACTAAAAATGTAAATACTGTAAATTCATGTAAATATTATGGTTTTTTTCTTGTCCCAAGTCTTCAGAAACAGACTATTTCACAAGAGACTTAAAAAATGCTGTTGTTTATCTCGTGGTTATTCTTAGTGTGAAATCCATTGGGTTCTAATCCTGAGCACACTAAAGCCTACGGCATCAGGCTTGTGTCCCAAGAATGTGATGCTCTCAGACGAGTAGATTTGCAAAGGAGTCTGGTGCAGAAAGGCATCCAGCTCTCGTGGAATTTGTGATTTGGAGCCCCAGCTAAAGCTGGTCAGAAAAGCTTTGTGAAGATCAAAGCATTACATAGAGGCAATTTGGTTTTAACTAAAGGCTAATGAAAAATGGACAGATTTTGAAAGTTATATCAGTCTTTGTCTGCTTAGCTGCCAAGCACCTCTGCTGCCTGCCCAGCGAGCTACAGGGGAAGCAAAAGCTCACAGCCACTCCCCAACTCCCTCATCTTCTGCAGCACATTGGATGAGCTGCTGGGGCGACAGTTCCAGCTCTTGGCTGTTGTGCAGCTTTCCTGGTGTGCTGATGTGACCCTGGGAATTTGGCTTTCCAGTGTGCAGCTCCTTGGCAGCTGTCTCCTGCCCAGTGAGGTGCTGGACAGCCAGAGTTTCAGTGCTAGACTGGCCTTTTGCAGAGTGCCAAAATATTTAAGTTTTCATCCAAACAAGAAGTAAACCAAATTCTAAAATTTCAAACCCCTTCCAAGTACAAAGCATAATCTGCTCTCATTACTTTGTTACCCCTAGTTGTAACTGTTGTGGTTGGGTTTTTTTTTCTGGGGGTAAACAACAAAAAATAGATGCATATTGTTACTGAACAATAATATGTATTCATAAATCCTCTGTCCTGCAGCTACTATCTCCAAAACAACCCCAAAATGCAGAACATATTCTCCTGGCAAATGCATAAGCAGAAGAAACTCTCCCTTCCCTTCCAGCACCCCCCCCCCCCCAAAAAAAAATCCTATAAACTTCATAACCTTTTGAAAATCTAGTTGCACTGGAAAAGCATCCTTCAGCCACCAAAGTTTTAATGGGAAATAACTCAGCGTTCTGCTGACCTTTACAAGTATAGCATTTACGTATAGGAATGAACTGTTTGAAAAATGTTTCTAATTCAGTTATCACAAACAGACACAAGACTTGTGGCTGATCTGTTTCATGAGCACCAAGCTTGATCTTAATACTACCTCCCATGGTTCTCAGCTGCCTGATCACTTCTATTTCCTCACAGACAAAAGGCTGCTGGGAAGAAAACTATGCATGTGACTGAGATAATGAGGATAATAAAAAGGTAATCTTGGCAATTACTGTTGCTTACACATTCAAAAGCAGACCTTGTCTCTGTTCCAGGAACCACACTGTGCCAAGCTGGTTGATGAAAGAAAAAGGATCCAGACATACTGCTTCTATGCACACATACACACAGATATACATGAGTGAGCATAACGTCTTTGATTTATATGCTTATAAGCAGCAACAGCGTAGACTGTTGCCTGCTATAGAGACAACGGTATGAGACAGCATAAGAAAACATTTATGACCTACAGAACTCAATAACAGCAGCAGCCCAGACTCCAGCTGTAGCTGGTCAATATGTAATGCCACTTGCTCACCAATTTGGACTCAAATCAAATTTTACAACTTCAAAATGTGGGAGAGGGCATATCAGAACTCCACTGTTATTAGAATTCCAACCTGGGCCATTCTATGGTTCTGTGATGATTCTAGAAACAATAGAGACAATAACCTGCAAGGAAAAATGTTATGGAGAATATTCTAAACTAAAACCTGACTTTCTGAATATAGTTTTCCTGGGTTTATTCATTATTAGTTCTTTTTCAAACGATGCTTATGCAGTTAAGAAACTACTCTGCCTGTATAAGAACCTTTTTCTATATTTCATTAAAGCAAAAGGCATAATTGGTTCATTAAAATTACTTTTCTGGAGCTAATGTAACACTCCCTTTGTTGTGGGGACACTGCAGTGGTAGCAGAGGTTGTTTACAGCTAGAGTTAGGTGTCCTGAAGGTAGTTGTTACAAAATGTGGTTCACACTGCAGATTAGTTGTGGTAAGCCTGACAGGAGTTTCACTGACTGCCAGGTGCTGCACTCGGTAGGCACCTGAGGCGAAGGTCATCTCTCTTCTCCTGTCACTTAATGTAAAGATGTACCAAAGGTTATGCACCAAGAATGAGGTTCTCTCCTGTGAATGGAGCCCACACATAGCCTGCATGACAAGTGGCCTTTATTTATAGGCAATATAAATGTTGCAGTTAGCAGTGTAGCCATGTTTAGAAGAATGGTTGGATGTGAACTCAGTCCAAGTCCCAGGGGCACCCAGCAGTCCCTGGGAAAGCCTAGGAAGGCTGGGACAGACCAGCAGATGGATGTGTTGCATTTTGGAGCACCTACGCTCCTCAGAACCAGAGGAAATGCAGGGGATTACCAGGTTCCTCCTAGCCCTGAGCTATGTGAGTCCAGAGCTGCTCTGATCCCTGTGTCCCACCGCAAGCAGAGGGCCTTTCTGTTCAAGAGTGGCAAACACGAGGAAGCACTTGTGGCACACCCAGAGCATTGGGAGGGTGAATCAGTCTGCTGGAGCAGTTTGTTTCAGTGGTGCAAAGACTGGGTGGATGAGTGGGAAGGGAGCCAGCTGGGCTTTTTCTTCAGCTAGCATACACAAGAACATGAGTGTGAGTTATTTTGATGGGGTCAGAGACACAGTAACAAGTATTACGCCTGTTGCAGTGGTGTGAATCTACATTTTTGCCTTATTTCCTTCCTTCACTTCTTTTAAAAAGGAATAGCAAGAGAAGAATGGCAGAAGAGAAAGCCATGCAGCACAGCTCTGGGTAATAAGGCATTGGTTCAAAGGAACCCAGGAGGTCTTTTGCAAGGCCTCGGAGCAGAGGCTGTCCAGTCCTTTTCAGGTTCACTGCACGTACACTGAATCCTCTGCCCTTGCCTGGCTGACCAGCTCCAATGGCTGCTGTGGGGAGGGAAGGAGAAGCAGCTTCTTCCTGCCTGCTGGGGGCATTGGGAATGCCTGTAAAGACCAAAAGGCTCCTGTGTTTTTTCAGAGATCATTCTTTTTGTCCTTACAAACGGAAGATAGCAGAATTGCATTTATTTCTCCCACATGCTGTATATTTGAAGAAGTATCATATAGGAGCTGATGAAAAATACAATTTTATTTCCTCTTTTTTTTGAATTTAATTAGCTGCGGGTCTTTACACCCAGAATTGCAAACATTCAGCTCTTTATGAAATGACCTTTCTAAGAAAAAGAATATAAAAAGGTTTGTGAGCATAAACCAAAGCCTCTCTAATTAATACCTCAGAGAAATATTTTTATTTAATGGCTTCTTAATGCTAGTGTCCTAACATTATAGTGAAATATGTTAAATTTCCTGCTACTTTGACTTGACTGATGAAAAGAAACATTCTGTCACCTGCAGTAATCATTCCCCCCCAAAATGGAATTGTTTTCCATATTTACATAATGTGCTGGTAGTTTGCATACTCTCTAATTGTACTGAGGTTTATAACCAATTAATCTTTAACAAGATCAGCGTGCTTTCATCCCAGGGACAGATCTTTATATCCAGACCCTCCAAAAAATATGATGGTAAATTTAAATCTTACTACACCAAAGAGATTATGCTGCTTCTATTAGTATGCCTCTGATCTCCAGGCACTCGTAGGCATAAATAAACAGCTGTTTCCATTCAAACAAAATGAGGGAATAGTTCTCTTTTACATGTCCCTTTTTGATACAAGTTGAAATAGTGCAGCCTGTCGTCCAAGGCCTCTGCTAAATTCAAATGTAGGAGTTTGATTGTTTTGTTAGTGACTGTGCATGGAAAGCAAGAAGATGAATTATTCGAGGAGAAACACCTAGAGCTGCCAGCTCCAAGCTGCAGAGGAGTCACCAGGACAGCAGTGAGTAGTCTTCCAAATGTTTTAATAAAGGAAGCAAGAGAAAAAGATCAGCAGCTGATTAATCATCTTGCTAGTGTTTTCAGGGACATAGGCTAATAGAGAACCAAACGTTAGGAAAATATGTTTCAAGGGAAAGCCAACATACGAGTCAGAGGAAGGCAGCCTCAGACAATGCTGTGTGGAGGCTTAGAAGGAAAGAAGAGCAGATGAGAGGGCAACTCATGAAGAATCAAATGAAAACTACATCAGTAGTTATTTATAAAGGGCATAGCAATAAGAGAAGAATAAAATGAACAAACAGATGAAAAACTATCTCCCTGACACTGTGTTTCCTGGTGAACAGCTGTTGTAGGTGCTGGGTGCTCCTTGTAAATGACAAAATGGCAGAGTCGTCCGTGTCCTCAAGTCATCACCTGTAGATTTAACAAATACTGAAAATCTACTCTGACAATGGACTTTGGAAAGAATTTTACATCTTTGAGACTGGAATTTCCTAAGCCATTACTTGTCAGCTAACTTCTAGAGGCAATTCCTTCTGCAGCCCTTCAGGCTGCTCTCCCCCAATACAGAAACATGAACTAGGAATTTTGAAGGCAGCAAGATACCACCAAACACAGGCAGAAATGGCAGCCAGCAAGAGGGAAGAGACTCTTCAGCTCATTATACATATTCAAAATGACCACCACAGCACTAGCCAGCACTCTGTGCAGTTGAGACCCTTCTTTTCCAGTGAAATACCTGAAAAACACTACTTCTGTATCTGACAGAAGAGCCACTGTTCCATTTGAAAGATTTAATGAGCTTCATGGTCTTACTGAAGAACAGGAGGGATTTTTTTTGTTGTTGTCAGGATGATTTATTAGTAATTGTATCTATTAACATTTTTAAAGTGTTCAATAACTCCTTCAATACACCTTGTAAATTAATCTTAATAAATATGCAGTAGGAATCAGCTTACCCCAGTAACTGACATTTAATAGCATACAATAGCTATAATTTACAAAAATACCTTCTTAGAGTAGTTTAACTCTTAATGAGCCCTAGGGAAAGGAGCTCACACTCCAGACAGTTCCTTGTTTTTACAAACTGCAGTGTGAGAAAACATCCATGAATTTGGCTTTGCAGATTTCTACAGGATATGTTAAGTGTACAAGAACAGCTAGGAAATGGAACATAGAAGAGGATAAATATATTTTCACTTCAATCACCTCCAAATTCACAACAAGTGCAACTTTATAAGTTGGGCTTTTTGGTTTTTTCCCCCTCTCATGCATTTTAAAAACATATCTTTACTGACATTTACTGTGTGGGCAGACTTGGATTAATGTGAATTAGAGGACACAAGATTCCCAGCAATTCTGTTCCTCTAAAAGAGCTGGAGTGATCTAGACCAATCTTTAGTGGGGACTCACACGTGAGCCTGACATAGGATGATGGTGGTGGTACCAGAGTCTGACAGGAAGCTGTGATTTTAGAAAGAGAAATTACTTCAGATATCTTGGCTTTATTCCTAAAATAACTTCAAATCTGGTGATACTTGGGCTTCACTTCTCAAACTCTCTTGATGGCTCTGCACAAGAGATCCAAGGTAACCTCCAAAGAAAACTAGAGAGGCTACATTCAGAAGTTTGAATTGCTTGGGGTAATGTAAATACTGAAGAAATTGTTCCAGTCACATACATTTGCCCACTAACACTTCTCTTCAGAAGTTTCATTCTAAGCACTCTTATTTCAACTTCTAACTTGTTTAAACAGTCTATTGCAAAGCCTTTGTTCCCAGTGACGTTTTAATTCTTACTACAGAATCAGACCTATCATGTAATTACATCACTGCTATTAATTATTAGACCTCTCACTTTCCTGTGACTGCTACCTTTTTTGGCCATACTGTTTTAACAACAGTGACACATCAGAAGAGAAGACATGTTCAATGAAGTGTAGAGCAGCCAAACTCAGCATTCAGATTTTGCTGTCTTTTACTAACATTACCCAGCCAAAAGGTTTCAATTTATTTCAAGTGTGAACTATGTTTACTATGCAAACCCACTTAACCACTATGCAAAGAAATCATTACTGTCAGGTTGCTTAATAATATTAGTTTACTTTTGTTTGATTCCATTTCTAGCTCCTTTAGTTATCTTTTATGAGTTTCCAGATTAGTCCTCATGTATTTTGAGGCTGCATTTCCATCATGTTGAATTTACTTGTAATCTTCCTCTCTTTCTCTCCCACTTCCTTACTCTCAGTCCCTTGTTCCCCCTCTCCCCTTCCCCTTTGTTCTTTGATTATTTTTCTGGCCATACTTTGCCAGCTGTGCCTAACCATCCAATTTCTGAACTGTCTGTTCCATTTAAAAATAAATTAATGGCAGTAGACCCACTTTTGCCTCTTCTGAACCTCCTATCAGAGAGATTCTCTTCTTCTTGCAATTATGCAGGAGTCTAAAATAACGTTTTCAGCCTCACACCATTATAATCATTCCCTGCCCACAATAGCTGCTACACTGACACAGCTCCATAGGATTTAGCTTCTTCCCAGGAAGCATGAAGTTCTGATTCCTTCTACTAGCTCATTTCAAGGTTCAGGGAGACTGCCTCACCCTTGGAGAGCAGGAGGATACATTGAAACAGTATGCGGTACATTTTTCCAAGTGGTACTTAGGAATTACACATCTCATTAGCAAATAATTGAGATTCATCAGCACAACTCACTTGCTCCTTTGAAGATGGTCCCCCATAAAACCCTATAATTTACTAAAGTTAAGAGAGCAAACTATGTGAAAGCGTACATAGGTGCCTGGAAGATCTGAGTCAGCTTTAATCCTGGGTAAATGCTCTGACTCTCTCACTACCACTTCCCCTGGCCTATTGCTTATGGAGATGGCATGGATTCCTTCTCTTACAGCAAGGAGGAACAGTGAGGAAAAAGAGTGGCTCTTCTGCCCTATACACAACTGTACAACTGGACTTTTATCCATTTTTATTGTACTGTTTGGCCCACTGCAGAAAATTAAGGGTGAGGCTTGGGGGAGATAAGGAGCTTGCTGTTGCATAAACTGAAAAACAAACAAAGCCCCTGATAAATTACACCCAGAAAGAAATAGTCTTAAATATTAAAAAGGCTCACTGGTTAGTGGTCCCCCCCGAAAAACAGCGTTTTTCTGTGTCTGATCTTCTTCTATCATTAAGGTTCTTCTAAAGCAGCCAGGGCCAAACACTCCCATCTCCAGCACCAGGTGCAGTTCTGGTGACTTCTACAGTTACTTCACCCTGACCAGGATGCGAGGGGGCAAGATTTGGATTACTGTGTTCATAACTGATGAAATGGTGTGACATTTCCATTTTCCACCTGAGACTGCTGAACACTGAAGCATAGCCTCCCAGCACAATCTGCTTGGTGCTCACACTGAGTGGGCTCACCTCATGGGCAGCAGCCCAAGGAATTTTAAATTCTGTTCTCACATTCATTTTGGACCACGCTCTTCTCATTTTGGTGTAGCTAGGTATCATTTCCCATGTAACAGCTTGAACAGGTTCTTTGTCAGTTCTGGTATCTGTTGTATCACCCAAGAGAAATCATTTATGCATAATGCTTTAGAGTGTTATCTTGAACAGAGATGAGTTTCCAAGCTGGTAGTGTTGTAAAGGAAAAAGCAGCAGCCTTGATTCTTGGTACTATATACAGAAATATTACAGAATGATGAAAAAGCTATGCTAAACAAGAGTTTTGTGATTTTTGTTGGTGGGCTGAGTGACTATGTGGAGGAGGTGTTCTGAGAGTCTTTCCATTGGGAAAGGCTCTTAGGTTCGTATCGTTATACTTGCCTGGGTAGATCACTTGGTCCTTGCCCACCTGAAAAGATAAATTCTCTGGAATTCCAGAGGTGTGTTCCAGCACAGTGTTCCTTCATGGAAGATCAGTGGTTACCTTGGTTAGGAAATTATGAGAGCTCTGAGTTTAGACGCAGCGTCACACCCTGATGAAAAGAAAATGTAGTTCTTCAGAAGATAACCCTGGTTTTGACTGTTGCTTTTAACACTGAAATAGTGCTGCCCAAGAGTAATAACATATTGAAAAAGGTGTTTCATACTTATAAATAATATGTATATTTGAGTCACTAATCTGTATTCTCTATGAAACAAAGGCCAATTCGTGTATACCTCTTCCCCAGTGAGGATACACAGCCCTTACTCTCCTTGGCTATGAGTTAATAGGTACAGGTATGCCTGATGCAGCAAGGTTCAGCACTAGAAAACATGCTACCTTGTTTAAATAAAAACCTGTTGACTGTCAGAAAGAGTTTACGTCTGTGCTTATTCACAGACTTCAGTGGGGCATGATGATTGTCCTTGTCCATGGCAGAGGGGTTGAAGTAGGTGACCTTTAAAGGTCCCTTCCAACCCAAAGCATTCTATGGTGGCAACATGCTTAAATCAAACCAGATTTAAAGAGAGGATGCAGTTTGGTTCCGTTTTGGCACAAGCAGTTTAGAAGCCTACCAGAATCTCTCTCTCCTCTTCCACTGCCTTAATTTTTTTTCTTTAATCTATTTATCTAATTTGTCTTTACTACATGTCAAAATGAAAGTCCCATGTTAAAAATGCATAGATTGTAACCTTTCTCCTTTGGATGACAGTCTGTGTGCATGTTTCTAAGGCAGGTCCACATGCACTCCTTCAGAATACTACTTTCCTTCTGAACCACCTGACTACTTCCAAAATGAAATTTAGTTGCCCCAGTCTGGCTGCTGCTTTATGTATTGGGTGGAAGGATGTGGAAATACTTGCTGCTTAAAAGCAAGAAGTGCCCCAGCTGATAGACCTTTGCTACTGGTGAGTCTTTTCTACTCCTACCAGCAGAGGAGAAAAGCATTTTAGTTTTGCAGAACTAGTAGCTTTCCCAGTCATTTATTGTTGTCTTCCATATGGGGGTAGGTGAAGCTGTGAAGATGAAAGCCCATGAGACAGGAAGCGCTGCCTGAGAAGTGTTAATGGGCTAACAAATGGGTTACGGCCTCAGTCCTCCAGCTGTGAACGATCCACTGATGCCATTTGCCCTGCTTGGCAGCCACTGCAGTGGAAATTGGGACCTCCTCCAGAACTTCATCTACTTCATCTCCTGCCTGTAAGTGGCACACTAAAGTCAGATATCTGCTATTCTGAAAAAGCAAAGACATTTTAATTTTTAAACTACTGCTAAATAATTGATAAGTGCTTACTGAAGAAGTACTTGACCAGATCCGGAAACTGTGAGCCATCCCCATCCATTCTCAGAGCACCTGAGACTTGCCACAGCAGTGCAGGAGAGGAAAGCCCTGCTGCTCTTTTGGAAATACACAGTATTGGAGAGATGTATCTTAGGATCAAGGTACCTGCAGTCATAGCTTGAGTATTAGCTCCCTGAGGTACATAACAGAGATAGGAGAAGTTCTGTGGATTTCCCATGATTTCAGGAAAATTACTTTCTTTGTTTGTTAGGGAGAAGAGTTATCTGTTTCCCTGAGACTAATACCAAGAAACTAGGAACACAGGAAAAAATACTTAAGCTGTGCCAGTAGCTAGATGTTGATTCACTGTTTTGATAACGCAATGATTCTTTGGGAGAGGGATTTATCTGCAGTGTGCTTGCACTCCTGATGTCTCCTTCAACTTCAGCACTGCTCTGTCACCACTCCCTGGAGTGTCCTGGAAACTCTCAAGCTCTATGCTCCTAAGAGTAAATATCCCTGTGTTAATCACATAGTAGTAGTAGTTTGTTGTCTAAGTGGGTATCGGTTTTTCCAATTCCTAGAAGATATTTCTTGAGTTAAATTCGGATTATCTTTTGGTATATAATTTACCTCTAGAAATGCTCACTTTAAAAGAAAAGTACAGAGCAGCAAGGTGCTACAACATGCTACAGAATATATTGATGGTCTAGTATTTTTTTATACTACCACAGCTGAAAAGCAATAGAAGCTCAGCTAGAAGGCTTGTTTAAGTATAAGTTCATCAGAAAAAAAGAAAACCTGAGTTTATAAATAAGGCAAAACTGTGACAAGTCTTAGTGGGTTTAAGTATTAGTATCTGTATTTTTCAAAAAAACCCCAATTATCTCAGAAGTGAATTTTAATTTGATGCTCACAGTCAGAGTATGGATTAGTTTCACTGGCTGCATAGGTTTAAAGAAACGTAGCAGGCCAGAGCTCAAGGGTCTGATGCTGAAAGAAAACATTTAATTCTGCAAATTCTTCTTGGTTAGGTTACTTCCCATGCATATCACTTTACCACAGTAAATGTTTCTACTAGGGAATATGTGCCTAAGGGTGTAATCTTAGTGCTGCTCCTTTCTGTGCTGTTCCAACCCACGCAAGGCAAAGGAACAAACTTTTCTCAAGGTTAGGAAGGAGCAGAGGTTACCTCCCTGGACAGTCTTGTTGCATCTCAAAGGTGATGTGTAAAGCAGGGCACCTTGCCTGTTGCCCCTCTCCAAAAAAGACAAACATCTACTGGGGATCTCTAGGAGGTGGAGTTAGGAAGGCAGACCACTTGGCTGTGCAAGGAAGGAAAAACCAATGACTTCAGCAAACCCATATTTACTATAGTAAGAAGAATTAATCAGAATTTAAAAAATCCACCAAAATCTGCCATCCAATTAAAAATAACCCTCCCCAGTCACTAGTCTAGTGGATAATTATACAATCAGAAATGTTGGAAGTGTTGTTACTAGACTTAGATTAGGGAAATTTCACTTAATAGAATAAGAACCTCACTGGTGAGAGTTGCTGGGGGTATGTGGACAGGCAGTGAGATGTCCTGTCCCTGCCTCTACGTCCCTCAGTGTGTTGGTGGTCACCAGGGGAGAACCCCAAGGAGGGCTCTGGTGTTACATCCCTAGACACATCACACAGCATTATTCCAGGACACAAATTGTATTTGCTACCATGGGTGTCTTGTGAGAAACAGTGCACTAGCTCTCTACAAATCTGAGTCAAGTGTTCTCTATATTTAGTTTGTTAAATATAGCAGTCAAGCCAACCAGGAAATCTTCAGCTCGGCTGTGGAGGGCAGAGTTACTAAGAAGCCACGCAGCAGTGAGATATAAAATGGTGACACACTCACCCATTGGACCTTTGTCTCTTTTGCCCAGACACCCAAATTTACAGTAAAGCCACTGTGTTATATCATATGTTTGTTCATATGATCTTATTGAAAACAGTCCTTGACAGGTCTGTGGGGCAGATGCTGGGTAGCCTGGCCAGCAATTCTGTCAGCACCTTCTGTTCCTATGCATCGCTCACAGAAATACGAGATGCCACCAAGGGTCGAGAAGTGCCCTTGCTGAGGACTCGGGGTGTAAGGGATTTCCTTGGTGCAGAGGCAACCAGGATGTTTCTGTAATGTGTGCATTTGACAAAAAAGAGTGACAGGGCTGTTCAGGTTGTGGTTGGAGACAGACTCCACCTGCTTTACAAATTTTGTGACACTGATACAGAACGTGCACCAACTGCTCCCGAAGTGCTACTTGCCAAACATAGTTATTACTGGTGGTAGAAGACTTTCATTCAACGTGAATTACAAAGCCCTTAAATTTTAATGTAAGTCAGCAATAAATGGCAAATTTCCTCAGATTTGGTTTTGACGCCCATTCAAGGATGACATTTACCTACCAGGCTATAGCCACTTCAATCTGAAACTCCTACACTGAAAGGACTGTATCTTAATTTCCAAATGGCTGTGATAATCCTGCTATGATAAGGAAGACAGCAGGAAACCAGCCCAGCCCCAGTAGACTGTTCATCCTTGAGTAATTGTGAAAAACCTGATTTTGTTTGGCTTCCCTACCTTGCAGTGCTCTCTGGCAATCCTGTCAAGCCTCAAGTCAACAGCCAGTGGCGTTTTTATTTGTTTCTTGTGAGATTTTGGGGGGTTCTGGGTGCAGGTTACCGATGAGACCAAGTTTTATTGCTCAGAACACTGACACTGCCCTTTGAGAACTATTCTTTTGTCTTCTATCTAGTGAATCATGTGACACAGGTACTCTTGGGAGACAGACAAAATGCTGTCACAGGTGGACTTGCACTTAGACTCAAATGCCTGAATGAGTGACTAGATCGTGTTTTAAGCTGTTACACAAAAAAAGGAGGGGGAAGGGGCATCTAAAATATTTCTAAACCCAGAAAGGCTCATCAATACCCATATTACTTCATACTTTCTAACAACAAGTACCAAATTTACACTGCTCAGCAATCAAGATTTACTGTTTCCTCTCTCTATCATCAAGAATGGAGATAGAGTCCCCCCTCATTGGGCAGACAAATGAAAAGGTTGTTAAACTGCATGGAAATGATATTTGTATTTCCTTGTGTTCATGTAGAGTGCTCTGTGTCAAAGTGAGTACTGAGTGTAAGTAGAATGCTGTTTTAGCAATAATGAAGACAGTTTCTAAGCTGGATGGTCAGTAAATATATTGGAATCATGATACTAACAAAGAGAAATGTTCCTATCTACACCTATTGCTTTATCTTTCTCTTTAGGATCAATAAACTCTAGTTGCTTTACTCTGCTTTGGACTGTACAATTGAATTGTGCCCTGTGCTTCTCTGTCTTCCAATGCATAATGCAGAAGGTTCACCATGTCATTACAAGAAATTCAGGCTCATTTATCATAGAATAATAGAATGATTTCATTTGGAAAGGACCTTAATGATCATTTAGTTACATCCCTCCCTGCCACGGACAGGGACACCTATTAATCAGGTTGCTCAGAGCCCCATGTCTTTATAAGGGGAGTCCTCTAGCCTCCTGACCGTGTTCATGGTCCTCCTCTGGACCTGCTTGAGCAGATCCATGTCTGTTTTATGCTTATGTCCTTGCAGCTTCATTCTTTTCATTCCTCTCTCTTTTTCAGAAGTTAGGGCCTCATTTTCTACCCAAGCCTTGTGTAGTGACCGACACACCATCTTCCCTTACACAGAGAAAAAGAGATTGAGGCTCTCTACAATGCAGTCTTCACCTTGCTTCAGTATTTTACTTTCTCTAGCTCCTTTTTCAGGCCCTACAATCACCCATTTGTAACACAGAAAGGTCAGGCTCTCTGCTGAAGGCAGCTGCCCATCTTCTGCACATTACCCAACTAGTTTCTGATGCCTGCTTTGTGCCAATTAATTTCTCTCCAAGAGATCTTGCGTCTTTAAAGCAGAGATCAGATGCTACTCTTTACCTGCAATGATAACTGCCAATACACTTAACCTCTAAGTGTAAATAAAGGGAAAAAGAGGGGGAAGAAATCGTTGTCAAGCACTGAGTAGGATGAAACCTCTAGTCTCAAGAAAGTTTAAGGTAACAATAGCAATAGCACCAACAGGTGCAGATCTGTCATAAACCTCCACATCGCTGGTCTGAATTCTTTGCTGAACTGCCAAAAATACTTAATGGTTGGTTGCATTTGGAAAGGTGATGCTACCACACCAAATATTTTGGCCTCAATTTTTACATAAATTATGCAATATACAGCTTGCAGTATAAATTAAAAAATTATTTTTTCTATCCACTAGATATCCATGATCTGTAAACAAACTGTTTTTATCTGCCTCAATGGTTGCAGTAGTTTGTTGTGACAGACTGGAGTCCATGTCACTGTGACTTCTGCAGTGCTACCTCCTGCAGGCAGGTTTAGGGGCTTGTTGCACTCTAACAGGCATCTGAAGCCTACTTATTCTGTTAGAAGGAATTTATTTTCATGTTCACTGACAATTGCATCGGGCTTCAGTGTAAGGCTTAATTTAAGTTGAAACTGCCACACCCTCATCCCATGTTCCAAACTGGAGAATGAAAAAAGGAGAAGAGACTCTACCTTCTTCCTCCATCTCCAGAAGGAAGGAAGGGTTGGCCATTCCCCAGCTGTTGCCTTGCCTCTTATTTGGAAAAGCAACCAAAAAGATCAGAGCATGCAGCTCTAACTACCAAAAGCAACATCCTGTTGCAGCACTGGTGATAGGTGGGACTGTGCACAGCCACCCAGCAGTTTCACCCTCTAGAACTGGGAGAGCATTAGCTACAGCAGAGTCCTCACTAGCTTTTGTCAGTGTGGTCCTCTACACTGGAGGTGCCATTACCCCACTGCTGCTTGTGCCTTGCTTTTCCCAGTCCAGCCTCTGCTGCCTCTGTGAATGGCTGAACAAAGGCTGCTTTGACCTGAGCTCAGGCTAAATTCCCCTCCTGAGGGAGCCGTAGGAAGTCTCTCCCACAGACATCTGTGGGAGCTCTTCAGCCCTTTTCACTACTGCCGCCAGAAGAGACATCCTTGTCTTTGCCATTCCAATGCCGCACTGGCTGTGGTGAATACTGTGGTATATTCTGTTGAGCAGTGTGTTTTGTGCACATGCTGGCTATTATTTTTCATTGCCCTAAATCCTGTAGAGTCTTTGTGCCAGTACAAAATGTATGTCAGATACTAATCTAGCAATGTTTTGCACTCAGGGCTTGTTGGTTTATTGTGTGATGGGATAATTTATCAATCTATATCTAAAAGAACCTTCTTCCCTGGAGACAGATATTTCAAGTCAGCTGCTTAGACCATTAAGTTCCTTTCAACAATATGAAGGATCAAAATGTGTAGCTACTTGAGGTATTTTCTAATATGGTTAATGTATGTGTGCTGCGACCAATACCTATCAAATTTCATACATGTTTGATGGTCACAAACAGGATTTGTTTACCTTAGCATAATTTAGATTCTGCACTAAAATACTACATATCCCTTCTGAGATTAATATATCCTACTTTCATTCAGCCAGAGCTGGACTGCTCTCATTTACACAGGGGAGAAGAGGGAACTCAGATGAGAACAGTCTGGCCCAGAGAATTAGATGAGTGCTGATGACATGAGTACCATCACATGCAAAATGGAACTTCTGTGTATCACAGAATCACAAAGGCTGGAAGAGACCTCCAAGATCATCAAATCCAACCACACCTATCACTAACATACCACTAAACCATGTCCCTAAGCACCACATCTAAATGTTTCTTACACACCTCCAGGGACAATGACTGAGGCCCCTCAGGACCATCTTCCAAGGGACTCTCTCCACCAGGGTCCTAAGCAGTCCAAAGTCTGCTGTTTGGAAATCCAAGGTAGCAGTTTTGCTGACCCCCCCCTCCTTACATCACCAACATCTCATCATCACTGTGGCCTAGACGGCCTCCAACCTTTACTGCCCCAACAAGTTCCTCCCTGTTCACTAGAAGCACATCCAGGAGGGCACATTCTCTGGCCAGCTCACTTACCAGTGAGGTTGAGGAAGTTATCTTCCACACATTCTAGGAACCTCCTGGATTGTTCCCTCTCTGCTGTATTCCCAGCAGATACCTGGGAGGTTAAAGTCCCCCACAAGAACAACAGCAAGTGACCAAGTGATTTCTCCCAACTGCTTATAGAAAGCTTCATGCACCTCACTGCTTTGGTTGGGAGGCCTATAGCAGACTCCCACAGCAATACCGGCATTATTGGCCCTTAACTTAATCCAAACATTCTCAACCCCTTCGTCACTGTACTTTATTTCTGAGTTCTCATAGCTTTCCCTAACATACAGGGCCACTCCACTGCCTCTCCTTCCCTGTCTATCCCTCCTGAAGAGCTTGTAGCCACCAATTGTGGCACGCCAGTCATGTGAGGCATCCCACCATGTTTCTGTGATAGCCACTATGTCATGGCTGTCCTGGTGGATCGCAGTTTCAAGCTCCCTATTTGTTGCTCATACTGCATGCATTGGTATAGATGCACTTCAGGTGAGCTAATGATCCCAACACCTGTTTTTGAGTGTGGGCCCCATTTCCTACCAGAGCCTTCTCAGGTTCTTTCATGATTTCTAAACATCTATCCCTTCTCTCAAATGAAACGGCACAGTGAGAGTCCTCACTACTCCACCATCCTTCAAGTCCTGGCATGCTTCCCTTGGGCTTATTCCCAACAGGCCCAGTTACCTTCTTCTCCCCTTTCATATCTAGTTTAAAGCCCTATCAATGAGCCCTGCTAGCTCCTGCCCCAAAATCCTTTTCCCTCTCTGGGACAGGTGTATCCCTCTGCCACCATCAGGCCAGGTGTCTCATATAGCAGCCCATGATCAAAAATCCCAAAGCCCTGCTGATAACACCAGTCCCAGAGCCATGAGTTGATCTGTTGTCTCTTCCTGTTAATCTCCTCATTCATGACTGCCACTGAAGGGCTAGAGGAGAACAGAACTTGCCTTCCTGATCCATTAAGCAGCTGTCCCAAGGCTCTAAAATCTCTTAATTGATTTTGGGCTCCTTCTACCCACTGCATCACTGCCCACCTGAAACACTAAGAGGGGGTAATAATCACAGGTGTTTACTAGGGCAGGAACCCATGCTCCCTAGGGCAGGAACCCATGCTCCAAAGAGGCAGCAGACTTCCCTGTGAAGTGGGTCAGGACAGCATATTAGCCCTTCTGCGCCCCCTCAGTAGAGAGTCACCCACAGCAACGATCTGTATGCTCTTCCTTTTGGAGCCAGTTTTGAGACCAGGTCTACGGCGACTTGGTCTCACTGGCATTTCTGGCCTGGGTGAACCACCCTCCTCTCCAACAGCCAGTTCCTCCTGCAGGACCCCATACCTGGTCTGCAAGGGTAGCTGGGATGGTGGGGTAGGCCAGGAGGGGATTTGCCTGCTTCTCCAAGGAGGGACCTGTTTCCATTCCCCCCCTTCTCCAAGGTCGCCTCCTACTGCCTGGTGACAAGAGGGGAGTGGATCCTCTGATTTATGTGGGGCCTCAACCCATTTCCTTTCTCTCAGGGAGCAAGTCCCTCAGTCAATCTCTCTCTCACACTCTGATACTCCTCAACCTCTCCACTTCTTCCTTCAGCTCAGCCACCTGGCTGAGCAGATCATTCACCAGTTCCCATCTGATACAGGTGTTGTCTCCACTTCCCTCCATAGCAAGTGCCAGGCTCTGGCACTCTGCAGCCAGAGGCCTGGACACCCACCTGTTTCCCCGAGGCCTCTATCTGGGTGCCCTGTTTTCCTAACAACAGCTTTCAGCCGGGTAGCAGCCATGACTGGATCTCTACAAGCAGCCGACCCCTTGCAACATGAGGGTCAGCTGAGACGAGAGCATTAGCACCTGACCACTTAAAAGGAACGAACTTACCCTGTAGACTGGCGGAGACTCAGCACCCTGCCCCTCGAACTGCAGCTAACGGAAGCATCCCCACCCGGACACGCACAAGCACTAACTGCTCATTCCGTGCTCCCGAGGGCTTCTTAAAGCCTGACCCAGGGTGGGTGGTGCTGGCTCCGCCCAGGCTCTCTCAGCTGCCCGCCCACCAACTGACAGCCCCCAGCGCAAGCTCAGGGCTTATCCTGGCTTCAAAAAGCCCCCAAAAGAACTTTTCATAGGCTTTTTGCTATAAATCCCTTCCTCACTGCAGTCTTAACCTGCCCTGAAGCTGGTCTCGACAGCAAACTCAAAGGAATGTAGCTTGATGGGAATGAGTAAATGAGCAAAAAATATCATTATTATTTTACATTTTCTCTGGGTTTATGGAGTGCTTACGAAGCGTTTTCTTGGCTTACAACAGTGACCTCGGGAAAAATGGCTATGTAGAAAAGATACTAAAAAATATCAAAGCTGTTAGAGCAATATAAAATATTTCCAGAAAAGATTAAAATGTCCTATGTGGAATTATCATCTTCTAATTAGAAATATAGAGCACATCAGCTGGGTGTTCCTACACCTATTGTGCTAGGGGAGTTTCATGTGCCTGACCAGAAAACAGTGACACACATTCCTATTTAAATATATTTTTCTGTCTCCATTTTCCTATTGTTCTAAGCAATATATTCTATACAAGGTGAATTAAGCAACATACTCAACTCTGACATTTTTCCTCTTATGGTTCAAAAATAAGTGCAGACTAGTATTCCACAAAAGTACACACTGAATCATTCCCACTAATTAAGGATCACTTTTACATCCACTTCAAATTATTTTAATAATAGTCTTGAGAGTATCTGTTTTGTTAAGCTGAAATGCATGAGAGCTGTGTTACTCCTACAACTTCTGGAAAGTTGCAGGAATGCCACACCTAAGTGCAGCCCCAGAGAGCAGACAGAATTGCCCATCTGTGAGGTTCTTTTGCATACCTGGGGCCTGATTGCACAATTCCTGTTCATATCAGTGTTGGTTTTATTGTCACACTCTGATTCTCAGCAAGCAAATATTTGCGGCAGGTTGGTGAGAGGAGCAGAGGTGGGTCTCTTCTGGCTTTTTTTCGTCAAAGAGCCTGAAGGTGCTGGTATTACTCATCGACTTAGTCAAGCATGTGCCTAAACACCTTGCTAAACTGAAGCTGTAATGTAGAGACCACCATAAAAGTCCGTTGCCTCCTGGCTGTAGATACGAGTCTGAAAACCAGCACATTGTACCTGACCTTTGAATAGCTTCTGTATAAGCAACAATGAGCTCCAGCTAGGTAAGATAACTAAGAGGAGATAGTGCTGTATTGTAGTGTTTAAGGTCCTTTTTCATACTGGGAGCAATGGTGACAACAGTAACAATGGCAACACTGCTTCAGTTGCTGCTTTCCTTGGTGTCCACAAAGAAAATTGCTTTTCATAGGATTGCCAGCATGCTGAAGAGAGTCAGAGCACTACTCATTTTGACAAGTGCAGCTCTCTTCATGCTGATGCTACACTATTTTCAAGAACAGGCAGTGGCCTGATGTCTTCTTAGGATAGTTTATCATATGCACCCCAGTTTGTGTTCTGATCCAGCTACTGAGTGAGTCCTAGCTAGCTACCTCTTGTCTCTGATCTTGATCTTCTGAGTGACCAGCAGGTTAAACCACTGCACCACTCACTTTACCATGACAACTGGCCTGGAGTAAATCCTGGTAGCTGACCAGCCTGAGGTGACAATACACAGAGGTCTGGGCTCACTGCAGCATTTACAAATCTTTCATAAAGCTTTCTTACTGTAGCTGAAGTTTTATATAATACACCAGACATAATCACTGAAACGTGCTCAGTTGCTATGGTGATGGGTTGCTGACAGAGAACTCTGAGACAGATGAATTGGAGAACAAAAGCCCACAGGAAGCCGAGATCCCAAAGTTCACTGTGCAGGTCTAGCATGTCTGTGTAATATTTAAAGAATAGAATGAGGAACACTACAGGAAAAAGTAAACCAGATTTAGCTAACAGCAGATCTCTCCTGGTATCAGCACACCTAAGGTTGCAATGTTCCTTCCCGTGCTCTTTTATTTCTTTGCTAAAAATAGTTGCACAGGCTTAAGGCAGCAATACAGAAGTTGACAGCTGAACTGGAACTGAGGTCAGAGTTTGAGGTCAACATTGGCAAGTGTTAGTGGGAATGTCTTTGGGATCATTGGAAATTCTTGGTAGATGTGGGCTGGTATAAGAGAGGTACAGGACAGCATCAAGAAAAATGAAACAGCTATAAGAGAGGAGAGGTGAAGAAGCCTCATACCAAGTCTATTTAACATTTGATCTTCTGCTCTTGCCTCACTGCTCTTTTTTGCCAGTATTTCACAGAATCACAGAATGTCAGGGCTGAAAGGGACCTGGAAAGATCATCTAGTCCAAACCCCCTGCCAGAGCAGGATTCCTACAGTAGTATTTGACTGAATAAGGATCATAAATATAAAAGGGCTGTTCAAATGGCAGGGAAGCCAAAACCACTCTGCATTTGCTAAGAAAATAGGAAGTTTTTTAAGCAGAAAAAGTAAAATTAAAAGATCTGTATAAATTTTCCATACGCTTGCAGCTACTGCCAGCAGCCATTCTAACTTTCTGTGGTTTGAGCAATGTTTGTTTCACTTCCCTTTTCTGAAATCACTTTGTGTTTCCTATAGCACTACCGCTGCGATAGTCACTGTGCTGTTAAGGAAGCATTACCTACTTGACTAACTTCCCACTATTTAGGTTCAACAAAATGGTTTTCCTCAAGCTACATACAGCAAGATTTACAGCTACTGTAACAGAGCAAGGGGAGGGTGAACTTGAGCTCACTGACCACACAGCCTTGCAGCTTGACATTCTGCTGCAGTTACTGAAAAAACTCTAGGAAGCAAATCGCAGCTTTATTGTGCCAATAAGCACAAGCAGCATAGTAAATGGTGGCTTAGCAAAATCAGTTTCCTTGTCAAAGGCCAGTAGAGTTTCTAAGTGCATCTGTCTTGAGAAGAGGAGTCTAACCTGTTCTCTTGGTGATGTTCATAAGTCATTTACAGCTAAAAGTTGACTCTCTTCATTTTATGTGGAGGAAAGAGAGGAAAAATGTTAAGTTTTGGAATAAGACATTGGGCTAGGAGTAGAAAAGCTCCTGTGACTACCCCTACTGCTGAGCTTTTACACAAGACTCATTTGCAAACATAAGACAAAATCTTGTCTAAATCTCAGATCTGAACTGGAAGGAAAGGTAAGAAGAAAATGCTTTCTTCCCCAGGACTTCAGGAGACATACAGTGGACAAAGATTTACTGTATTTCTTGCTCATATTAGTTCCCCTGTAATGAACAGGGAGAGTGAGAAGGGATTCTTTGGCCATTTTGTATCTAGATGCTTCTCTATATGCACCATTTAAATTTGTAGGAGTCATTTTTTTTTGACAACAGGAACAAATAGTTGAGATAGGATGAAGAAAAGGCAGGATTCAAAACCTCCTGGTTTTCCACTGCTCTTACAGCAGCTTGTTCCCAGATTTGAGTTTGAGCTCAAGAATTCATTTTTCTCTCCGGCTGGTGTTCTTGTATCCTGGAAAACAGCTCTGTTGGTGTACCATGCTGAATTTCCTAAAGGATTAGAATGGACTGCACAGTTAATAGATTAAATGCAATTTATCTAACTGCTTTTTCATTATTGTGTTCCAGCATGTTATAAAATGTAAAGACAAGATTTAGCAAGTGTAACTTGCTGAAGTTTCAGAGTTTGCTGTTTCATTGGAAACTGCCAGCCCCTAAACATTTCTGTAATGTGGCAAAGATGGGACCAGGAAGTTAATGAAGTTTTAAAATCCCTTCCTAAGCATTTTGTAAATTCCAATGTGATGTGACTCAGTAATTACTAGAAACCTCAGAGAGACAACTGTTCAGATGGAAGTTTTTAATAAGCCTATTAACTTTATAAGTGGAGCGAGTGAAACTCTCACAAGTTTCATTGATCCTTGTCATTTTTTCATGGTCTCATGGCTTTCAAGAATACTTTTTTTCAAAAAAAATGCTGAATCTGAATTTGATTCTGACAGGAAAACCAAAATATCTGCAGCTGCACTTAAACAGATAGTCAGATTTAACAAGTGTTTCTAGCTTGTTGAGAATCATTATTTACTAACCAATCCCTTCTGGACAGAGTATCGACTGGTGAGAGACTGTTGCTGCAGAAATGCTTACTGGATTAAGAAATAAACATTGAGTCTGCCAGACTTCCAACACACACATACATATATATATAAGCATCTAGAATTCAGTGCCTTTAGAATTCAACTTGTGTGTCTCTCCAGGAGTGACAGAGCACCTTTGTCACATAATATCTACTATAGGCAGTGATGTTCATTGTTGAAAGCTGCTATTATCACACTTTTGTCTTCTGTATTGTTTCCATTAGTTTTTACCATCCTAAAAATATATTCAGGAAGTGACTTATGCTGATTGAAAGTCTTTTTCAGAGTGACTAAACCTCTGAAGCTAAAATGCTCACAAATTATTAATTTCTGTAAAACTGAAAAACAAAATGGGTGTAGGTGTTGTACAAAAGGGATTAAGAGTTTAAAAATGCAAATGCTTTCCTTGGCATATACTCAGGAGAATGTTATTCATGTGGCAATCAGATCACTATGTAATATGCTTTTTCTTCCTTCATCTCTATATAGCTTATTTGTGACTTTTCTATTCCATGCTCATGTTCTGGAGTAGTTGCTCACATACAGCTACTTACTTGGAGCCAGAGGAAAGGGACTGTTTTTTTTTAAGTTTTCCTCTTAGATCTGTCTCGCATTTGGAGAGACATGGATTTGACACACAGACCACTCAGTGGATAAGGAATTGGCTGGATGGTCACACTGAAAGAATTGCAGTCAACAGCTCAATGTCCAAGTGGAGACCAGTGACAAGAGGTGTTCCTGAGGGGTTGCTACTGGAATCAGCACTGTTTAACATCTTGGGCCTCTGAAGGTCATTCAACCTGCATTATTCTGTAATTCGAAACACTGATCTGAATAAGAATAGGCCCACGCTTCCTTTTTGTCCCACATCTGAGCCCAAAGCAGAATGCAGCACACCTTCAGGATCCATCCTAACTGGGTGCAGTACTGTTTTGACTATAAATTCCAATCACTCTTTTTAACCAAGGTTCCAGGGTAAACCACCACATGACTCTTAAGCTTTTAGGGCTCCAAGTTGTCAGTGTTATTCAAATAAGAATGGTCTGCCAGAGTTCACTTGGGAAATTAAATATGTGTAACAGTGATGTGTGCGTTAGCCCAGTAAATCTATTGCAATACCTTCAGAGACTCTCAGAGGGCAATTATATCATGTAGTATCCTCATGTGTGATGCTTGTACTCTTAAGTTTTTGGGTAATACAAGCCTCCGAACTTGCATTTAGTGGACTTCACAGTTTAACTACAACTGTTACATTTCCATAGCTGTTTGCTATGCTTTTTGCAAAGTTCCATGAAGTTTTAATGAATGCTTTCACTTCATGTAGTTTACTGCTGTCTTGTTCATGATGCAGTTCAGTAAAAGCACTTCTGTAAAGAACTCATGGCAAAAATGTTCTGTGCAATTGTTGAACTGCAACATTTATCCATTGTAGTCTTCTAGTACTGTTCCTATCCCAAGTGTTATACAGTAACTATAGTACCAAATTATTCTATAAAGGTAGGATTCATTTTCCATTTCCTCAGTGGATGTTGTCAAGAAGCACTCCTACTTGTTTTCTCAAACCACTGCTTTAACCCTATTTGGCCAACATCTAACCCATTATTCTTATTCAGAAACGTTTCTATCAAGTCCTTTTCTTGGCATTTAATTTTAAAGAAAACTGACACAGCCTCTTATAAGCTCTAATGTTTAAGCCACACTTCTAGAGGTAATGATCAAGTCACACAAGACAGTATGAGTGCACAATACTATAGTGTATGGAATGAGGTGGCCACTTTAGACATATGAAGTAATATCCGTTCAGTTACTTTTCATAGTACCTGATTTGATATAAACCCAAGAAGTATGATAATGAAAATCTTTTTCTATAGAATTAGATTTAAAACACACCTTGAAAAATGTACAAATAACACTATTATTCAAGTATATGAATCTTGACAACACCTCTTTTTTGTGTTCTCAAAAGAAGGCAGTAACTGAGATCCGTCAGCTGCTTTTGCATGCTTTATTAGCTTTATTGCCTCCACATTTTCACATTTTTAAAACATTTTAAGTGCAGTCACTCATTCAGATTTTGACAAATCGAGCTTTGCTTCTCGTTTGAAAATGTGTCATTCACCAAGGAAAAACAGAATCCTGAGATTTCTGATCAGACTGCCATTTTCACAAAGATTCTGGAATAATTGATTTGTCCTTTGGTTGGACAAGTCCTTGAATAATCACACTTTCTGGGAAAAATGCCATCATTTCAACTATTCATCACTGCATGGCAACATTTTGATCTCCCAGAAAAAGCAGCTTTTTGAGTAAAAGACATTCAAGATAGAAGCACCAAGTAAGTCCAATTAGCTGGCCAGCTTCATCTAAAAGTACCCAGAACTAACTCAGTCAGTTGTGGGTAAAATTTATCTGTCACCATACTATATGCAACAAACTCGGGCTGCACCTTTCGCTTAGGGGTTTCGGTACATGGCCAAATCAGGTCATGCTGCAGAAATGACTGTGCTATTAAAATTCTTTAAATGGTACAAGAGTGTTTTGAAATAAACCTTCTGCCAACACTTGCTGCAGCTGAACAATCTATAATCTTAAATCCCAGAGAAGTCCCATCAATAAATATAGTAAATGATGAAAATAAAATGTTATCATCAGATAGCAACAAAACTCGATTACATCACTGATTTCCTAGAGTAGATTGTGCTTGCACTGGTATTTTTAAAATTCACTGGCCATTTCAAGAAACACTTTTATGTACCTTATTTCCTGTTCTTTTGGGTTTTTTTTTCAATCTAGAGAGATTGGAACTTTGGGTCTGGTTTTGGAGTTTTGGCTGAACCAGTCTTCAGCTCATGTGCAGCTTAGCAGCTCAGGGTTAGCCTCAGTCCAAAATTTACAGCAGGGAGGAGGTTGTGTATTTGATCAGCGAACAGAAAACAAAGAAGCAGGTTTGACTAGATGTTTGTAGTTAAGCTAAAAATGGTGGTATAGTCACCATGCTCAAAAGAAAGAAAGAAAATGAAATTGACATTCCCCAAATATTTTTCTCCTATGCCCATTCCTAAAATAAATCTGTTCCTACTGTCCAAATTTCAGTTAGGATGCTCGAGTGCAGAGTGGAAGTGATACACTTGCTCCTTCTGGGAGCCCTTCCAACTCCAGGGAGAGAAAAGGAGTTGATGAGCTCCTGTGGTTTGGAAGATGCTGGCTTAAACATTTTAATTATTTGTTTGTTGCACAGGAACCACCATGCTACAGTTACTGTGGTGTTTTGATTTCTTGCTTGTAAACCCCTTCAGTACATCCACATCTTCTCCAACCTCTGCTCTATGCTGAAATGTCTCTCACACAGAGCACTACAGAGCCCTATGAAATCTTCTGGAAAACAACTGAAATCCTGATGCCATTCACATTCACAGGAATTGAACATTCCCAGCTGTTTTCCTACTACTACCAATACACTTTTATAGACCAGCAGAATGTATTATTAAAGGCAAAGACTTCAGCTGTTTATTTTAACTGTTTCTTTGACAGGAAATACGGAGATGTCCTGTAGAGTTAAGGAATAGAGAGGGAAGAATGAATTGCGGTGTGCAGTTGTGGGTCATGAGTATTTCCTGTAACCTGTGCATTTTGGAATGAGATTATACCTGTCAGTATGAATGTTTTTCATAAAGGCCTGACCATCTCTACTTCTGTACTTGTTTCCTAAGTTTTTCTAGCACAGACTAAAAGGTCTTTTGGGGCTCGGCATGTAGTCTTGTTTTGCTATCAGCCTGTATTTTCCTCAATGAGTGCTTAGTATCTGGTTAGTTTATTTGAAAGCCTAGGTAAAAGCTGAGCTCTTTGGAAAAGCTGGATCTCAGTTTTCAGAAAAGCATCTGAGAATTTTTATTTTTTCAGCCAAAGGAACTTAATGTCAAGATATATTCAGATAAACAATCTCCCAGTGTTAATGTTTCACTGACTGGAATGTCTTTGGACAGCTATAATATTTGTAGCAGTTCTTCTAAATCATCACTTCTGTCAATTTGAAAATGCCATGGTATAAAGTTTGCAACCTTTTTCTTTTACAGTGCCACCCATTGTAAATGCTGCTCTACTAAGGAGCCAGTCAATGTGGCATTCTATTATATGGCATCTCTCGTGAAAATGGAAGTAGAAAAATACCATAGCTGGTATACGTCATGTTGGCATGCAATTTCTACACAGATTGTCCTTGTCATGCAATTTTCATTCAACTTTTACCATGGAGAGTATGAAACTTTCTCCAGTTACTTTTTATGTACTGCTTGATTTCGAAACAGAATTCTCAGAAATCCAGTGCTTTGTGTCTTCCAGCTAAACCAAAGCAAAAGCAGTAAAGAAGTGCATTGTGTTAGATGATAACCAGCTGAGGCGACTTCGTACCTTTTTGGGGTTGAGAACAGATACCAATATTCCAGAAACCTTTACTGCAGAGCTTTGCCAGGTCAGCTGCAATACTTCAGATAAGCATGTGCATTTTTTGATGCTTTAGACTAACTTCACAGATTACTTTTGCATCTTTCTGTCACCTAAAAGAGTTTGTGTATTGGGTGGAATTGGTTTAATGTGTAAGATTCTATAACTGACAGCCTTTATGACTCTGCAAGACTCTACTTTCTCTGCAGTCAGCCATGGCATACTGACTTTCAAAATGATTGGTAAATGGAAAGCTGTAATTGAAATGAGTGGAAAGCTTGCAGCCTTTCAGCAGGATTTTGTGTAACAGTAATAATAGTAATACAGCATATTGTTTGCATTTTAAACTTACTGCCTAGAAAAGTTCCCTATACTGGTAATGGGCATCTGCCCATCTGTCTCATCTTCAACTAAAGCATCTGAATTTCTTCCTGCCATCTGAGCGATGCTCCTCCCAGCCATTCCAGACCTTTACATGGTGACCTTGTCCTTCCCCACGGTGTGACACAGGTATTTCTCTCCCCTTGCAACCCCTTAGCATAAGTTATAAACCTTGATTCTGTCAACACAGGCTGGCAACCTCAGCACAAGAGGCTTTCTAAAAGGATTTTTTCCAAAAACTGACTGGACTGGAATTAAGAAGAACACAGCTTCAAAGCATTTCACCTTCTACTGAATACAGGCACCACCTGGTTCTGTTAACACTTTTAAGACTGTTTGGTGTTACGTGCCTTTGTCTTATATACTGTAGCTGTAGCATCCCTGGCATGAGTAAATAGGCATCAGGGACAGATTTTTCCAATTAGCTAAGTGCCTAAAGAGGCAAAAAAACCACACTAGAATTTTGGTGTCATATTTAGGTACCTAAATATCTTTAAAAGTCTGAAGTCTAAAGCTTCAGTTCCTGAAATTGTACTTAGAATCACAGCTTTTGTCTGTAGGAAACTTATGTGAAGAGGAATAAGGGAGAAGAGGGACGAGTTGCATGGCTGTTCAGGCCTGCCTTATGCAAAAAAGACTGACAGTTTTACAGAAGTATATTCTGAAGTCTAAAAATCTGAAAAGAAAAAAAAAAGCCTCCAAAATGTATCATTTTTTAAAAAATCATATTTTAAGACGGTCTAGTGGGGTTCTGTGGTTTGGGGTTGGGGTTTTTTTTTCCTTTTCTGTGGGGTTTTGGGTTTGGGGGGTTTTTTTGAGGCTTAAATATGTTTTTAAACTTTGGCTTTGGCAACATTATTTTCTTAAATAAATACCCAGCCTGAATCATTTCCCCTCCTGCTGAAGTATGTACAGACAATTGGAAGATTCAGCACAAAGTAGCAGCTTCATTTCTGAATATCTTTTGGCAGCTTCTATCTCATTCTTTTATTTAAGCATGGGGGAAGGATTTGAATGTAAAATGTTGGGGGTTTTTTTGTTTGTTTAATTATTAGCTTAGAACTAAAAATAGAGCAAGCCCTGATTTCCTTTAACACTAAGGGTCCTATTCATAGAATACAAGCCACAACCACAAGAGAACTGCGTAACTTAGGAACATAATAACTGTAATTACCAGAACAGCAAAGGTCACTGGGTCCATCATCATTGCTTCTTAATTTCCCTTTTACTTTTATCCTTTTATGCAAATAGCCCTATATTATTCCTTCCTTCTTTAAACATCTTCTCTCGCTACAAGCATGAGCTGGTCTATTGTCCCTGAATTAAGCAGCACACCAACTTTTCCTGAATGTCTCCTTTTATCTTTTTTTTCTAAATGCTATAACTTTCCAGTGCTTCCTTCTTCTACTTCACATTTTTGTTTGAATTTTTCCTCAATAGGGACACACTGAGAGGAGTGTTCTTGCCATCAGCTGTCCTTAAGGCAACGTCAATGGAACTCTTCCATTCACCTTCCTCTTCCCAACATTTATTTGGCTAATAAGAAACTGTTGTGTTTCACATAACCCATGCCTCTTTGGGTCTACATAGCTGTTACCTCTCTGGTTTGGTCTAGTTTACTGTGGGGTCATGGGTCTTTCACCACATCCTGGAGGCTGGCTGCTGCTTCCACCTAAGAAAAAAACCCTTGTCTCCAATGCACTATCCTGTTACAATGTGGAGCACTGTCTGCAAGGTTTCTGGTATGCTAAGGCAGTTTATCCGTCAGACAGGTTAGACCTGCTCTCACAAAAGACCACTACCAAGGCAGCTTAGCCTGTCCTCTCCTGTACAAGATCAGATTTGGAAATATTTGTCTGCTTAGCCCAGAAGGAATGTTACAAAATCAATGCAAACCTATCTAGGAAGCTATTTGATTTGCATCCTTACTTATCTCAGTGCTGCACTATATTCAGTGGAGTTTTTAAACCTGCTTGTGTGATTGCTCTGAGTAATCTGAGCACTGAGAGTGAGGACATTAAATAACTTCTACTGAACCATATCAGGGATCTGCCTCAATGCCATGAATCAAAGTCTTCTCAAAAAAATAAATCCCATATCAGCAAGTCATGCTCCTCAGAAAGTCAAGTTGCTTGGCATTGAGGATTCCTCAGAATTTGAAGGGAACTAGTTTTGGGAGATGTTTATCTGCTTCTATTTTAAAAATTCATGGTTTCCCAATACAATTTATCACAGCATCTCATCGAAACAATACAACCAACTGGAAAAGTAACATTGGTCTAGTATAAAGTGACAAAACAAAGATTTCTTTTGAACCAGAAACCTCTTAGTAGTAAGCACACATACAAGGACAGGGCTAAAACAAAGCAAGTCAGATTACTTTTACTTATGCCCCAACTTGAATTATAGCTTTGGCAATACTGCTATGTCATCTTTTATCTGTTCTGATTTATATGAGTTCTGTTTATCTGGTAAACTTACCACACATTTCCTTTTCCTATTACCAGTACTTTGAATGCAAAGTTTGCCTTTGACTTGGAGGATTTTTTAAAACATTATCATACCTGTCTTTCCAAAGAGCTTTGTGACTGGTGCAAGTTTCCATTCCTCCTGTGGGATTCTGTAGGAAGGATTCACATATTTTCCACATGCTGTAGTGTGGAACCCTGCCTGGTGCAGTATCACATCAGGATCCTGCACTCAGTGAAACAGCTTGGGCACCGGCCATGATAGCCCTTCCTTACACCTGTGTTTTGCTCCCTGCTGAGAAAGGTGATTGAAGCCAGCTGGAAAAGCATGCCCATGAGGCCACCTCTGCCCTCTGCAATGAAGATCTAGCTCCTGCTTATCCAGCACTGGTGAGACGGCTTACTGTCTCAGGCAGTATTCAGGTAGTATCAGGGTAAGCTCCCCAGTGTCCTGCTCAGGAATGATCAGGGCACCAGTAGAGGATTTAAAGGAGGAACACCGTGGAAATATTGGAAGTCAGTCTTTTTCTGGGCTTATACTTAGAAGCAACCATGGATCCTGAAACCTCAGTCTCTGTTGAGTTTAAAAGTGCATGTGTTAACCTATAAACCTCCTCAGGCTTAATAAATTCGAATTAACATTTTTTCCTCACTGTCATCTCTCACCTGAGAACAGATGCTCAGAGTAAAGTCACCTTGTGAATAGAAGTTCATTAATATTTTATATCTAAATTAATAATAAAAAGTAAGAATATTAGTAAAAAATATAAAAATATTAGTAAAAAAATATAGTGTGTACACACATAGAGAGAGATATTTTTATGTTTATAAGTGACTAAATGAACTGGTCTACAAGGAACAAGATGTTAAGGAAGGTTTTTTACAAATAGATTTAAAACAAGAATTCAGTCTTAAATTGCAAGAAAAAGTAGACCAAAATGTGAACTTAAAGCAGTCATAGAATTCCTGTGATGCTCCAGTGTGGTCACTAGGAACTGCCTGCAGAGATATTTGAATAGACCTTCTCCAGAACACCGCCCCTGAGTAATGGACTTGAGGGGCAAGAAATATGTCAGGACAGAGAGACTAGTCCTTAGCTAGGAGAACTAAATGCAGTGAAACAGTTTTATCCATATACAAAGCAATTTCGTACCAAATACTGATCTTCTATCAACAAATACTTTTTTTTTCACTTTTCCCCCTAATTTTGAAGATTTCGAAGAACAGAATAAACCAGAAAAAGTCAATTTCAATAAACATCTGGGAATTTTTAAATTGAACCTTTAGATTTTAATATTGTGTGACACAAAACTTGTATTTTTTAACTTGCAAACACACATTAAAACTCAGGTGACAGTAGCCACCCAGCTATTGTAAGAAAGCTGCATTTTTTTGAGAAATGCAATAAATTCTCCCAGACCTGTTGCATTCTGCGGTGCTTAAATATATTTATTTTCTTATGTATTATTTATTCCTTTCTCCATCCTTACACTCTCACACCAACTACATTTATCTTCACTCAAGATAACTAGAGAGGGTGTCAAGGAATATTTGTTTAAGGACAAACACTTTTGCAAGATAATGAAACTGACTCCTGACCTTCAGTTAGGATGAAACACTGTGGAAATAATACAGTGAGGAGAAACCCCACAAAACTTAGCCACAAGATCCCTCCCCAAGAGCTAGCACAAGCCTTGGGATAAGAATGCAGGTAGTTGGGTTCCCTGCTCAGCAGCTACAGCTAGTACAGTTTGGAAAAATGTTGCATTAAAAGAAACAAAACCAAAACACGAACCAACCAAACAACAACAACAAACCCACACAAAACAAAAAGCAAAACAAACCAACCTACCAACAATCTCATCATGTCCAAACGTGGACTACAGTTATGCAGTATGTAACTGGTAGACAGTTCTCAGCTCTGCTGTTGTCTGTTCACTGTCCCTTAATCACCTTCATAACCCTTTGCTGGCCTCACTCCAGCATGTCTGTGGTTGTTGCACACAGCACTCCAGATGTGGCCTCATCAGGGTTGTGATGATTTGCCAAGTTCCAATTTAAAACATTGAGAACTTCTGACCGACTCTGTTCTGCCCCTCCCTCTCAGACAAGATGTCTATTTAGGAAGCTTGAAGTTTTGAAGATTTACTTAATGTTTTTTAAGCATTTTTTATCCCTCTACAGATACTCCTTATAGAACTGAAAAGCTCAAACAACAACAGCAACAACAACACAAAACCCAAAAAACCCCAGACCTCTCAATGTGAGCAACAACCTAAGTTTTGCTGGTTAGCAGCTGCATCTGATCTCCATGTATGCAGGGGGCCTCTGAATATCCACATATTACATTGCTGTTCTCACAAAGTGTTGAAAGAGGATACAATAATAGGTCAGGACAGAGAGAAATCAGAAAATCCCAAATAGATTTTTCATGTAGCTTATTGGAATCAAATATATCCTGGGGCAATGAGAAAGAAAGGAGTCTTCAGTCTGAAATAGAACTTTTAAGATTTTTCTCATACTTTTCATAAAGCACCTGAAAGTCTGAGGAAAAGTAGGGGGAAGGAGGATGGAATAGGAAAATACCTTGAGGGATTAATGTTCATGTCTCAAATAAACACTTTCATATTTTGCTGCTTTCAAGCTTTCTGGTTTATTTGTTGGGTTTTTGTTGTTGTTGTTCTGGGAATAACAAACACATTTCCCATAATGCAGAGTGTTTGGTACATTAGATGGACACTGTTCTACCTGTGGTCTAATGAGTGCTGACTAAAGGAGAAAAGTCATTCCCCTCACTTCACTGGTGCCACTGCTGGGAGCCCAGGCTGAGGGTGCTGTGAGCCTTTGCTGCTGCCAGGGCACACCCTGGCTCACGCTCAGCCTCCTGCCCACCTGCACTCCCAGTTCCTTTCCAACAGAGCTTTGTAGGATGCTCCTCTGAAGGTGCAAGGCTTTACAGGTGTCATTACTACATTTTGTGAAGTTCTTTTTGATCCAGTCCTCCAGCCCAATCTTAAGTCTGTCTGACTGGCAGCTCTGCCCTCAAGCATCCTGACTTTACCCTCTGTTAATCAGTATTCCTCAGAGAGTTTCCCTAAACTACAGAGAAAACTTAAGAGAAATGTCTGATAGGGGCCTCATAAACATTGGGTTTCTGTCTAGCAGCAAGGGGTTCAGCTGCAGCCATGCCATTTTCTGTCTTTAACTTTGTTTTAGCTGACAAAGTGTTTGCTCTCTTTGTGATTCTGCACTTAAATGTCACATAAGTTGCTTGTTACCTTAGCCTCTCTCTTGCCCAGTCCAGTAGCATACTTTTTTCATTGATATTTTGGTATTTAGTTCTGTGCTGTTTATCATGTCTTACCTTTAACTTCAGTCACTTATGAATCTTCACAGTAGCTAAAAACCAGAGCCTATACCCAGAAGTGTCCAGGTGCCAATTTCTGTTCTCTGCATACAAACCTTAACTGACAAGTGCAAATCAAGACTCTAGGCACATGTGCCTATTTTCACAGAGAAAGTTGAAGCATGTTTGGTTCTGTGAGTGACTAAATACAGGGCAAGGACTGAAGATGCGTAATTTTGGACAATTCAGTTTAAAAAAAAATCCCATGGTTTATTTTTAACAGCTTCTGATTTTAGTTTTTTTAACTAATTGCTCCTGCTCTGATTCATATCTCTGCAGAGCTGTCTGTGTGTTTGTAGCTCAGCTCAGACTTCACAAACAGAGCAGTCAGCAGTTAGCAATTAGTCAAAGTCTGAGAAGCTTGCTCATATTAGTATTTCTGTTACAACCATCACTCTGGGCTGCACACAAGGCTATGACTAAATGTCTTTCTTGGAAATGCTTCTTAGAAGTGTAAGGCTGAAAACAGTCTCCTGGTTCATCGTAGCCTTGGTTGTCTATTGTGAAAACACAAGAATGATTTAGTAATAGCATAAATATCAAGCTGTTTTAGGCGTAACTGACTGTGCACTGACTGTGATCAGGAAGTATAGGATGGCTTACCTCACAAATGGTTGTAATACCATCTTTGATTCAATAATTATCACTCAATAAGACCCTTTTGCTTCAGAAAAGGCTACAGGCAAAGATGTTAAAAGACTATTAAGGTTGCAAAACTAAGCATGCAGAAATTAAGAAGTGCCTTTTAGCAGTTAGTATGAATACGCTGTAAGATAAACTTGAATGGCACAACTACACTTTATATTTTCTATTTTTTCCTAGTGCTAGCAATTCATTCAGCTTTTCAGGTGAATCTGGGTCTGGAGGAAGGAAACTGCTAACCCATTCAGTGCTGCAGTGTCCCAGGAAGCCTGAGTTTGGCCAGTCTGATCCGTAGGAGGAAAGCAAATTCTCTTTTTATCTTGTTCCTGAAGGATCTTGTTAAGTAGGGTCTTTTACATCCCTCTCCTGTTAAACGCAATACTTGAGAAATGCAGCAGACTGTTGAAATCACAGTGAAAATGTCTGAGTGTGCCTTTAGGGAGGGTGAGTGCTGTGGCATGACTCATGCTTTACCTGCTGGGAAGGGAGAGCTTGGCCACCACCCCCTCATGGGCGGCACAGCAGCTTTGTAGTGGAGGGATTTTGCAGAGATTGTGCAGATTAATAATGCTGATGCCTGGGAAAATCTTGCTGAGTAACATAAGTGGGGTTGTTGTATTTGACATAAGCCAGTGCTCCTCCTAAACTACAAGAAATCTCTGAGATACTGCACCTTCTTCAGGAGACAAGCTGCCTGTTTCTCCTAGAAAGGGATTAATATATTCCTTCAGTGGAAGTTTTGCACTGAACAAGAGCCAGTGTGACTCTAGCATGAACTCGAGAGCTGGCTTGGTTTAGATCAGATTTATACATCAGTCTGAAGAGTTAAAATTCCAAAAAGTGAAATCAAAGCCAAACAGGAAACTATTAGAGACATGGGAACCATCCAGTGCATAACAAGTTTTTTAAGTTTCCCTTCTCTCCCTTAAGGTCTGTTGGATTGTTTTTTCTGCTCTGCCTCAAGGAAATGATATATTTTAGGTATGACAATTGTGTAAGATACTCTTACAAACTTTTTGGGCTTGTAGACAAGTACCACTCACTTCCTGTACTGAAGATAGTTCAGAGGGACGCCTTTGGGAGTAAGGTGAGGTTTAACACACACAGCACTGTAAGGGGTGGGTAAGGTGTGCCCTGGGACAGTGAGCCACAACCTCACTTTCTGGTAAAGCACATGAGATCTCAAATGCTCCTGTCAAAAATGTGGTGAAGATACATGGTGAATTAATGCCTACAAATATATCAATGATTTCATTAGAGTTTAAACCTTTTTGTTACAATCAGTAAAATATTTTTATGACAGTGTCTGGTATAAAGCAGTAGTACTGAGAACACAGAATCATTGCTTGTATATGATTACTTTTAAAATCTTTGTTTATAAACGGTGGTTTTTTTCTTTTCTCACATCTGACAATATAATACAATAATGCCAAGCATGACTCATACATTGCAATGATTCAGCATGTTTAGAAAGTCAAAAAGACTTGAAACTGCAGAGACTGAGCAGTCACAGCTATAGAATTCAGCTGCAGAAGAAGCAAAGCAATTTCAGTGTAACTGTTACGTATCATGTACATTTACACTGAGGTACATATAGGTTGACCAAAAATAATATACCAGGGCCTGATATTCCATTTATTAAAGTCAATGACACAACTGCTAGTAATGTAAATAGAAGTAAGACTTGACTTCAACTTCTTCTAATATTTCAGATGTTGAATAATAGGGACAAGTGTAGCTCACATTTCTTCAGAATCAAGACCCCTACATGAAAAACTTCCAAAAATCAACAGGATTCAAATGGTGACTAGGCTAATTTTTCCACAGAAAATCTAGTCTGGTTAGATAAATAATGTTGGGTGACATAAGAAATGGCTACTTTTTAGGCAGTCAACTGATCACCAGTCCAACTATGCATCTTCACCTTCTTCATAACAAATCCTGTCAAAACCCTTTCAGATTTGGAGAGTAGATGTTCCCAAACTCAGGGGACAACTTAAGGAGTAATAAAACAACAAGGCATGGCCTTATTAAAGGAGGCCAGCCAAGGAGAGAAATATAAAGGTCCCTGAGGCTGAGGGTGGGAATGACAGGAGGAGGAGGAAGCAATAAAACAGAAGTAATTGGAGAGAGGCAGATTGAAATTAGATGGCAATTACTGAAAACATATCATCCATGTCTTTCAAATGGTGGTCTCTGTGATCCAAGTTCCTGGAAAGATCTAAACACACAATTGTTGCTACTGGGCAAAACCAAATACTGCGAATTTCCACTTCTGACTCCTCCAAAAAGTTTGGAACAGTGAGTGAGATCTTCAGTGAGTGTAAGTCATCTTTGCTCCATCAGTCTAGGAGCTGAAACTGTTTACACTAACTGAAATTCTGGCCCTATAGCTTTTTTATTTAAAAGGGCACATCTCCAAGTCCATATCCTACTTAAAGAGGGAGTTAACAAAAGTGAAATCACAGCCTTTTCAGATTTACCAGAGCAGCTGATAAGTGTTTGTGTCACATGAGGCTGTTGCTCTGACCTGAATAAATCCAGGTGAGGGAACTACACAGAACACCACAAAGCTGCAGCTCTGTCCTGCGGGCAGGAGCACATTCCAAACTGTCTAGTAAGAACATTAACTGTTACCCTTATCTGATAGCTAGGTGCATCTTCTAGGGGAAACGTTGTGTCCAGTCTCTGTATTCCTGATAGGGCTGAGTGTTAGTTTGTAGCTCTTAGGTAACTTCTGAGGCTCTGTCAGGAGGTATCTGAAGTCTTTGTTAACAGGATACCCTACTTTTCTGATTTTGTTATGCAAAGCCTGCTGTATTTTCTAATTGAGAAAAACACTTAATAAAGTTCAGTACTTTGTGCTAAACACTTTAATTTCTTTTTTGCATATCCAGCCACTTCAAAGGTCTTTTCTAAACTTCAAAGACTACCTTTTGAAGTCTCTTAAATGAGCCAGCTAAAAGGATTTACATCCTCCATTCAAGGAGCGTTTAAGTAAATACTTCCAGTGATATACATTTTGAGTATTTCTGGGGTGCCCCACCACAAGAATGAAAGATGTCACTGCCCACAGCATTGAGGCTGTAGATGACACTTCAAGGTCCCAAGGAATTTCCAACCCAACCCATTCTATGACTCTGTGTTTATATGATAAAAAGTTTGCTGTACTGTAAATTCCTGTACTGCTCCTTGAGAGAGTAACATGCTTCAGTAAAAAAGCTACTAATATTAGATAAAATGCTACATAAAATACAATTAAATTCTCTGTTTAAAGACATGCCAGTAGAAGTGGTGTGTTAATGTGCCTGGCTATTGGCATGCAATCATACAACACAACAGTTAAATATCAAGTTATGGTTTTGGAACCATTAAGCTCAGTGGATACTACTACTGACTTAATTTTTTTCCTAACTTGTCTTCAGCTTTGTTTCATCATCTAAAGTGATAAGAGGAAGATGCCTATTGTCTCTGCCTCTTTAAGAATTCATTGGTTTTGCCTTGTTTTGTCTTGCTATTCCCCTTGTACTTTGGCTAGACTCTGGAAGAGACTGTCAATTTACCCCTTCTGATTATCATTTAAGTTAATAAATATCTCTTTATGCCCTCTTTTCTGCTGGGAATAGATTTAGCAATAACAGAAGAAGACATATTTGACTTCCAAATCACAGCTTTGCAGTCACAAGAGGCTTGTGTTTCTGGGAGGCCAGAAATAGTGTCTTTCTAAAGCACTGCCCCAGCTCAGCTGCTATTTAATTGAACTAGCCACACTCCCTCAAAATGCAAATTCTGAAGCTGCCTTCATAGTTTAGAAATATCATTTTAGACATCCTAAATAAAAAAGAGACAACTTTCAAAGAGGCTGAGTGCATCTCCCATTTTATTTCCCTGGGATTTGTAAAATGTAATTAGGCCACTTAGATTGTAGGATCCCGGAATGCGAATGCGTTTTATTTATCTAGGTTAGAATATTTTGGCCTATTGTTTATTTCATACCCAGGCTGATCTACTTTTTGCACATGTTGCAAGGAAATAGGTTTCTTCCAGTCCCCATTAAACAGGTTGTTTCATAAATATCAGTGTTCAATCTCAGCTGTAAATAATGACTCCCGTTTTGAGGTAGACCATAGCCTAATTGGTAAGAGTGCTTAACTGTCCTACGTACACACTGTGTTCTCTGCTGAGTTATTTAGAGAGCTTCCTATACAAAATGCATTATTCAAAACACAATCTGTGCTCTTGACTTGCAGACTTCACATACATTACAGAAGCTCATCTGTTCATTGTTTTACTTTATTTCCCTCCATAATCCAGCACCTGCATCTCTTAATATTTATATTCCTTACAAAAATGTTCTGTGTAGAATTTCTTCACCCATACAAAAAGCTAACCTAAAGCACACACCAGGGAGAAGGACAGACAGTGTGAATACACTTTAAGATGATAAAACTCCCTCTGCTGTCCTTTCCAAGTCATTGAACAATAATGGCATCAACAACTGTTTTGCTCATCTTTGTGTCTTTCTAGTGGTTTTCGGCAGTTGAAAACATCTTCTAAGTAAAAGAGCAGAAGCAAAGGTTCATACACTGCCTGGAAACTTTCTTTACCTGGCACACTGCTAGAAAACTGCTATGTTACAATAAAACAAAGTTATAAAAATCCCATTGGAAGGAATGGAAAGGCAGGTGGTATTGTTCCCTAGGAGTGTGCCAATATATTGTATCAAGCTGTTCTTGACATCTGTGGTTGCTGTGCGCTCATTAGGAGAATGGGCATTGCTATGGTAAGATGCAAATGGGAAGAATGAAGATTCCTGGACTCTCTGCCATCTCTGTTCTCACTCAGAAGCATAGATGAGATACCATTGTCAGGTGATAAAAATGAGAAGATCATTAACTATTTAAGACCTTAATTAATCAGGAAGCAACATGAAGTTCTTTCTATCAGCAGATGCTAAGAAACATGTGAAATCCCTCTGACTTTAACTTTCTAGATTAATGCCTTCTGCAGGCAGTGCCTGCATTGCACCATTCTTCTCTTTTCCTCTTGCATAACAGTCCAGAGCCGTGGATCTTGCTGTGATCTCCTCCAGCTGTTTGAGATTTCTCTTTGTCACTTCATCTCACTGACAACCCCCTTCGTCGCTCCCTAGCGGTACGATTACCACTCTTGGGAACTGCTGCTGCTTGGGATGGTTCTCAGCTACATGTTGCCTTTTACGTAGTGCTCTGTAGCTGCACCACAAGTTTTATGAGTTTCTCTTTAGAAATAGTAACAGAACCGTCTTTAATCCTCCGTGTGTGTAGTAGGTAGCCCCAGGAATAATCTTCACAGGTCTGAATTTTAGCACTTCCCAAATGATGGGATGCTCCAGTGACTAGGCATCTAAGATTCTTTTGAAATATTTTATCTACAAAATATCTTTTCTAAAGTGCTGCTTAGAAATTTGGAAGAGAAGTTTTCTATGTTTTAACAGATGAAGAAAAAGGAAGAACATTAATTGAATTACTTTGAAGCTAAGGAAAGGTTTGGCTTTTCAGGAGAGACATTACTGATACGTTCCCAGCTGGCTGGAGATCTCACCGACGTTTCTTTCTATCAGAACCTTAAAGCTGTCATTTATATTTTTACAGACACTTAAGATGTTATGTGGTTAAACTGTGCACAATAACTCACCTTCAGATGCAGTAATTTCCTCTCCCACAACGAGACTTTCATAAATCATTCCTAACAAAGTAAATAAATCTCTCAGTTCCCACCTAGAACTATTATTAAGTTTCAGTCCTCCCTTAAAAATAAAGATGAATGCATTTTGTAGCCGCAAATAACTAGAACTGCCATCCTTTAAAATATTATCTCCTGGTATAGAATTTGAACTAGAGAAATGCATTTACTTTTAAGAGCATGAACATCAATCATCTGGCAGAAGTGGCATACTATACACATGAAAGTTGGCAGCGGAGTAGAGCCGCCCATGACACCTCTAGGGAGCATCAACAATAGCCTACAAAAGGAAGAGAGAAACACGATGGAGCTTCATACTGAACTATGATGTATCCCACCACACTGGCATCCATCTGTGCCCTTGAGAATCTTTAGCAACAGAAGTTTTCATCATTTATATTACTTTGGCTGTTAATTTTTGTACCACAAACACTTGCACAATTTCATTTTCACGTGCCTAATGCCAGTAGAATCAATAAGCCTCCTCAGTGAGCCTTGGTGTCTCGTTTGCATGAGGGATAGGATTCGCTCAGTTTTGTCTCTATGCAATGAAAGGGTCATCCTAAGAAGATGTTGAATTCTTTTTTAAAAATGCTTGTGATATTTCAGCTGTGGGTTTTCCTGGGGATAAAGGGTTTAACATCCCTAGTCTTTTATTTTCTTTTGTTTCTTGTTATTCTTTTTATTAAGGTTTATTTAATTTGTAAGATTAACTTTTAAGAATATCTGCTTCTGCTTCAAAATTTTGATGTAGAACAGAAAATCTGTAGCATTTTGTTTTCTTTTTATGAAGCCTGAAACGTTATGTGATGGACTATGATAATGAGAACAAAACCCCACATTTTTAAATTTCAAAAACCCTCGCGATTTGAAGATTAACCCTACTGACCTTGGTTTTAGGATAAAAAACTTTATTTTTTTAAGGCTTCTTCAGATTAGTACTTTTTTCATAAGTTTGAACGATTACATTACTGTAGAAAAGATTTCAACTCAAATGACCTGGGAAACCCCAAGACAAGAGTGTAGCTCTCTGGTCGATCCTTAGGATGTAGGAAAGTGGATGTAAAGATTACCAGATCAGAGGAATAGTATTACTGCCCACCTTTTGAGAGGTATGTGATTGCCAGAAGTGATGGCACCACTGATGGAATCAGCCTCACTGCTGCTTTAGTAGACTAAAGAATGTTTACAGTTGTCTGTCCACGAAGGAACTGTTCTCTCAAAAGAGAATGAGATGCTCTTAAAATATAGCCAAGACCTATGAGAGATGTGCTTCCTTAAAGCAAATGGTATATTTGTACAGTTGTAATTAAAATTTGATCCAGCAATCAGTGATGAGTATCTGCATCTTACCAGCAGCAGCCACAATACCTACCGAAACCTGCATTCAGGACACCTTCAGCAAGCAGCATCTGAAATAGCAGGTACAGGTTTTATGTGCAGGGCTTTTTGACCTGCCTGGAGAGCCTCACCTTTAGTGGCATCTAAGCCCTCAATGGTGCAAACACTTGCAGACAGGAGTAGCTGTATGCATATGAATAACAATTCTCATCTCAGGGGACCACTTTGCATACATACATGTAGACAGTGGCAGAACTGGGAGAAAGGTTTTGGCTGCTTTGTGTGGGTTTTTTTCCCACATAGTTGGCTAAACCAGCATTTTATTTCACAGTAAAACACATAGCACATAATGAGCTTTTAATGTGTTAGGTAATCAAATGAAACAAACCACAGAAGTTAAAATCACGACTGGCCTTATTTTAATTAAAATTGAAGTTTCTTTATTTTCCTTTTCCCAGTTTAATTATTTTACGTATATGCTGCTTTTCTGAATTGCAAATGCAAGAGAAAATTCTTCATACTTCAATTTGTAGTTCTTTAAAGATTTACACAATCAAGCTAAACTCAAAGTCTATGCACGGACTGGCATAAATATTTATTTTTCTGTTATTAAAAAATATCTTTGATGGTTCTAGATCTCTAATATTTACAAGGTATCATATAGAGTTAAAAGGTTTGCTGCAAGAAGAATAAATGATGTTTAACAGGCATGTTACATATGGTGGTCCACACTATAAATTAAAGTTCCAGATCTCTACAAATATTGTAGTTATACCTCTGTGAGGTTGAAATGCAAGCAGCTTCTTTGTCATAGCCTAACTGTATAGAAAAAGCTTTCCACTGAAAATTCTCAGCATACAATTGCTATTGTATGTATTTCCATTTGTATGATGCAGCTGTATATGGCACATGCTGTTATCATCTACTATACAGATAACACTATGGAAAGACCTGGAAGCATGACAAGAAAAGCTTGTACTTGGTTAAGCTTGCCAAAAATTGCCCTGTTGTGAGTTTTCTTTTTCTTTCTGATGAAAAGAAAATTCATGTCACTGCAGTTGTGGTGACAGAAATAGCCTAAGGTAAATAAATACACAGACCAATTTTACTCTTTCTCCTGAGTTTTCACAAAACAGCAGTAGCATGGCTCCCGTGCAGTTAACACAAAACCACCCCAACAACTCCATTACTCAATCACTTAATACCTTCTAGAGCAGCTGATCTAGTCCTGTGCCTTTTCTTGATCTCAGATTTTACCAGTTTAACAATTTCCATTCAATAAGACAAAGAGACAATGCATATAGATACTGTCCATGACTACCTGGTGACGTTAGTGAAGCAAATCTTTGCCTGTTTACAGTGCCAAATGCTTGAGCACAGCAGGCATGCCCCTTATGCCCATTTCAGCACTTAACAGAATGTTCAGGTATCGATTTTTGAGTGTCTTTTAAACCACTCAAATGCTGCGAAGCATTTTTGAGTTGTCCAAATGGGCATTGATCATATGTAATGACCTCGCTTGCACAAGCATCATTCTCTTTATCCCTTTCTTCCAATCTTTTGTCCTTTGGTTTGTCTAGCCAGCATGCAGCAGAGTACATTAGGATTCAGTCCTCTATCAGCAAGTGAGTCTTAAAAAAATGTTTGTGGTAATAAAAGAAGATAACATTTTAACAGATGTCCCAAGTACTGCCTTAACCTCCTTATAGCATTGTTTCTCATTCAGATCAACATAAATGAGACCACAGTTTTTCTTCATAAAAGATCTTTCACTTGGAATAGATAAACTGCCCAGTGAACCTCACTAAGCATGGGATCAGACTGCTGGAAAGAGAAAAGTTTTCCTGCTCAGCCCAAACACAAAACTTAGGCTGCTTCGTCTTTTGAGATTTAGCAAAGCTTCACACTTCATCATTGCCTCTTGAGCTGTCCTGCACATGCTCTGAATTGTGAAACAGTTTCTTGAAAACTACAGAATAGCTCCTAGAAGTTTCTCTATATTGTGCTAGCTTCACATAAGCATGTCTGGATGAGATTGGTCTTCAGTGCTCCAGTAGTATGGCAGTCATTGCCTCCTGGGGGAGTCCCTGGGCAGGAGCAGACACAGGTGGCTTGTTCACAGGCCAGTTTACGTACCTGATCTTACACTATGACCTGGCAGTGCAGAACCTGTTCTGGTGTAACTTCACATATGAACATCTGCAAAGAGCCTGCTGTACAGGAAATCCAGTGTTGCTTCCAACACCACTTACATCAACAGCTCCCTACTGCAAAATTTATAGCTTACACATTTAATCACTGTCATGAGTTGACTCTGAATCTATATTACCTATTTTCCAGTGCAGTTTCAAGAGGAGGCAGTAGAAGTGTCCCTATCCTGATCTGTGTGTGGTCTGAATTGCTGAAGGGGGCTTAGGTACAGATGATTAACTTCGCATTGCAGTGAAGTAGAAACAAAATGTCAGTTAAGTTCTCTCAGGATATGGGTGACAATTTCCATGTGAAAACTGTTCATTTCTTCTGTTTTTATTGTCTGCTCTTCCCTTTAGTTTTAATTGCTGAAATACTAAGTTTCCCTCCCCGTACCTCTTGTTCTTCATTTAGTTTGCCCCTAAATTCATCTCCTGAGCATGGATTTCCCTTCTTAAAACTTTTTCATTTTTTTTTTCCTCATTCTCTATCTTTCTTGCTGTTTCTTCAGCAAGTTTGGAGCAAGAGAGAAAATTATATTGCTTTTTTATACACAACATAAACTATGCTAGGAAATTCCTTTGCAGACTGCTCTGCCCTGGCCTAGGACTCCTTGCTGTAGGGGCAGCAGGGCTTGGCCTCTGCTTCTCACTAACACAGCTTAGCTGAAGGCATGCTTCCCACCATTTCATTACCCCAAAGATCCCTCAGGAGGTACCGCATCTTTTCCAGTATAAAGGAGATGAGTAAAGTGGAAGTCTTCACACTATAGAGAAGGGACTGGTTTGCCTGGCTAGTCTGATCAGTGGCTCCACCTCCTCTCCTGAGGACAGTGATCTAGCAATTTTTCAGAGAAGGATTTTTTCCAGATCTGGCAAGTAGATCCTGCTCATGAGAAGCTGTGGATATTAGCCTGGGCTACACACTTGGAATGAAGAACTGAAGGTGAATCCAAGTGCAAAGTTTCCTTTGTTTGAACTTGCTAAACATGTTTCCTTCACAGGGTGGAGCTCAGTTTCAAAATCCACACGTCTACACAGTATTAGCTCACACTTCAAAAGCAGTGTGACGATATGCTAGTGTGTCATGGCTTCAAGATATATAAATTCTGTTTCACATTGTGGCTAATTGGTTCACAATGTCAGTCTGCTACAACTCCTTATAGTTCCAGGGTTTGTGTCATCAGTACTGATTCAGGATCCTTGCTCTGTGGCACAGACATCCCTAGAGGTTTCATCCTGTACAGAGAACGCTTGGTGTCAGATGCTGTTTAGATGTGGAAGTAATTTCTCTTTGCTTTTTCCTTTACGCTGATGATGTCAGGGTCGGTTTTTCAGTTAATCGAGATGCCTTCTGCAGTTAATACAAGCCAGCTGATTTTCTTTCTCAGCAAGAAGGCTATGAATTTAAAATACATGTAGTTTAAATGTGGAGGACATTCTGTACAAACTTCAAGGTTGATTTGAATTTTGGGCATAAACCACCTGACAGCTTCAGTTTCTTATTGTGCTACTTTAGCATTTAGTAAGCATAGCATCAGTAAGGAACACACACACAGCTGATGCAGAAACTGGTAGATCTTTGCCTCTGCTTAATTTGTCCTGACAAGAAGTTGCTGCTGTTCAGTTCAGTTTAGGAGTGAAATAATCCTGTATCTATCCAAGTGTATACATAAGACAGTTTGAAATCCTAAACAGGAGGTGTTTCACATTTTATTTCTTATGACCAAGATTTTAGATATGAACCTAGACATTTCTATCCCAAATACTCTTGGCATTTAAGTGAAACTGTCTCTCTCATCACCGCATTACTATGGCAGGAACAAAAATAAGATCTGACAGGACTTTCTTGGATTATCAAATCCAGTTGTTTTCTTTTTCAGGCTACTGTGGTATAAATGGCTCACATTTGCTTTGAGGCCAATTGCTCTCCTTACTCCGGTAGAGATACTGGTTTGGGAACTCACTCCCTTCATGATTAGAAGTCTATTATTTGCAGCCTCTCTCTACGTAAAGCCAGTCTATGCTAGTTTGTGCTCATAGCAGGTTTGTTCATTAGCCCAAACAGCTCTTCTAATTGGTGTTTCCTGCAAATATACTTATGCCAGAAGCAGGTTTGCCTCTTGTTCAGATATTATTTTGCTTGCATTGCTACACCACCTCCTTTTAGCTTTTTTCTATAAAACAATTTTGTTTTTCTCCTTGACCTTTCTCATAGTCCCTCTCTAGAACTGCTGCACTTGCAGTATATCTTGTTTGCACGGGACTAGAAGATGACAGTCGTACCAAGCAGTAACCAGGAAGCCTTTTTGGTGCCTTGGATCACAGGATGGATTCATCTTAGGTTATCAAGTAGCCCTTAGATTTTAGCAGAACTTTGTATTAGTCTCCAAGTACTGGGATTCTATTTTATACTGGCAAAGTCTGTCTGATTTTTGTTATTTCAATCCTCAGGGTCACTCTTCTTCTTGCACAGTACTGCTATCTCACCTATGGCACCTGCTTCTCACCCTTTGTCACCTGTTTCTGTTATTTTTCTTTTTTTGGATGAAAAGACTAAGCACAACCTCTGTGCTGGTCGATACATTAAATTCTCCATGTAAAGTGCCTGCAGCCCAACAGTTGTTTTCAGGATGACCTGCAGTTCTTATCCGCTCTGCATCTTCTTCTCCATCTTAATAGTAGTTGTACATGTGTCATCATATCAGAAACTTTTCTTTGCTTTGCTAACGTCAAGTTTCTTTTCTCTAAAACATGGATTGTCCTTTCCCAGAAGGTATTAGTTACTAGAAAGGTATTAGTGAAATGCAGCATGTAAGTCTTGAAAGTATAAGCAACATTCTTATAGTCATATTCTTTGCTTTACCAAGAGAAAAACAGACAAACTCACACAGTTTGCAAAAGACAGCTGTCCTGTGTTCCTCCATAACATAAACGATGACTTGGCTTCAAATGCATCATGCCACTCATTAGCTTTTAGTGTACGCTGCTTTTGGAAGAGTGGATAACTACTTTCATGGGCAGAATAGGAACTCATGGCTTGTATGCCCTGAATTAGTATGAGCAGTGGCCCTAGCAGATATGTCACGTCTCTGATTCTTTACATGCTCTTTCAGTATTGCCCTTTTGGACCATTGCTGCTGAATTATGTCCTCACATTCAGCACTAGTAACCATGGGGTTAAACTATCTCTATCTGTCCTGGATAGCTCTTGAAAATACAGTCAGGGCAGTAGCCCAGGATTGCTCTACTTCCTAGCAATCAGCTCTCTCCCTAATTCAGAGACTATTCCAGCTATTTTTCTCTGACTCCTCTACTTTCAAGCCAACTAGCTCTATGCAGTGTAGCTGTGAGCTGCTGAGTGCCATTTGGCATTGGCACCAAGGATGAGTCCTTAGACCTCCTTTATTTAGCAGAAGCAGGTCAAGTGGTTCCTATGCAGTACCCTTGTGACCTGGGGACATAATTACTATTTAATATATCTTTTGCATTCAATGTGTCTGAAATGCTCTTAACACTGTGCTGTTAGTATATGGTGCCAGGTGTGTATTACATGTCCCTCAGTAGGCTGTGAGGTCATATGAGGGCATGGAGAATCCATCCTTGGAGGAGCAAACAGAATCCATAGGAATAGGTTCAGTATCCACATTGCCTGTTTGGTGGATTTTAGAGTAAAATACCATAGCAGCTGTGCCAGGGTGTCTTCTCAGAGAAAGGCAGTTGGCCACTTCAGAAAGGGACCTGGGAGTGTGTTAGCAGGAGCATGGTGCAGGTAGCCAGAGAATTCAGCTCCTGGCTCAAAGAGGGAGTGAGGCAAACTGGCAATGCAGAAGTGACTGTGCTTGCCCCGATTCCCAGATATGCACAGTCCCAGGCCAGATGTGCCTGGAACACCTGAACACTCTGTAATCTGTGATTCAATGAAACCTGACCAGCTTGATCATCTGGAGGTTTATCTGACGCCATTACAGCTTTTAGATCTTGAACAAGGTATCTAAAGTATAATCCTTTGGGAACTACTGGTTCTTTTTTCTGTGGCTACCTAAGTGTTCTGCATTTCCTCTTTCCTCTAAGGAATAAAAGGAGACATTGACTTCTGAAAAGCCAACAGGACCCTAATAGTTTATTTTAAATTTTGCACAGAAGCATACTTTTCTTTGTATGCACACCAAAATTCTGTTACTGTTGTTTTCAATTAGAAATAATAAGGGTAAAGAAGCAGCCTCAAACTATAGAGGTTGGGAATTATTTTCAACTAAGCAAGAATGAAAAGTCTAACTGTTACATTAGATGTTTAAAGTGTACAGTGAGAAACCCCAATACACAATTTGCATTTAATATCTGAGTTCCTTTGAGTGAAATCCCAGTTGCTTATGAAAAGCTGAGGTTTAAAAACTGTCTGGTGGCCATAGTCTTAAGGCAGAAGGTCAAAGAAGTCTATTACTGAGAGAATAATTGAGGGTCTGGCCACCACCTTGGCTAATTTAATGCAGCTCCTCTGAGGTTAATGGAGCTTGACAGACTTACATGAGCTGGTAACTTTCTTTCAGCTCCATGTTTTTAGTGAGTAAAATAATTCCTTTCCTCTTTAAAAGTACAACTGCAATTATTTGCTAAGGACTATCTCCTATCCGTTTAGGAAATATTCCACAATGAGGGAACAAATGCACAAAGAAACTTACTGAAGTAAATCACTTAAGAGACACCAATCAAGAGACTAAGATAATGGTAGAGGTTTGCTTAAGGCTTAGATGAGTTGAGTAATGCAGTGCAGAATAGACAGGACTGCTGCTAATCCCTTATGTGCACCTTACATAAGTTGACTGTTGTTGTGCTATTGGAATACTCAGTGTTCATATACACTAAATGCAGATACTGTTGGTGTACGTATTCTCCAATATCAATGGAAGAAATGGTGTCTCATGGAAAGCTCAACAGCTCCTAAGCCCTGGATATTCAAACATACTCCACTATGTTATTCCAAATATCACGATACTTAACATCCCATTTGGTGAAAAATACTGGAGTTGTTAATAATGTATGGGATTACCATAAATCCACCAACAGGTAGCATTTGTGAGAGCTGCTGAATGAAATGAAAAGGAGGATAATTCAGATATAAGCATGCATTAGGAAAGGATTCCAAGGAATGAACTGTCTCAGTGTTTCTGCTGCTCTTTAACAGGGGTTAGCTTCGAGTTCAGTAAGCACTCAAAGTTCAGGAGTGAGTTATTCTTTCCTAACAATGATAGCCAAATCTAGATGAATAAATGATGGTGTTCTATGAGAACAGATGGATGGTTTTGTGATCAAAACATCAGACCATTTTCTCTGCAGTCTTTGCTATACCCTTAATACATGTGAACAGACTACACACATAACTTCTCTATATCCAGATTTCCCAACACCAATTTGCAAGTAATATTTGCTTGGAAACATGTTTCTTTTGAAAGTGGAAACAGTTGTAGGCTTTTTAGATTTTAATATAATCAACATGGTCAAACATGACAGAAGTATCTGCTGTAGATGGGCACGACAATTGTCAGTCTAGTTGTCAGGGTGCTTGGCTGGCGTTAGGTTAGAGAGTGACCTAAGCCACTTAAAGTGCAACACAGAGCAACTAGAACTGCTGCTTCAATTCTGACAAGGGAGTATTAACCCTTACCAGGAGGAGTACTGCATCTACCACAGAGGTCCTTTCCCTCTCCTGCCTGCTGCAAACACATCACTCCAAGAAAAGCATTGTCATGGTCAGTGTTCTCCCTGATGGGTGCTGACCAAGACAGGACTAAGACCTATTCCAGTGTACTCTGGAGAAAGCATGAACTCTGATGTTTCGACTTTCCCCAGTCATTTTCCACAGATCAGTTTGTGCATAAAATCAGACTGTGGGAATTCAGAGTACACTCAAGGATAACTGATTAACCAAGCAAAGCTGGGAACTCTTTAAACAGATTTGTTTCCACATTTTATTCATTTTGGCGCTAGCAGAATAACATATCCACATAAAAAAGAACCGAATGCTATTTTGGCTAATGTGTTTTCAGCAGAAATATGATGTTACATTTAAAGCATCTTCTTACTTTTAAAGTAAGGGATCAAGGGAAAACAATCTAACGGCCATATCATAGTCTGAATTTAAAGGCCAGAAAGATAGAAAAGCACCTTGTAACTGAAATTTCTAGAAGACTTACAGAGACAATTCATACAGAGCTTTACAATACTGGTTTTTTTGGGGAAACAGTGATAACTGAGATTAATTTGGATGGATTAATTCTTTGGATTATACAAGGGTGCAAATGATGCTTTTCTCCAAATGCAAACCAGTAATTTGTGAAAACTGCAATATTTTCTTGCAGAGTCTCAAAGTGGAAAAAGCACAAATGTCCAGTATTGTTTTGGGAAATTACAGACTGGAAATAGGATAATCTGATCAACTGGAACACAGGAGAGTTCCTGCAAGAGTTATTCCAAGTGAGAAGTTCCACAATTGTCAAAAATGTGTTTTCAAGGTTCTTCCATATATTTTTCTTAAAAGTAGCATTTTTTATTTATTATCTATACCTGTACTTATTTACTAGGTATAGTAAGATAAATTCAAGACTATGGTCTGTGGGCTACAGTCCTGCTCGCTTCAGTCAGTGAGCCACAGACCTGCCCATATGTAGGTGAAATACTACAGCTGTGCAAATCCTGATTGCCAATATTCCTACACTCCCACATGTGCTGACAAACTCTTCTGCTTTTTTCCATTTTATTTTTTTGGTTAGGATTTCCAAAGCCATACAGGAACTGAGTTCTACTCTGTGGGCTTCCAACTAACAATAGATGGAAATCAGGCAGGTCTAAAGGTCTTTATATGAAGTACAAAATGCCAAATTCTCATCCACTACACATGGACAAAATAACCTCAGAGACTACTAGCCCAATGCACAGACTAAGCAATCATTAAGAAATTCAGTCAGTATTATGTGTATTGCCCGTTCTGAAATGAGAGAAAATGGCTATTAATAACATCTGAAGATTTTCACCTCTTGCTTTTAGCTCAATGAAGCCAATATAATCCATGAATAGAAGAACAACATTATTGCAAAAATCTGATAGCCTGTCCTTGAAACTAACCAGGACATTTTATTTACTGAAGTCCATTCGACAAGAAATCAGCGATTAAACGTCAGAATCCTGTGTTTCTGGTGATGGCAAGAAGGAGAATACCCCAGTAATGGTTAAGAAAGTGTTCCTTTAAAAGATAATGCTCTGAATCTCTACTGTGACAGCTTAATAGCCTCTGACTGATGCAACAGAAAGCACTTGCACAGAGTAACTCCAAAAACACACGCATACAGAGACACCAGACTGCCTGCTGCAGAAAGCAGTGTCTTCCTTGGGAAAAAGGAATAGAAAGATTATAAAATAGCAACACTTAAATATGAACACACTTGCTATTGTTGCAAATTCTTGTTATTTCCTTGAATGTCACAATCCTTGCTTGGAGCAATGATCCTCATAGCACGAACGAGCATGTTGATGCATTAGGGTAAGTGTGATTGCAGACTCCCCCTCCCAGACACAAAGCAGACTTACAGTTTCTCAGGACAAATTTCATTTTCAAGTAAATGGTCTCCTCTCCTTAGTTTGTGGAAGTGGCAAGAGTTCTAGCAGAATAAGCTGTTTGGTCCCATAGTTTTCTACACAACTTTGATCCCTCAGGCTTCTGATAATAGTTCCTCCTACTTCTAGAGTCCTTGTGGAGTTTTATTCTCAGACATAACATTTTTTCAGGAGAATGGCCTCTTACATCAACTTCCAGAAATTTTTCTTTCTGAAAGCTACCACTTCCCTTCCTCTAAACAAGTATCCATCATTGCCAGATGTCTTCAATACTAGGGTATAGTTCAGCTTGCAATGCCCCATTCTTCAGCTTAGTAACACTAGGAGCTCCCCTGACAGAGAGTGCTATCAGGTCAGTACATTGTTAACTACCTAACAATTTGCTAAGTAAATCCAGCTCTTAGCCTTGTGTACATCATCCGAGTTAGCCTGGTTAGGTATAGTGGTTCCAACTGGGTCACTTAAAGCAAAAAAAACTATCAGCAGCTTTTAGAGTTTTTAACAAAGAATCTTTGTATGCACTGTCTTAATTATAGAACATTTCTCTACTTTTTTTTTTTGTTCATTTGAATGCAAATCTTGTTTCTCACTGCTGAACAATGGAAATGTCCACAGCCCTCACTTCCTCAGATCAGGGTTCAGATTTCAGGAATCAAAAGAAAAGAGCTGTGCCAAGCCTGAAGAAAATTAGACTGCTTAAAATGCTTTTGAATGTTAATAGTGCCGTGCAGTAATTAGGAAATGTATTGTGTGTCTATGCTGTGCCCTACTACAAACAATAATATGTCACTTATTAGTTGGATACTGTTTTCATTTACCCAAAAAACCCTTCTGTATGTTGAAATAATCTCCAAATGCATTGAAAGAAACCAACTGGATTTGTAACTATCCTTATTAAGCCCTTTTCAGGGCTTCTGATAAAGACAGCGCTGGCAACAGATCTGCTTAGGGTGGAACTAGGTCAGTAAGAAATTGTAAGTCAATAGTTGAAGTCATTGAATAGTTTAAATCAGAAGATTAATTGAAAGATTTAGCCTTCTGAATCTATGTGATGCAAGACTGTCTACGTGACTGTGAAATGACAAAGGCTATTAGAGAAGAGAGTCTCCTTTCTGAAAGATGTGACAATAGAAATTATGTTTTCCAAAAGAGAGAAAGAGAGATTTGGAAGGTATTTTCTTGATGAATGTCATTATGAACAGATGACTAAGTTTCTCACCCTTAGGTATAACCTCACACACCAGGAGATTTATACTGCTATTACTGGAGAGGTAGTGGTTGTTACTTTTGGCTGGACGAGCTTGTTTTCTACCTGTTTGGAAGGGGCTTGTGTATCTCTTGGTTTCGTAGGTAAGTTGTTAATTCATGTATCAGGAAAGAAGTTGAAAAGAATGCTAACAGAATTTCTTTTTCTTGGTTCAATCCTCACATTTTATGAAAGTACATATCATAGAATGGTTAGAGTTGGAAGAGACCTTTAGAGGTCACCTAGTCCAATCACTGTGCTATAAGCAGGGACACCTCTAACTAGATCAGGTTGCTCAGAGCCCTGTCCATCCTGACCTGGAATGTTTCCAGGGATGGAGCATCCACCACCTCTCTGGGTAACTTGTTGCAGTGTTACACCACCCTCATCGTGAAGAATTTCTTCCTTATATCCAGTCTAAATCTCCCCTCCTTTAGTTTAAAGCCATGACCCCTTGTCCTATCACAGCAGGCCTTACTAGAAAGACTGTCTCCACCTTTCTTATAGGTTCCCTTCCAGTACTAATAGGCCACAATAAGGTCCCCCCAGAGCCTTCTCTACTTCAGGCTGAAAAACCCCATTTTGCTCAGCTTTTCCTCATAGGAGTAGTGTTCTATATAGAGTCAAATATTTTTCATATTGTCACTGTATTATGTCATGTACAAGATGTTTCAGCTTAACTGAGTTCCAGAAGAAAAAACAGTAATGACCTTGAGTAGAAAATAGCCCTTGTATTTTATAATGGCATTTAACTTGGTGCTGTATTCCTCTAAGGATTACAGAGCGGTCTTTGTTCCAGCAACAGCAATGAGAATCCTGCTGTAGAACATGGTGAGATCTAGATCAGACCCTAAAAGGGAAGAAACTCACCCAAGCATTCAGAGCCAGTTACAAAGATGAAGAGGAAGCCTCCTATCTTGCATGATTATCTGCTGAAAGTGTAGAAATTCATGATTTTCTTAGTAGCATGTTGACAGTTAAGAATATGGACAATATAAAAATGGTGAATTAGGGAACTTGTTGCTTTCTGACTGTCATCAACAACTCGTGATCGTGTGTCATGCTTCTTCTACACTTCAGTGGCATCCATGCCTTTCTGCTAAATTGGTGCCAGAGAGCCAAGATCAAAATGTTTGACTGTTTTATATGGCCCAGGGGGCTGCCAATGTTTTGTAATCATACTGAGCCAAATCCTTCTGTATTTTGACTAACCATTAACAAATGATTACAACAGATGAACTTATGCAGTAAATGTCTTAGACATTGATACTGTAAGACAGATAACAGTGTTTAAAACAAATTTCCTGAGCTAAAATAAAGTGTTACAAAGTTTACATTCAACATTTGTTTTTCATAATAAATGGAACAGAAGTCATTTCCTATAAAAGGAATTCCCTCCTTAAACTTAAAACCATCAAGTTATAAGAGTTGGAAAATAACATGTGCTGCTAGCATATTGTGATTATATTCAATTAAAGTTTTTTCTCCACTTTTCAGACCATAGTAGAAAGATATTTGTTCTATATTTGTCAGTGTGGCAGAAAGAACAGTCAAAGTGAATTAGTTTTCACTGTTTTTCACAGTCATCTGTAAACAGGATTTATTAAAGTAATTAAATGAGGACTTTGTCATTTATAAAGCATTTAACTCAGAATTTGGAAGTGTTAAAAGTACCAATACACTTAGAATTGATTTTTCTTTAGGTTATGTAAGACTTGCAGATACTGCTGCTTCCTAATGGAATTGTAATCAATTATCAACTCTTTGGTTTGTGCTCCTTTTTGTAACATTTACATTTGAGAGGAGGCATGTGACATTGCTACTAGGAGAAAAGCAAGTTCACACAGTCAGCATGCAAAGCCCATTGAAGGACTAGCCTACACCTTACAGCAGGCAAATCCTCTGGTGCTACTTCATCGAAGACCAAATCTGAGGAATCTGACCACTGACATTTCTTACTTTATTTTTCCTTCCATTACACCACACACATTTTCCTTTCACAATAACCAGACTATACTATGCTAATTGCCCCAAAGATTCACCTCCTAGTCTTCCCATTTTCATATTCACTCATGTGCTTGGTGTTCCCTATGGAGTCCACCACAGAGCAGCAAACCAAGAGCCAGGGGCTGCTGCTCTCCAGCCTCCATCACACCCCCCCCCGACAGCTGCTGCTGTCTCCACCTTCCCAAGCTGCTGGGGCTGGGCCGACCCTTGCTCTGGCTGTTGATCAGGTTCTCTCCGCGGTACAGCCCACGGCTGATGTGCTTGCATCTCAAAAGATGTGGCTCAGGAGGCCACCTTCTTTCTTTCTGTCAACCCTCTACTTATCCTTCATAGGAACCCCAGGCAGCTCCTTTTAGCAGTCTCTTCTAACCTGGTGTGTTAGCACCAGACATGTGGCTAATACTAAGAGACTTTTGATGTCTTCAGAAAAAAAGAATGTTTCTCTTGTAAAGAAAAAAAAAGCATTCTGCTTCCTTTTCCTTGACTAAGTGGGGTTTGGGATTACTCATCTGCTCTGTCTTCTGTATGGAAGAATGAGATAGAAGGGCTATGGAAGCTACGTGCACTGATTGATAACACATGAGAAACAAATAACTTCTTTCATTTTTCTGTTCTGCCTGATGATTTTCAAGTGGAAAAAGTTACCCAGGGTGCTGCCCAGGAATGCTGGGCTGCCACATCTGGCTGATGGCATTGGGAAGTCTGTGAAACCGCTCAGTTATATATCTGATAATATCAGAAAATCCAAACAGTTTCTGTTAATGAATCTCTCATTCTTACATGTTTCTTGCTATTGTTTCAAAACCTTCTGTATGAACTGGGAAATTAGGCTTATTTCACCAGAAGAACAATGTTCATTTTATGTCTTCTCACTTAAACACCAAAAAATCGAGATCTATCTCTTGCTAGGCTGCTTGGCAGAATTCTCTAGAGGGGCTACTCCTCCCCAGTAGGCATGTGAAAAACCATAACACTGACCCCCCTCTCTCACTCCAGGAGGCTGCTGAGCAAGATGGAAAAAACAGTATGCTCTACTGCAACCTGCTCTGTGTCTGTTGGAGATGACTGCCAGTCAGGTAGGTGATACGACTTAGAGCTCAGCTTTTTCCCCAGGCTATGGCGGTCTACTGCTCTGTGCTGCAGGCTGTAAACTTCAGCTGCATTTTGAAGTCCTGCTTCTGATGTGCTCTTGTGGTAAGACTGCTTAGCTGCATCCGTTTCTTCTAGCCTTGGGCAACAGGCTTTCCATTGCCAGAACTGTTCTTTGGGCAGTGGGAGGTTGATTTAGTTTGGATTTCTTGAGGGTTGTGGTTTTATTTTTTCCTTTGATCTATTATGTCATTCACTGTAAGTAGATCAGCTTAACATCAACACAAATAAATATTGACTGGAGACTGCAGGTCCTCTGAAAAAAACCCTGTTGCTTATAAAGCAATGTAATTGGCATAAAAATATTATCTAAAGTAATTTAGTAACAAATTAAGGGACTGTTGATAATTCTTCCCTGCACATTGTTCAAATCTGGAAGCATCTTGCTTAGTAATTTTGATTGATCTCTTTTTTCCCCTTTCAGTAATACTTGCATAAAGTAATCGTCCTACTCTCCTCTCTCTCTCACCCTTCTATATCTTGACTTCTCATCTCATGCTGTTTCAGTGTCAAGACTGTTAGTAATTAACATGTCTACCACATTTATACTGAATTTAGGCTAACAGAAAATAAAATTTTAGAAAGAGAAAGAAGACTTTTTTAATTCTTCGCATTCACAGACCGGACATGTGAGGAGAGAACAGCACTGGCAATTTGTTCTTCATGAAGTAATGGTAAAGCAGTGGTTGAGGCTGTTCCATCAGTGATGGTTTTACTCATCATGCAGTATCCATTGCCGATGAACAGAAGAAGCTGCAGTTTTTTAAAATATAGATTTTAACTATATGGAGCAGAAGCACCAAAAGGCACCAGAACCAGACGGATCAACTGCTTCCCTGCTGCAGCAAATATTGGCTGCTTTACCTCTCGCTATGTCCCCGATTGCCTTGCAACTGCAGTTAAGAGAATGGGACCTGTGAATAATGTGTATTTTGCACTAATGCAATTGTTTTCCCATTGATTTTCATTGCAATGTCTAGGCAATCTCTTTAGAAATGGAATATTTACAAGAGCAATTGCATCTGATTGGTAGTCTTGCCTAGAGATCTGGGTGGGATAGTCTTGAGTAATGTAGCTTAATTGCTCTTCCTCTAGTGTCCAGGCTTCTAAGCTAAACACAGTAGTGCTCTTGGTGTATGCATGTATCAGAATTGTTACATATTTTTTAGATTTATATCTATTTTCCATTATGGATAGCTGCAATGTAAAATTTAGCATAGTATTTAACACTATTTTGTAAATACAAGGGATTTTAATTCCATCCTTGTGATCAGTGGGTTTGATATATTATTACATATTATTTTATTTAATTTTTTTAAAAAAAATAATTATTTTATTTATTATTATTATTACATATTATTTGATATAATGGTGAGATCTGTTTATATTATTTCCCTGATAAGAAGATATTAAAGCATTCAGACCTTTATAAAAATATGTTTGCTGTATTTTGAATGTCAGTATGAGTGACATTTAAAATTAGTGCCATGAATATTTTCTGTTACCCCTTTCAGTGTCCTCTGTTCTGCCAGCTGGTAACAGTGCCTCTAGGGTCAATCCTGACACAAAACCTGGCCCCTGGCTTCAGAGCACCTCCTGAGGACTTACCTCCTTCACTTTGGACTGGCAAACTTTTGTTTATTTTGGTTACTCTTTCTTAGTTAGAGGAGTATTTTCAAAGGAATTGGAAAATACCTTGTCAAATTGTAGAGGTTTTATTGTATATAAAAAAGAAGGTAACTTACAAAGGTGGAAAAGGAGGCAAATCATGTCTGCTGTTATTCTCTTCTCCTGGGACCTCCAGAAAAGCCCACTAGCACCAGCACAAGTAACCCCATCAGCTTCCCTGGCCTTTGTTCTTATGCCAAATTTAGGCAAGAGCAATATGTAAACTGAAGAACCAAGCCTATGGATAGACAAGGCTACAGGTAGCTTTTCCTGGAGGTGTGTAGAGAAGGCAGGGCTTATTTCAGCCTAGTTCACTGTATAGGGATGAAGTAGTACATAGGCAGCTTATCAGTGCAAAAGCAGTGCAATACTGTGTGGATTTCATGCGCAGATTGCATTCCTCATTAGCCAGAAAAGCCAATTTCTATCAAAATTCAGATCATTTTCAGGGAACTTATTGTGATGTATATGGAAAAGCTCCTTTTTTCCCTCATATTCACATCTGCCGGTTTATTAGCCCTGACATCAAAAATTGGATTTTCTTTCCATTGGCTATGCTTATGTGCATTATTAACAACAAATTTCCCTGCTCACTCTCAAAAATTTAGGTTTCTTAAGTCATTTGTTGCTGCCAGTTTATTGTACCAACTCCAGCTGAACTTGATGGGGAGGGTTGCAAAATAACAGGAGAAGCATCCAATTCAGGTTCAAATTTGGGGTGCTTTCAAAGCAATCATTTCTGACACCTAGTGTGCATGCTCCAAAAAGGCTCCAGTTCCCACTCATAGTTTTAAGGATTCCACCTCTCTGTTGTGTAGGGAAAGAGCCCACAGCTGCAGCCAAGCTAGGCATCTACTGTTGCCTAGGGGTTTTACACTGCAAACAAAATGGCTAGCTTTCCTTCTGTATGACTTGGAATATGTTTTTTATTTTTTAAAATCATCACACTGTATATATAGCTGTGACATTAATTACCACATTGGGTATATAAAATGCCAATTTAGCTACACAAAATCTCCTCCTTAATGATTGCTAGCTGAGAAATTAGGAGAGCACTTACGCATAAAATGGAGAAGGTGTGCCTTTTCTACAGAATGATTAAACATCAAACCCATCATGAAAATTACCAAAGCACATGTCATTTCTACTGAAAAAAAACCAGGAAATGCTGTTTCAACCTCCCCTGCTACAAGTGTCCCTTCTCCAGTAATGCCATAACATGGAAAAAGCTTTAATATGTTAACCTTGCAATAGAAAAAATACCATTTTTTGAATGAGGACAAGGTCTGTGAAGCCAAGTCACTTCCCTCTGTACTGGCACACAGAAAGCTGCTTTCAGAGCATACTAAAACTATAAGAGCACAAGCCTCTGCCCATTTTCCATTCATGTTTCCATTACCATCAAACTATGAACACATCTGAGCTTAGGGGAATATGCTATATAAAGTAGTAATTCTTTTGATTGTCGAGCATGGTATTTGTTTTATTTTCATGTGTTTGCTGTTCTTAAAGATAAAACAAGTTACGATTCTGAGCATACGCCCGTATTTGAGTTTGCGAAGATATACAAGTGTGGGGATCTAAACATTGTCCAGAGGAGTACTCAGTTATGTGGAGTGTTCTACAGAATTCAGAGGATATGGGTTGCAGCCCCCTACTCCTCAGATTTTCTGCATTCAGATCTACCAGAAATACACATTATATGGTATTTTACGTTCTGTCCCTGATGTTAAAATGGAAACATGGGTTGTGAGGCTGGGAGGAAAAATGAAAATCTTGGATCAACCACCAGAGTTTGAAGACTGCAACCTAGGTTTGGTTTAAGCCTATTTCAAGTGTGGGGCTACCATGCTGGTCAATTAGTTTACTTAGAGAGATTGATTCTTCCCTAATTAGAACTGGCATTCTAGTGCCAGAAATTACACTGCTTCTTCAGAAACTGAGCATGTGTGGGTTCGGCTCCTGTCAAGGACAATTTTTAGCATTCAGATAGTGTGGTGCCCTAGAAATAACTACGACAGACAGAATGAGTGAGGTTAGCATACTAGTCACAGTTACAATACTGAGTCATATGTATATATTTATTTCACTGTTGATTGCCAAAGGCAATGCAGGAGTTTGAGACCGGGTCATGTTACACAAAGGACATCTGCTATACTGCTCTAAGAACTAGGGTCCCTTGCTAAAGCCAAAATAAGAGATGGAAAAAGAACAAAGCTCCAACTTTAGAAACATAGATAGAATGGCAGCAATTGGCTTTCTAATGATAAGGAATTTGACTCATTTCATGTTGGATTGCATTAAAATTAAACTGTGTATAAACTGCCTGGTGTTGATTCCTCTATGATATATTAAATGTTCTGCCTTTCCGTTGCAAGCTTCTCAAATAGGGAGAGTCTCTCTGTGCATTTTGGAAACCATCTACTGAACAGTTTGCATTCAAAGTGGACAGGATAAAATTCGTGAGAGGATCCCAGAAATTCTACTGGGGAGGTGCTTGCAAGGATTAAAAGCCAAATAAATATTCTAATGCTTCTGCAACAGCATGCAGCTATGCCTGTACTCAGAATGGGTTTCGTGGAGGTTGCTGGAAGGCTGGCAAAATCTGGATTTGATAATGACTTGCAATGATTTCAAGGAATTTCTTTGTAGCTTTTAGTAAAGGTTGTATTATCTACTGACTTTACTCTGGGGCATCTGTAAAGGAGGCTGGAGACACAAGTAGTCATTATTGTCAGCCAATGGAGATTCTTACTTGAATCAGTTTATTTGGGTAAGAAGGAGAAATTATATAATAACATTTTTTTCACAAGAAGAGGCAACTGAGACATCCTCTATTAGTGCAGCATTCATTATCTGTTTCCTTTGCAGCAGTTATTCCTTGCTCTGCTCAAAAACATTTCCAGTCTGTTGTTATTACTTATCCTAATACCAGAAGTATTGTCAGAGCAATTGGAAGTCCTAAGCTATTTTGAAGGCTCATTGCATTTGATTTTGTAATGTCTTCCCCAAGAGTTTGCCATCCAGCTACAGTTTACTATCCACTAAAACTTAGTGGAAGAAATGGAACTGCTCACAGAGAAAAGAAACCTTACGGCAAAGAAAGAATCATGTGATTCTTTATGCAGCTGTTTGATAAGATGAAGTTCCTTGAAGATACAAATATTCAGTGCATTGTACAAAATCACATGCTAACTTGTCTGGTGTACTTCTTGGAGATAATCTTAGACAGACTGTTGCTGCCTTACAGATTAATTCCAAGATGAGTTCCTGTGTAAGAAGTGGCAGACAACGTGCCACAGCCTTTTTGTTTCAAAGGGCTGCTGCAGTGAAACCTACGCTCTAGTACTGTTGCTTTTTGATACACTTTTCAACATGCTTTTGCTCACTTGCCCAATTGAGATAGCAGCATCCTATTGTAATCTTCATTTCTATCAATCCCACAGACATGGGCAAGGCTTTCAATGCAGAAGTCAGCACCAATACTGAATCATCCCCACACTTCTATCCAATTCATCTCTTCATACCTCCTGTCTCCCTGCAACAGGAACTCTTTTGCTCCCGCAAAATCAATCCACTAGCACATAATTCACTTCAAAAGAACCCACTTAATTTTCAATAAAACTTCTCGCATATTGCAAACAAACCCCTTCTGTGTCCAGGCGTTAGATTACAGTGTGCATCACCCGCACATCACACTCCCTCTAGACTCCGCCCTCAACCCCAGTCCTTGGGCGAGCGAAGGCAATGCCAGCGCTGGCTGCTGCCGTCCCCACAGCAACCACACATAGCGTGGCCATGGAAACCACTGCAAGACGCTGGATGAGCCACGGGAAAAATCCGGGCAGGTTTTCCACTTGTAAAAATACTTTCAAATTGTTAAAACGCAGTGAGGGGAGGGGGGAAAAAGGCAACATTGAAAAGCATTGCTATTTCTGCCAAATAACACACAAGATGGATGGCCACAGACATATGTTTTTGTGTTCAGTGTTTCATTTGTCAGGGAAATGGCTTTGTGATTATCTTTTCCCTTACTTGTAGGACAGGATAAAAATAGGGCACGTATCTAATGCATATCTGTAGAAATTATGAGTACAGAAATGTGTGTGTGCATCATGGTGAGAATAGGTAGTGTATGCCTAAGTACTTGTATATAATATGCTAGGTCTCATGGTTCCAATTTAGTCTAAGCAATTGCAAAAGTCAATGGTTCCTTCCTTTGTATATAATGTCTTTCTTCTGTTTATTTCTGCATGTGGTTAAATGCATGTTTATATTTGGTTAATTCAATGGTCTATTTTAAAGGGGTTATTGGTTTAAAACAACAGTAATCTTAAAATATGGTTTGCATTTTGCACCAGGGAACATATTTATGTTCCATTTTGCTATTACAATTGCCACAAGGCTATTGCTCGCCTTCCTGTTCTTATATAGGTGCTGCTCTTCCACAGCAAAGGCAAAGGAGACATTCTGTCATACAGAGCAGAAGGAAAGGCTTTCATAGACAGCATGTTAGTGAGGATCTTGAATGAACTAAGGAGTATCATGTTTGTCTCTCCTCCAGAGGGACAGAGGGCAGGAGAGATGAATAGTGCCTATCGTGCATAACAGAGGGAGATGGTGGTGCCATGCTTTCTCTTCCTGGGGAGCAAAGGTACACTGTCAAGTACATGTTAGAGGGATTATGTAGGAAGTTGAGATGTAAGACTAAAATTACAGACTATTTAAGTCCTAACCTATCATTGAATTTCACTATAGCTCAGTAGTTTCAGCAGTCAGAATGCAGAAAGCATAATTTAAGGCAGTTTGTAAATGAGAGTAAGGGGCTGTTTTACACTACGACACCAGGCAAATCTGCAGGCTGACTGTGAGACCTGGTGCGAGGTGCATGTAGCAGCACTAGGCACTGCTGCCATGGTTTGAACCACCACAGTGCAGCTTGGGGTGTAATGGCAATTGGACTGACCCTCTTTCAGCCTGCTAAAACTGCTTAACTCTGTTTCTCTAGGGAAGCTTCCCCTTTAAAAGTAACTTGTTCTAAAATTATTTGGGGGGGGAACAAAAAAAAAATCAAGGCAGCCATTTCTGAGACTTATGTCCATAAATAAAATATATAAACTCACACTTTTGAAGATCTGTTCTGTTTCTATTCTCTCATAACTCCAAAGTGTCCTTGGTTTAATACTTCAAATACAGCTGCACATAGCTAGGAATGGGCTGTTACAGCTTATGCATATTTTATAAAGAAACATGAAGTTCTGAACGCTTGAAAACTTTTTACCCTGCTGAGCATAATTTTCTTCTACATAACAGTTTTTGTTATCTTTCTCCTCTTTATAAAATTTATTCATCTGCATTTTCTTTTTCTCGTTAGTTACCATTTCTTTGTTCATATGGAATTTTTAAAATATTTTCTGTTGCTTTCAAAATACATGATAATTTTCCTATTGCTTTAGCTATAACACTGCATAAATCGATTTATTCAGACCAAACATACACTGCAAATAGTCAGGAAGGGTTAAAGGATGTTTGATCCTGAAAATATTACTCAGAAATGTACAGCTATAAGCCACACTTCCCACATTTCATTAACTTCCTATTGTGGTTTCTCTGCCTGTTATCAGATAATATTATTGATATTATTAATATATTATATAATTATTATTTATTACGAATCTTCTTGGTTGCTCAAAGTTCACCGCACTACATTTTTGTCCTAAATGTTCCAAACAGTTTATTGGGATATGTGGAAGTTTTGTAACATACCAATGACGTACATCTGCTTAGATGACTTTCCCATGCCATAAAGTGGTTGCCACTCCAGTGCTGTCAGTAGACAGAAGATAAGAAGTTGTGTCTCCAACTTTGGAGGTCCTGACAATATTTCAAAATCTATTTGAGGTTTCTTAATGTCATATCCATATATTCTGAAAACTAAAAGGATTTGTAACTCTTCTTTTTCCAGCCACATCTGGCTCTCTTATTTAGGTTAGATGAAGATTGTTATGAAATAAAACATTTCATGTTTATCTGGTAGTAGGATCTGAACTGACCTCTTAGGACATCATCCTATGCCTTGACCTCTTAGGACTGGCCCACAGAAATTTTCTTACTGATTCCAGAAGAAGAAAGGTCAAAGGCCATAGTGCATGATATAGAAAAGTTTTGTAACTATCCAGATTCTAAAAGCTAAATAGTAAGTAGAAACCAAAGCTTTACCAAAACAAAGAAGCACTCTTGTATGGGAGTGCCAGTGAACTGTCCCCGCTATGGATGTAGCTGTAGCAGCTGTCTTTGTATGGATGGTTACACTCATGTACGATTACTGTGCTGTAAATGTACAGAGTCATCGTATACAAGTAAAATGATCTCTGCCCTAAAGTTATGCTTTTGTTCTTTTTAGCTATTGCCTTCAGCATATTTAAAATCAGAGTTTTGTTCTTTTTAGCTGTTAACTTTTAAGCACATTGCTGTCTTGTGTCACTGCAGTAACAGTACAATCTCTGTCGCTTTCAGTCTAGAACCACATTTGATCACAGGCATTCAGGAATATGTACACCTGCTTGTAATCCTTTGGAGGATATCTAACCTTAGGATACAACACCACTTATTAACAATAACTAGTGTACAGGAAGTATATCCCATACAGTCATTAACTGAGTACCTGCTCTTAAACTAAATGGTTCATAAGTATTGAAAGTGACTGTAACCAGTGATTTGATTGATTAATTAATTAATTAATCAAACTATTTCAGAACTCTAAAATACAACATACAGACCAGACAACCTTAGAAATGTAACCAGAAAAGTGCTACCATTCTAGACTGGCACTGAACACCTGTTCAGCCCCTTTTTCACTTTGTCAAAGCAGTAGTGAAGTGTTCACATTTTAAATGATGGTTTCAAAAATCTACATAACCTTTTGAAACCTGAGTAAATTCCAGAAATATATATACACTATGATATATCATAAAAGTGACAGCAAAATATTATGTGTGTGTTTATATGTCTGTGTGTGTATATCCACAATGTTAGTTTGAGGCAAGGGACCACCATACATCATCCACAGAAACTCTGTCTAAATCATCATCATTAGGCTGGAACTTCTGAAGTGTCTGATGCTGGCAGTGAAAGGCTGTGGGTTATGGCAGGGTTTTTTCCTCAGTACTTTGGCATTTTGAGCTGAGTGCCTCACTGTGACCATGTGGAGTAAAGAGTTAGTGCTGGTAAAAGGGAAGAAATCGAAGTGGCTGCTTGCTTTCTCTCCTATGCAATATACTATCCAAGGTGAAGGTAACCTGTGCAACAAGTGCTGCCTTCTGCTGCTGCCCCAGCTCACGTGGATGCAGAACTGAGTCCAAAACCTCAGAAGAAGCATTTCTTTGGAAATTCAGGGAGTTCATTCTTTCCAGTAGCATTGCTTGGCACCCACTAACGCTCACATAACAAGATAGCAATTACACAGCACTTTTCAGACTATAACTGTATCCAGCTCTGAGATACTATTTTGAGCTTTGTTTCCCCTTTCCCAACTGGACTCAGAATAGTCTGACATTTTATTTCAGCTAGCAATAAGCTCAGGATGGGCTAGGTTTCCTTCTGGGGCTAGTGAGAAAGCCTTACTGTGTCTGCTTAAAACATTTGTTTTAAGAAGATGTTAATTAAAGTTTATCCTCTCTAGTGAGAGCTGTTTAGTGCTACCCCAGACAAACCAGCAGTATGGACATGCTACAGGTGTGCCAGAGATTTAAGTGCTCTAAAGTTCTTGGTGAAATCCCAAGGCACAAGCCCATGTTATCTAAGAATTCTCTCAGACTTAAAAGCTATGCAGATGGTAAGCCTTCAAGTTCAGACTCAAGGAAAATTAACTTGCTGGGTACTCACACGCCTGAGTATGCCAAGGGAACAAGGAAGCCACTGGCAGTGCCTGGGCACACTGCCCACAGGTGTGCTTCCAGATGTCAGTGAGAAAGTCAAAGGGACAGGAAGCAGAGCGTGGTAACTGCTCCAGAGGGGACTATTTTCAGCCTTAGCTGAAGAGCAGCACTGGCCCCCAGGTTATTGCTTTCCTCAGAGAAGGATCTATGATTCCATACCTCAGTAATTTGTGAAAACTGCCTTTTGCAGTGGCAAAAACAGTGCTCAAAACAAAATCAGTGCATTTCATATGAGTCTACACAAACATGTCCTGAAACAGGTAGTGTAGCAATGGATTCAATGGATTGCAAGAGCTCTGTGTTATTTTTCATTTATAATATCATTCAGTTTACAACAAAGCTGGACTTCAGATAACAACGACACTTTAGGTGTAAGGTGTATTGATTTTGTTCAACTATTTTTGCCCTTTCTGGCTGTAAATGTATAGGTCTCCAAATAATATAGTAGCTTCTAAAATATCTGTGACATCCATACTTTAAGTATTGCAAACATCTGAGAGAATAGACTATCTACTTTTCTGGGCTGATTTTTCATGTATCTTTACAATTCACACATAAGTGAACATGGCTCTGTGGTACATAACTGTAGCAAGTGTTTTTAAGTACATTATAAAATCTCACCATGGCAACATCTTTCTGCTCATCGTATTTAGAGTGAGAAAAAGAAAACCAGTAAAAATAATATTAACCCTGAAACCTTTCTGAAACTCAGAGGTTGAAAGAGTATCCTAAGTCAGGGTTCTTTTTTCATAGCTCTGTAAAGATCCTGGAACATGTTACCAGGGAAATAATAACTGAAGGTAGAAAGTTTTCTTCTTTTGATTTCAGCTTTATATGAAACTACCAAATACCTACTACAGTGGGTCACATTCCAGTAATAAAGTGATGGTGGCCATGAGTCAGGCAGTGCACCCTCAAGAACTGCCCAACTGTGCCAAATTTACTCCCTGTGGGTGAAGCATGACATGATCTGCATCATGTCAGAATTGTTTCACCTTTTAAAATACTGTTAATAGGTCAGAGAAGTCTATTGATGGGGTGGAAATAAGTATAACTCCCATGGTATATGGGTCACTGTGACCAAATATAACTTGATTTTAATGGAAGACAGAAAAAAGATGGCACATTTGTTCAGCTCCTCTGATACCTAACCACACTGGGCATCATGAAGAAGCCCAGGTATAGTTGTAGAAAGTGATACCAGTTTGGAAATTACTCCTCAGACATCTTACTGTCACCCCACGCTCTGTTGTCCTGTTAACCTGGCTCAAAATGGATTGGCAGCCTTCTTGTAGGGGCTCTACGTGCCCTTCCAAGGAGTGGCAGTGTTTTCTCTATTCTCTTGCTGCTTCTTTTCTGCAGTCTTTTTAAGGCTTGGAAATGCCTGAGTAAATTGGGAGGAATAATTGTAAAAGAGTGCATTAGGGTCTCTGCAGTAGAGAACTGCACTTTAAGTGCTCCTCCTGGTATCATCTAGTGGGCTACAGCTGAAGAGATCTTCCAGATAACATGGTTGAGAATAACATCAGTTATCTCTACTCTTGCATTTTCTCTATCTCTCCCTATAGTCTCACAGTTTATAGGAACACTTTATTCAAGCAGTGTGATAAAGGAGTGCAGGTTCAGTGAAAGGCTCAGATAAAGCTAACTGCAACTACAATGTCTCAGGCCACCATTTTTCAGGTGAAAAACGAAAATGGACAGATTCTCAGAGAATTCATCTCCTACAAATTCCTTGTAACTGTGGATAAATCTAGATGGTCTGAATATCTCAACAAACCATATCACTTTTGACACATAGTGTCTAGAGTTTAACCACCTACTTTAGAAGTTATTTATTTCTTATTTCACTCTAGTTCACTCCCATTCATCTAACTTTTTTTAGAACAAGTTCTTTGTTTATATTCAATATAAATAGGGAAGGAAACTAAGGGAAATATAAAGAGATTCTGAATTAAACCCAAAAAATTCAACTATTTTTAATCCTTCATGAATTTTTCATTACTACTTCCCACAAAACACCTCCTGCCTTCTCCAAATGTTCTAAAAAGTGCTGCCATTCTCGGTAGGTAAAAGCAGTATAAAATAATTGTATTGAGCAAAATTCCTTCTTTGCTTTTCTCAAACAACTGCCACGTAGTGACTTTCCATCCACTGTCTTCTGCAGTGGGAATAGGTTCTTTTAATTGTCAGGAGAGTAAAAGCAGTTAGCTACGCTTGCAAATCTGCACAGGAACTTGAGCACAGAGACAAACTCAAAGGGCCTTTTTGTTCATTTATATAGAGAATTACAGCATGAAAAGTTCACTCTCAATCACTTCTTTCTGTTGCTGTTTTTAAGGGGGAAAAAAAGTGGTACTGGTACCTAAGCAAGTAGGATGCTCATTCTTTACACTGTGCCCATCAACTTTCTAGCCATAGCAACCTCAGTATATTGCAGTAGGGAAGAGTGTGGAGGAGAGGCCATAAGACCTGTCTGAAATGATACTATCCTAGATACCTCAGGCTGAAAGAGAAAGAGTCTAAAATCTAACAGAGGTGGAATTTATTAAATACTGAGTGTAGAACTGGTTGAAAAACGTGTCACAGTTTGGCTTCCCTTCTTTCAAGGATGTTTTCCCATATAAAGTCAGACATTCACAGAAAGCTTATCTTTCAATCTTTCTGGTTTTAGAGACAAAGATTTCACCAGGTCCCCAAAGGCTTTTCAGAACAGAACAAACAGTAAACTTTCCAGACCATCTTTTAATTCTGCATTGTTATGTTGAACCTAGCACAACAGATTCCTGATCTATGAACTATTTCAACCCAGTAAGTTTTTTGATAATACACATTTGTGCCATACACCTAGGAGCAAAATTTTTCCTGCTTGTACAGACATCCCAAATCTGCTCTGAGGCTGCCTTAGGTAGGAATGGGGTGGCAGTGGCACATGATTTTAGGATGACTGACATGCTGGAGGTGCCCAATCTGACATAATACACAAGCATCCCACCACACAGGTCACCTGGATTGCAAGGACCACTTCCCCAGATAAATATTCTCTGCCTGCTGTGTTGCATTAAAACCTTTCTCCTACTTCAGGATTAAATGCACAAGATGCAGCCAGTGGTAAGTCACTCAGTGCCTATCACTTAGATCCTGGCAAAAGAAAGAAGCAGCCAGTGCTGGAAGCAGGAAGCAAGGACCACATTAGCTTATTTTGGAAATAATGAGTAGTACTTATCAAATCAGTTGGTGTGGGGGTAACACCTAACGACCTTGATGTGATCAGAAATGACTCTGTTAGGCATTCAACAGAGATGGCTTTATGCAAGGAACATTACTGTAAAACAACACCTGTCTTTAATATGCTGTGCTCTTAGTTCAGGGCTCTGATACATCAGAAATTCTTTGCTAAGCATGGGCTGCCCTTGACTACTGAATCCAGAAACCTCAGGCTGCCTAATACCATGGCATGGGGAACAAAGAGTGAAAAAATGTTTTTATTCTGGATGTCTTCTAGGCTATACAGAAAGTGCATGTTTTCCTACTCTGGTGCTCAGAGCGATCAGCAAAACTTAATTGTTTGCTTAAGCAGCCTTTGGAGCAGTGAGAGCTAACAGAGCTATAAATTGGCAGGGCTGGCCAATGCAGTTGAACAGCAAAAAGACTTTCAAAGAGGCAGTTTTTGCTCCCAAGTGCTTATTGTCAGCTCTTTGAGTTAAACAGATTTTAACAACCCAAACAAAAACTCCACAGGGGAGCCTTTTACAAACAGAAAACAAAGGAGCCCTGCTCCAGCTACATCAAAGCTTCCTTTATAACCCCTGATGGCAGTTTGTTTCATCCAAGGCCTCTAACTCAATGCTAATGTCAGTTTTCTCACCTACCAATGAACCATTTTTCTGGATTTTCCCGATCTAGATTTTAGCTGACTTCGGAGAAGGAACAGGGTTGCTTTAGGCAAAGCTACAACCATCCCCATTTGTATATCATGGCTACCCTCATGAAGTGTCTGAGAACACTGTGCTGTCATCAAGCTTTAAAGCTTTACGTGCCTCTGGATTTGTTGAAGCCAACCTGTTCAGGAGATTTTCCTTACTGTACCAGCTGCCTTCTCTTGTGCAGGCTGGGAGAACTAAGAGATGGATTTGGGCTGATGAATCTGAAGATAAGATGATAACGTGTATTTCATTTTTTTTCAATACCATTTTTAACCCCAGACCAATGCAACTAAGGGATAATAATATGAGATTTGAGTTTATAAAACTTCATGGTAGCTAATTCCAGGCACATTCAAGAAAGAACAGCATTACTTTGCATTTAGTGTGGGGTTTTTAATGTGCTTTTGTTCAGAAAATGACAAAATTTAACACTGAGGTTCTAAAGGGGATGTTCTTGTAGCTCTGGATAATTCATGACAGAGAAGGACACAGCCTCATCTGAATAAAAGGCAGAACCATCTCATGGCTGCTACACTTTGGCATGACACAAAGTACATGCTGCACTGGTGAATCCATACCTAATGGGAGAAAAATGCACTGGTTGTTAAAAACCCAAGAAAGTAATTTTTAGTAGGGTTGTATGTGCAATGTGGGAGGTACAGCTGAGATTTCAGTTGCATGAAACTGACTAAAAGTTTTCAATCATCCAAGGCCCCAACATTACAGACCATCCAAAAGTTACAACTTCATTACAAAAATGTATGCTGGTAGCCAAAAGATATTAATGAAATCTCAATAATTAATTTCTCAAATCTTTGTTTTACTGCATAAACTTGAGGAGCACTGAAGAGGGGAAAATGGTAAGCCTCATCCCAATGCAATATGGCAATCTCAAATTCACTGAAGTCATCCTGATTCCTATATTATCATTTCAGTTTCCCTGCTCACTTTAATTACCCAAGTAGTCCCATCAGTATGACATCTACTTCCAAACACACAGTGTTGCCTCCTCCTACTCTGCAGATCCTCTCCTTGCTGCTAGAGTGCTGTGCTCAGCTCAGCATGGCAGAGCCTTACCGTGCTGGCTGGATCTAGCTTTGAGAACACAACAAACAGGAAGTGACAAAAAGCTGTAATGCAGAGTTCTGCATCTGTCCAGCACCACACTGTGATGCAAGTACGTAAGAATATGTTTGCAATATTTCATTGTTATTGATACAATCTGAATAGTTTCTAGTTATTTTGGATATGTCAGCTTTTGGGTTCCTAACTTGAAATCTTCCAAAGAGCCATGAATTTTAGAAATATATGGGGGGAAAACAAGGGTTTTCAAAGTGCTTCAGCTTCAGGACACCTATTTTTTTTAATTGCAAGCCAACACTATCTCTTCCCTGTACCATGCACATAAAAGCATCTAGTTATCCTGCAGCAGTCTATACTTCTGAACTCAAGAGAAGAGGGTGGCAGCTGGTTAAGAATATGTACTAGGACGAACTAGTGCCACACCACTGTTTTCAAGAGGAGCACTTCCATTTGCCTCTGCCTGATGGCCAGGCTCCTCTCTTTGCTGAAGTCTGTCCTCAGTCAACTACATTTCTTTCAGGCCAGCAACTGTTTGCAGATTTTAACAGGCTGATGGGAGGGAGGAGGTGAAGAGAAAGGAGAATTCATCCTGTAACATCCCTATTCCAGGGAAAAAGTGGCTCAGCTTAGCAGGGCGAAAGATAAGTAAGGAAGAAGCTTATAGGTGGGATCTGAAAATTAAGGAAACTGAAAAGGAGCCATCTGGATAGAATGAAGGATGGGAAAAAGAAATATGGACAATCTACTTTAGGGAATCAACAGTAGAGCAAATAACTAGGTCACAGATAGAGCCCTGGCCAGAAGTTAAGTAAGGGAACAGGATGTGGAAAGTTACTGGACATTACATGAGAAAGCACTGCACATGATTGATAAGAGTGTCAGAAGTGACTAAAGTTACAGCTAGCATCATGCAGGATGGCTGGGCTTCACAGGTGGCTAAGGGGGAGTTTTGTGAGAAATGGAACAGAAGGCCCAACTTCACAGATAACTGGGGAGGTGTTCTTGAGACCTTGGGGGAGTAACATCTTGCCAGGCAGACCACAAAAGGCCAAGATTACCTGGGTAATGGTATCAGAGTTGGCTAATTTGGGATGGATGTACTGAAACTGGGAACAACGGGAAAAACCTAACTAGGTGGATGTTGTGGAGGAGACCAAGGCAGAGGAAGTAGATGGTGAAAAGGTGGAAAATGAAAAAGGGATATTATGGTACACAAACCAAAGGACCAGTGCAGCCTCGAGTATCTGCTGGGCAGCCCTGCATTTAACTGCCACAGCTGGAGCAAGAAACTAAACTAAACCCACCCCTCTGACCTTACCACACGAGCAAAACCTGCTTCTGCACCAGCAGGAGTGAGGTAAGCAGCATGTTTTCCTGGGGTGCCCAGGACTACCCTCCCAGATCAAATGGCCATCCTGGTATCACCGTGTTAGTCCCTAGTTCAGGTCCACCAGCAATAGTTTGGTACCTTGAATAAACTGGGCAGCTATGAAGGCCACATCCCCGTTTTTGGTCTTCTCATCTCTGTACCTCTCAAGATTTTCTTAAGTCAGATGAATGATTGTGTAATCCTGCACAGCAGTACAGACTTAAAAATACCACCCAGGATCATCCTGCTTTTCATTGTGTCTGTGTAGGCTGAAGAATTCTGCCTTTGACATTGTATGTAAAAGATTTATTTCTGTCATCAACTAGAGCATACCATACATACAGATTCCTCTTGAAATCTCTATGGCTGCTTACATTTTTAACAGTATCTGAGACTGTGAAATACCTGACACATCAACCAGGTACTTACTGCCTTTAATGAAAAATTATTTTTTATACTGTCATGTTAAAAATTGAAGGTTCAGATTCCAGCTCCACCTGAGCACCACTTTTTCCCTCATGAAGAATCTGGTCAAAATTAAATACTTGTTTCTTGGGAGGGGGCAGTGGGGAGCAAGCACAAGTGCAAACAGATTCATTTTTTCTGCTACCTCAAGCCCTCTTTAACAATGTGAAAATTGACAGTTGTTGCAATTCAGAGTAATAGTTTTCAGTGTATAAATGACATAAAAGTGTAAACTTCCTGTGGTGGTGACTGCAAGGTCACACGGGAAGGATGCATTTAGTCATGCAGCCTCTTCCAGGCACAAGAAGTAATTCACAGAAGTTTCTATGCAGGGTTGCTGGCAGAGGGGCAGGTGGCAGTGTTCACGGGGGACTGACAGAGCAGGGAGCTGGAGTGTTGCCAGGCTGCCTGAAGAGCTGTGCTACGTGTGTTCATAATATTCCAAAACTAAATAGAAGCAGTGGAACTTGAATCCTACTCCCATCTCCACCATTCCCTACCCCTCCAATGCAGTCAGCAGAAATACAACTGGCATTCTGTGAGCTCCTTTCTAGAAGTTTGCTGGTAGCATTGCTATGCAGTAATTAGAATTTTTCAGAGGAATTTTAATCTTACAGAATATTCCTGTAGGTTATGTGTTTATGTGCTCTTCTCTGCTCTCTTTGGAATAAAGAATGAGTTGCTTTGGCCCTGGTGAGAAGAACTTAGGTCTGGTTCAGAGTTTCAGTATATATTGTTTGTGTTCCCAGCAGTTTTACTTCAGGGTACTGTCCCAGTCTTCTTTTCTGTGCTGGAATAGCAGATGAGGAAAAAGATGTGGGCATGTAAGATTTAGGATACCTGTAAACCTTCACATGCCACAGCTGTGACATCACACCTTTTGCTAAGTAGTACAGTGTTTCTAAGTACAGATGAAGCATTTTGCAGCTGAAAGAGGGAAACTACTGGTGCTGCTATGGAAAGTATTTGAAAGACTTTCTCTTAACTGTTGTTCTGGGCAGCTATATGGAAATGCTGAATTCAAAACACAGGAAATGCAGAAAGGACATTCACATCAGAACAGGAGCAAGAAGTCTCTTCTGGGAGAGGCAGTTTAACAGTTTAGCTGATTTAGCTCAACAAAAGAAGGCAGAAAGGAGATGATTCCTCCTGGAAAATGTTTCTGCCAAGTAAACACCACAGAGGAAGAAGGGGCAGCACAAACCCAGTTGTTTTTAAACTGACAACAGGTAAATTAGAGGCAAACTTCTAGCTGGCAGAGAAGGCAGGTTGTGGAACAAGCTTGCAGTAGTGTCAGAGAGACACATGTTTAGATGGGCTTAAGCAGGGAAGGTCCAGCAGCATGTGGGCACTGACTCATCCCGTTTGTTTCAGTACAGCTTGCTGGAAAGCCATGCTGACACCACTGTTTCCGACGGCTTTTAACCGCAGCAAATTTTTTATCAAATGGCTTCTATTTTCAGTTTGGAAGTTCATTAATTTTAAATCTCTTTGAAGTGAATAGGAGAAGAGTTTCTCATTTTGCTGCCTGGATGGCAAGTATTTTAAGTATTTTATCAGAAGTGCATGTCCCATTTTTTAGAAAGAAGAAAACTTTGTATAGTTAGAACTTAAAAATCTGGCACTAGAGAATCTGATTCTTTTGGAAGATGATGTGGGGGGATGTTCACATTTTAACTTTCTAGCTTAGGCTTACAGCCAAGCTTTAACCTGTGCAAATAAAGGACTGTAACAGACTATGTGACAAAGCTGCAGTGGTTACAGTACCACCATTCTACAGAAAATGTGTTGTAATATGTTCATGAAAATGAAATATGTGTTTTTCCTTGTAGTATAGATGATTTCTGTTGCATTACGGTTCAGTGTTGTGCCTAAGAAACAGGGCATGTCTAATGAGATTATTCCTTATGCTACCAGCAATACTCCTGTAGTTTCACCAATGAAAAAACTTCTGAGTGTTAATAATGAAAGTATCCTCAATGTGTCCTAAGCAGCCGATGTCCATTAGAGTACAAAACAGCAGATATACTAAATATCCATTGAAGCATCTGATAAAAAACTGGAATTTTTCCAGGGAATACATGGTAAAACTTAAATAGCATGTTAAGTATTCGAAGACTTAAACTATAATATGCATCATTAAGCTCCAGTAATTCTAATGATCAAGATACTGAAAAGCAAAATGTGCAAATATTACCCAAAAATTAATAACATAATGAGTGACATTTTGCCTGCAGAAAGACACAAATACCCCTGATGTCAGTCCATAGTACCTAGAAGCCATTATTTGGAGCTCATGTCTGCAACCATAAAGTTGCATTAACAGTCTATTTGTGTGATGAAAATGAGCAACCAACCTAAAGAATATAAATTACTCTATTAAAAAGTTTTAGAGAATGTTTGTGAAAGCAATAAATGAATTCAAGAAAAATCACAAAGGCACAATTCTTTTTAAAAAGAAGGCAGTAAATTTATAGTTGAAATTATTTCCATGGTACTGTTGACATGTATACACATATATCTCATAAACAATAAATGCTGTGTTAGTGGCAAAAGAAGATTTTTAGGATGTTGTTCAATGGTTGATAAGGATGAAGTCAACTGAAATGTATTTTTAACCAGAGGATAAATCTTGTTTGAAGGTTTTATAAAGGAACCTTATAAATTCAGATCAAAGGCATGGATATATTTGATGCACTCTAGACCTCACTTTGGCCTCTGATAACAAGAAAACTGGTGTAAATCTGGAATATGTCCTTTGAAACCAACTGATGCTTTCAGAATCCAAGAGAAGAATTTAACCCAAGGGCCCAATGCCAGCTTTATTGAGCAAGAGACATTTGGTCTTGCTGCAGGGGGCAGAGGCTGTGGCAGCTGGCCAGCTTTTCTCCCCAAGAAGTGGTGTCAGACTAAGCAGCAAATCCCTCTGGACACTAGACATCGTGGGAAATAGACAGACACTCCTTCTGAATGAGAACTGTTAGAGAGAGCCAACTGAAGGCTCAGGGGATATGGCCACCACCTAAAAGTACCTTACTAGGCTTTGGCCTCTTGTTTTAGGACTGCTGTGACTTGTTTTCAATCCTCTTTCTTTTTTGTAACAATGTAATTTAATTTATGACCATAAAAAGTGCAACAAGAAAGGGAAAAGATGAAAAATATTATGCTAAATACAACCATCCATATACTTGAAAATGTAAACATCAAACTATTCCCTAGATATGTAATTATAGGCAGCTTCAAAGAAGGAAAGGCACATTATTAGCAAATACATCGTATTTTGTATATGCTGCTTCTGCCTGAAAGACAGTCTGGTTTTCTACAGCAGCAGCACAGCAAAGTGCTTTTAAAGGGATCATCAACCAGAATTTGTGGCTAATCACCTGGAGCTCCCATGGGATATGCAGACACCTCACACGGAAGAGAAAATAAAAACATAAAAGGCAATTTTGCACATCTCCAGCATGCTTCTCTACCCCCCTCCAAGACCTTGAAGGGTGGCATACTAAGCCATACACCATGGTGATGGGTAATAGAAGCAGCCATCCCCTGTCACATTCCCCATTCCCAGCTCTATGAAATTAGTGCTGGAAAAAACATCTGGAGGAAATAATTCTGCTCCTACTCCATGGTGTCAGTGCCACACAGGGAGCTAGAAAGGCTGTGCTGGAAGGCTAATTTAATAGCACCAACTGTTAATAAATGATCTTAACAAGCTCCCATCCCACCCACTGCTGCAGTCCTCTCCTCTGGGAACTGCACTGGGCTGTTGTGAAAGTCTCCTCCTTCAGCCTCTGGTCTCAATTAGACTCCAAAGTCCTGTCTCTGGAGACAGACACACACGTAAGCCCTGGCCCCCATGAGCCCCCATGTCTCCCTCCACACATCTGGTCTACACTGCCAGAACCAGCTCATAGTCTTTCACGAGCACATTCCCCTTTGCAGAGTTAACTGAAGTGTCCACTGCTCCTCATGAGGCCAGTGAGTGCTGCGGTCACCTCTCTCCATTGAAGCTCCAGTATTTGCAGCATGAAATTTCCTTTCAAACTCTGACCCACTGCTCCCTTCTAATGGCCTTAATCCTCTCCCATTGGAAGGCAAAGAGATTCTGTAAGGTGGGCTCTTATGACCTCCTTCATCAGTTTCTAAAATCTTTAGCATATCACCAGTAGCAGACCTGGTCTGTTCTTCAGAGCTCTGACAGAGGAAAAGCAAATGGGAGTGTACTGGCTATTTCACTGCCCCAGTTTGCTGCCTTTGATGACTGCCTGCTTTGGCTGTTGATGTTGCTAGGGGCAAGCACTGGTGAAAAGTTTCCTGAATAAATAAGCAAGCAATTTTTTAATCATTGTTTTATTTTCTAAAGCATTTTTCACCTGAAATAAAAAAGTTCAAGACCAATGGAGACTAAGATCTGAAATTCTGAAACATCTGGCTGGTGTGCTCTTAAAGCTTTCAGTATCTGAAGCAAACTTCTTCCCAAACTTCTACACCGCAGTTAGTCTGCCTACTCCAGGGTAGTTTCCAAAGCTGTGTGCTGTAATATACATTCTTCAATTGTCAAGCTGCATAAATGGCTCTATTGGTAATATTTATTTTCATTTTCTTTCATTGTGAGCCTGATTGAAGAAAACCCACTTTCTTTAATTAATCAGCAGATGTCTCCATCTCATCTATTTTACTCCATCCCACTGAAGTTATAAATGAACTCCTTGGTGAAATTTAAAGAGGTGTAACAAAATTCATAAATGTTTTCGTTTTATTCTCAACAACAAAGTTAACTGAAGTCAAACAAAGGAATTCTTGACAAAAGATTCTTTGCATTTTTATTCAGGCAAATGCTGGTGATGCTGATGTTAGGAATTAAATCCTTAAGGATACTCTGCTGGATAAACATGCTTCTCCAAAAACGCAATGAGGCATCTTGTGTATATTACAGTCAGCTGTGGGCAGCGTTCCTTTCACTGGCTTTGATTAATATGCCATTGTATCCTGGTAAGATTAATGAACTGTGAAGGATATGTGGACACTGCCTCTTCATTCCAAAGAGTGTGAAGAATTTAAATAAATATAACATTTAGATAGTCTGTTTTGTCAGGATCTGATTGACTGCTTCTGCCTTTATAAAGCCTGTGGGTTTTTGTTTGTTTGCTTGTTTTATAGGTGCACTTAGAGTTTGCAAATTTTAGGCATTAGTTTTGTTGGCCAAGAGCAACTACGAGCCAGTATTTCAACAAGCAATGAAAACTTATTTCAGATGAGCTGATTAGATTTTTATCAGCTACCAGGTAATGGTATGAAGTTTTAGGGGTGCTTTCAAAAGACAAATATATTGTAATATGATTTCTCTGAAAGTTGCCATAAAACGTGAGTAAACCAGATGAGTAAAAGGGAAAAATAATCTAAAGTTGAAAAGAAATAAAGAAAACACATCTGGATGCAGCTGTAGCCTTTCTGTTACATGACAATCATAAAAAAATTCAAAATGGTCATCAGTGAATTGTACGTCTGATGCAATTTCTAAGTTGGTTTTCCATCTGTAAATTTTGGCTTAAGTATTTTTTTGCCCTTGAAATTGCCTACTATGCCATGTCCAGTAATTACAGTCAAAACTACCACTCTCAACCACAGACAACTGAAATCACTGAATGGCTAGGGAATGCTAGTAACAATTGTTTCTCCTACTTCTCAGGCTAGTGGAACCTCTGGGACAGTGTTTTGCTGTCATCTACAATGTATTTAGCAAAATAGCATGTGTGTCACTTAGTGTGCATGAGCAATAACTGATGGTTCAGAGGTAGATAGAACCAGGGGAATTATTGCACCCGATGCAAACCTGCCACACTCACGATTTCACTCAGTTTTTCTGTGCTAATATAGTATTGCCATATAAAGCTATATCAGTGAAAGTCTGGCTTTTAGAAAAACACGGCAAAATTCTTGCTACCTTCGGCAGAGCTGAGTTTTCAGGCAATGTGAGGAGAAGTCCAATCCAGTAGTGATGCTGATACCCTTGGGGACTGCTCAGGAACAGTGTGAAGAACTCCAAATGGCTCTGTCTAAAAAACTATGCTGCTTTCTGACATATGTCTGTCCCAAAGCATGTTCTTTGTTATCATCTGTGAATAACCAAACATCCTTTGGGATGTTTATATGGTATAGTTATAAATAACTCTAACACTTGCACGTTAAACAGAAGGTGATTTAGATAGTGCTGCTCAGTCTGACAGCTGTTACTGGAGCATAGCCAGAGTAGATTACTTACAAGTTTATTTTAATACTAGGTAGGCCTATGCTGAAATATTACAGTCACTTATTCTCTACCAGAACTGCCAAAGAGTGGTAAATAATAGCTTGAGCCAAGTTTGCCTTTGTAAAAGAGTACTGGTCTTCTTAGGTAACTTGCTTTCAAGCATCAAATTTTCACCTGGCTTTTTGTAACAGGTTTGTGATCAAATGAATCCACTTACAGAACTGGTTAGACTTCTATTCTATTCTATATCGACTTTTCAGAAAGACACGTTTAAAAGATGATAAACCAAAGTCCAACCTTCACAAAGAGAAATTCACCAGTCAGTCTAGAACTAGTGACTCTACTCAAGGTATTAATCCCAGCAAGTTTTAAGAAGTTTTTAAGGAAAAGCAGCTATCACTAATGAGAACAGTTTTGCATTTGTCCTTCAGATTCTTCCTTTGTGATACTATGAGTCACATCTATGGAAATAAACAATGAAATGCTTCAAAACTATTTAGAATAGTTTCAATACTGCAGGAATTGCCTTGCAGAAATAAGGAACAGTCTGCAGATCTTGTTTCATGGATTAAGCAGGTACATTGGAAGAAGGTGGCTCTCGGCTGGGCTTCTCAATGTCAGGAAGACAACTTCCAAAAATACTAATTCAGAGAACGCTTCTGCAAATCCAGTGAAGTTCCTTACGTTAGACAAATGATTCAGAATGTTACAAGCTATGGATCATAACCCTGAGCATGTATGGTGACAGATATGAGATTAAGTTTTGAAAAGTCTTTGAATTCTGATCTCTGGAAGATCCTTACTTACAGTAAATATAGGAATCTTTATAGCTGCCAAAAAAGTGATATTGTTCTTTTGTGAATATGTAATTGTAATAACCTATCAGAATAATAGGTACTCCAAAAATAGTAATGAAAGGCAATTTCAGCATATGCACTGTAATATCTTGCACTCTGCATTTCCTAAAATAGGTCACTGACATAGAATCTCTGGTTTCGTTTTTAAATGGTAGACGTTAACAGAAAGTGCTTCACTTCTCTGAGGTGATGTGACCTCCTAAGCAAAAATTACACCAGAGTAGTTTCAGATACTGGTTTCAGTGTCTCTGTGTTTGGACAAATTCTGCCATCAAGTAATTCTTAGAGATGAATACCATAGCATGTTTTATAATCAAACTTCAAGTTATAGAAAGTTTGTTGCAATATCTTAACTTGTATATTAATGTTCTTATGGAAAGCCTCCCCTGTCAGTTCCGTCAGTCTCTCAACACTACTATAGCCCATCAGAGCTGACTCATTAATTGTATGCCCTCTGCTGCTTTGTGGGAATGGTCATTATAAATCACTCACTGCCCAAATGTAGATGCAGATGGAATCAATTAATTACTGCTTGCCTGCTCCGAGAAGGATTATCAATGCAATGTAGCTAAGCAATACTAATCTCTAGTAACCATCTGGAACCATTAAGACAAACTTTATCTCCTTGGCCAGGGGAAGCAAGAGTTTTGGAAGCCCTTGAGGCACGTGGCCTCTCTCAGAGTTGCCTACAGTTACAACCAATTGACAAAAAAAGCCAAGAAAAAAGAAAACAGGTCTTCAGCAGAGCTTGTATTACTTACCCCTTTTATGAAGAGCTGAATGGGATTTTGTGGTACAATATAGCTGCCAATCTTAAGTTTTGGTGAAAACAAACAATGCTATTGAAGGTAATAGCAACACCAGGATCAGCAGAAAGTGATCACATATGATCCTGGAAGGACATAAGAGGATCAAAGAAATGTTGAAGACCACCAGATGGGTGCAAAAGCTGGGGGTTTTACTCCAGATTCGCTTATTAAAAGAAATAGTTTAGTATTACATACTGCATGTGTAAAACTAAAACCAATACCAAACCTCTGGGTTTCTCGGGATCCAGATTGGATTTTTGTATGGCAGGGATGGTAGCTATGTGCCCACTCAAATCCTGACAGCTCCAAGTCTCTCCAAAAGAGAGGAATGCATGCCAATGCAAATATGCTCAGAATCACAATTTTCCTGCGCTATTCTGTGGTGTCTTTGCTCATTGCAGAGAGTTATTCTTTCTTTTTAGAACTGCAACTGTTTGCAGTAAGGTAGCATTAGAGTGCTCTTTGCTATCAAACTGCCAATCAAGGCTGATCCAGAACCTGAAGAAAAGACACATCTCCATTGAGTTTGATGGTCTTGCTTTTGAATCCATACATAAAAGTATTCTTATGTCTTTAAGCTTTCTCCTTAAATAAAGCAAAATCCTTACTCTTTCTAATATTAAGCAAATTTAAAGCAATTACTTATTAAAAGTATGGGAATTTTTAAACCTTATTCATATCTTGCAAGTGCTCATGAAGTCTAGCACCTTTGTAGAATTGAATACTGAAATGTGAAAGCACCCTTATTTTCATATTTGTTTACAGGACCACTGTCTGAAGATTTCTTTCGGTACTAGAAGGTTTCCACCTGAAAAGCTTGACAAAGGAGACCTGGAAACTGTATTGCTCTCTTTACTATGAACCCCACCACACAAGGAATATGTTTTGTTACAGCTCGTCATTTTCCTGGAAACTTCTCTGACACCAGTCCCTTTTACAAGCAGAAACAGGGATTTTCTGTCTCTTAGAAGAGAAAGGGCTGCGGTAAGATCTGTTTCATTTTGTAAATGGAAGACTGGATGTGTCTTTACCAAAGAATTCTTGTTTAGATCTTCACTTAACAAACTACTTCAAGAGCACTGCTAACATGAAGTGTTTGAGTCGGGCTGTTGGAATCAAAGAAACTATGAAAACCTTAAAATGCTACAAATGTGTATGTGCCTCACAAAATCTGTATTTAAAGAGTAATTTTACTCTAATACTTCACTGGTTTTAGTAAAAGCATACAAATATATAATTCAAATAATCAGAAAGTTTCATATACATCTATTTCAGCACTTCAAATATGCAGCCCTAAAGAAAGCAGAAGGCCCCTCTGTGTGTCTTTAAGAATTATAAACTGAGCCATGTAGCAAAAGCATGTGCAACTTTATAAACCCATTTAGCTGATTTACCTCTCTTCCTGAAAGCAGATGTATCTAGCTTTATGAGGTACAATTCCAACCACTTGGTATGCAGGTTAAGTCTTTTGCTGAGCAGGGTTATTGTTGGTTTGCACTGTGTTCATAAACACATGAAAAAGACCAAGATTCATTCATAAAGAGAGTGGAAACTACAGGAATTCATAGGAAGTAGAATCTCCCACCTTATGCTTTAGTTTCATTTGTTTCATTTTAAAAGTACTGCATTTAAAAAAAAACAACCAACCAGCCAAAACCACCACCACCACCAACAATAACAACATATTGAAAAGGCTCAGTATTTTATTTTTTAAAGAGTAAAAAGGGAAGAAGCCTGTGTGTGCCTTTGGGGGAGCTTGCTAAAGTAGAAAATGGCTCATGGAGTACATGGCTTCCTAACAGGAGTTGATTCATGTCTGGCCAGTTCATGTTGCCAGGAGGAAGGGGTCCAGCTCCAACTAAACCTGCCTTTAGAATTTACTGATGCACAGATCTTATGCTGAGCATCAGCACCAGCCAGTGGTGAAAGCCATCTCAATGCCCACTTTTCTTTTTCACACAGAATTTGAGATTAATAGGAGTTCTGTCCAAGTGAGGTACAGTTACTCTAATAGATTAAGAGCAGGCCCTGACTTCCAGCTCTGTTTGTGCTGCTTTTAAATTGATCTCTTCTTTTTTGAAGTTTAAATAAATTTTGCACATATTAGCAGGTAGGAGAGAAAGTATTTATCTTTTGCACTCTGATTCTACAGGATGCAATTCTCCTCAGGCTTCCCTTCATGCAAAAGCATAACATCTATTAACTGGAGTGAAATAATGTGAGTGAGTAATCTGGTCCTGGTCAACCCCTGTGAAATGATGAAGCTGTAAGGCCAATGGGAAGGCCTTGTCTCTGTGTTTCTTCCTGAGCAATTCCTTCCGGCTTTACATGCTGACTCAGTGATGTATTTCACTCTTAACTAGGAGAAGTCTTTTACTATGCAGAAAAAAATATAAAATTTTATCTGTTGGTAGATAGGCAATGGCAACTATGTCTTGTCTTTTTTGGGCTTTTTTTTTAAGTGCTTTTTAAGTGCTATCACAAGACCAATTTGGCCCAAGTCTGGTAGACTGAAAATTTACTGGCATCTTTTCTTTCAGCAAATTGCACTCAGAATTTGGAACTAACCGTGGTATTAGGTGTTTCCAAGTAATTGATAAATAAGTATCAAAATCTCTTTTCTTGGCAATCAAGAACTGAAGAGGTAATTATTGTCTTTTTAAAGACATAACAATAATGGACTGTGCTTATAATTACAGTGTCAAGATTGCCAGAATCTGAAAGGAAATCATATACTGCCTCTGTTCTCCTGCCTCCACTGTTACAACCATTATTTCAAGTTTATAATGTTCTATATATTTCTTTGAGAAACCTCTACACCTCTTTGAGAAAAGATATTTAAGCCTGGTAAGACCTTGAATGGCTTGCAAATCTACTGCAGTATTGGGTTATCTCTTTTGTCTGCTTTTTGCTGATTGGAAAGAATTATTTGTCCCTGAATGCCAAGGACAGTTCTGCAAAATTGGCTGAACAAATGAACCAATAACCCCAACCTGTATGCTTATCCTCAGTGTAAGAAAAGAATACAGAGAAAAATAGCTTAGTGTGTGCGTATACAGAGACAGGGGGAACCTGTTCCTTTCTTTTTTGTTTGGTCTTATTTTTTTGGCTTGGAAATAGTCTTTGACATTTTTAATAACTAATACTGAAAGAGAAAAAGCAAAAATGTTGCCTTGAAAATAAAACAAAAGCAATTTAAATGCCAAATCCTAGTCATAAAACCTTAGTGCTCTGGAGGCTGCATGGATGACCTTCAGAGAAGCTATGATGCAGTGAATAGACGTGAGGAGAGAAGGGACTGGAGCAGGTTGGAGGAGGCATGCTCAAGACTGGGGTCATGTCTCCATGAATTGTCGTGACTGCCAACCCCAGAGGGCGGTGGAAGCCACACAATAATTTAGTGTTGGTAGAGTAATCTAGCAGTACCAGATGCTCCAAAATGGGAGATGTGCTGTCCCTGATTACTTTGGCCCAAGAAGCATGTCTGCCTTCAGACGTTGTGTACCAGGAAGCCACAAAACTTGCACACAAAATTCTTAAGAGATTAAAATTAAATTGGGATGATTTTAGTCTGTCGTCATTATACTTTTTGGTTGAAATCTACTTGGTCCTGCTTTAAGTATGAGTCTTTCAGGTAATCAAACTGTATCAGTGAATTTTACAAGGCCTCTCTATCAGCCATGGTATTAGCACAGTTGTTCATACTGCTCACTGGTTTGCACAGTCTCTGCAGATTTGGTGTTGGCCAGCACCAGTGACCTGTGTCTCTGGGCACAGCTTGGATTACAGCACAGGCCACAGACTGTTCCCAACAAGCAGCCTGGATGGTGCCACCCTGTCTCAGATGTAAGCAAAGTTAGCTGCTTGGACACATGCTCTGCTATACCATTTGACCTCAACCTAAAAAGTTATTCCTAGTTCATTCTGTTTGTTAGTAGAATTGTAGGCTTAAGGGTCTTGTCTGTGCTGAAAAATCTGACTTACTTATATGCCAGGTTGCCTGCATTCTCCTGCCTCAGTTTCTCTATCGCTTCAAAACACAGTGAAATCCTGTTTAGCACTTACTGGTTCATACAGTATCTTTTAAGAAACTGAAACCTGAACATTTTAGCCCTCTCTATGTGAAATTCTACTGCAGGTTGAGACCAATTATTCTGCTCTGCAGGTAGGGTGGTGCTCACTGTTCCACTGGTGTGCTAGGGAAGTAGAGCATGAGGAGTGCCACAACATATTTGGGGCATAAGTCTTAAAATTCTAGAGACCAAGGACCGAAACTTGTGTTCAGTGCACAAGAACGACACAAGTGAGAAGAGTTTCGGTCCTGAACTTGGATTAAAAATAGGCTGCAAGTGTAAGGGCTAAAGCATGGAGAATATCTACCCTGTGCATCTAGTTCCATGTTTGAGTCAGAATCTTCTGCAGGGTAGAACACAGGGCTGAGCTTTAGAGATATGGAATCCCAGAACCAGAGAAGTAAAACAAAATAAGTAACATTTATGGAATCATTCATTACGACCATGTAGGAAATCTGGGTTTTAAATAAGAACTATAGCTGCTCAGTATTGTGTAAGAACCATTATATGCTTTCATAAATCTGTCATAAGTTGATTCTCTTTAACTTAAGTTTTCAATTAAATTATTTATGCTTTTATTTAGCATTGCTAGAAGCAAATGAAAAATAGATTACATTTAAAAATTCAATTTATAAAAGTGGTCAAGTGCTTAGTTCTGAAGATTCATGCTTTTACTTTGGAGGAATGGGATTTTGGATGTTTTAATTTCATTGTCAAATTCCAGAAGTATTCTAAAACTACATAAAGCTGTCTTCATTTCTTGACTTAAGTGCATAGAAAAAATTAATTTCCATTCCATGTATTGATTTTTTTGGTCTAAAAGCAGCAGACTAATATTTCATATAATTTAGTTTATACATACTGTAATTAAGACTGATACACTGTAAGCAGTCTGCTTCAAATTATCTTCTAAAGTCTCATAAACCAGGTTGGATCTTGTTTACTTTTCTTTCTTAATACTGAAAAAATAATTACATTTACAAAACAATATATCTGAATCCACCAGACACGACATATTCAATAAAACAGAGAAAATCTATGAGCAGGAACATTCTTTTCTTTGTAACCAATTATGTTCCTGTTTCCTCCCAAAGATATGCACAAAGTAAGGACAGAGCCCAAAGGTTAGACAAAGTTCAGCTTCTACCAGTAGATCTAGCTTGTGATGCAAACTAAATTATCCTCAACTTAGCTTTGTTTGAAAACCTATGGTTTTCCCTCTCTATCACTGCATGCTGTTGGGTGATAACATAATGCAGTACCTATCAGACTGAGGATGAGATTCTAACAGATATTTTAATGCTGTGTAGAGCACATACATGAAAGTCGTTAAGAGTTCCCAAACACAGATGATATCAGGGTATTGCAAACACTAGAGTGGAAAAGGACAAACCCTGTTCTGATGATGCTAATCAGTGTCAAATTTCAACTGCTAGGCAAAAGCTGAGGCTCCCACAAGTTGTGCAGTCATCTGTCTTTGCAAACAAGCAAGAAGTCATTCAGGAGTAACTACAGCACGAGCAAAACTCTAAGGGGTAATTATGCCAAAGACATATAGTGCTTCAGCCAGTGAAGTCCTGCAAGCACCAAGTTCCAGAGAAGTTTACATTCTGCATTCACCTAAATCCTGGAGATAAAGCTCACAGCCACAGAGAATTGTTTTTGGTCTGGCTTTATAAAGCAACTACTCACATTGTGTAAAATATTTGCAGTACATGCCTAGGCAAAAAGACAACAGACTCCAATTTCTGGAAGTCCAAATATCAATTCTAATGTGGTATTTGTTAAGCTAGGATTATCTTGAAAGGCTTAACAAAAAAATACTGAATACCAGCAAATGTTCAGGTCAGAAACAGCAAGGTCTGTCCTGTGGTGTGTCAGGTATTTTAAGCTCTTGGAAATGTGCTACAGTGTCCAACAAATAGAGTTTCAGATTTCCAGCTGTTTAGAATTATTTAGACAAAAAATGATCTTCATATCCTTGCCTTCTGCACCAGAATTAGGGATGCCACTGAATATTCAACATATTTGAATCAGAAAATTGGATGATTTGGTTTATGAAAGAAAATTAATGGTCAGCTGGCATATAATTAATCAATTATTTCATTTTAGTCTGCTTGAATTTGGAAATGCAAACTCCTACAAATAGGCTTTAGGAAATAATTTTTAATAGAACAGCAGCAGATTTTAAACTCAGAATTATTCCTCAATATTTTATCACTGTGTGCTTTGTGAACTTTGTCTGTTCTTCATAATTCGCACCATTGTCCTCACGGAAGCAATAACTAGAAAAGAGTGCACACCTGTTCATATGAATATTCATGAGAATATTTAAACATTTGTGTCCATGTTCTTCTCTCTCAGTTTTTGCCTTCTGCAAATATGCCAGTGATTAAGGTCAACATTAGGAATGTTGATGAAAAGAATTGTTTTTAAGAGGATTAGTACTTTATTTTTTGCATTTTGTATTACACTGTAAATTTAGAGTAGACATTATAATAATTTGGTCAAAAAGCGGTGGCAAGTTACCTAGCACAGGTACAAGAAGAGCCATGCAGGCTTCATGTTTCTGAGTTCTACCAGGCAAATAATTCTTATGACTATTTGTTGACAAATGTCTGTCGAAAGCAACTGAAATGAAATCAGGCAAAACCAACTAAACAGAAGAAGGCTTTATGTGTAAAGTCGAATTCCCACAGCAAATGCTTGGTTATTGGTAGTCCTTCTGAACACACCACTGTGCATGACCTCAGGTTGCCCTTCAGGTTAAAACTGCATGAAGCTGATTTCGGGGTTTGGTGTGTGGTTTTGGGGCAATGAGGGTTTTCTTTCTAGACAAGACCAGTAAAGCTTGCAAGTGTGACCTGGCATCACTAAGGAATAGAGTTTTCCTGACTTGCCCAAAAGGAGAGTTCTGTGTTAGCACTGACCTCATGTTATTCATTCTCAGTGCCACAAAAAGAACTCTGTATGTAGCTCAGTTATGATCTATTCAGTACCACTTTCCATCTCTTACCTCCTTATATGGATTATTTTTGGTTGGTGGGCAGTTCTGTTTAAGTGGAAAATGGCTGTATCATTTTTCTACCTTTCACCATTATCTAAAACTATTTGGTCCCACTGTACACTTTACTGTTGGAACAAGAAGTGCAGTTAGAGCAAGCAGTTTAGTGAGGCTGCACCATAGGCTCTGCAGGATTGGTGGCAGCTGGCCCAAGCTAGAGAAACCCCACACTTACTTGAAGCAACCCTGACTTACGCCGCAGAGACCAACACACAGCTCACCTTGTCTAGAATGGAAGAAGTCCAAAAAGCCAACAGTCACCTTTCCCCTGCTGCTCTTAATCATAAACAGAAAAGATCTGCACCATATTTCTTTACAGAACCTTTCGCAGTAGTGCTGTGCCAGTTTTGTATTCAAAGGGCATTTCCCTTCAGATTAAGTGGTATAGACTTTAATAATCTACTTCAAAAGAGTTTGCGAAGTATAAACATTAACGTATGCATTAATAGAAATCATAATACAATGCAAATACAATTAGTTTAAAGCCAATTTATGTTTAATGACATAGCAGTTATCAAAGCTCAATTACTTTAATTAGAATTTTATTCAGTAAGGCACATTTTTATTCTGTAAGTGTTTGCTCAGCACTTTGCAGGATGAGTCCCAAAGACTAACAGTGATTTAAGTTGGTTTTTTGAGTTCCTTTTTCAGACATCCTCAGAAAAGAAATGAGATGTTATTTATCTGCCTTTTAATAAAGTGCTTCAATCATTTTTGCACAATACTAGCAAAATACCTCCCTTATAGCAGGCCGTGAAATAAACTGACTCATGCTTATCTCGTGTAGTTGGTAATACACTGCTTCCACGTCTCTTCAGTCAGTGAGATGTTTCTTGCTACAAACAGGTTTGTAGCTTTTTCCCCTATATGAAGCCACTTACTTCTAGTACTGAAGTATATAAACTTCCTAAGTACTTTTTAAAATTTTTTACTGAATGCAAGTGAAACAGTAACAACTCAATTTATTGTAATAAAATCCATGATCAGCCTCTCCTTGGTCTTTGGTAAAGTTATGGCTTTTAAGGGGCTTATCTCCATTTCTAAACACATGAAAGGCAAGAAGGTGGTTGAGAGCAGCCAGTGGAGATTTAGACAGGGCAAATCACATCTGATAACCTCATTCCTTTCTCTCAGATGAGGTTACCAGCCCTGTAGAGAAGGGGAGGACAGTGGATGTCGTAGACCTTGATTTTTAGCAAGACCTTTGTCTCTGTCTGTCATAGTCTCCTTATCACTAAATTCATGGGATACAGATGGTATAGTCAGGGTGGGTGAAAAATTGGCTGGAGTAACAGGATCAATGTATTGTGACCAGTCATGCTAAGTCCAGCAGGCAGCAAATACCTGTTTTGGGCATGTGGTTGAACCAGATACCCTCTGAAGATCCCTTCCACCCTAAATTTTTAATCTATGACTATAAATTGCTTATTGGATACTGCACTTTGCATGCATGAAGAATTTGAAGAATGCAGCATTTTTAAAATGTATATCAATGTTGGTAGTTGTTATGCACAGACCAGTAGGATGGCTCATGCATTCTTCTGGGGGGCTTTTTTTTTTTTTTTTTTGGTTGGTTTTGGTTTTGGTTCTGCTTCTGGTTTTGGTTTTGGGGTTTTTTTCCCTTTTAAGTTAGAAAACCCTTCCCACTCTGAAAAAGGACTGTTTTATTGACTTCAGCCCCAGGGCAGTGACACAAACATATTTTGTAAGTTCTCTAATTTCTCCCTAAACCACTCTGGTCATTGTGTTTGTGCAACTTCTAGGAGATAAAAAGACAGAATAACCTTAACTGTATGAGAAGTATGTGAAAGAGGTAAGAAAAGGCTCTAAAAGCCACTGTCTGTAAAAATGGGCTCATCATTTTAAAGAATATGAGCTAAAACAATGAATAATAAGTAATGAAATCCTGAAATAACTGACTTCATGGCCAGGGTTAGTAGTATGACCCCCCCCCTGTGTTGTTATGCACCAAAAAACAGAAATACAGGTCTTACTGAAACAAGTGCCCCATAGCAAATAGTTGGCTACTTTTCTTTCCTCTCTGGTAACATTGGACCCCATTTCCAGTGGTCTCTAAAACTCACTTCTGAATATTATAAATGGGCACTGAGAAACCCTTCTAATACAACCAACATGTAGCTCCCTTCCACGTGACATATAAACATGATCTGTTTACATAGGTGTATCCCAGTCCAGCCTGGGAAGGTTGGAGGGATTTTTTCCTAGCAGCCAGGGATTACTGAGTCGTGGGGATGTTCTGGCCACACACCTGCTTTCTCAGAAACACTATCTCCAGCTACAGGAGCACAGCAACACAAAACAATGTGAGAGGACCTGAATCTGCCCACAGAATACACATACTCCAGGAAAAATAATAAAAGCATTCAAATTAGTGTTCCATGAGAAAGCGAGCTGACTAATAGGATTACAAGCTCAGCATTACTAGAAAGCACAAAGTCAGTTGTCAGTCATAAAAAATGTAGGAATTGAAGTCAGGTTTTCAAACATTTTCTTACAAGCTATTAAGCCATTTATTTTATGTAGCACCAGTACAAAGTTTTTATGTAAGTGGTCTCAGTATGCTCAGCTAGCTAATGGGCCTGGATTGCATATTTTACTGGTATCTTCTGTAACAAGGAGAGTCTGTGGGAAAGGGAGAATTGGAAGACTGTTAAAATGGACTGGTTTTAGCGACAAGAACCTTATGAACATTCCAAAAGATGGAGTGTTGTATTCACAGGACAAGCAGATGGTGTTACAAAGACTTCTAGCTTGTCAGAAAGTGAAGGCAGAAGTGTAGTGGCAGTGCCTAGCTGGCTCTAATGACCATTTTGATCCTACAGAGTCTGTAGTATTAACATGGTAAGACTGTCTCAGCGTGCCCTGGAAAGTGTGCTTTCTGCAGGCCTACACTGGGACAACGTTCTCATGGATAAAGCTGAGTCTTTAAGAGCTCTCCTATGTCATCCTGGCTCCTTTTGTTTTATCTGTAGCAGCTGGAGATAAAAGGAAGCAAGGCAAACAGTTCTTTTTTATCTATGGGCTCCACAGCAAGGGGAACATTTACTTATTTTCAGTGTGTTCTGTGAAAGCTTCTGACGGGCAAAGCATTGCCACACCAGAGCCTATAGACCTCATAGTCCTTTCTCAAGCTCCCATTACTGTTACTGGTACTCTGTCAGCCATAATAAAAGGTCAACGGCCATGAAAGAAAAATCACTTTGTTTCCCATTCATTCTTTTATGCCTTTCAGATTGAAACCTCATTTCTATTGACCACTATTTTGATGATTGTTAATGGTTTTCAGTTGGAAAAACAAGGTTATTTGGGGGTTTTATAGCACTACCTTTCCCATAGCTGCCTCACAGAGCTTCTAGGAGACTCAAGAAAACCACGGCATAATAGACAATTTATGCATATACTGGGAATCATTTATATTGAAAGATTTCAAAGCCAGTATCAGAAAATCGAGATGAAAAAACATCAACATAATCCTCATTTCTCATGTTTGTTCCTCATATTGTTGAGGAAATAAACTATTTTATTAAAGGCAAAGGCTAAAAAGAAGTTATTTAAAATCCCTGTAAGGGCAAGCAAACTTATTGTGAGCTATGATCGTCAGTCAAGTACTCCTTGCAAAATAGTGGTTCACATTACTAAAATAATGAAGACATTAAATTTTTATTACATGTATTAGGCTGACAAAACAGAAAAGATGAATTTAAAATGAACTGATTAAATTAAAACCTTTGATAAGCTCTTATAGGAAGAATTACTTGCCCAGTCTCTTATGTCTGTATATATATATGTGGAGAACACAGGATTAATGTACAATTATTTTATCACTATGCAGCTTCTTCTGGTATATTGAAATATGTGAATGGATTTGCTTTGTTTAATTCTGAGCTATTCAGAAATCAGCATGAAAGGAAATCAGAGGTCCTTAAAGGAATTAGAAGTCCTCAAGAAAACAGCCATTAATTTATGAGTGCCCACTTCCTGGCTCAAATCTGATTAGCAGGCTTATTTCTTGCTATTTCAAACTCAGAAGGACACTAAATTGTTGAAAACAAACCTTGTGTCTACAGAAATATGAGCTGCCCACAACTAAAAGTGGAAGGATGCCAAAAAAAAAGAGCTTGTTCACACCCCAAGGCTGTAGCCTGCTGCCCCATTTTGTGAAACCGCACTGAGGACTATGTGATGGGAACTGATTTAGCTTTAACTACATATACAGAGGTTTTCTCCTAAGTTATTTTAAAGTCATAAGAGCCCTTCAGCCTGACTCAAAAGACAGCTGTGAAGTAGTGATGCTATGGTAATTGGTGGGAAGGAGGAGGGTGATGCTCTTTGATAAAGAGGCAGGAAAAGGAAAATGGCTAGGTGTTGAAATGAGCACATTCTGAGCAGTGTTATTGCTGAAAAGGTTGTCTAGGGACATCACAGCCACAAAGAACAGAAGGATACAACTTGTCTGAGCCACAGGCTATCCAGGATATACCTGAGGCATGGGGGTTACTGAGGTCTTAAAAGAAAAAGAGCCAGGCATACAAACCATGCATGATTTTAATATTTTTGCCAGGCCTCTCTTTCTTTTATGTTAAGGGATGGTGCATTGTTTCAAAGGAGCTACTGTGGATTATTGTAATCACAGGATTGCAGAGGAGAGCATAGTGTATGGCAAATATGGCAGCCATGAGATAGCTGGAGCTGGGTGGGAAAGCCTTGATCTTTGCCTGTCCAAAAGGCAATAGGACTGCATGATGCACAAGTGGACAGTTTTGAGGGACTTGCCAGAGATTCATGACACCACTCACTGCATTCTTATGGCAGGATGACGGGAACAAGCTGATTGCAAAGCCTCATGATTCAGAGTAAAGATGAATGACCCAGCAGCAGCAGGGCCTGCAGAGGGAGGGAGTACCCACACAGAAGCAGAGTGGTACCAGGGCTCTCTTCTTATGTAAGAAAATAATTTGTACAGCTAATGCTTCTGTCTATCATGCCTTTAATAAAAGAGCAATAACAAAACCTGTGGGTGTACTATTAATGGAAGGCATACTACCCCCTCATAGTCCTCAACAAAATCCACACAAAAAGCAAAGTTGTGCTTAGCTTTGCAGGAGGAGCTGGAGGAGAAGCACTAGTGTTTCACAATGTGACAGGATGGTGTTCTTAGACTCAACTTAAACATATTCTTTTTACACCAGAATGCTTGTTTTCTACTTTCAGCTCAGCTTTTAGCCTTATCTGACCTACTTCATATTGAATAGCTTTTTGGTATGGGCATCACTGACACTTACTGAGCAGGGTACCTGCATACATACGAACCAGCAGCAGTTCCCCTATAGAACTGCCAGCCAAACTAGGTGTTTATTTATTGAAAAGCACAGGACAGAAATGTAAAGAGCTTTGGGAAGAGAAATTCAGCTTGTGGATTATGTTCACCATTGCCATATAATATGGAAATAAATATACTGAAATATTTTCAGTTACATTGCCTCATAAAGGTAACTCACAACAATGTTCTGATGAAATGTTAATAATCCATGAAGCTTTCAGGTTTTTTTAAGCTGTGAACTATCAGTTACTGTGAAGTAGAGGATCTGAACATCTGAGTATGAGGTTCATTTAACTAATGATTTTTTGGATACAGACTCGTTATGGACTTTATGAAAAGCCTCTTAATCACTTGAGAAATAATTGTGCCTCTTCACTTTTATAACTCTTCTGATATTGTATATTGAAAATACTGTCATGACCTCTGTAGATAAAAACAATTAATTGCTAGCAATGTCACTGATGTAGTAAACTATAGCCATAAATTTGTTTAGGGTACATGGTGTATGACCTTACACTGTTTATTTGTTGTTCCTATTTATGTAATTATCTTGCTATATAAAGTAGGTATTCAAAATTATTGTTTTGTATATACTTTTAAATGTACTGATCATACGTGAAATGCAATTCACTTATTTTAACTCAAACAATTCATTATACAATATATTTTAAGTATATGCTGGAATAATAGGCTGTTGCATTTATCTATGTTTACAAAATCAGGATTGGTATAGTGAAAATGACAGAATGTTGAGATTCAAGACACGCACTTTCTAATTGTGTCTGAAACAGCCAGTATAGCTGGTGCTGTGGGTGTTGCTGACATGCTTAGTTGTCCGGTGAAGTTGTGTTTAAAGATATCAGAATTGTGGCCAGGAGGCTCTAGTGTCTCTCAAAACTAGGACATAAATTTCTAATACACTAATAAATAGAAAACAATTAATACCATTTTCCTAAAGTTCACCTTCAAAACAGAGAGCTAAAAGGATTGTGCACCATGCACTACCTCGATCAGTGCTTATGCTTTAAATTTCCAGACAGAACATGATGTACGGTGAAACCACTGTTCAGGCACTTAACAGGCATAGGATTAAACACAATTCATGTTAAGAAGCAAAATAATAACAGTTAGCGTTTTTCCTAGATGGGAGCAACACTGACAAGGAGGTAATTCCTAAAGGGAATGGGAGAAGAAAAGTAAAATTGTGGCTACCTGATACAAAGGTCACAAAAGTTAACTTTGCACTGTGCAGCTCCTGCGTAATTTTGGATAGCTGCCCAAAAGTGGCATTGGCTGTAGTCCATTTCTTTAAAGCTTGAAGCAGCATTGTGAGATTGCAGTTATTTGATATGGAATTCAGACAACATGACAGAAAAGAAAACTAAGGGCCAGAGAAATTGTACATAAAAAATAAATTACACATATCAACATAATCTCAGAAATTCCACATAGAGCTTTTTCTTTGAATTGACTGCACATTCATCCTGTGCCCTGAAAAAGTCAAAAAGCCATTTCACTAGATATTTAGAAAATACGTGGAGTGTACACAGTAGTTTTACATGATATATTACACTGGCTAGAGCATATGCTTTGGAGGAAAGGAAAATGCAAGAGTCTGAGATTAGAAAATGTATTTTTAGTTTTGTCTACTATTGAGGACTTGGATAATTTTGTATTTTTTCATTGTAGCTGTGGGGAATGGAAGAGAGAAAGATTAAGATTGTCCTTTGAGGGGGATCTTTGATTATTTTTGCACAGAAAGGACTACTGTACTACCTGCTGTTTCCCAGAACACTAGCAAAAAAATGGAAAACAGAAAATGGAAGCAGTCATCTTCGATGTCTTTTTCTTACTATGAGAGCAGGCTCTTAGGAACGGTAAAATAGTGACATAGCTGAATTTCAGAAACAAAATAAAATCTATAAATGTTCAATGGATTCCCGAAGCGGTCCACCAAGGGTCTAAACTAAACAAAATTCTTGTTCATTGGTAACGAGAAGTTTCTGATACTTGCATAAGACTTGGTATATGCGGTAACATTTCAGCATGTTAGATAAAGCCCTTTTCCTCAAGTGACATGCAGCAGTATGATACCAAAACCCTTACAAAATTTCATTTCATTAACAGAGAACAGTTTATCTGCTAGAGGTGACAGGTGCTTATAGTAAGTAACTTGTATCTTGTTAATAGTTTCTAAGCTGTGTAAAACTAAACTTAATGACTTGCCAAAAAACAAAAGAAAATAAGTCACAAGCAGTTCTATTTATTCACTCCTTTCTAACAATTTAATTTGTTTCTGTAAGAGTCTGCATACTTTGTTCATCTTCCATTAATATCTATTTATCTTGGTGAATACATGAATGCTATAGTCTCCCATTTAAATGTCAGAGGCAAGGCAGATTTTAAATCATTTCCTACACCAAAAAAGGTCACATGAATTTAAAAGTTTGACATAATTGAGAGTATCTGACTAAACTATTGAATAAAACTTGTTTTTCACACATGTATACTAATAGCTTCAAGCAGCAGTTAACAATTGTCTTTATGGGTGTAGTGATTTTGTGATTGCCCTTCTGATAAAAGGCTAACTTAAAGGCCTTGGGGGTTTAAGATACATTTCTCAGTGACAAGGACAGCTGATATGTTACCAAGAGGTATTTTCAGTATTCGGCCTATATTTCATGGAGATACTCATCTGAAAAATGTTAGCTTTGTCATTTGAATTTTTAATTTAACCTGTTTTAGAAGATTGCTCTACAAAGCAGGTGTATATGGTTTTGTTTCTTTCTGAAAGTAACGCTAGATCTGGTTACTAGGACTTCAAATGCTATATATTAATGCCTTCATTTACCTACACAAAAAAACCCCTGTACCCTCCTGAAATAAAAAGACTTTCTAAACAAAGGTCATATTTCTGTCTGTAAATACATTAAAATGCCCAAGAAAGATGTCAGACTATAGCTGTCTGTTCTTATTGGTATCAAAAGAGACACTAAACAGCCATGCAACCTTCTCTCCTGTTCCCAGCCTGTACTATACTCCTGCAGGTATGAGAGGACACACTTAAGGACTATAGCAATTACTTTGTAAAATGAACTGTGCCCAAGGAGGTTGGTGAAAATACATGTAAAAGCAGGAGAGAGAGCCTACTACAGAAGCAGAGGACTCACCAGGGAGAGGCCTTTAGAAATCACTGATGCTTGCATTCTGCCCTCTTCCTCTCTGAAAACATTCCACAATACAATGTGAGCTATAACAGTGATGCAGGCATAAAGCAGGTATTATATTAGTTTCCTTTGTTTAGGAAGCTGGAAATTATCTGACACAAGACAGCTGCCTTGACTACTCAGACTGTCATAGATTCCCTGATCAGGTGGCAAGCTGCAAAGAAAATGAGATTCAGTAACTTGCAATGGTGCAAAGAGATGTCAGTTACATGTAAGAGATGAGCACAGATAATGTTTCTACAGCACTGACTCTCTGAGGCTTGATCAAACAGTGCCAGTCTTAATAAACCTCTTTTCCTTGACTTCAGTGGGCTTTGGATTGGGCCCTTTGAGAGCCAATATAAGCTAAAAATATTGCGGTGCCAGGACTGTGGAAAGTCAGTAGAGAAATATGATCAAATTTATCATTACAATACTCAGCAGTTTGTAAACTCATTAACTTTTGCAGAGAACATGTTGTTTTACCTGTGACCTATAAATTCTGGAAAGCTCAGGAGAATTGCCACTCAGAAATGTTGATGGCAAAGGCATTTTGGGGGAAGTATGATGAAGCCAAGTGCCATAGTTTAACTGAAGTTGCTATTGTTAGAAAAGCTTCATGGGATGCAGATGACAAGCCACTATGCATCTATAAACAATTACAGAGATTGCACAGAGTGGGGTTAAGGTCTATGAAATTATACAGAAAACTGGGAGTCAGGTTTGCAAGATGCTGCCCACAAATGAAAACATATTTGATACAGCAAGGATCATTTATAGCAATATGAGGATGGATGATACTAATGTCCCCCATTCCAACTATGCTAAATGTTTTTACAAACTTGCAGGTATTGAGGGCAAACAGTATACTTTCTGGGTTAGATCAGTAATATTAGCTGCACACAGAGATCATGTGTAGGCACGAGAAGTAATATCGGAGGACAAAAAGAGAATATAACAGGCATGAAAAGATTTACAGACTGAACAGAAAACTGTGAATCTTTAGCTGTGGTAGAATGCATTGTAGAGTCAGCAGCCATTGTCTCATGAGAAAGAAGAATATATATAGTGCTTGAAATCTTTTCATATGAAAAAAGCCTTTCCATTAAGAATTGTTTTTAAAATGGTATGGCTTTGCCAATATGTTAAGATTTTTTAAATAAAATAAGATTTAAAATTGCTCCTTGCTTTTGCAGTCATAAAAGCATAGCACTGTATAAGTATTTAGAGCTCATTAAGGATTGTCCATAACTAAAGGAAAATATGAAAAGAGTCTTTTGGATTTCCACAATTTCCATCCTAATTCTGTATTTTCTTCAGTTACAATGTGTTTTGCACTAGCCTCGAAGCTATGGTAGCCATCCTGACCCCCAGCAAGCTAGAGTTGCTGTTCCAAGGACAACTTCAGTGATGCCCTGTTCTTCTTTGTAAAGGGGCTGCAGTCCCTGGTGTTCATTGTGTTCCTAAAAAGGATAGTACAGCTCTAGCTATTTAAGGGAACTTTTGCCCAATGGCACCAAGTTCCAGGCCCTTCTCATCACAAGCCATGCAGCTGGGCAGGAACGGGCCTGATAATCTCTTCCGTAGTTTGTATATGGTACATTGAAAAAAAAAAAAAAAAGTAGTTCCTGTCCTGGACAAGACCAAACTAAAACATCATTCTGGATCAGAGTAAGACTGACAGGTTCCTGCTGGTTGTTTATAGAGCTGTGGGAACTCTACGTAACTTGGTTTGATGCAGAGGTTACTCAACATGGTTTTTGAAGAGCATTATTTGCGCAGGCAAAATCTAAAAGTAAGACATCCCAAATTAACACTAACAATAATTGTGCCATACCAAGCTACCATGTATTCACTGCTTGTTTCTGTTATGCATATGCTACATTTTCTATAGAACTACTAGGATTAAGGAATCATTGCAACGTCTCTCAGAAAACGAGTAAGAGCTGTGAACCATCCTGTACCCCACTTATTACAAGACTATCATCCAGGAATCAGAGTAATTACTGAAAACACTACAGCATTATTTTCCTCTCAAGAGACAAGAATATTAAGCTGTTTATATCAGGTTAGCAAATGCTTCTAGAAGATCAAAGTTTAGGATATCAGAACAGATCTCATAGAATAACTTGGCAAAATGCATGTCAGTTGCACAGATATTCAGGAAATTAAATGATGTCCTGAATCACATTGCCATATGTGCAATAGGCATTTATTTGTGTGTATATCTTTTTCATAGAATAAAAAATAAAATAGACTTGAAAATGTAGCCCTGTCTTTCTTAATTCATCCTTTTGCTTTGCTGCTGAAACTTCCAAATGTGCATCTGATGCAGACATTTGTCCACTAGGAACTACATGGAACGGCCAGCTTATTACACATGGACCATTGAACACCAAGCAAACACTACTCTCCCTTCTGCACATTTGTGGTGTCTGTGGATTTCCTCATATAGTTACTTATCCTATTAGCTTAAGGGAAAAGCTCTAATTGCATTCACATGAATGCAAAAGCTTCAGTATATGCTGTTTCCATTAGCATCCTTTTTGCTACTATAAGCATGTTTTACACTTTTGGTTTATATTAATGCATGATACCAAAGCAAGTAAAGCAAAAATTAAACAACCATTAATCATTTTTTTAAAATTTCACTAGAATATGACCCTCAGTACAGAAGGATAGCAGCAGTTTGGCTTCATTGCCCACATGCTGGTTATAGAAGCTGCTGGGTAAAATTACAGGACTTGTATTATACAGGGGGTGTCTGCATATATCATAGATCTATTAGAAGTTAATTCTTCTTTAAAAGCTATGAATCTACACCATCCATGCAGCTAAGAGGTGGTCAGGGATAGAGGCTGGCTGATGTGACCATACTGCTGTGGATCACAGTTTTGCCCATTTGCTTTTCCCATTTTTCCTCCCACAGTGAGAGAACTTAGATACCACTGAGATTGTTTTAGCCCAAAGCATGTTGTAACAAGAGAGAGAGAAGAGAAAGCAGAGGTATGCCACCTTACTGCACAGCCCAGTTACTCTGTCAGTCTGTTACTTAGTTCTGAGTTCCCCCAACCAACGATCCCACCCCAAACGCCGTCAATCAATAGAGCTAGCATGCTTCTTCGAAAGACGTTTATTTTTCTTCCATAAGACCAAATGTGTTCATAAATTAAACATTTGCTAATAAACACTCTCACCTCTGCTTTTAGCTTAAGAGAACAGGTTATTCTCACTGTTAAGAAACTGGCCAACTCACTTCTACCAGACTATTTAATGCTCAAAGGATTACAAATCTAGTGACAAAGAGTTTAGTCTGCAAGCTTACAAACTAGCCACTATTCTACATGATACGACTGTAGTGAAACTGGGGATCCCAAAGTGGCAAGCTCCATGTTCTGTTTTATCAGCATGGCAAGCTCCATGCTCTGTTTAATCAGCATCCAGTCCCTTAAGGTTTGGCTTAGGGGTTTTTTCCCCCATTTCTATCAATGCCTACATTCTCTTCAATAGAAGTTTTTTTCATACACTGAGATTTTATATCTGATCTTTGAATCACCACTGCTAACTAAGCTAGTTTCTTTAGTGAATTGTAAAAGAAATAGTAATTTAGCCGTGGTAGTCATTTTACATTTTTAAATATTTTACTACTCCTATTTGAATTATTATAGATTTTAGAAAACTTAGGGTTCTCCCATTCTCTCCCTAAAACAAGCTCCTGATTAGTGCCAATTCTGAATTTCTTCAAAGTGTTTACTTTAATAACTGTGTTAACCTGGAGCTGCAGAGAAAATGGAAAGTGTCCTCTAGTCAGCAACTGCAATCCTGGCAGATTGCCAGGCTGTTTGTGACCTCTAGAAATCCTTAAATTTTGATCAGCATTTCCTTATCCCAAATACTCTGTTGTTTCTGTTTTAAATTACATCTCTGTGTACCCAAGGTAGGTAATAATGTTAATGTAAATGATACAACAGATTGTTCCAAGCATCCTTGGATTATGAGATGGGACTATCTTGATTATGTAAATGATGACAGTGTTTATTGTATTATATTTTTGAAATTATTATAGTGTTATGCTGATACAAATTATACTGTTGCATCTCAAGAGTATTTATTTAAAATACAGTGGATGGAATTCAAGGACTCTCAAAGACAACCAAAGACAACACCTGACTTTCCCTGGTTTTCTATCAGGATCAGTATGCTATTGTAACTTTCACATTATTTTGCACTAATGCCTAAGATCTGAAGATAGAAATTTCTTAAATTTTTAAGCCTATAGAGTTGACCCTTACCATAATACAAAGCATTGTAAACAATGGGTGAAAAATCACACTGCCACTGCTAAAATACATTTGTTTGCTTCAGAAGATGCCATGGGTTAGTTCAGAGAATCTGGTAACAGTAACATCAGACACTGTTAGAAAGTGCATCTTTTGGAATGCAATCTGTTTATATATTCTTATAAAGGTATATTAATAAAAACCAGGTTCTTTCTCTGCTAATAAAAGCAAGGCAATTGCAAAAGAGATTACTTACACGGCTGAGGAAAGAAATGCATGCTGTTACTCTTCATTTACCCTTTTGACCCAATGTCAGGGGCGCACTGTGTATATAATGTGCTATACATGTTATATATGACATAGTCCATGTGAGTGGTAGATATACTAACGTATGTTTCTGTGTATACTGTGGCAGCTTACACATACTTTGTACATCTGTGGGCTACACTCAGAAATTTGACAGGGATGGAATTGAAATGTCATATCCCATTGTAGAACATATATAAAACTGCAGTATCCTGAAGTGACAAGAATGTTAAAGTACATAAGAAAACACAATTATTTGTTTAAGAAAAACACAGTTGTGTTCTAAGCCAAGTATCACAACTTCTAAGCTTTTAAATTAAAACTCGTGGCACTTTTTCATCTAGAGTTGGGCTGGAAACTAAGACAAACGTATGCTGACTTCTCCCGGATCGCCTTTGTGGATCCTTATGCTCCAATGACACTTCAATAGTTAGATATTTTCTTCCATGCATTTATAAGTGTTTCCATGGAATTTTTTTAATTAATGATGACCTTTAAACAACTCCTTTTTTTTCTGTAAGTTACAGAGCATGACATAAATGTGGTGATCACTTCCAGAAACCAACATTGGGTATTAGCTGTTTCTTTTAATTTCATTTCATTTCATCTTTTCTGTCAGTATTTTTCTAAACACTTGCCTTGTCACTAATCGTGGCATACCTTCATTACAACTGACAGGCACAGAAAAGCAGAATCACAAACACAGAGGCCAGAAAAGCTTTGATGAGAGAGCAAGAGATCAAGTGAAAGAGGGAGATAGATCTGAAACAATGGTATCATCCACCAGATGCTCCTCAGTGTGCAGAAAATGAGACTTTGCCTGGATTGCTTTTGAGTCACAGCTGGGTAAATCATTAAATTATTATTATTATTGTAGAATTAGTTTGGTTTTCAGGCTAATTTTTGCTTACTCTCTTCTGATTATATTAATCTGTGTCTTAAGAAGAAAAATATGTTTATCATCCAAACCTCTCCCAAAGGAGTTAAGCTGATACAGTGCCAAATGGCAAGTCCAGATAGATTTACCCGTGGGGTAATGTTCTGCAGACACAGCTCAAAGTTCAGTGAGCTACGTAGGCAGCTCCAGGTGTTACACACTATCTAGTTCTAAAATGTTGAATCTGCTTTTGGAAAAAGAATCTCTGGAGCATTTTAAATCAAACCCACTCTCTCTGTGTGCTTTCTGACATCTTCCTTGTGAAGTGAGGCTCTTCATTGTCATCTTCCTTTGACAGCTTCTCTCATCCCATACGTTCAATACATCCATTCTGAACAAACTACCTTTTCATCTGGCATTTCCTTATGTTAAGGCTATGCTGATCCTCATTTGTGAACTGGATCTGCCAGGCTCACTGACATTGGATACTGCAGTTTGCCAAACCTAGTTTGCTCTGACTGGTAATGATAGCACTGGATACAACTTCAGACAGCTGTGCCAGCAGCAGTGTACACTATCCACTTGCATATATCTAACCATAAATATGATAATGTTGTATGGCTGGACCACAGCCAGCTGCACACTGGCTTCTACAGCAACTTTCCACAACATGAAGCACAAAGATAATCTAATGCTCAGAGGCACTCAGATCACGTGCAGACTGAAGAAAAGCTCACGTTTGCTTTGTATGGACATAGCTCCAGTTGTAAAGCCTGAGCAATTTTATATGGAGGGGGAGCCAGGAACTGTTTCAAGGCAAGAGAATCCACATTTTAACTAGAAGAAAGCTGGTGAGAATGTGTTAGGATCTGTCACTGGTATCAAATCCACAAGACAGAGCAAGCAGTCTGCACACCAATTGCAATTATCTCACATAGGTCAAGACTAGTGAAATCTGTGGCTGTCAGTTAGTATGAGAATATTTCAAAAGGATTATTCAGATAATAGAATATTGATCGCGACATACTGACTGCCAGGATTCCATCATGCCTGTGATGTTGGACTGTGACATGCATATGTTACAGTTTTAATTTACTGGAATGATAACTAAAATGAAATTATCCCTCTTCTGTTAATTTCTTTAAAGCTCAAAACTCTTGTCAGTAACTGTTGTAAGAATATTCTTAAAGCTCTTTACTAGCTCATGCTAGTAAAACTATATAGGTTACAGGTGTATGGGGAACGGAAATAATCTTCTACATGCATAGATTTCACACAGGGAAATTCACACTTAGGGCTTCTCTGTAATCTGCTAGTTAGGTTCAGATTGCTTAACACCAGTGACTTTCCATCTTTGAAGCTGTGCAATATCTTCTTCCCCAAGAGTGCTGCAAACCATAAATAAAGATTAATGTTGCTTTTGAACTGCATTACTATTGTGTGGATTTTCCACTTGGAAGCTTTTAGCATACACTTAATAACATGTAAAGTAGAAATAAGAATAATAAGCAATTAATAAATTATCTGCCAAGTTTTGAGCTTGTATCTTTCTCTATGAGCTGATCTTCTGACACCTCCCAACTCTCTTCAGACTTTCCTATACAATTAATCCAGACACTACAAACCGGCCATCATCCTGATAGGTAACTTCTTTGTTTCATGAGGAACGGGCTGTGCCATAGATTATTCCATCCTTCTTTTCTTGTTTTTCTGGCATTCCCAACCTTTGATGACTAGATCTCCCTATCTGATGATTACAGACTCTCAGAGTAACATCTCAATACTTATTTTATTTATGGATCCAAATTTTGTGCTAACAATGCCCTACAGCACTTTACTGCACTTGGTAAATAATTCTAGATATATTCTCTTAAAAGAGAACAAGGCTAACATAAATTTTTTTGGTCTAGCTATCTATTACTCCGTCTTAGTAACTTTTAACCCATTTGCCCCTCCCAATGTTATCGAAATCTCAAGGATGAGATGTATCTACAGCTGTTAGGAAAACAAATGACTGAATGGAGACAAAAGGCTGAAGTACAAACTCCATAGTTGTTTGCCTGGTTTGTTATAGTTATAACCTTACACCTTAGTGCACAGACATACTTCTTAAATGTATGTGTTAAAACCTAAAATCTTACTGAAGGGTTCTTAAAAGCTATTTAAATGTGGTAACTAAATATGAAAGATTAAATTCATTAGTAGACCTAAGAAAACACTAAAATCTACATTGTAATCTGGAAGTCATTATGAAGGTCATTTTGTATCATGGTTCCAGAAATTTTTTCAACTGCTTTTTCTATTATAAAGATCAACCAAAAAACGATTTCACAGATATTAAACACATTCAGAGCCCTTCTTGACTTCATCTTATGATAATCAACCTGGAGTCAGAGCCGATGTGTACATTTCAAGGAAAGTTAGGAAGTAAAGCAGAGAATATAGAACAGAGGTACTGAAAATCACTCATGATTGAAACTGTAGATGGAAATTCATAAAAGTATCTCTCACTGAATAGCATAGCACAGTTGCCTCATAATACTGGGATTGGTATCCATAAGCTTTTCAATGTATGCAACCACCATCTTTTACTTTGTTTTGTAACCACTCTACTGATTCTGCTTGGCAAAGTTAGTAAGACTGATTCAAAAATGAAGAGTAATTTTAATATCTAAATATTAAAGCAGAGCATTTTAATATGTAAAATACAGTATCAAAGTTTCACGCTGCCAGAGTGACAAAAAATGTTTATGTTTAGCTGTGGATACTTCAGTTTGCAATAGTTAACACTTGCTCCTGAATGCATGAACATTACTGATATAGTCACAAATTCATGGTTTTTTTATTTGTGTTATAAACCTATGATTTTTGAGACAAAACATGAGGGTAGGAATTAATGGATTTAGAGATGATAAAGCTGTAAGTCAGCAGTTAAAGACAATATTGTTTTGGCATGGAAATGGCAAGTGTAGTTTGACTGTGTGATGGTAACCAACAGAGAAAGCAAAAGGTATTTTTTGTTTGCCTTTCAATGAGGTGACTCATGCCATATTAAAAATAAAAAGGCATCTCATTCTCTATCCTCTCCATTTTAGGGAGCTAAAAATCTGGCAGAATGCAGTCATAAAAAGGTTGTGTTGTTGGGTTTTGCTTTTCAAGACATGGTTCCTTTTACTGTGGAACTATTTCCTATACTGGTGTTTGATATGAAGAATCCCAGTGATATGAAAGAGTACAACAGGCATGAAGCATTGATCTTGCTGACAGTTGTGGTTAACAGTGGAAATATTTTGCACTGGAAGTTATTCAACATTGAGAATACTGTCATTCAGTGTGCCTGTCCAAAGATAAAATACAGGTTTAGATATTAAATTGAGTAGCATGTAATAGGAATAGCACCTCTAATAGAATATAGTAAGTGAAACTTAGATTGCAAAGTGCTAAAACAGTAGAGGATGCTTATTCTTCTAAGCATTGCCCTTATTGTCAAGTAGTTGATGACAGGACGTATCAATAACTAGTAACAAACACCCATGGAACTAAACTCTTATTAAATAATGATGCTGATAGTACGAAATAAAAGTGGGATCTCAAGGGAAACACCTAACTGTTTTCCAAAGTCAAAACACATTTGGATATTGAACTTTTCATCTTGTAGATGGTAAATACATCCCTGTACTATTGGGCAACATTTCAAAGTACTTTAATCAGCACCCCAATGACAGCAAAATGAGTCTCATCCTTCATATGTGCTTTTCAAGCCTGCTGTTGTGTGTCTCAAAGCAGACTATATAATAGTCTAGTACTGCAATGCTCTTTTCTGCCATGACAATAATTTTTACTTTATTAAATGATCATTCAGCCTTTTAAACTACGTTATAAAGTGCAAAAATATATTCTAAATAATTTCATTACCATAATATTAATTATTGCCACTAAAGGATAATGTCAGTGATTAAATGTATTTCTCCCAGATACATTTTATATTTATTAAGATATGTCAAACTTGTTTGAATTAAAAGCTGACTAGAAGTAAATGATAGGATGCAAGGCAGTAATCTAATCTAATTGTTCTTATTATACAATAAATGGAGAAAGAGCAACAACTTCATTGTTCGGTCCTAATGGAAAGGGTTATATGGAGAAGAGCTCGTGAAGACCCACCCAACATGGTTCAAAACATATCCCACTATTAGAAACATATTTTATATTAACGATTGTGAGGTTAAAGACACCTTCAGAGGTGATTAAACATTGCTGTCTTACAGTGAATCATTGAGTTGCAAGAGAAATGTCTTCAGACTGTAAGTTTCTGTGGGAAATATCATTTCCATCATGGAACCTTTGGAACTATTGTTATAGCTATAATTACATTAACTGAAGTTCTATCACTGATTTGTTAATGCTTTGAAGTTCTACTGGTAGCATGATTTCAGTTGAAATCAGTATCTAGAAATTAAAGTGCTTTAAGAAGTGGTCTCAAGATAGCTATGACAAAGCAGCTTGCAGGCTTTAACCTCAAACCTCAAAGAAATTGTTTTAAAAACATAGTATTTCTTTTGAGGTGGCTGGTGATGGTAGTGTGGGCTTTTTCTTGGATGATTAGTTTCTTAAAGTGTATCACTTAAATGTGGAATTTTTCCTCCTTGTTGTATATTTCAATCAAAATGTGGTAAGTAGACCTCCCACAGGGTTAACTTAGGTTTACCAGCTTTTAGCTCAGGAATTTAATCCAAATTATCCAGGGATTTTTGGAATAGTGTTAAGGAGCTTCCTGGATAGATCATAGAAACCCCAGTAAAATGAGGTTTTGCATACTGGCAGTGAAGACTAAGGCTTTAAATGGAAACAAATTTCCAATACTTACTGACTGCAGTCCCTTCCCTCTGTCATAGCACAGTAGTGTCTTGTGAACTAAGTATGTCCTCCAATTAAGTTACCCATTTTATTCTCCCTCATTCTTCACTGTCTCAAAACACTCCATCAGTACTTCTTCACTCCTCTTTCTGTCAGTGGGCTAAAACAGTCTTTTGCTTGGCTGAAAACTTACTAGTCTTGTCCATCTTTTCACTCATAAAACATGGCTGGAACCCTGCCCTTCTAAGTCTAGGAGGTGAACAGCCAATTAAAGTTTATGAAGAACATACTACAAGTCCTCTGGGCTAGACTCATCAATATAGCCAGGCCTAAAAAAAAAACATTTTAACTGTAACCAAACAACCTGGATAGCAATGAGGTCAAACACAGTTATTTGCTCAGCCCTTTGAATTTTGCAGTCCTCTGTCTGAACAATGGTTTTGGTAGAATTTCAAGGCTCCTAATACCACAAGCATTTTGTCACAATTACACCTGCACATTCGCAATGATTGCTTCTTCAATATTATGCAATCCATTGTCCAACAGTTACTGGGTAAGTAAATCAGTAATCATATCTTATATACTACAAGAGCTTTGCACTTCAAGCAAGAGTACTTCTCTTTACTAAAGTTTCTTAATATTTCTGCATGCTTATTTCCAATGAACAGCAGTAGGAAGTATATTTAGGCAACATGATAAAATGAATCATCTGATGTAAACATTATTATGTATACTAAGTATAAAAATAATTACTTTGCCAAAGACCACTGTAGTCAACAACAATAACAGAAAGCATATTCACTAGAGATAAAAGAGACCACCAAAAAAAATCCTGCAAATTCTAACTGTATTTTCACGGTGTCAGACTAGTGACAGTTTCTCTCACTGGAAAACAGAGGCTGAGCTTCTATTTACAGAAATGAGGGAAAGCATAGGAATGCAGAATACTTATTCTAAGCTGCAAGAACTTCAGAAAATACCCTCCTATTTAAATACTTACTGTCTCAACACAGAAACAAAGAAATACAAAAGTTAACTTATCATAAGGCACCAGTTACAGAAACGTCTTTGCTTTGTTTTCAGCATTAGCATTTGTAGTCAGTAAGTATCCAGGACAACTGACAATCAAATGCAGCAGCAAACACATTATTCCTTCGATTTATTTAGGAAGAGAAAAAGTCATTTTAATCACATGTGCTGCAAATCCTTGGCCAGTATTAAAATTAAAATTAAAATTATTATATTCATTACAGTACAACACTCCTTCTTTGAGTGGTGAGTTTACAATTCACTTCTTTTTTTTCGTAATGTTAAATTCAAAATGAAGAAATAATCCATACATGTCAAACTAAGTAAAAACTAGCATTTGTCATCTGAAAACCCCCATAATCTAGAACTGGCTTCCCTTTAAAGTCGCCTTTATCTTGGGAGTCCACAAAAATGCTTTAAGTATACTACTGCAAGGCTAGTTGCTACTGAGGAGAGTGCAGCAGAGCTTTTATAGATCATTAGGAAAAGTGTGGATTGCGCTACCTGAAGTATCTGTTTCACTCTGCTATCACAGATTATAAATTAGAAATAACAGCAGTAATCATGTTTCAGAAATGAGGCTGTAGCTACAAAGTCTCCTAACTCCCACTGCACTGGTGTTTTAATTACACTGCTTACTTCTGACACAGTAAGTAGAAAGGGGAAAAATAAAGAAAAAAAGACAAAACATCTTGAATGCTGCTGCTTTCTCCATGTCAGAGATGAACAAAACAACTCAAATTCTGCAGGAAGGTTTGATTTTGGTTTTATGTTTTTAATATAACTTGTAAATGTCCTCTTTTTCTTTATTTTGTTTTACTGATCACTCCACGTTAGAAAACTCAAATGCTATGATTCTTGGTAGATATCTCCTGCTTCTTTACAAAGCACCACAACATTCTAATGTGTGTGACTGAAGGGAAACAATGGCAAAGTAATCCAAGTAAAGCATAGTACTGGAAGAAAATTATGACAACTAACAACCACTGAAGACAAAACAGCTTTTACTGAAAAGCATCTAGGCTGCCTAGATTCACATGGGCAAAGAAAAAAAAAAAATGTGTTTTTCCAGAACCTTCAATATGTCTGTTCTTTTCTAAATATCAGAAAAGAAGGGATGAGAAACTGAGTAAATTGCAAGGCACTGAAAAAAGATCTCTCCTTGGGCCTTCCACTGGACTGCCAGTGTTGGTAAATAGCTGTGCTAGACAGGAAGCTTAGAAAATCCTTGTCCTCTGGTAACAAACATCTCATAAACAAAACACATTCATTTTCAGTATCAGAGATCATGTGAAGTTTGTCATTTTGACAGAGCTTCCCTTCATACAACAGTTTCAGAATGGGTTGGCAGAATCAGCAAAATGTTCTCAAGAGAGCAGAAAGGGCAAATGGGCATTCAAATTAGAACATTCTTAATAATGTTTGGGCTTCAATAGTTTGTTTGCAGCATTTTGAAAGACACAATACGGAAGGAGTATAATGATGCCTAAGAAATTCCTCCTGCCCTCTTCATATCTATGGACCAATGTGAAAAGTACACCAGTCTCAAATCTTTAAGTCTCATTTTGAGATGGCTAGTAGAGAGAAAGTGGTAACTTAGGAAAAAGAGTCTTAAAAAATAGACATCAAACTGTCTGCTGCTATAATTTTGTACTACTTAAATTTTTCTGCATAAGTAAAGAACTGGAATAGAATTTCTATAAAAGCTGTAATTCACTCTGGTTTGTTTGGTTGAAACAAATAATAGCCAAAAAAAACCCTGTCACTTTTCCAGCACCAGTAGTAGGTAATGTTGCACTGCCAAAGTTTCTGAAAGTAATACCCACTCCTGGAGTGTTTCAGAAATCCACTAGAAAATTTCAAATTGCTAAGATACTGGACTTTGAAAATTTGTCTTAATACTTTTTTCTTTGTAAAGGTTTTTTTCTGCACCATAAATGCATATGCTCTCAACAGACTTTAATCATCTGTGATCATCTGAGTAATTCTAGTAGATCATTTAGCCATGTTTTAGATGAGTTTACAAGGGAACATAAGGGCAACAAATAATGATCTACTTGCTATGAAGTAAATGTATGTAATATTGGTTATAGAAAGCCTTGAGTAATTTCACCACCTGAAGGTCTGTACTGAACAATCTAACATGATTGACTTAATCCATAAAGTTGATTAAAGACTGAAACAGTTACCATCGTAGCTGCTTGCTTCTGAGGTTCCCAACTGTAGCACAAATGCCTGAGCTGCATGTGAAGCAGTCTTGGGACTGCCCCTGTTCGTTACTCAATGGACTAGATCGCTCCAAAGTAGCAGTAGTGTTTCTATGTTGTAAATTCCAGTGGTACAAGAGCTGCTTCATATAGAATTCTTCCAACAGTGCCAGAAGACTAAGACTAAATTCCAAGACAGAGGTGGTACGGATGTCTGGGGTCACCATAAGCCAAGATCCTAAGGTACTATTAAATGTACTTTTTTTTCCCTTCCCTCATGCAGTAAATATGTGGCTCAGAGTTGCATTTATATATGAGAGTTTATAGGAGCAAGACTTAAATCTGAATTCAAATCCAAGAAACAATGAATTTAAATACTTGCTGTATTATGTCACATATTGTAGTAAACAAAGTGTTTTAAGGAAAATATCTCAGTGTGATGGTTACAGAAGTCTAGATACATTCGATATAGTAAGAATCTATTTTTTGTTTCCTTCATTAACAGGCATTCTGAATAAGTATTTCACACACCAGAGGAAATAAGGATTGTACCCTAGTTTCACTACCATTTGGTATCTTTCTTGAAAACATGGACACAGGAAGGATCAGAGATCAGCAACAACCTAATACACAGAGCAAAGAGTGATACAGTGCATATTCCCATCCTCCTTAAACCTTCACAAGATCACCAGCTCACCTCCAGGAGGCTAGAGTACCTCTGAGAAGCTTAAGTTCCCCACCAGAAGTGGTGTGGTTTTATACAATTAGGGACGTAATTCTACTGTATGTATGTACTTCCCCCTCTGCAGTGTGGAACTGCACAGACTCAGGTGGAAGTACTTTGCTGGAAAGCAGTGCAGACAGATTAGGTGTCACTCTTCACTGTATGTGGTATCTTTATTAGAGGTCACAGCTTTAATTCTCTCCTGTTACTCTGTAACGAGGCACATAAGAAATCACAGCCTCTACCACAAAACAAGTATCAGGAGTGCATGCAGCAGATGAATCTGATCTTTTTCCCATTGTTTTTTGCACCCTTCCCCCAAACACAAGCAGTAAAATCTCACAGCGCAGTCCAAAAACATTAATTAATTTTTCCAAGTATAAGCACATTTTCTGCTGTCTGTAGTTACAGGAAGATAAGGAAAAGACTAATGCATATACTTTAAATGTTTAAAAATCGAAATAGCAACACAGTAAAAATACATTTCCAGTAAAATGCACAGCTACACTGGTCTACAGCACAAAATAAAGCAACTCCCTGCCTAACAAGTCAAACCTTCCTGAATGATACCCTTTTCTTTTATAAATATATTGAACCTGAAGTTGTAAATATATTATCTATAATTTGTATGCATGTATACAGATGCATAGATATTTTTCTGAGATATAGATGAATATAAAATACATAAATATATACCCAAATTAAAGTTTCAGTGGAACTGTTCATCACTAAAGAAAAATGCATCAGAACATAAGAAAGATCTGTACTGTGGTCTAATATAAAAGTAAGAAATAAGTTGCCTAGGACTTCATAACCACTTGAAATGCCACCATGTTTCCTCTGAAGCCCCAAGGTACACTTTTTTCTTGCCTTCACTAACATAAACATCTAACAGTAGATACAGAATTAAAATACTGTTTGAAACAAAAAAAAAAAAGAGAAAGTGAAAAACACATCCAACTTGATGCTCTCAAGGGAAGTATTTAACTACTTTACTAGGGGAGATGGTGTAACAGCCTAATGAGACCACTTTCTTATTGGATGTTACAGTCCTATGAAACATCTCGTTCAATCTTCCTGTCAGCTTAACTGTATTTTGGTAAGGCAAAACATAGAATAAAGCACAGCTAGATGAGCTGAGCAAAAACACCACATAGAAGGAGACAAAAATACAAACCCAGTATCAGTCAACCAAAATAACTGATTAAAAATCATATAATAACTAACTTTTCTGTTCAAACTGGCTTTCTCTTAGTGTTGCACTACTTGCACCAGGAAATCCTAAATATTCCTAATTTTGAAATAAAGAATATTTCTAGTTTGCAAGAACCCAAGTTCTGTTGATCCTCATTTGACACCCAGCAACATTTGGTTTAGGATGCTTATTTTAGTGCCAGCATTCCAGATACTGATAAAAGTTATAATGCAACTCACGCAAATTATTTGGAGGTCTTGTGTCCATGTTTTCATAATGTTGCACATGTACCACAATGTTCAGATCTCTTTCCATATGATCCGTTGTACAAGGACCTTGAGGTCGCATGACATCAGCAAGAGCCCTGAAAACCAAACAAAATCAGAATGAAACTGCAAACTCTGTAAGGAATTACCAATATATTCCAAGACTTCTTAAGTTTGAGATGTAGACCATCGTAACTTCTGCTGGAGAAACCAGCTCCATTCATAGCAAAATCAAGGAACGGGATTTGTTGTGAGGCTTTGTACTTAAGGCTCTTCTTAGGTTGTCTTGGTGTGCTGGAAGTAATACACAGAAACACATGAAGTTCTTTAGCTGTCTTGGCTTTGTAGAAACAGAATTTAAGCTTGTTGAAACTTTTCGTAGACATCTGCCATTGCATATGCTCAGTAACATTGCCAAATTGGTTAAGCAGAGCACCTCAGCACCTAGACCCTGTCTATGGCTTTCACAAACTAGTTATCTTCACACCTAGATTACTAGCAAGACCCGTCAAAATAAATTCTCAGACATGCATTTACATAGAGCACCACACAAAACTGGTCTTAGCCATTTTCACTCAAAAATGTCACTGAAGTTGAAAGGTCACACAATTTTCATGTAGAAATCCATTAGCCACGGCACTCTTCATGATCAGGGATTTAAGAATTTCCTATCCAGAAGGGGAGATCACAGATGTCTTTTCTAACTTCTGCGAGTGTCCCAGTCATTAAGATGGAGCAGAGCTTGCACAGGAACACTCCTTGCTGCTTTGAAGCCAGTACAGAAACAAGACGAAAGCTTCATCCTAACTAAGAGGGAGCAAGCAAGAGGATTTCTGACAGTTAGGCCAGGCCCAACCTGATACAAAAGGTTGTAGACTTTTTCTGCAGAATTGCAGGCAGCAACTGGTTCTGAAAGACAGACAGATTCATCTCACTCAGTGTATTTTCTGAGAACTAGTTTCACTGCCAAATGTCCTGCTAAGTCCCTTCCTGGGCACACAGCGAAGCACACACACCTGTTATCAGTCCTGTGGATCCAGAGTTAGTGACTAAGTTTTAAGTTCTGAAACTCTCAGCGTGGCAATACCTAACCCTGTCTGTGATTCTGAGCTACGGAGTTTTACCACTGACTTTTGAAGAAGCAGGATTAGCCCTCAGGTATACGCCACAGAGCTACCTGAACTACTGTACCATACAAAATACTTGGTCCACCTGCAAAAGCTGCTGCCTTAGGCAAAGGAAAGACCAATGTCTTTAGGGTTCAATGCTAGTCTTTTTTCTTCAGGCCAATCTGTCACTGACCATTATTTGCCTCCTTTTTACTATTTTTTTTTTTTGATCCCTGGAGCTATTTTTTTTTAAGGGAATACACATGTTTTCTGGGCACAGTGCCCAGTGTAGTTTAATTTTCTGTAAAACTATATAAGTGTGCCAGATACTGTATCGAGAAAGACTAGTTTATAAACTAATAAACGAATAAAAATAAGCACGTTCACTGGTGAAAGCCAAGGCAAGTATCATCTAGCTCCTTCACTGAACTTCTGTGACATGAGGATTTGATCAAGAAGCATTGTACTTTTAAATATTAAAAAGTAGCTTCATTTAAATTACAGAGAGAGAATAATCCTGAGATGGATCTTGCACTCGGATTGCAGGAACATTGCTTTGGTACACAGCTGAACCACGCTGATGTTTCACTCTGTTTATGGCTAGCATTATGCTATTAAAATATTAGTTACAGTTGTGATCAACATGTTACAGAATACTCTGTTGATACTGTGAAAGGTCAGAAGACAGTAACAAAATGATTAATGGTATCAGAGCAATGCTCCCATTTGAAGCCATGCTTATACAGCAGAAATAGGAGAGCTGGCCTACATAGCAGAATAATAAAAATTCAGCAGAGGAGATCTCACAAAAGTATGTAGAAAATGATGCAAAAAGCAAGCATATTTTAAAATAAGTGGGGACCAAAACTGCTACTATCTAGTTGATTTATACAAATACGTCTCTATAGAAAGGAAATTATTGACATCAATAATAAACCTAATTCCAGAGGCAGCTAGACACATCTCTGAGAAGGGAAGAACAGCAATTGAAAGTTCTTAACTTCAATGTGGGTGTTAAAACTGTGAGATCTCGTAATACACAGATTAGTATTTCCCAGCCTTGTGAGGGGGGTTTTCAGAAAAGCTTTCCTCATTGCCCTTAAGCTGATGGTAAATATTTTTCACTCTAGACTTTAAATAACACCCAATATGATAGCAGATTAACTACTGCCTGTCTGTGAAAATGCCAACTAAGTTTTCTACCATTTTAGGATGGCTTTTTTTCAAAGGGGTTTCAAGGAAATAGCTGTCTAACTCCCATTATACTAAGGAAAAATGAACTAGTTACCATCAGGTTCTATTTTCAACAACACAGCACCTATGTTTATACTGTGCTAGCCAAAGCTGTACAATCTTTTCAGGGCAGAATAGCTCATATAACAAGGAGGTTGTCCTTATCTTCCACTGATGTTAGAAAGAGTTAAAAATGTGTAGCAGCTTGTGTCACTGAAGTACAAAAGAAATGCTGTACCTGCATTTTGTTCTTTTAGGGATTTGCCCATACAATGAAATGGATAAAGGGAGGTTTGTGCCTCAGTACATGACAAAATCCTTGAATAGGTATTGCCTTGAAATTTTCCACATAGGCCAACAGTCTGTTGGAATACCTTCATGCATTTGTCCCACAAATATCATCATATAGATTTTGTTCATTACCTGAGGAAATTGTTAAGAGTGGGTCCCACTGAAAACTGTATACAGGTAGAGTGTGTGTATGTAGCTACACCTTTGCTCTGCTGAATGACTTTAAGGAAGTACAAGACAACCTTCTAATCAGGCAGCAAGATCATCGGGTCCTATGTATTGGTATTGATTCCAGTATTACAGAGGTGGAGAAATGTTACCTGAATAGGAGTTCAGGGCCCAGAATTATCCAAGTATCACAAAACTTCAGCACTCCTCTTGCTGTAAGATTTTTCTCTTTGGATATGTAATGCTATTTTTAGGTGTTATAAAGCATATGGAGCTAGGCATTTTCCTTATGGGTGCAAACTTGAAGAAGCTGAAAGACAGGGTATTCTGTGAAAGGTCACTTGTCATATTTTGCCTCCAAAACTGGGTCAAAGCCCGTAAGGGAAATCATTTCACCCATAGGAATCAGGATTTTGGCAAATCAGACGATTTTTGGCCCCAGAAACGTGCCTTTTGAATGATCAACAGCAGACTTAACTTGTGAGCTCAGTATATTGTGAAGGAAGAAAGAAGAGCTCAGACGGTTCACAATATTTGGAAGGCTTCTAACATACTGTCAGAAACACTGCTGCAAAAAACCCAGGAGCTATACCTGTGAGTGTGATTGTAAATACTGTCTTTTCAGTTTGTGGCTTGTTGGCACGTTCTCCACAAGGATCAAGAAAGAAAATGAAGGTGTAGTTTTATTTACAGAAAAATGTCCTCCATAGAGTAGAAGTAAAAGCTTTTCCCTTTTCTAGTTATTTTTCAGAGAGGATTGTCCACTTAAACTGATGCAGCCTGGAAGTCTCATTGATGTAGTCTTAAGCAGCATGAACATGTAAGAACATGCTGCCATTATATGCCTAAGAGAGCTTCTAGGTCTGCTTCAGAAGGCAGATCAATTCTGTTTCCTTTTTGGCACAATAATGCCACATTTGTTGCCTTTGCCACATGTGATATCATATACCATCTCTTTCGCTCAGAAAACAGGAGGGTAAAGGAAAAGTTCTTCTGTTTGGATACTACTATTACTACTTAGTTCTTGGCTGCTCTAGCTGAGGGGAATATTTATCACCTTTTAATGACAAGTAAAAAAAAAAAAACATGATGTGATGCCTAAAGTGAAATATGCCAGGTAGAGTTAATGCTGTAGTCCCTCCTCCATTTTCATCTTCCAGATTTACAGTTCCATGCCAACAGTAAGTGTTTTACTGAAAAGCATTGATGTAACAAGAAAGAAAATATCAACAGTGCCACGCTTGTCCTTTTTTTCTCAAAAGAAAAGGAAGTAACAAGCTCTCTGAAAAAAGGACAAATTGTGACTTTTTTTCCCTAAAAGGGCTTGCCCAATAGAGATTTTTTTCCTATGGATTTTTTTCACAAAGTAAATACATTTCTCTGATTTTTTTTTTCCATTTCAGGAAAGTTCAGTGAAATTAATGCAGTGTTCTTGGTTTGTTTTGGTGTAGCAGTAAACAACATGTAATGAAAGGCAAGTGTACAGAAACTATGCTTGCCAAAGCTGTAAAGGTTACTTTTTAGTAAATCAAAAATGGCAGTGTATAATTTACACCAGTTGTATTCTGTTCACTGTTTTTAAAAATCAGCCCTTATAAAAAAGACCATTTTACACTACGCATTTTCCTTTTTGATAAGCAGCACCATCTTCTCCATAGGTGAATATGTCCACAGGTATAAAGAGGATTCAAGTGTTTCATGTTGACACTGGCTAGGGAAGGGAAAGGAGACAATCTTAGCTAAGGAAACAGATGACAAATCAGCCTCTGTGTGCTTCTGGCTGCCAGACAAAATGGAGTAACACTTAGTACTTTTGGTTTGGCCTACTTAACACTCTGAATGCATTATATTTTTGCTTATTAAGAAGGTTCAGGACAGGAAAAACTTTAAAATTGTCCTTTTGGGGTTTGTATTTTTGATATTGTAGTGATGAGTGTTATAAAAAGATGAATATAGGCTACATATTATTTTAAGTATTGGTACCATTAACTGCTTAAACAGATAAATCATATTTCTTAAGAACTGTAGCCTTTTGTTCAGAACATTAGTTGTGTAAAGTGAGCTGGGATGGAATATTTTAGTTAAAAACCCATTTGAGGACAAAGAGGTTACTTTAATTATTCACCAATGAACAGCTTTTTAGATGGCCAAGGGCATTTTCAAATCTAATTCTTTTTCAAGAAGAAAAAAACCCACCCTAAAGCTGTAATAGGAACGTAAGAACTTTTCTTAAACAAAACAAACAAGTTATAGCACTTCTTTTTCAGAACATGACTAGCTATTATGTGTACTGAGTGGGTGACTGTTTTTCCATGTGATCATGACTTTCCAAGTTTCTGTATAATCCTGACTTGAAAATTTTCATGGCAAGAAAAGTACAAGATCTCAGCCACTGTTAAGTAATCAGGGTAATAGACAACCTTTTCTAAGAATCACCTCAGAAACCTAATCTTTATGCACACATGCCTGAAGGATTCAGAATGATTTCCCAATCCTCAACAACTCTATTTCCATAAACTAAGAGAGAATATCCTTTCAGAATACTTCACACCTGTACTTCAGATAGCTAATATTTCTATTAGTAGAAATAGGACCTAATGAAGCCATATATATAAGCAGGGATGGATACAACTTCACTCTGCTTCACTCTGTCCTGGTTTTTCTAACTGTTACAAGCCCTGCCTTTCTGCCTGCATGAAGACACTACAGCAAGAGGCTGAAGCAAAGGAGAGCTTTTTACAAACAAGCTCTGCAGTTTAAGATCTTTCAAAGGGAATTTTGACCCATGAATTCTTTTTCTCAATTTAGTAGTTGAGAATATGCAAAATATCTAAAGGATTATTATACCTTGCTCAACAAAAACCATCTTTGCAAAAGCACCATTGACACACATTGTTGACTAAAATTTCTGCAGTGTGCTTTGTTCCTCAGTAGTAAAAGCGTATCCATATCAGCCAGTTTATAAACAGAAGATGATTGCTAGTGAACTGCTGATGCATTATAGGAGTATTTTTGTGGCTTTCGCTGTTTATTTCAGGATCAGCAGTTAATCAAAAACTCATGCAGAAACTTCAGTAAAAAATAAGGCTCCAGGTGCAGAGCTCATCTCTTGAGCTATGTTTCAAAGGATGGCTTCATCTAAGCTTCAGAGATTGTGAACTACACCATTACCATTCAGGGCAGAGGAAGAGGAAGCTTTCTGCCACACTTCATGTCCAGTAGGAGATTAATTAATTAATTAATTGCATTTCATCACTCAAGTTGCCCAATATGCTGGAATCTATTTAGACTTTTTAATGGAGCTGTTTGCTTTTTTTCATGCCTCTCCCCCATCTGCTTTACTTTCATGTGCCTAGGATTAGCATAAAGAATCAGACAGACTGCAAACTTGACAAATGTGTTATGCCTTGATTTTGAACTACTGTGAAATTTTGGTTTGGAATATGTTGGTAGAGCCACTGGGCTCTGTCCTGAGCTACCCACCTGCCTATCCACCACTAGGCAGCCAGTATCTGAAGTTGACAGTACATAGCATGCCTAACTCTAGGTGGGGGAGGTTCTCTTCGATATAACTCAGCCATTACACTGTGGATAGAGAGTATAACACACACATATATGGATGAGACAAGACTTTCATGTTCTGTTTTTTACCTCTCAACAGGGACTGGAAATGTTTAGAAATTCTACAATAGCTTTTCCTTTTTGTGTCTCCCTCTTTCCTGCCACCCTGGCTCATTTTCACAACTTAGAAATGTTACAAATAGCTCACACATTTGCAAGGGTTGGGGGAGTAGGGACAGTCCTGCCAAAACCATTTTGCAGCTGGAGAGGGAGGGTGGGATGACATTTGTTTACATCCTTCTGTTGAGGAGTAAAAACATTTTCCAAGCTTTAAAACAGTCGGAAGAGGGAACCCATCAGGCTTTCTATAATTGAGTGTTGCTGGTTTCAGGATTCTTTTGTTTTCTTATTTATGCACAGTATGTCCAGGAACACTTGCTGGATCTTGTTGGGGAGAGGGTCAGACACTGCAGACAACAATGGGCTACTGCCTGTGCAGACTCCACAATTATTTTTAGTCTTACTCAATATGCATGTACTTTCATAACTTGGACTTGGGGAACCACAGGAGCTCTGTTCACCAAAGTTGGTCTCTCTCGGTTGCCTTGCAGGGGAATGCAGCCTGCCTGGCAGGATTTGTTTGTTTAGGAGGAACACATGGGCTCCTCTCTCCTCTTCAGGGATAGGGAGAGAGGTAAGGGGGAAGGGGACCCTGCTGGCTGGCACTCAGCCTTACCTGGACATGTGTTCCCGCTGGGGTCTGTGTGCCTTCTCCAGTCCTAGTTTGGTGAAGATCCCCACCAGCACCATGACTGCCACAACCCCACAGATGATGTAGACAATGAGGTTGGTTTTATCCCTAGTAGGGTCATGCAGAGGGTCATCTATGCGGGAAGGAGGTTTCCCAGTGTTCATCCACAACGGTGTCTCATAGTTTGTGCAGGTGCTTTGATCCAGCCTTGTCTTCTTGAACTTGCAGCAAAACCTGAAGCCACAAGTGCCGCAGCAGAAGATGAACTCCCCCGAGCTGCAGTTAAAAGGGGGGTCCCACTGCCCCATCACGTCAAAGTAGCCTCTGCAGAAGTCCGGGGTGGGAGGTGGTTCGGAGGGGTCTAGCTGTTCCCCAAGGCTGGAATGGTTTCCTCCTGAGAGCACCACAAAGCTCCCGAGCTGCTGGCCAGCTTTCTCCTGAGCCCGACACACCAGCGTGAGAAGGTCCGCCACCAGGTAACCGAAAAGCAGCCGAATAAAGCCTTCCATTCTGCCTCCCAGCCCCGGCTCAGCGATGCTGCTGCCGCCGCCGCTGCCGCTCGAGCTGCTGGATGCTGCGCTGCGCCAGGAGATAAACATAAAGGGGCTCCGTCAGGGGCCGGGCGTCCGCTCAGCCCGCGCTCACCTTCAGCACCACGGACAGCCCCAGGCAGACCGGGCCGGGCTGGGGCCGCCGCCCCCCGGGCACTGTCCGCAGCCTGGCGCCGCTCCGCTCTGGGGGAGCCAGCGAGCGCGCGGCACTTGTGGAGTGGAGTGCGCGGGAGAGGGAGCGCGCGGGAGGAGAAGGAGGAGGAGGGAGGAGGAGGACCGAGGGGTGGAGGTGGTGGCGGTAAGTGCGGGGCACCGCGCTGCGCGGCGGGCTGCCGAGAGGGGCGTGGAGGGAACCACGGGGAGGGAGGGCTGAGGCGAGGGCGCTGCAGGGGCGCCAAGGAGCCTCTCCGCCCTGGCCGGTGTCGGCGCGCGGGCGCCGGGGGCACCCACCTTCCGCTCCCCAGCGGAGCCCGGCGCGGTCTACTCGCACAATTCCCTCAGCCGGCCACGAAGCCCACTGAGCCCCGCCAGGAGCCGGGCGAGTCCGCGGGAGGCCGGCTTCCCGGGCGGAGCGCAGGAGGCTAGACGGACTCGCCACGGCATCCAGCCAGCGGGGAAGGGCTGCCGCCAAAGGGCAAAATTCGCCTTGGCGAGGGGCGTGTGGGTGAGGGCGAGGCGGCCCGATGAGCCCAGCCTGTCCTCCGAGGAGCCCGCGGGAGGCTGCTCACCAACGACACGCCACCAGCCCCAAACGCCTCTCCACCAGCCCCTCTGAGGGGCCAGCGGCCTCCCCCTCCCGCGCAGCCCCTCCGTGGGGTTTTTCCCCCCTCCTCCCACCCAAACCATCCCATCAGCCCCGCCGCGGAGCCAGTCCCCACCTCACACCCCTCAGGTCCGCACCGTCCCTTACATAAGAGACTTCCCGCCCAGGCGGGCGCTCCCCACAGGTGCGTCTCCAAAAGCGCGGGAGCGTCTCCTCGTCCCCTCCCTTCCGCGCGCGCCGCGCTGAGGGGAGGGTAGCAGCCGGCACGCGCCAGCACATGTGGCCCGTCCGGGGCGGGGGAGAGGGCGCGGAGGCGCCGGGCGGGCTCAACCCCGCGGGCGCCGGGCCTCGGCAAGTAGAGCGCTCTTTCTCCCGGTGAGTGCTGTCTTGGCAGGCCAGTGCTCGGCGGAGGCTGGCTCCCCTGTGAGGCCCAGGCCGGTCCTGCTGGCGGGGCCGTGTCCGTGGGGACGTGCCTCCGCTAGACCAGGGGCGTGAGCGGGTGGTGTACAGGTGCAGTGTTACCGGTACTGCATGTTTCGGAGCGGGGCTGCGTTTGTGTCTGCTAAACACGAGCTGCCCCCTACACATCATTTATTTTAAAATCTTGTCGTAATGTCAGTCAGGCTGGCTCCAGAGGACACAGGTGCAGGTTGTTTGCGAGGCACAGAATCAAAATAACTTCCCCCAAACTGAGAACTGACTCTGAGAAAGACTTTTTAGTGATTCATTCCTCATCCTTGTTACTTAACTCTCTCATCTCCATCTTTTTATTTTAGCAGTAACCTGTGCAAGTAGTGATAATATTATCCTGAATACTATGCTGCCACCAAACGTAGAAAATAAGCCCATAATGGCGTGAGTTAACAGTGTGGGCTGGCGCTTAAAGCAGCTTCCCTTTTCCTCAGGGGCACGTATGTGATAGCCTAGCTGAGGCCTTGCGGGTCTAGTGTTGTCTCGGGAGAGGAGATGGTGTGCTGGGGCCCCGCTATGGCACATCACTCTTCCTCTCCCTCCTACCCCTCGGGGGGGTTATATCGCTGCTGCACTTCAGGAACTTCGGCCAACTCCGTGTGGAGTTGTTAAGCGGTAAATAAAGAAAAAGGTGAGGCAGAGGACAAAGCAGACGTTTGGAATCGGAGAGGGCTGCAGTTAGCTAATTGCTATCCTTTGCTTTCTCTTAAAAATAGACTCTAAGTACAGTGATGATTCCAGCGAACAGTTTGACAGCAAGCCTTGCATCTTTGTCCAGGAGCTAGTTTAGAAAGCCCCTTTATTTCTCAGCAGAGAAGAAAAATCAGTCCCAGCCAAAACCTGCCTTTTTGGGTTTAAATATTTAATTCTTAAAATCTCCCACCTCATCAACATCCCCTTTCAAGTCTCCTCTGAAATCGTATCATTCCTCCCTTGTGCATACTTCTCTCTGCTATTATATATTATTTAACACTTTGTGATGCAGTTTGTGCTGAAAATACTCCACAAAATGAATCTGTTCCATACTTATTATTGCACCTAGAGACATTTAAGGTCCAGTCCCGCAAGGCACTTAAGATTATGCAAGTTTCCCAGTTGACATGACTGCTAAAAAGCTTCTTAAATATTTTGCATGATTAATTCTATACATGTGGAGAAATAATATCATCAAAAAATGATTTGTGTTATGGACTATTAATCCTAACTAACTCTGGTACAAGTTTCTTGTTTCGCTGAGTTCCTGGGGTTCTCCTTAAGAATTCCCCCGTAGCAAAAAAGCCCAATGGATTTAGGCTAGAATCTAATATTTGTGAGATTCAGGTCCATGCAATCAGAATCTGACCCTATGTGGCATGTGCTTGAGGAATACAGGAAGGTTATTAAAACTCCTTGGGGAAAAAAAAAAAAAGAATGCTCCCTGTAGCACCATAAGACTTTGGATCAGGCCCATAGAACCCAGATCCCATTAATCGTGTTACCCTAATTAATTATTATTTAATTAATTAATAATTGTGCAATCATTAGTAACTAATTATTCTGTCTTATGTATTACTTATGATGTAACTTTAGTTGTTAGTCATATTAGCAGTGATGTTATTGTAGCTATACCACTGCAGTGTGTTTTAATGGCTTCATAGCATGAGTTGAACAAATACCTGCATGATCAAAATACAAACTATTAAGTATAATAACGGAAGCAAGAAACATACTTGAGAGAAATGGGTATTCCACACAGTACTGAGGCACATCTTGGGTCATTATGTGATTTTATAAAGCTCTTCTTGATTAACTCAGTCAATGAAATTCTAATTTATTTCAGTTTTCTTTATCAAGTTGGAAAACATGAAAGAGTTTGCAGTTAGCATCTTCCGCTTTCAAGACTTCTCTCTTTCATATTCCTTTAAGGTAAGTAATAATTACCCACTTTTCTACAGTTTTATCCCAAAAGGATTATTTTGACTGAAACAATTGAGAAGATGAATGTTTCAAGTAGAACAGAGTTGTCTTTACTCAAGTGCATATCCATTTAGTCAGATCAAGTGCTTAATTTTAGACACAGACTTTATACAGAATTAAGTATTCCTATTATATTTTTCTCTATTTTTTTTCACTTGTTTTCACTGAGACTTTCACATGTGGATCAATAGAAATGCTTGTTGTTCAACTACAAGCTTTTTTGCTCCTGGTAAATCCTTTAGCAATGTACAGCTTTGTCTCAGTGGAAGTTGCATAAATGCATATGCACGCATACTCTCTATATGTATGTGTGCTTTATACATGTTCAATTTTATGTTTAATTGTGTATACTCTTGGAACTGATTCTTACAGTGTTTTTTCATATAAATAAGAGAGTTTGAAAAGAGTAAAATTAGGAGAGAAGGTTAGTGAGTTAACCTGAATGTTGAGGTGATGATAAATCTGAAGAATACAGAACGCATAGAGCAACTGAAATTATCATGTTCCAAATTCTGTATTTCATTTTTGTTAATAATAACAATGTTGGTGGAAACTCTGAGTATTTCCCAGGGACTGATAACAAGACAGAGAGAGTAGTCCTTTGCTGAGCACTGAGTCAATGGAGTTCTCTAACCAATCATTAATTTCCAAGAAATGCCATATAGCTCAATCACACTATTAACAGACATTCCAGAGCTGTGAAAATCTCTCTCAAAAAAAGCAGCTAGACAGGCCTGATCTCAGGCAGTATCAGTGTGAAAGGTGCTTTGTGATAGGAAATGTCATGTGGAAATTGGAATGAAGCAGACGAAGTCTGTTTCCTTGATAGTTATTTCATACTGTAATGGGACCTCTGGATGTATAGATACAAAATGTATTTCAGCTAGAAAATAAAAGAAGTGAGGGTTGTACTATAGCAGTCCAACTGGCAGCATGTTTGCAACCATTAGTCTTTTAAAGTACAGTTTAAATGTTACAAGATGTCTGCTGTGGAGCAGTAAGGTAGCTTGATGAAAGAAATACCTTAACAGAAATGAGCTGAAGAAGCAAAATGTGTTTAACCAGGAGGCAACAAGAAACATGAGGTTTATAGATACTGAAAACAGTCCCATGATTAACAAATATTGTAAACAGTCCTGAATGACACAACACAGAAGTTTGTTCTGAACACCTCTACATTCTTGAAACAGCATACACCAGACAGTCCCATTTGCTTCTGCTAAGTTTTGTCATTCCCCTATGAGGATTATGCTTTCCCATTGGCATTAGGCTTGCTGGATGGTTAAAATGCAATTGTTTCCAGACCTTTCTTTTAGTTACACAGCTAACACTTCAAAAGCCTTTCTTCTTTTAGCCAATAACTGCAATCATTAGTATCATTATCAGGGCAGCAACATGTGAAATCCCAGCCTGCAGTGTGCTGACACTAAATATGCTTCTACTTTTATAATTATTGAGCACGCATCTTTTAAACTAACAGTTCTCTTTTCGTTAAAAAAGATGCACATACAGACTGAGACAGAATGAGCTTGTGCTTATCATTTCCGTAATTCATAGTGGTGGTAACTAGAACATCTTACAAACATTGAGCATTTCTTAGTTACTGTCTTCAAGTCTGAAAAAATGCAGAGAGCAAAGGGATGATCATCAAGAGATCTTAATGAGCCAGGAGGTGCTTCATGAACAAAAAAACATGAGAGACTTGTTTTCGTGGCTCAGCAAGGAAAAAGATAATTTATTGCAGTTCTACAATGTAAAAACTACCTCTCCTCACCTAATAGTTTTCAGTCGTCTTGTATTGCATCGTTTGGGGCTGAGACAGGTAGTAATAGCATTCACATTTGGAGTGGACTTAATGAAATTCTGAGAGTTCCTGTAACTTCAGTTTAATTCGAAGGCAATTCAGATAATTTTAGAACGTAAATGGAGTAATTATCATGGAATTATCAGAGTTGGAAGGGACCTTAAAGATCACCTAGTTCTAACCCCCATGCCTGGGCAGGGACACCTCCCTATTGTATATTGTACATTTTATATATTGCGAATATACAAGAAGAAACACAGGTGTATTGAAAACATCTTCAATATACAGCAGTATAGAAAGAAGTGCTAAAATGTCTAAAGCAGCTTTCAGTAGCAGAGCTGAGAAATGAGTTGCGTCCTCAGATTTGCCTGTTGCATAGCTATTGCTCTGATCCTGAACAAGAAAAACTGCCACTCGCTTTTTCTCTTTGGCAAAACTGATGTTACTTTTGAATTGTAACAGTATTCCAAGTACCTGTGAACAAGGTGTGTTTCTGCTTGTTGTAAATTAGACCACCATAGAATTTAGATCTGGAACCATTGGCCAGGTGTCTTCAGGATTACTGCAACCGACAAAGAAGGCTCTGCAGATCATTCAAAATTCATGTCAACAAAATCTTTACGTCTTGTTAACAAAACAGACAAAGGCTACAGAGGATCAAAAACAATGGAACTGCTTTTATACCCTTCCAACTAAAAGCCCAACCAACTTTGTTCCCAAGAGTTCAGCTTTTCAAGGCAAAGAGGAAACCTTTCTAAACAGACCTAAAACAGCAGTAAAAATTTTCAAGGTTAAAGTCACTATAATATGCTGTATACTGTGCCTGAGCATAAGGAATCTATGCTTAGACATAGAAGAGGACACATAGCAGAGAAAAAGCTCTAATCCTCTGCTATCTGACTACTCAGTGACTGAGATTAAGAGACAGACCAGTTTTAGTCTAGAATGCGCATTCTCCAGGCCTGGAACATCCATCGATGGAAGCCAGAACAAGAAGTCAAATTAGTGAGTCAGTTATGGTCTGTCTGGTTTAGGACTATTAACCCTCCACGGCTAAAGATGTGAGCTCTTAACCTCAGAAGTGAAAAACTTGCTCTTCACAGAAACGTAAAGGTGCTGTATAACTTAACTAAAAAAAGATACATACTATATAGACTACATATTGCATGTCTTCCAAAATGTATTGTCAGGCAACCAAAGTCAAAAGTTATAACTGAACATTAGACCTTTCCAGTATGCCTCCCTGACAATAAGCTTTAATGATGTCTCTCCATATCATTGTTGCCACATGCCCATCTGACACTTGATGTATTTGTACCTTACATATAGTAGAAATATATAGATGAAGGCACTTTCAGATTTATGAAGAAGAATGTTTCTATGACAGTTCCATTTTTAAAGGGTGCTAATGGTTGAAGGATGCTCAGCATCTTGAAAGGGTAAGTCACACGGCAGATGAAATAAGAGGCACAGAGAAAGTAATAACGATCTGAGTTATGCGTTACTTCTTTGACTATATGACACTGCACTTTTCATGTGGCTGTCAGATTCACTTATGTGATTACCATGCCTGGCCAAGCCTGTCAAATGCAGTTGCCAAAGGTTAAACATCCACAGGCCAACTCGGTGTCCACTAATTTCACCAGCCGTCCTTCCACTGATTTAAGATGGAAACTGCACAGGCTGATTTTGTTCAAGGAACACCAATTAATGCTGAACTGGTATCACCAGATGTCTGAGTGGTCACTACTTCTGAAAACCAGGTCATGTATTTGAAAGCCCAATATGATGAATTCAGAGGCTAAATTTAGGGCCATCTATTGGAAAACTGTTGACGTGCACAAATACATATACAGGTTCCAGATCATGCTTTTAGGCAGAAGGTAACAACTGTCACTTCTTGATTCCACTAATGGCCAGTGTAAAAAGCAGTACTAAAGCCAGCTCCAAAGAGACTTGCTTCTCTTTTCGCTAGCATGATAGCCAGTGAGAAGAAATAATGTATCAACCAGGTATATTGACAGATGGGTCAAAATCCTTGAAGATCTCAAGGTGGAAAAGTAAACACCATTTCTTATGTTTTCTTTGTAGAGAGCCTTCTGATAACGTTAACAGGATTCATCACTGATATTTCTCAGCACAATGTAACTGTCATACCTACATATATGGAATACCTATCTTGAACATCTATACAGGTATTCTCTTATTCGTATCTTGAATGAAAAAGCATCAATCCAGTCGTCTTGCTCTTTGCATCATGTCAATAGTAAATGCTTAAAGTAAAAGTGTAGAAGAACATTTTTATAATTATTCTTCCTTTTTTCCTTGTGGTCTTGTAACACATATTTGCCTAGAGTCTTTTTATTATTGAAAGGGCAGTGATTCCACAGCTGGATAAATAATAGGAAAACTAAAAGGATTTTAGCTGCAATGTGAAATGCACATAAGGGAGTCTTGAGACATGCTTCAAAAAGATGCTGACAGCAGATTCTGGTGGTATCTTTCTGTTGTAGTGTTTACTTAAATCAGCAGATTATCTAACCTGCTAAATATAATCTAATGTTAATAACGTATTTAGGGTACCTGCTCCCTAACATTTATAGGAAATTATTGCAGAGTACAGAAAGGTTAACCACATTTTTAATATAAAATGCTGGCACTTGAGAATACAGGTTTTGGAATGGATTATTTGATCTGTATATTTATATAGGCAAGTAACATTGGAGTAAAATGTAAAGAAGCTGCAAAAGGAATACTTCAGTATAATATGGAAATATCACTTAGGGCCAGTTGTATCTGAGTATGTGGTAAAAGGACAACTCACTATTTTTGTGTGTATGTGAATTCGTCTGTCATTCATCCACACACACCTGACAGAAAGCTGGCATCTTTAAAGTCAATTTTTTGTTTTATATACACCTTGAAGTCTTAAATACAATTTTCCAGTTTAACAAATTCTCCCTGTGAATATAGTGATTGTTCTTCTTTAAAAAAAAAAAAAAAATTAAAAAGGAAATTGCATGTAATTTCTATGCAAAATAGAAGAGTTGCAAGGAGCATTGATAATATGATGAAGAAACAGATAATTTAGACGGGTGAACAATAGGATCACTTTCCTACATAAGCAATGCAAGTATTTCAACATATAAAATGACCAAAAAGTGAAAAAGAGCAGATATCTCATTAGAAAGGATTTTTTTAGTATTAGGTCTGCTGGTTATCCTTAATTACTTATTGACAGCTATATGCCAAGGAAAAAGTCTTGACTCAGTGATAACAGGAATATTGCCATTAAATTCAATGAAGTGAACATGAGTAATGAATGAGTAAGTTTATTCTCATTGAGATGTTTTTCTATAGAACCTAAAGTTGCATTTGTTTCAATGGGAACATTTTATAATATTGGTGTTATTCATAATGAAAGCAAAACTAAAATCTAATATTAAAGGATACAGAAAAAAAATATGAAAAAGTTAAAGATAAAAATAGCAAAGATAAGGGCCACATTCTAATGCACATCGTATGAGAGAATGTAGAAATATTTAAGGAAATCATATTTTCACATGTGGCACACCTTTAAGCTCCAGTGCAGATAGCTATATATTGTTCAAACTGCATTCAAACAGAACTCTGGTCTCTATGTCCATCAGTGCTTTGAAGCCCAAGGGAGGCGTGTTCTGCTGGCAGAGTGGTAAGTGCAGCTCTCCAGCACATATGCTGAGGGAAGCTGCCTGCACTGCTAGGGAAACCAGTAAAAATCATCAGCATATTCAACGTTCCTGCCTGTATCCATCCTAAGCAACTTTTCTGTGTACCCTGACAGTGTAAAAGGATGAAAGGTACTTCTTGCTGACTTCATGACCTTTTACTCCAGTGCACTCCTCTGGGACAGGAGAAGAGTCATCTCTATACCACGAACAGATAAAATGTTCTTGACAGCTGGCATACGGCTGCGGAGTTCAGTTCCTGATGATGTTGGAACAACTACAAATCTCAACAACTAGAATCCTCTCTTTTCACCTACCTGTTCTACAATAACAACAATGAGAATAACAAAGCCATCCCTTCTAGAATAGGAGGAGAAACTGGAGATCCTTTACTGTGATTACTCTTAAGAGTGTAAAGGTGTTCTGATACCATGGTGATGAACACAGTAAAACTGACAAGATAGATGATGGATCCAGCTGGCACTTCTCCCTCCTCCTGCACACATCATGGTGCTCACCACAACAAGTTTATGATTTTTGTCCTAAAATCTGCTGAGTTGTGGTCTTTACAAATTTACTTGCAGAAACTGCAAAAGACTCTTCACTTTAATTTAGTCTGGTTCAGACTGCATGAGAGAGGTGCATGGTTTGTTTGTTGTTTTTTTTTTTTCAGAAATTACACCCACATAGTGTATTATTCTCTAGACAAAAAACTCCTCTAAAACTCTAGCTGATAAATAAGTAAATAAATACATGTGAGTTCTCCTTCTTGGAAAAAAAAAATTTGATAGTCTGCTCAGTCATCTTAGGCACATTTTACCCATATTATTTTGTTCAGTTGAGATTTACTGTTCAGAACCTCAAACAGAAAGTTCTCTAAGTTAACTTCTACCTTGCACTTTTTCTGTTTACATAGGATTTATACAAGGGTGAGGTTGCTTTGTGTTTGTTTTTTACTTAGAAGATGAGATAAATACTTGCTAGACTAGGCTATATAAGAACACAGTTCTTTATGCCGATTCTTTGCGCAGTTTCCTCCTTGTTCTTGCTAGATCATGAAAACATGCTGAGTTGCATAAATAATTTGCTTAAATGGCCATACATTTTATATTTAACAGTATTTCAACTTGAACTATAGCATTCCTGAAAAAAAATATGTAAATCATCCTGATTTCTAGTTAAGTTTGACCTTCTTAGCTTTGAAGATCTCCAGAGAAGCAAACAGAATAGTTGCTTTCCCATCGGTCTGTTCCAGAATGGAATATGATGATCTCCATCTAGCTTGAAAGTATAATAATGAGTGCTATTTTGCCAAAACTTAGCCTGGGCAAATTCTCAAAACTTCAGTATTCTTGAATACTTTTTGCAGAAATAAACAAACTAGCTAGCAGAAGAGAGCAAGCAGGTGCCTTTTCCTAACCAATTCAAGAATCTGAACTCTGAATCCTACTTTCATCTTCTTGGCATAGGAACTTGACCCTGGTTTCTTTCTGTTGTTTTGTTTTCTTAACAGAAACTATTAATAAGAGATGAAGAAGCTACTTCAGATTAATATGAGAAAGAACAGAAGAAGAAAGATGATGTTCTTTGGGAAGCAGAATATCATCTTCCTTACAGTTGCTGCAGAAAGCCTAAATGTGAATCATTTGGACTTCAGTTTGCTCTTCAAAACTGAAGTGGTAGGACGTGTATGAGTACAACACTAGTTAGTCATTACTTGTTCATGTTCAAGGCCTTTCTTCAAGGTTTTCACTGAAGTAAAATTGCATCTGCAGCTCAAAAGGTCACTGCATTGTCTGGAAACATTTTGAGTTATGGAACTCATCATGAAATGGGAGGAAGGAGGCACCCCTTGAAAGTCTATGCCTAAACACCAAAGATCAAAGCCTTGTACTGAATTTATAAGCAGTTGAATGTGATGTACCTTTTCCCTGAAAAGATTTCTTCCATTCACACTAAGATGCTAACATAAAAAAAGATTTATAGGGAAGAGTTACCTGCATAACTACCCATCTTCCCGTGCATTTGGGTGTGCTACAGATTTAATTAAATGATGGTAAAAGTAAATTTATATTTTCTTTATATTAAAGTTACTTGGTAAATAACACCAACTGGCGATCTTGCTATCTCTGCAAGAATCTCTGCTGAGTTGTTAATATCCAAACACCACCAGCCTACACTCTACTAGGGGTGATAAGCTTGTATTTTTCTTACCTGATTTCTTTCCATTTAGGAGCCCAAATACATAGGTATATATCATGGTTTAGATTTATGCATGTAACTCCAAATAACAGCATATACGAGTGTATGCCATAGCATCAGTTATTAGGAAACATTTCAATTTCCACTTACTTCAGTTTTTATTTCCTCCTAGGCATTTATTATAGTCTTCTTAGCATGTTGAGCTCTTCTCATGTTTAGAAATATTGTGGAACTGAAATAAAGGCACAGTCAATTAATTCCTGCCTTTGAATAATTAAACATTTTAAATACTCCCTCTATACCTTATGTTCAGCTATAGATACATTATTAATAGCAGTTTGTACTGTGTGCTGTAAGAGGATGTTAGGCACATAATTCCTAGAACCTGGGGAGGAGAACATTCCCTGGCACTATGAATTTTCCTACCCAATGACAAAGTTATCTTGTTCTAATTCGAATGTGTTTCACACTGTAATCATTACGCTGTATGAATGTTGTGCTTTATTTTAATGAAAAATTCAGCACAGTTAATTATTCAAAAAATTGTTGAATCCATCCCACTGCATTCAACAAAAATGTTAATCATGCTTCACTATTTTTAGGACGTTCCTGTTTGATCGTTAATTCCAGCAGCTTGGTCTATAAAGTGAGACCACCGGCTAAGTTCAAGACCATAGGTTTGTAGCCAGGCTGTCTGCTGTCAAATGGGTGTTCTCAGTGTGCCACAGTTAAACAAGGTTCATTACATCTCTGCTTGTTGACTGCATCCCTATAGACAAAAGGCCATCAGTCTCCCTACTTCTGTGGGCTGGCATTATGTAATTTTCCCACTTTCAGAGCCGCTCTTGAACAAAAGCATTCACTGAATCCATCCTGCTTGTTGAACAAGCCTGATTAGGCTTCATAGTAGTAGGGTCCTAGTTTTACTTGATTTAAAACTACAGTGTCCGAAGCAAAAATGGATGGAGTAGTTCATTTTACAAAGTCATTGGGCAAATTTGCCACAGAATAAATGTGCTAAGCATTAAATGTAGCACTCATTCTTAGCGGGCTGTTGTACAGAACATTGAGCTTCTACACATTCTCTACTGCATATGCCTGCAATCAGCTGGCACATGCCAAAATTATCTTTAATCATAGAATCATCTGGAGAAAAGACACTTCAGTTAATGTACTTTCCCTGCTGTACAGGGGACACATCTTTATTGTGATCAGCAAATGTGGGAATGTATCAAAAGACAAAGCAATATTTCCATAAATAAAATTTTAGTTCTTTGTTGGTTTAAAAACAGAAGAAATTCTAAGAACAGGAAAAACACTTTCCTCTAATCTAATTAAAGTCTGCTTTTTTTATATTTGGACATTGGACTTGGTTACATTTGAAAAAAATGGAGGGTTGACAAATTAAAAGATCAATATGGGAATACATACAGTGTTTCCTGTTATGGGTAAGTACAGCTTGAAGAAATCTGACAAGTCATTGCAAATACAGTGAAGGAGGAGAGTAGCTGAAGTGAAAGGCTAGTACAGAACAGGTGGATTACTTTTGCCTTGTAGGGCATGCAGTCTTGTCCTCATCTATCATTAATTTTTAAAGTAGAAGCTTTGTGGTGCATGTTATGTCTTCACTCATAAATCAGCCTCTGCTTTTACCTGTGTCCAGAGTTGATCTTTATCTCGTTTTACCCAAGGCCTGTAAAACACCTACAGATCTTTAGACCAGGAACCTGAAAGAAGTGGAAAATGTAATTTATTGCCAAGATAATAGTGTTGAAAAGTGGATCCTTCTGGTTATCTAATACTGTCATTAATGGAAAAGGAAAGGTCCTTGAAGTTCTGAGCAACAAAAGTGCTAGACACAGCTGAGAGTCCACACTGAAACATAAAAAAAGTCAAGTACACTTTAATTTTCAAACTGTATTTCCTACAAATTAAACGAAGAGATTTGTAATAGCAATAATTACCCATTCAGCATCTTTCATCAGTCTCTGAACTCATTCAGTTATTACCGGAGTGAAAAAAAAAAAACTTAAATGGGTCATTTATGCTTAAATTAATCTGTGGTTTTCCCAAAGTACCCTCTTTGTTCAGCTCCAGCTTTAATTACTGGAAGACATTTTGTTTTATGGAAATCTGTGGCAAAATAGATGTATCCTTCATAGACATCCTGATTCAGGAAGTTCAGGAACCAAAACCAATTAGTTTGCATGTCACCTGTAAACTAAAAATGAATTTTCCCAGTCTTAAAAATCATTTTCTGCTTTGAGAAAGGAAACAAAGGGATTTGCCCCATACATTTGCAGCACATTTTGAGTGAACTAATGTAACAGTAAAACAGGAATATCCTTGTTGTATGCCTTGCTAGAAAAACATCTAAGTGCTCTGATTGGTTTTTTTCAATTTTAAAACTTCAAGGACTGCTGCTGCTCCGATTTTTTTTTTTGGCAGAAATAGAAACTGTGGTCAATCCGGGTTTTTTATTTTTCTCTAATAAAATGTCATTTATCAGCAAAGAAGCGGAAAGGAACCTGAAAGTCATGCGTGCAGATTCATAAACTAAATGCTACCACTTCTGCCAGATTGCTGCTTTTGCTTGGAAAATCTGTTTATTTAAAAATAAGAAAAGTCCAACAAATTCAAATTTTAGATCTAGATGTGTAACAGACGCACTTAAATCTAGATTTTCTTTTTAGATCATAGCAAATACTATATGCTATATCATATAGTATATATTACATATAAACACTACATGTATGGTATATGTTATATACAACATAGTGTATATCTATTTATTTTATATATTGTATTTATATAATAGTATATACTTGAAGCCTGTAGTACTCTGAAGACACACACACATGTATAGGTACAGAATAATTTATTAAAGTTTTATTTATATGCCTAGTTCCCTTCCATTTGTGACTGGACAGGTCTTTATGAGGAGAAGGGATCATAAACTTTAGATAGTAGGTAAATGCTGTCCAATTCTGACTGGAGTAATTCTGGAGAACATTTAAGCCAGAACATTCTTAGATAGTTCAGGATGAGGTGGCAGTTAATAACAAATTCTGTGCATAGTTTCGGAAGCAGGTACTTCAATGAAAACCTTCAGTTTTTCACCTAGCTCTAGTCCTGCTGGGCTCCTGTACATTTTTTTCTACGTTTAACACCTTCAGTACAAATTCATGACCCAAACATCCATGGGAATAGACACCTAATGTGTCAAATATATGCACTAGATCAAGTTCTTCTAATCTAGCTCTCTCATTCACTGTAGTCATTACTGGTCATGACTTTTGAATTTGCTGGCAGCTCAGGTCTCAATTACGCAGTGAAAGATGCAAGCAGTCAGTGTACCTGCAAATGAAATTTCTGGATGGGGAGATTCAAAATCAGAGGCACCCTGAATAAAGCAGAACTCTTGAATACTTGGCAGAACACAAAATTAATTAGATGTCCTACCAAAAGGACCAGCAGATCTAGATAGAGCCTGTATCTGTGTCAGAAATGAGAATTCAGTGTGCAAAACAAATAGAGTTAAATAGTGTGTTTAACTCATTACATCAACTTTTATATCTCTCATAGTTACAGTGATTCAAGGAATATATTACAGGTTTCTTGAACAAATGGAGCCTGCCCACACTAAATGAGTCAGATAAAAATCAATTACATTGTGGATTCTTAACTGTGGAAATAATCAATGTCATCATTGTTCCCTTCCTAGCAACAAAATATTGGTCCCAGTCAACCCGTCTTTTTAAGTTGGTTTGTGCAACACATTGTTAATAATTTTTGTATTGTTTTGTAGCCCTTTGAAAATGGGAAGCCATTTGGTATCAAAGACCTTTTTTTTTTTAACATTGACAAACTCTCTGAAGTGTAGTGATTAATTTATGTTACAGAATGTCAAGGGAGCAGACCTTAAGTTTTATCAGTCTGTAATGTTTTAGGCTCAGATTGCTCAATTTATTTGTACTGACATAGTCACTGTGGAGTCTTTTACTCTCAGCAGTGAAATGGGAGATAAGACAGAGTGGACTAGGATGAGATACTATTGTAAGTTTTCAAAACTTAATAATTTTGATCAATTAGCTGTTCTGGGGAGAAGAATAGCAGGGGTATCATATGACAAACCTTCTAAAATGTTACATCTGCTAGGAATGCTGTCCTGTTATAGGATTTATGGGAGCTGGAAGAAGAGATTATAGAAAACTGACTGGATACATTATATGCATTATTTATTTTCAGTGTGTGTTAAGTCTGTATGGTCTCTACACAAATACAACCATGTGACCCTTTTTATATCATCAGGTTTTACTAATTCCCATTATTTTTTCCAACTTACCCTTCAAGGGCTCATATGTATCAGCGTGCACTGAAAACAGATGTTGATAATCCTGTGTGTGTTTACACCTCCAACTTTCAGTGGATTCCCTGAATTCCAGATGGCAGATAGTCATCCTGTTGTATGTATAAGATTAAAACTGTTTAGTTTCAAATTGGCATGTGCTTTGTAATTTTAATTCCAATGTTTAGACCAACCCTGTTCTGTTCTTTTCACCTTTTGTATTCTTCTATTTTTGCAATTTGCTGTCTTCTTGTCTTTTGCTGAGAATAGAACAAATGACCCCTTCAACTCCTGCTCAGGCTATACTGCTCTTTATATTAATTGCTCATTAAAGATAGTAAATTTTAGATTTTTTTACTTGTCTTATTAGTACTTTATCTAAAGCTCTCAAAGTGCACACAATCATACTTTGAACTGTCGTAAGAAACTGACTGTCTGTTAGTGGATTTTTCAGAACTTCCAAGTTGTTAAGAACTGTAGGACTGACAGCATGATCTAATGTGTACTAGAGTAAGTCTTAGAAGATCTGGACTCCTCAGATCTGCACTATACTAATCACAGTCATTACTAAGCTAATCCTTACATATGCATTTCCTTTTCAATGCCATTTCTCACTTTTTATCTATCTTATTTTCAATATACTGCATGCTCTTCCAAAACAGTAAATTCTCACCTGGACGCTCACACTAACTTTTTAAAATTAGTAAACTTATTCTCAGTTTAATCTCTATAAATAAGACACATGGTACTGCAAATGATTTATTCAGTGTCATTATATTCCTGACACTTTGTATAACAAATCAAGTCCTGTGTCAAAATTCTGCTGCTTTATCTAGGTTTCATCTGGAATAGGTCCATGAAAATCTCTAATTAAACCACCATAAATCAGTAGTAACCTTAAATGATTTAGTCATAGTAAAATGAGTTCAGCTGTATAGGATTTGGTGCATGATCTTGGCTTCAAAAATGCATACTTCAAATTTGGCAGAGTGGAGGAAGCAGGAGAGAGCAGAAATCCCCCTACTGCACACACACTCCCCATCCTCAGTTCTCACGTTTACATGCAAATGTTCCTTTCTGCAGATGAAAACACTTCTGTGCTCCGGCTGCAAAATCAGAAGAAAATGTGTTTAAATTACAAAATGGAAATGTCCTGTGGCATCCTCATTGCAGTAGCCAATACTCAAGCTGTTGTAATATCAGAGGATTCAATTTGAAGAGAAGGCAACATAGGCAAGCTGCATACTTGCCATACTCATCACTTAGAAAGGGCTGAGCATCCTGAGGCTCATCTGTGACCCCCATCCTGCAAAGAGATGAAATAAGAGTAGTGACAACAGAATTTTGTAGAAGAGAGCTCCCTACACATGCCTAGAAAAAAATGAGCTGTGAAATTACCAAGATTTAGATAAATCTAGATGTCTTAGAATCTAAATCTCTGCCAGGTCTGATTCAGTCTTCCAGACATGTGTAACTTGACTTAAGAAAAATGGCTGCCTTTAGCAACACATCCAGGTTAAGACAAAGGTAACTTGGTATGCTGCTTACAAGCTCAACTCCTTATGCTACAAAACTACTGTATGCTGTCTTACCAGAACAGTTATGTTGTCTCTACACTTTTTGGCTTGATCTGGATGATATTTCACTTGCAAATTCATCCTGAGTTTAGCTGAAGTCATGTAGCAGTCATATGTTCTGCTATGTGACTGCTCAGCCCTACTAAGCAAGTGAGAAGAAAATGGAAAAGAAATAGAAAAGGTCAAAAATCTCTTTGAATAGTGCAGCCAATTACTCTTATATTAGCATGACCAGCTCTAGCATTAGACAATCATTACCTATGGTGATGATGGTGTTAGGATATTCAGATAGGCTGCACCTGAAAGTAAAAATGCACTTTAATATTTACTTGCTTAATGTACCAAATGCAGCCTCATAAAGAGGGGAAGTGACAAAAAATACCTCATAAAAGACTTCCTCTAGTGCTTTCCATCTAATGATCATCACACGGTTTATAAGCAGAAATGAAACTCTTTTCATATGTGGATAATAATACCCCCATTTTACAGATGAAGAAATAATCCAGCCTTGGAATGTGGTTTAGTTGATAACAGGAAACTTATCTAGTGCTTTGCTAGATATCATGTGATGCATAAAGAGGCACTCGGAACTCTGCATGTCACATGGTGGAGAGTAACAGGGTCCTGGTCGTTCCAACTGGGAAATCACAACTGTACTATCAAAAGGGACTCCAGTCCAGAGAAGATTTAAGAAAACATTGTCTTGCAAGGGTTACCCAGATGTTTCAGTTGTTACCTGACTGCATAGCCTGGTGCTCAGATAAACAGAAGCCGTGTGGGTGGTAGTAGCTGCCCACCATGCTATGTGCAGCCATGGGCAAGGCCTGTGGGCAAGGCAGGGCCAGGCTGTGGGCTGGAGTCAGTGAGAGCTGTTGGAGAGTCACTATGCCTTCACTTCTTTCATGTACATTTCTCCCCCCTCCGTCCCTTTTTCAGAGAGCAGCCGATGACGGTGTCTAACTTTGTGAGTGCAGTTAATGCTAGGAGGAAACTGACCGTGGGAGCATCTCTTCAAGGTACAGAGGAAGATTACTATTGCTTTCGGAGGACATCAGTTTGCTTCAGTTCACAGATTAGGGAAAAGTTTAAAATTACGGAAATCCATTACTTTAAAAATTCTTTACAACCTCAGAGGCAGGTTCCACTCCCGCAGGCTTCTCTCTCACCCGCAAGACACCTCGCCCGCTACCGCCATGTCGCCTCGCAACACCACCCTACCCAACAACCGCCTCCTGCTGCCTCCCGAACATGGCGGCACCGGGGAAATGCTTCGCTGCATCCACCCCGGCACAGGGCCCTGCCCCCGCCTACCCTCCTAGACCAGCCCCTCCCTCCGTAGCCCCCAGATCGTAGTCCCTGCTTCACTACCTCGCTTGCACCCGCTGCCCGCTGCGGAGCCGCTCCCGCCCGCGCCCAGGCACCGCCTCCGCCGGAGGCGGTGCCGCCCACCCGTCGGCCCGAGGCCCGAGGCTAAGTGGCAGCAGTCGGTGGCGGCCGCACGGCGGGTGGGAGCTATGGCGGTGGAGGGGGACGTGTTTCTGAGAGCCCGCGGCAGGACGCTGACCGCCTTCCGCCAAGGTACGCACGGTGGAGCCAGTGCCGAGGCGGAACCTCGGCATAGGGCCGTGGACGCCGGCGGGCGGGAGGGGCGTTTACTGCTGGGAAGGGGGAGGTGTAGGAAAGGCGCTCGGAGGGGCTGGGATAGGGCTTTGGGCTATCTGTCGGCGCCGGCAAGCACGGATTAGGGAGCGGGCGCCGGGGACGAGGCTGGACGCGGAGCTGTGGCAGCCCGCTGCCTTCTACAGTGCCGGGGCGCGTCCGAAGGCTCCAAAGTTTGTTACCACGTTAGTTCTTTGTGTACGTTGCTTCAGTGAAAGGCCAGTGTACCGTAATGCAACTAGATAATACCTCAGTTTCTTCAAGCTGTTTCAGCCTCTCTCAGGGTCGAGGTCGGCAGCTACTTCTCCCCCAGGCACTTCCACGCTGTGCACAGATAGCGCTGGTTTAACCCCTTCGGCTATAAGCCAGCTCCGTAGGAGACATGCTTCTAGACTTCCCTCTTCCCGGGTCAAGCAGGTAGCGAGACCGCTGCCAAGCCAAAGATGGCAGACACCTTCTGGTTCTTGTCTTGTGGCTGGACCAACAAGGGAGTATGTTGAGCGTCTCTGTGTATCTCATCTGTTGGTAAAATTCTCACAAAGATGGAGGTTCTGCAGTGTGCCTAGGATTTTCAGGTTCATAATTAGCTCTCTCTTAAGAAAGCTTTACCTGTTTCCACATGGAAGGTATTTTATCTCATCTGTATTTCTTTATATAAGTTATAAATTGTATCAGTTCGGTGAGGTAGGCAAGGCTACTCAATCCCAGCAGTTTTGTGGTATTTTCTTGGGTTTCATTGGAAGTATTTGGCTTTGCTTCTTGCCAAATAAAGAAAAATCACCAACTCCGAGCATGTGAAGTACATGTATGCAGTCAGGCTGGGAACCTATTAATTGCAGATGGTGTGGTTGGTTTGGAACAGAATGCCTAGCATTTCTTGAAGGGACAGATGGCAGACAAGCCATCTTGTTATATCAGCTGTCTAGTGAAATTATAACAAAAGGAATGTTCAATGGCGGTGTAAAAAAATTCTCAGCAAAAGCTTTATCTAAGTACTTCTTGAAAATTGCTTTTAACATGGAAGAAAAAATGTGATCGTAGGTATCTGTTTTGTGTTCCTTTCTCTTGAAGTGCCCTTGTTTGATATTTAAATATTAAGACTTTTCTTACTGACTGATTTTTGGTCTTGTTCAGGGCTTTCTAGACTGTCATAGTCCAGCAGCTGTCTTCAGGTACAACGTTTCTTTGTCAATAATTTACTTATTTCTTTCTTAAGAGGCTAAAGTTCAAACCAGCCTTTTAATAACTAAATAATTGGGGGTAGGGGGGAAATCAAACCAAAACCACAACCAAGGGCTGATACAACAGGCAGAGTTTTTTGCAATTTAAGATGAAAATCAGTTGTCTGTCATCTTGTTTTCCTCACTCCTTAGGTTTCACTCCTGTTCAACAGGTAGCTACGCAAAACATATACTACTGCTGCTATGGCTTGGCACATGGGGCTTTTTTGTCCCAAGTATGCCAGTAGCATGCTATGCAAAGAGGTAGATGTAGGCATAGAATTTTTTTCAAGTAACTACACAAGTTATAGTGCCATCAGGTTAACGGTTCCAAAACCTTTATCTGGAAAGGTAGGTAACCAGAATTGCATACTCATGTTTTCAGTTCCACATGTGATTTTATGTTCCTCTGTACTGTCTTTCTCACCAATCTTTTGCAAACTCTTTATTGCTTCTCATATTTTTAATTTTCCTTTGTTCTCTATTCCTGTCTGTGCTTTTTTGCATTACTGAATGTGAAGGTGACTTTCTATTCATAGCACTTGCTAGAACTATTGTTTCTATGGAGTTGGTGGTGGTTTTCCCACATGCAGTATCCTGCACTTTTCTGCACAGAAGTTATCTTTCTTAAACAGTTACTGCATAATGAAGTCTTTGCTTCTTCACAACCAGGCCTCATTCTTATACTGTCAAATGGCTTAGTTTAAGCAAATTTCACTTCCTCGCTATTCAGTTGCTGTTACAGATTTTGAATTTGTTGAACAGTGTAGATCCCAGTAGTGATTCAGGTGGAATCTGTGTCTTATCCATTTGGTTTTTTCCTACTATTTTTTTTTTTTTAATGCATGTGAGGAGTTCGTATTTCAAGACAGCTTGGCTTCCTGAAGAGTCTTTGACGAGCGACTTTCAGATACCTCTTGGAGATGGTTTCAAATGGATTTTCATTGTCCATGTAAAAGCTGTCTACTCTGCAGAATCAGTAAGTGCAGTAGTGACTGTCTTTGTTACAGTTTCCACTAACTGCCCTGTACAGATGCCAGCTTTGCAGTCAGTGGTTACCAGATTGCTCAGGAAACCCTTTTGCACGTAGGTTTCTGGCCATCTTCCTGCTCCTCTGGTGCAAAGGCAGTTTTAAGCAAGACTCCTCCAGGGGTAACTCCCCAGGGGTTAGCTCTTTTTTACTACTTGAGTTCTGCTGTGGATGCCACCTAATTTGAGTGGTTTGTTATTGCTCATATCTCTTGCTTGAGACAGATCCAATGCACTGTCTGTAAGGGAGAATTCTGGCATTAGATCTTCACAAAAGTTCCTTCACAGTAAACGTGGATACAAAACTTTACATTGTTTTTTCCTCTCTGCCTTTTATCTTCTGTGCATCTTGCATGTCTGGGGCATCTGTTAGCCTTAGTGAGTGTCTGGCATGCTGCCTGCTCCTAATTCCTCCAAAAGGGACTTGATTAGTTTTCAGATTTATGTTATTTCCAGTTCTTCACTTTTTGAGCTTGACTTCATGGACTTTTTATGTACCTTCCATTGTATAAAATCTTTCACATTTTCTTTATTTGGATGCTTTCGTATTTTGAAGGATGCTGTCCCAGTATTACTATCTTTCTTATGACATTTCTTATGTTGTTATTCAGTCTGGATTCTTTTTGGTCTTTCTGAAGTTCTTAGTAGATGGTGTGGGTATGTCTGAGCCTCTGAGATCATGCGTTTGAACAGCTTCCGTCCTGCCTTCAAGGATTTTTGCACTTTTTTAAACAGCATCATAATTAAATATAATTCATCCTCCTTTGAAATTAAACACAGCCACAGTTGATTTCATATTTTTTCTTCCTTTCACATGTGTGTTGGATCTCAGCATGTTACAGTTACTGTTCTAGAACTCTTCAATGGTAATATTTTTGGACTCTGATCAGAACTCTTCCCAGCTAGCATATTACATTCCCTATACTGTCTCCAACTCTCACAGGAATCAGGCAAGTTTTCATGTGGGTTTTGAGCAACCTTCTGTGACTTCACCTTGTTATTATGCAAGCCACCCCCCTTCACACCTACAGTTTTGGGCTTTAAAGTTTCTGTAGTGAGTTTATATGTTAAATTTGGGGGTGGGTATTAAGACATGACTAGAGTTTAGCATTCTGTAGCCCTCAGTACAAATAAACTGTATCTGAGGGGACATTTCCTACCTTGATAGTTATCTAAGAAGTTTAACATGTATCTTTTAAAAATAGTAGCACTACTTAATTTATTTGAGAAACTGTTCTGTGTTTCTACTGACATTATCTCTGTAGTTCAGGCTTACTGTACATCCTTTTTACAACAATTACTCTTTTTAAGGGGTTTTATTTTCTCTCTGAAAAATGTATTTTAATACCTGCTCTGAAGGTTTTTTTCCCCAGATGCATCAAATTGCATATTCCATAATAGGTTGACTTGATCATTCAGCAAAACCCTCAACAGTTGTATCTGTGATAGCCTCTCGCGTACATATGGAGAATATAGCTGAAAGGAATGTGTATCTCATTAGACTGAAATCTTTTGTGTTTGGATGTACAGGCAGCAATGATGGTGGGTTTGAAGCCATGGTTATTTGTAATGTTTTAATATTAAGCAAGGAATTATTGAAGATTTAGTGCTAGTCCTTTTATTGTTTTTCAAGCTATTCCAGGACTGAGAGAATGAAAACAAATTCCTTTAAAGGTAAACTGCAAAACGATTGCAAGGAAAAAGTTTTTGCCTTTTGTCCTGTTTATGATGTATAAATACTGCCTTCACTTAAAAGAGTCTGTTTACCTTCCTGCCTATAGCTTCTTTAGAAAACCAAGGTTATGCTTCTTGACCAATCACACTTTGTAGGCAGAGGCAGTTTAGGACAGGGAACTACGTACCTGTTTGTTGTAATTTGTGATCTTTCAGAGAAGTGAAATTTAATTCCCTTTGCAAACCCAACATGAGAATGAGGCCATTTTTTGTATTTGCATGGGAACAGAAAAAGAGTAGGAAGCATGTTCTGAATTTGGACTTACTCTGTGGCAATCAACTGAGTGGGTCTTAAGGAGGCCTGGAACAGAATGGATTTGGGATAGGAGTTTTGTGTGGTTTCAAGTGTAAGAGCAGCTCCACAGATGTTATTTATCCTTCAGAAATGGAAACTGTATGTACATCAGTTATCTGAGAAATCTGCTGACTGTAGTCTGGCATTTGCATTTTATATTGCTGTGATAAATTCAGAAAGTTACAACCTCTTTGCTCATAGGGATGAAGAGGCATTCTCAGCTATGCTCAATTTTGCAATGCAAGGGAAAAGGCAGGAAAAAATAGTTTATTAAGTGAATCCTAATCTTTGATTGGTTTACCTAGCATGCACTTTGTCTAATACAACTACTTGAAAACTGAAACTCCTAGTGAGAAGGATGCTTTTGACACCATTCCCATAGCAGTCACTGCTTGCTGTGTTTGAAGGGAAGATAGCAACTGTACATGCTATTTAATTGAAACCTTATGGTGTAACATCTAGGACCTGGATCATGACTAGATGATCACTGCAAAACCAGCTGCTTACCCTCCCACCACTTGTGCGCAGTGCTGTTTGTTACTAACCCTCTGCCAGACTCTGGCATTCCCCAAGCGGAGCAACAGAACAATTTGCCTGAGCACTTGTGATTCTGTGCAAAGTCCAAACAACTGGTTCAAACAGTTCTTTGTAGTGTCTGACTTACTGCTTAAGCAGACAAGGTTCATTTGCCTGGCCTACAGTGCCTGTTGCTTGAGGGTGCTAACAAGCAGCTGGTAAGGGAGAGAATTAGGGTACAGAACTTTTATTAATAATTATCAGAACACTGTCCATTGATAAATAATTTCATTGTTAGACAGAAGACTTCTAGATCCCTCTATGGCAGCGGAAGATGCTTTTACATTCTTTTTTTTTCTCACTGCCACCCGCTAACTGTACTGGTCTGTTGCAAGGGCACCTGTGATGGAGTGTTCCTGGAGATTTAAGCAAAATTAGTCAAATTGAACTAGTTGCGATACTTGAAGGTTTAGCTGGACTGGTGTTATGCCTTGCAGAGATAAGGAAAGACTTCCAAACTCCTGCAGACAGACCAGTGAGGGCAATTAAGAGCTATTTCCTGGATGAGCAGAGTTCAGAACAGGCTTAAGAGCCAGTGCAGATGCAAGTTTGCCCCAGTGGCGTTGTATCAGTACAACTCTCCATGATAGTCTGCTTTTACTTACAGAATTTGTAGTCATTAAAACATATTCCTGATAAATGACAACTTAAAACTGAGTGTCCACATATTCTTTTGTTCCCATATATTCTTTTGTTTTGTGGGGAACAAAATCAGTAAGTACTAAATTAAATCAGTAAGCACCTCATGATAAACCAAATTCAATTAGGTTATTACTTGAGTCTTGGGTTTATCTGTTTTTAAATGGGGTTTCTAGTTGGTGTGATTGAATAACAAGACAGAGGTAGAAAATACTTATTCAACCTTACTATTATTTTCTGTAACTCTCTTACTGAATTATTTAACTGAATTCTTTAACTAAGACTAGTTAATTAAACTAACATTTTAAATAAATTATTTAAGCCCTGATTCCTGGCATGTCCCTGCTTCCCTTTTTCAGTTTATCTTTTTCTTTCCTCTGGGAGAATACAACATATACCTCTGCCTCATTTTCAGTTCCTTTCTCTTTTCACCTCTTACGTCCTTCCTTTTCTCCCCACTCTTCTTCACCTCCACCCCTGCATCTTCTGTTTCTCCTTTCTTCTGCCACTTCTTGATTCTGTCTACATACTGAACTTCTCTTTTCAAATTCATCTTATCAGTGTCTCTCTTTGCCTCACATGACCATCACTCACCCACTCAAACCAGAGCATCTGTGCGCAGTCTTGGAAGCATTCAGATACTTAAAACCTAGAGAGCTAGTGTAGTGGCATGAATATAAAGCAGGGGAGGAAAAGCAAAGGGAAACAAACAAACAAAAAAACCCAAACCCCACAAACAACCAAACAAAACCACAAACCCCCCCACCCCCCCCCAACTATCCATGAGGCATACATTAGAATGACTCTTGGCCTGGCTTTGCAGCCTGTTTTATGTTAGCTCTGCATGCTCCCTGACAGTGCACTGTCTGCTTGCCAGACATCTCCCAGTTCAAGCCCTATATATGAAGCTCCTTGTTACCTGGGACCTGTTCCAGTCCTGCTGCCTGTGCCAGCCAGCCTGCCTGACAGCTGCCTGGTCTGATGCAGGTGCTGAAGCTGCATTTGGCCACCAGGTGCTATCCCCAGGGCTCTGGAAAGAGAAATCTTTTAAAACACAGACCAGCTGTCTTTTCTAAGTAGTTACTCTAAAAACAAAAGATGTCTTTATATTTTACTTAGGCCACTATGGTAAAAATTACTGGCTTCAGATTATTCAATATGAACCAAGTAAAATTTTGCTTGGCATTGATTATCAATACTATGTACAAAGTTGCTCAAAAAGGGACAGGTGTTAAAAATCCTGCCCATGTTAGTCAAGGATTTGAGGGTTTTTTCCCATTTCCCACTTCGTTCGCATTGTGGAGGATTGTGCCAGTCCTCCAAAGCAAGTTCCTGTTTCAGACTTTCCCTTTTTCCTGATTTATTTTTTATAGGTCACAAAGGATTTCTGATGCAAGCTTTCGTAACTGATTTCTTTCTGCAGCTTTCCACTTACTAAAAACTGTTGATTTCTCTGCACTAACAATGCCTTTGATTCGGTATGTAAGCTGGTTTTTATGGCAGTGGTGTTTTGCCATGGAAGATGTAAAATAAAAACCTAAATTACTATGTGTCATTCAGCTGGTTCTGTAAGGATTCTGTTGCAGACCCATGAGATGGATCATTTCACTTCTCTGAATAAGTGATGTCATTGGAAAAGTTAATTTCATTTCAAAATTAAAAATTAATGAATTGGCTAATAAAAGTTTCTATGAAATACATGATTATTATTTAGAAGAAGAGGATGCTGGTATGAATTAACAAACAATGTTAACAGATTACAAATAATTTTGTTTAGAGTTTAACTAAAGTGTAGAAGCTTGGACAAAATGATCCAATGTCATTGCAACAAATGACAATTACAAAGAGCTTCCTGGAGTTGCCCACATTCCTTGTCCCTCACTCCAGCCTATCCGTGCCCACGGTGCAAGAGATGAATTCTGCCCTCTATTTTCTAACCTTCCTTGAAAGAAACATACCTCTCCCCCACATCTCACAACCTTAGAAGCTCTAGGTCTAGATCGCTTAAAGGAAACCAAAAGTAAATCCATGCAGTAGACATGCTACTTGCTTATGTGCTGTTATTAGAAGATTAATTTTACCTCAAACTGTTTCAGATCAGACTGACATAATAGGGGAGTATATTTACAGATTATATTTTAATTTGAAGTAATTTATCTTTTTTTAGATTCAACTATAAATCGATGTAGTCAGGGAGTTTTTAACAGTTTAAATGCTGTTTAAAAAAAACCCCAGTAACACTAAGTGTACTAAGCCAAATACAGCTGTCAAAATGGAAATACTAAGGTTGCAAAAAAATGCATTTAGACAGCTGGAGAATCCACAGTGTATTCTTGTTTGCACTTGAATTCCATCTTGAGACGTAAGTCAAGGAAACAGGACACACGTTTTTGTTTTTAACTTGTAGCCAACTGTTGTGTTATTTGCCAGGTGTTATTTTTTCTTTCCAATGTGCTTGTAGTCCTGTGGATCACACTGCTATTGGCACACTTGTGATACTATCTACAGCATCAGAGAAACAAGGATACAGGAAAACTGTAGCGGTACAAATTCTGCTGTGCAGTCTTGTCTGCACTGACCCTAATCTACTCCGAGTGCTCACCTTTGTATCAGAGGTCTTCCCAGCTGTTTGGGCAGTTCTAAATTGGGATTTTCCTTGGTGCTGCTAATTCTGGTGTTGCTGGTTTTTCTGTTTGCTGACCTTGTTCCTGTTGCGTGGCTTCAGCTCTAGCTCCAAAGAATGATGTACATCCAACTTTTCTCTAAAAGAACAAAAACCATTTAACTCCTTAATAATTTAAGGAAAAGTCTAATGGAACCATAAAATGTGAAATGTTATATATGTTTTAACTCGTTAATTTAAGAAGCAGTAATTGGAGTCATAAAAGAATCAACTGTTACACACTTGTGCTGTATCGTAGTCCTGCAATTTCCAGCACTATTTGCTGAATTCTTCACTTACTTTTCCTCTAATCAGTCTCTAATTACCATGTTGTATAATTAGATTAATACACTTTCATTTACTGCAGCTACTCATTAGAGAAAAATTTTGTACTTCTGCCTTTGTCCTGTATGAATGACTACAGAATTCTATACTTTCATTAAAGGGGCCTCAGCTTACTTACGTGAAGAGCAGTCAATTTAATGATGCATGGAAACTTTCATTCTCTTTATAAGTTTCTCTAATGCTTAACAATTTTTTCCTCTTTGTTCTTTTCAGATGACGAGTGCCAATGGAAGGGGCCCTTCTACTTCATCCAAGGAGCAGATCCTCAGTTTGGACTGATCAAAGCTTGGGCAGTTGGAGACACTAAAAATGGAGATGATGAATGGGGAGAAGAAATCAAATTAGCAGAGCAAGCAGTGCAGGCTGTTAACAAACTAAACCCTAAACCCAAGTTCTTTGTGTTATGTGGAGACCTTATCCATGGAATGCCAGGTAAGGCAACTGAAAGTGTAGACTAGGCATCAAAGCTCCATTTTCTTTCTATTTCCGATTGGCAGACAAGGCTAACTGAATCTCCTTGACTTCAGTGCTCTTTCATAGGATTTGGTATGCCACTGTGTTGTGTTTGGGGGAATAATTGTGCTTTGTAGATTTATTAATGCTTAATAAATTTAACTGCTTCAATATCTAAAGTCTTCAAATGATAAAAGTAATCAAGTTTTAGCATTCTGTCCTGGTGGTGTGGGACTCGGAGATCAGTGTGTTTCTGTGTACAATCAGAGGAGCAACAGCAGACTGTCTAGGAAGGTGGCTTACAGAGTTCGACAGTTACAACTTTAAAACAGACTGGTAATATTTTGTATTTTAAGGAGATAAGTGCTTTTCTTGGAAGTGAAAGAAAAAGTGATGTTACCAGTTGACAGGTGGTCTAAAAAGCAGATCTAAGCACAGTGTCTTACATGTCTTAGTCTTGATAAGAAGCAGAGCTGCAGACAGCCTCAGTTACATAGCTGACAGTACAACAATCCAAGTCAGCTTGCAGAGTCCTGTGTGCTGTGTGCAACGCTCTGCTTTGCACTCCACTTGCATCTGAGGTGGTGCTTCCCAGCTCGTGTTCGTACAGTAAGGTTTTGAGCATGTTAAAGATTTTTCACTAATTCCTTCAGTGTCCCACAAAGTGGATTTTAAAACTGTATCTGTCAAATTGAGAAGTCAAATTGATTAACATTATTTACAGGCTACAGACTTTCTTGTGACCAGAACACAGTTTTACTGACAGAGTGGGAAAATGTAAAAACCAACAGATTTAAGCTTAATCCAGTCTGCTGTGTAACACCTCAGTAACTTGATATTAATGTAAAGTCTGCCAATAGGCAGTTGTTTTGTTGATTTATGTTCTTCCATTCATTTTGGAACATAAAACACTGTCTTCCTAAGAATCATCTGGTCTTCTGTATCAGAATTTGAACATGTAGATGTTTGCAAAGTTGACGACTAGTAACAACATTTATTTTCCTAAAGTAATTTAAGTATTTTCACCGTTCTAGCCAAGGGTGGTTAGACCTACACATGAGACAAGACATGGATTTAAGTTTAACAATTGTGAATTCTGCTTGTACAGATATTATTTTAAAATGTCTCAAATTGCCTTATAAATCACTTGTGTCTGTAGCCTGTATTAAAACTGAAAACATTAGGGTTAATGAAAGAGTATCGCTGTTGCTGTTGCAGCATGGTTATTGAAGAAGACTGGTTAACTGAAGTTCAGCTACATTTTGTGATCCATTGGCCAGTGTCTATCAAATTCTTTGGCTTATGCTGCTTTGTAATCCATGCCTGTCGGTAAAAAGGGGATGGGGAACCTCAGACATTTCTCTCTTCTCTTAATATGTTTTGTCAAGGAGTACTCAGTGTAAACTTTGATTACTATTTTAAAGCATGCAGTGTAGCCGTTTAGCTGAAGCAATGATGGAGCCTTTTGCAAAGGAACTCCACGAAATCTCAGAATTCCAGCAGCTAGAAGTGATGAACAGAATCCTGATCAGCTGGGAAGCAATCAGGAACGGCACTTGTGATCCATTACAGATGTCATTAGAGCAGTGAAGTAATCAATGCCAGTATCTTGGTATTTAGCTGCTGATTAAAAGTAATTTGTACTCTGAATATTATTTGCAGAAGTTTTTCTTGATTACATAATCAAGAATAGGATATCTATTCCTGGTAACACTAATATTGTGGTGTATAATCAGGAATTCTAAGCAATACCTTGTAGTGCAGCTGTGTTACTGAAAATGTCTGTGAACTCGATACTTAACACCTAGCTGCACCACGATGATGAGAGGCCTACTTCTGAAGCATGTGTGCACCGTTAGTGTACCATAACCTGCTTGAATCCTGTTCCAGGACCAATATTTTCTCTGCTCCTTTAACTCTGGGAGAACACTGCCTCACTCATTACTGGGCCTGGATTTTCTAAAGTAGTAGTAGAAGCTTTTCCTGCCCATCATGCCCTTTGCTAGCTTCAGCTCTTAGTGAGCTGTGGTTTTCCTAACACCAGCCCTGCATGCCCAGGTACTTTTTCAGTATACTTCCTTTCATGTCTATCTTTGCTTCCATCTCCCTTTTATGTCCTTTTTTTCCATCAGTACTCAAGCATGAGCTCCTTGTTTAGCCAAGTAACTCTTGTGGTAGTCTGCTACTCTTTTATTTTTATCCCATCTTCCTTTTACCCCTCCCCTCAGTATCAGATAGGACCATTCTTGTGTTTAGGAGGAGCTTGTCTTTGAAGATATGTTTTGCCTTTCGGAGCTGCGTCCCCCATGATCCTATGTATCAGTTCCCTGAACAAGCTACTCTGCTGTCCTGAGGCCCCAGATCTGATACCTGCTTCCTTAGTCCCCTCAGGATCTTGAACTGCTCTTTGGTGGCTGCTACAGCCAAGGCTGCCAGGAATTAACGCATGCCCTAGCACTTCTGTATTCATGAGTAGCAGGACTAGGAGAGTGGGCCCTGGTTGGCCCATCTGTATCAAGAGGATTTCCCAGACTCCTTCCTAAACTGCTGTCAGAAGATGTCAGGGAAATTAGTCTCCTATGAGAGCCAAGGTCTGTGATCTGTAGACTTTGCAAGTTGCTTGTTAGAAGACTGAATCCACTTCTTTGCCCCTGTTGAGTGGATTGTAGCAAAACCCCACTCTTTGTGGCTAACCTTTCCTGATCCTGACTCACAAGCTCAACAAACCTGTATCTGTTCCATGGAATGGCTCCACCCATACACTTGAGGGCAAACTCCCCTGCCTTCTTTCTTGCCTCTCTTTCCTGTTTCAATTTAACGTGAAGCATTGTGCTTCCTTCTTCATCCCATACCCCGAGTGTAGATTGGCATCCAGGAAACAGCCTCAGCATTTGAGCACCATTCATTACAATAGCAGAAATTTAGGTATTTGTAGCCAAGGTCACTCTGCTGAAGCCACAGAGAAACACTGACTTGTGAAGCTGAGAATCTAGCAGCTTTTTTTATGTGGCTGAATTCCTTTGGAGGAAATTGTTTAAATGCATTTTTTTTAATGATACTATTGCTGTCAGTAACCTGATAGACATCAGTTCTAGTCAACAAAGTCCTTTATGTGATGTAGTTTTAGACCAGGTGTTTAATTGTTTTTCATTAATTAAACTGCTTACATGGGTGAAAGAACAAGACAAGAAGTCTCCTGCAAACTTTACTTAGCTCTGACTGTAATAAAACAGTAGCTGTTTAGAGACTAAATGAAACGAGACTGTGTCTAATAATGTGCGTAATAAAAAAACCCTGATAGAACTTGATTAAGCTTGATCTGTTAGCAATGTGATAACGGATCAGTGAGCAAGTAATGTTTATGCTTGCCATTTTTGATTCATTTGTGTGTATGTGTTAATTAGAAGACATCAAAATCACTAGAATTGAGAATTATAGCACACGAAGTACACAGTGAAAATACTTGTTCCTTTAGTTAAGTAAATGCTTAATCTCTAACATACACATTTCCTGCCCAGGCCATTCAGTGCTATGTAATCTGTAAGTCCAAGTCAATAATTCTTCTACCTTTGTTTTATATTATTAAAGTCTTTCAAACTGTTGTTTATAACACTCTTCTGAAACATTCCATTCTGGTGAAGGAACCTTTAGCTCTACTAAACTGAGCGGAAGCAGCACCTGACAGGTCAGAGGAGTGGGTGTTGTGCCATACTTCAGCATTCCTTTGTTTTGCTGAGAGGTGGAGAGGAGAGGATGCCCACATCACTTGCATCTGCCATTTTGAGGGTCTTTTCTCTGAAGGATCCACCTTCTTTTCATATCTATCTGCAAAAAAACAAATCAATCTAGACAGCTGTGTAAATGATGGCAGGAGACAGCTTTAGCAAAAATGCTTTAAAAGTACTTTTTTTTGAAATCTGCTCTTTCGGTGAGCGAAGGCAGGTTGTCTTGACTCCTTTACAAGAAAGAATATGGAAAGTGCTTAGACGAATAGTGATATACAACAGAAAGATGTAATGCTACAGACACTGACATTGCACCTTTATGCTCCTGTTCACATGGCTCAGCTTTCAAAAATTATAGACTGGGAAGCTGTGGAATACTGTAGGCAACTACACTAGCAACAGTTCTCACTTTCATGGGTTTTTTGTTTTTTTGTAAGAGCCAAACTGCCTTTTATGGGCTATTAATTTGTGTCACTTAGGGCAAGAATGTATTTACAGAACCTAACATAAAGACAAAGTATTGTAGCCTGGGTTTTAACAAATGTCATTGCACATGATGCCAGGATAAACAGAACAGAAATTTCAGTTACATCTGCACTGACACTTCACAAATTTTTTTATACATGGCCTCCTGTTCACTTATTCACAACTCTTTATCCAAGTTAAAGAAATACATGTCATCAAATAAAAATGTTCTTCAGAATAACTGGAATCATTAAATATCATAGCTAACTCTCTGCCTAGCAGAGACTAAAAGGGATATTTTTTTTTTTTTGCTAGGGCAGTGACCACTGTAGTTACCTCAGCTGTAAATGTTGAGGGGAGGTGCCTTCATGAGGGCACTGCACAGTGGTGTGGCTCAGTGTAGCACAAATAGTGCATGCTACCATAGTACAATTACAGTACTGAAGTACAACTAGCCCTTCCTCTCCGGTGCAACACCTAAAGAGTACAGACAGTACTCCACCTTTGCCCACTGTCATCTCCATGGCTTGCTGTTCTCTTGGAGTTGTTTGACCTTCTACTATGAAAAAGTCAATCCAAGATACAGTTCTCCTAAGATCATCTTTACTTGGTATGACTTCATAGATTCTTTGGGCAGAGGCTTTGTTTTCCATTTTGAGCAATCTTTTCTGCAGTAAATGCGAATGTGTCTCTCTGTTGCTACAGAAATAATATTGCATTAAATGAGGGAACCACTGCCCTGCTGTCAACAAATCTAAGTGTTAGTCTCTAGAGCTTGAATTTCACCACTGGGAAGAGGTGTGCATAATTCTACAAATTACTTCTGTAACTTATGCATAAATGCCTTTAGACACTGAAACTGTTAGCTGGATTTCCCAAAGTGATAGCACAGTGTTTACATCCATCTCAACAGAGCCTTCCCCTTCACCTTTTTCCCACCTTCCCTACAACTTCTTGGTTAAAAAAATGCAGTTATTTGTGAAATGGGTCTGTGTTGGATACGTTACATCTTGCAGAGCAAAACACAATTTACAACTGTTAAATTTATTTTATGAATAATAAACATATGATGAAACATTACTCTTCAGAAAACCTGTCATCACTTGAATAAAGGAACTGCTTTTTAAAAAAATCCTTTCTAAATTTTTTTAAGTGACTGCAGATTAACCTAGAAACTGGGTAAACCTTCCTAGGCAAGGACAAATTTCTGACAGCCAGGAGATTAACTGCCTGGGTATGGATATTAATAGGAAAACAGAGATGCAGGAAAAACTAGCAAATTACACAATTACCTTTATTTGAAATTAATGCCATGCTTGTTATTAAAAGAGACTCACCATACAAACAAGTCACCACAAGACACTAATTATATTCTAGCTGTTTAAAGCAGTTCTTGTAATGGGGGGGAAAAAGCCCCCCCCACAAAACCCTCCCCACCTTAATTCCTTTGCACAGCCATAAAACAAAACCCAGTTTACCCTTGTGTAAAGCTGTTACATCATCCAAGGTTGCTGCATTTTTCTGCCACGTCATCAGTCTAAGATGAAAGGAATCAACCTGCTAAAGCTTCTGGTGGTTAAATCACCTACTGCTATGCCATCTCTTGGTCCCTATCCAGAACCTTGTTTAAGGCACATTATTGAAAATGGCTGAGTACTTTGTAAGAGAGGGAAAGAAGTGGGAGGGAAAGGGCTGAGTGGGCATACAATATTAAAGTGAAGGTGCATTCTAGATCCCTGCATATTATCATGATCATATAGAATATTGAGTATTTTCTAACTATGTGTAACTCTGTAAACAGAAGCTGAAAATAAAGGGAAAAAAAGATAGCTTAAATGCTAAAATGTGTTTGTCTTTTGCTATAGGCACTCAGTGGAGAAAGGACCAAGAGCAAGATTTAAAGAGTGTTCTGAAGAAGACAGACCAGGACATACCTTTGGTATTCGTCAGTGGAAATCACGATATCGGCAATACTCCAACAAGAGAAACAATAGATAATTATTGCAAGAGCTGGGGAGATGACTACTTCAGCTTCTGGGTTGGAGGTGTTTTCTTCCTTGTGCTGAATTCTCAGTTATACTTTGATTCTTCCAAATGCCCTGAGCTGAAGCATGCCCAGGATGTGTGGCTCAACGAGCAACTCGCTGTCGCTGAAAAACAGAAGTGCAAGCATGTGATAGTGTTTCAGCACATCCCTCTGTTTCTGAGGAAGCCAGATGAAGAGCACGACTATTTTAACTTGGAAAAATCAGTTCGTCAAGAGATAATGGAAAAGTTTCATAAAGCAGGTATTCCCTCACGTCTTCCTGGGTTTGAATTTTTGTTTCAGTTTGTTAATGGCTGTGCTGCTAGACAAAATGCACTAACTTAAATTGTTGCTTAAGAGCCTCATTATTCCCTGTAGGTCAGAATTATCAACTGAATCTAATTACCTGCAAAACCACAAAATTTAAAAGTGAAAAACTAAAAGTAAAAAACTCCTTAGAACAAATGCAAAGATTCCATTTTGCCTCTACTGACAGATGTAAGACAACCTGAGTTTGTCCTGCCTGAGGAGTGAAAGATCAGGTATTGCCATAGGAGGAAAACACAGAATTTATGTTTTACATAAAACATGGAAACAGAACTCAGAATTGGAGGCTGTTTTCTCCCACACAGAGCCAATTTTAAACCAAGAGCACTCCAGATTGATTTACTGTTAAAAGTCTTGCTCTGCTGAGATCAATCCATCGCATATCCATTACAAACAGGGGCCATGTCTGGAATGAGTTCCACCTGCCCTTCATCCCTTAACAAGTATACTGAACCGAAGCCCTTAGCTTGCTTTGATGACCCTTGAATGCCATGGAGACAGACACAGTACACTACTCCAGACTGCTCCCATTGTTTCCTGTTAATTGCCTTCATGTTCCTGGGGTGTGCTAATCCTTCAATGTTTCCTGCCATCCTTGCATCAGCGTGTCATTTTTTCCTGTATCTGTAAGACTGTGTGTTATCTGCATTACTGAACAATACAAATTGTTTATGCGGTTGTTCCTAATTTGCCATGTAATTGTTAAGCCTGGGTTCATCCAAAACCAGCCTGCTTTCCAAACTCTGAACTTCCCACTGTTTCTAATCAGCGGGGCCAAAATTCACAGCTATCTTGAGGGTTCTCCAGGTGGCTGACGTATTTGCAGATCCAAGACTTACAAGTGGGGTAAACAAGGAGACGTATGAAGACACACTGAGAACACCTCATAATGCTTTCCTTGATGTTTGTGCTGGTGTTAATAAGTGGGAAGTATTGCTGTTGGAGAGTTGGGCAGCTGAATGACTGCTTCTGTATGGTAGACTAGAAACACATCCTGGTTCACTGTAGTTTGTTAGCAGATGGGCACTGCCATCCCAGTAGAACAGCCTTAAGGTGGAAAACCAAAGCAGTTCTTTTGTAGAGTTTTCTGTCATCAAGATGATTTCTAACATTGGGCAGCCCTCAGCACTGGGAATATTGAGTTTTACCTCTTCTTGATTTACCTCTAAATCATGAGGTAAAAGAAATTATGCAAAATGTTATCATTTTAACACTTATCATTGTTACATTATCATGTTTCTTAAGAGGAATATTTCAAACTGATTCTCCTACTATGTATCCAGAGACTTAACCAGAAGTTGGGTAGGCTTCACTTGATGGGGGAAAGGAAGAGAGAATGGGAAGCCAGTGATACAAGACAAATCTACAAAATAAATTCCCAACTCCTTTCTGTGCCAACATCCAATTTGTAGCTTCCCTCCATTATTTCCCATTGTGTCCCTCCTTCCCATCCCTAAAAATCCTCCAGAAATGATGTGTTGTTTGGTTCCTTCATGAATATGTTAAAATATTTGTCTTTTTTTTTTAACTGCTTTATACAATCAGTAAATCTGAGTCAATAGGTAATATCTGCAATCCAATAATCAAACATTTTGCTAGTTAAATGAAAATGGAGAGCAAGCAGTGCTCAGAGTAAATCAGACTGCTGTGAAAAAATAGCCAAATCCAAAGTTGGCTCAGAGTTTCCTTAGTAACGAGTGCATTCTGTTTCGATTTTATTATTCAGTTGAAAGAACAGTCTTTGTAAGACCACAAAATGTTATCAGTGGATTGCAAACAGGCAGTTATTGTGGTAGGATAGATGCACAGATACACAATGACACCATTTATTTTCTGACCCTCTCTCCTTTGCCAAAGAATAGTCAATTTCTGCGTATCATTAGACATTAAATTGGTTTTTCTACTTCATACATTCCTGAAGGACTGAAACACAGAACATAGCTAATGAAATCCCATTCTACTTTACATTTGTTTCTGGGGTTGTCTGGTTTGCTTTGCTTTTTGTATTGTTGGGGGGGGTGGGGGGTGGTTAATGATGATGTGCAGCTTAAGAGGGTTAACTCCTTATAGCACTTAATTCAGAAATCTGGTATAGCTCTTTATTCTGGAAAAAAAAAGTAAGTCTGCTTTTTCAATGAGTCCACCAGGCTGCTGCTGTTCTTCCCCTGAGCTGTCACCAGGCATGCCTGCCTTCTGCTCTCTCACTCTCTGATTCGCTGTTTCCAGCCACTCCAAAGGTTTGCTGTGTAACTATGAAAGTTGAGTGTGTGTGTCTTAGGGGCTGCTGTTTGGCAATGCATATTATTAGATGAGAGTCATATTTCAGTTGTCGATAACCCAGAATCAGACCTGGAACTATCCCAGTTTTCATGTTTTTACTTATTCTAGAAGCTTCAGACAGAGCCATAACTCGCCAGGTTAGAGAGAGAGGAGAGGAAAGGCAGGACAGTCTAGTAATTCAGGTCTTTCCATGAACAAAGAAATTCACATGGATATGTGTAGGAAATAATCAGATACATGAAGTATGGTGCTTTAAAGTGAGGTGTGCAACTTCAGAAAAGTATTCTTTAAAATCCAGAGCCCAGATCACCTGTAGTTATTCTCTTCTCATCGCTTACATAATATATAATACATCTGCTCATTGCAAGCAGAGATAAAAGACTAGCTGTAGAGGCTGCATCTGGTCCGAAATACAGCATTACGTTTCTCACATTAGAAGTGTCCTTCACAGCTGGGCTAATAAAAGATAAAATCATGTCCTTATGATCAATATTTATAAATTAAAAACCTAGCACTTACAATTTGCAATACTGCTGTGCAAGGTTAAACTCTGTAATTTGCAATACTGCTGTGCAAAGTTAAACTCTACTTGTAAGCTGCAGATCTAAGAAACCCTCCTAGCCCATTTTTTCTTTAAATATATTACAAGTATTGTCCTTGAAAAAGTTATTTCAGTGACAGTGAAAATCAACTTAGTCAAGAACAGTTTATCACTGAAGTGAAAATACACTTCTGAAAGCATATTTGTATAACTTAGCCTCAGTTGTCAAAGCTCTGGCCCCTCTACATGTAGAAGCTAAAAATGATAGAGAAAACTTGTGTGCAAGAACTGAATGAGCTGAGCTGACGTTCTCATCTGAGAGAGCTGCTGGAGTAACTGGACTCTCTTGCATGAAATGCCTACTCAGCTTTTAAGACTTTTATTGTGCTGATATAAATAGGTTTGCTCATAACTTTATAGGAAAAGTAATGAAGTAGTAGTGGCGTAGCCAGAAATCTGGTCTTATGTCTTTCATAAACTGAAGTAATAAATTAGGTTTTAATTAAGCCATTCACGTAATAGAAGACATACTTTTCCTTACAGATCTCATTCCAGTATGATTTTGTTAGGATGTTAAAGATTTTGTTTCTAAAGTATGGGCATTTCTATAGACAATCTTTTCAAGACTTTTTGTCCTGAGAACCATCACTGAGGCACTGAAATTTACATTACTTAACATAAAATAGTAACAAATTTTTCTTAACGGCCCTTAATGAACTAAATCATTAAAGTTTAAGTTGAGAGCTCTGTTGAGTAAAATTTAAATTAATAGCTCGATTTTCGCCAACAAAGTTGCAAGAAGACTTTTTGGTTCAGTGAGATGAAGAGGATAGATATAAAATACAGGAAATTCCTTGCAGTCTCCAGCTTTTTTGAATTGAGAAGTATCAAGTTTATCTAAATCTTCAACTCAGTTTTTCAGATGTGACTAAAAATACTTATTTTGTACATATGGGGGAAAACTACTTTTTTATTAAAGGGCATCTTTTTTCATTATATTTGTAGTTGTAGGTACTGTAACTTTAACACCTGTACTCCTTAAAAGAGTGTGATAACTACATTCTCCTCTTTGGAATGTTATGACAGAGTAGTGTCGGAAGAAGCAGCTTTCTGAACATCCACAGCTAAGACACATTTGAGCACAAAATTAAAAGCATGGAGTGCTGAAAGCTGTTGTTTCTAAAACTTACCAGACAACATATGCTATGTTTCATTATTTTCTTTGTTGTGTAATCAAAGTTGACAAGGGAGTAATATTTTCTTCTTCCTGCCACTGCGACCTTGATTTTGGCAAAGCCCATACACTGAGTAATCTCAGTGCTTGCTTATGTGTCATTTTGTCAGTATTTAATGTAATTTATGTTTAAATACTCTCAACTTCAGTGATTTAGATCAGTCGCTTTTAACCTTGAGATTATGCATTCATAGTACAGGTAGAGTGACCAAGCTTCATATCTTCTATGTCACTGTGTAGGAACAGTGCTTTTTAAGACCATTGCCCATACATAGACTTTTTTTTTCCCAGAAATTCAGCAGCAAGTACAAATTACATTTTTTTTAGTATAGCCTGTAATGACATTGTTATCTGTCCTCTTAAATTTTGAAATCTGTTTTAGCAATAGGGCCGTAGTTTTCATTGATAAAACCTTCTGATTCTTAGAGCATATGGCAAAACAGGAGTATTTGGGGTTTGTGTTAGGACTCTCAAGCTTCACTTTCAAATGGAGGAAGCAGTAAAACCAGGAAATAAATTCCACTGAAAGGTCCCAAGAAGCACTCACAAAAACTGACTCAAGGCAGAGTGTGACCTTCTACAGACAGCACTTCTAAAGACTTACTTAGACCAGCACTGTAATTAGGTGATCTCCAAGCACCCTCTGGCTGTGCCTGTTGTTTCTCCTCTGATTATATAGGAAAAACAAGTGAGACAAAGATCCCTCTGTAGCTTTATTCAGTGCTGTCCTACATAAAAATACTTTTGACATAAACACACCTCGCAGAGTTGTCTCCCACTTACGCAGACCCCTGACCACCAGCTGCTTCAAGCTCTTTTTTCTTCAGTCTACAAAGCAAATTTAAGGAAGAGCTCTCATGCAAGTTTTGCAGGATCATGTTTGCAAAAAACAGTGCATGGCATATCTTCATTAAAATGTTTATAGTGCTATGTGCTGCAAATTGCAAACCTCCGATGAAAAAGGTAGAATAACATAGAGCTTCTAAGGTATAATGTTATTTAAGGTTGACTGGAAGGTTATGAAATGGAGTGTTGATACTCAACACCAGTGGAACTACTTCCTTCCACTGGGGCTTTGCTGGTGGGAAATTGTTGTGGGTACTTTTGGAGAACAGGGTCCGAGAACTGCCCAAGCACTGAACAGTTCTGTTAACAGTGCTGTGACTGATGCTTTCGCATCTTTGGCTGCTAGTGTAACACCTGCTTGGCAGCTGGGGTGATGTGAGCACTCTGAAATTGCACTGAGATTAAAACGGTTCTATTCCACACACGGTATTTTGTTTACAAAGACTACTACTATTACTAACTAGTAGCACTGGTGATGTAGCCACCTGCCCAGGGAAGGAAAAAGATATGGCAAAAATGCCTGTGGTTAATAGGTGCTCTTGTAGGGAAGCTGAAAGAACATCATTTTGGAGTGCAAAACTGTTCTGAGGACAGGTATTACTGTTGAACTCACCACGTTCAGCACTTCAGAAAGCAGCTGCCTGCTCTAAGTGAAAGGATGAAAGAAAAGCCAGTTGGTGCCTGAAGTGCTCAAGATCAATTTATCCATGTGACTTAAATAGTTGCATTTGCCAGAAACACTGCCTTTTATAAGTTATGTATCTACACACACGTGTGTGTAGCATCTCCCTGGGCCTGGATACAACTTCTTTTTGTTCTCCTGCCTCTGAAAACTCAGAGAGGATACTAGTGTGTTGATAATGTTCCAAGTTTTTCCCTCAGTATGATTTAATTTCTTTACAGAACTGCTTCTCCACGTGTTTGCTTCCATTTTGGCTCTACTTGCTGCTCCTCTATAGCTCCTGCAGTTTTGGGGGCAAATTTACATAGGATCAGTTTTTGCTAGTATATCCTTTTGCTGCAGTCTTTGAGTGAGAAGTTTGGCCAGCAGTGAGTTTTAGATAAGCATAATTCTATTTTAAACCTATTTTTACCATTGTACTTGAACAGGTAACATAGAGCAGAGTAACTAGACCAGAGCGATGACCCCTATAGCCCAGTCTCCTGCTTCTCCGACTAGCCAAACCCTTGAAAAAAAGCACAAGACACCATGTGCATAATGGTATTTCTTCCAAATGCTCTCCATATCTTTAACAAGTTTTCTTTTCGGGACTTACAGTGTATCACATTAATGTTATCAATATAATGCAATTTAGTGATTCTTTGCTATCAAAGATTTTTTTTTTCAGTTTATTTTTGGAAAATCTCAGCATTCACAATGCTCTGCAGGAGTGAGTTTCATTTTTCACAGCTATGTGGAGAAATGCCTCCTTTTGTTTTCTTTGGAGTTCACCTGTGGTAGGTATTGTGAGCCATAAATCTGTAAATGAAATGCAGTGAACATGGATTTGTGTCTGCACTTACAGCAAAAAACAGTTCATTAATCAGCACTTCAAGGGTGATCATCTGGACCGTATGATGAATTTTATTACTTAGTCAGAACCACATTTTTTCCCCAAAAAAAATTTCTACAGAGTGCATGGGAGGAGAAGCAAGGTCTGTACTGTACCCATTACATATCTATTATGTCAGTCATATTGCACTAATTTAAGCCTTCTCATTCTCTTACAGTTTTCATTTGCTTTTGCTGAGAAAAGCATTTATTTAATTGAAGGCTCAGTCTAAATAAAGCATGCTACTGATTGCCTATGCTGATTATTCCAGGCATTCTCTGCCTAATTTGGAAAATCTGCTTGCTTTTCTTTGGTTTATTTTTATATTGGTAATTTTCTTCCTATATTTTTACACTATCCATAGTGCTGGCTTGAACAGTTTGATTTCCAACTGAGGCTAGGCCAGTTGCATTTTGGACTAAGCAAACCTGCCTCAAGAATGAGTTCTGTACATTAGGAACTAGAGTTGGAAAACAGCTTCTTCTGAATTCAGGGATTTTTGGAAGCAAGTCATGAAAGTGAGTGTAATTACAGAAATCAGAGTCAGACATCCCTGGAACTGAAACCAGTTCAAGTCTGAATTCCAGCCAAGTATCATCTAATTGTGTGAGAAAAAAAATGTTTTCTAGATCCATGTTTCATTATGAAATTATTTTTAGTATTTCAAGACAAATGTGGGTGCATTATTTTCCATCCCATTTTAACCAATTTGGATTTCTGTAATCATTGCAACTAGATTTCCTTTGAGATTGGGGCTCAGCCTCTATTTCTTGAATTAAACTAGCAAACATCCAACTTTCCAAGAAGCTGGGAAAACAGATGTATTTCACAAAATCTTAATTGTGTATTGTTATGGAATATACCTGTCTGTTTAATGAAGTAAAAAGATGGCTTCACACCATGTCATGTTTAAACTAGAGACATTTTATAAAGGCCTAACTACTCCTTAAACAGAAAAGCAGGTTAAACCAGTGATTAAAAAAGATGTGGTTGTCTGTTGGTCCCCACAGAGGAGGCAGGGTGTAGTCCCCTTTCTGTCCTGCCCCAAAGGCAGTTGCAAACAGGCCCAGTCTTCCCTGGCTTTGTGTTCTTCTATGCTACAGACTAGAACAGCAAAAGAGTACCAAGTAAGGGAGAAGAGTCTGGAAATTACAGGACTGCAACTGCACAGTAAGCTAAGACTGGGATGTAAATCACTCCCAGGGGAAATACCCATGAGACACAGTTAAATGCCTTTTGTTCTCTTGCAGTGCAATTATGTCCAAATCATGCTGACCCTTCTCCCTGGTGTTCTTGTGTTGAAGGCTATCTCAGTGATAAACTGTTAGTTGGGGGAAGAAGATGCTGCACTTTCAAAACTCTGCAAGATAACCTTAGCTTCTCCTGCAAGCTGTCTTCTGCATGATATTCCATGTGTAGTTTCTTTTCCTGTACTGAAATAGTTCTCATCTGATTCTTGTCAGAAAAAAAAAAAAAAAACAACAAACAACAAACCCAACACCATGCTAGCAACACTGGAGGGGAGCTAAAGTTTCCTTTCAAACCTCTCCCCCCACCTCCCTATCACCAGGCCTGAAAGAGGCCTGAATATTTCATCTAGTAGTCTTTCTGACCATTGTGCTGACCTGGTGTCCAACACTGGATGGTGCCCATCCTGAGCCTCTGGCTTCCACTCCTGGTCTGATCAAAAATGAATCTGGCACTTCAGGCCTTTTTTTTCCCTAACAGATGTTCTGTAACTGTTGTATTGTTATGCAGCCTGACATCCATGATGATCACAGGGACAGTATGTGTGTTGGTTTGCTTTGCTTTTGTTTGGGTTTTTCTCATAGTAACTATATGCACAGTTTTTTACTTTATCCTGATTTTAATTATTTATTTTAAAAAGGAATAATCCCTTGCAGTAAGCAAAAGGAAACTGGAGTCCATTAACTCTAAACAGAGCTAGTGGAGCAGAAGGAAGGGTTTACTAAGCATTTATTATGTATTACTATTAGAATTATTTCCTGCAGTTCACTAATTATTTGCTGAAAATGCTAGTTCAGGTAAATGGTTTACTTTTAATGTTATGCTTTATTAAAGCACAAAGGCAAACATGACACCTGTAGCTGTGCTTGCTATAGAACTTTCTCTACAAACACAGCACCTGTGTAAGCCTCAGGATATAACCTCAGCAGGATCATTTACTGTAAACACATTTTATGCATAAACTACAGCTGCTAACTAAATGCCTGCTCTCTTTTTTTTCTTTTTTTTGAACAGGCATTAAAGCTGTATTTTCTGGACATTACCACAGGAATGCTGGAGGTTCCTACAGAGGACTGGAAATGGTGGTTTCATCAGCAATAGGATGTCAGCTGGGAGAAGATACACATGGGCTTCGAGTGGTTATTGTCACAGATGAAAAGATTGTTCATAGATACTACAGTTTAAATGAACTGATCAGCCAAGGCATGGAGCAAGAGCTGCTAGATATGCTTGCTAAGCAAAATTAGGCTATGGCAAATTGTGATATTTTTTTTCTTTCCATATTGGACAAATAGAAAGTTTTGTAAAGTTTCCCCAAGCTGGAAATACAGATTTCTGATAGTCCACCAAGCCCCAGAACAGCTCTCAATTTGATATCATCCTAAATAAGAAGGAAGTCGTTGATGTGTTTCTCTGTTTGAAAATGAGACCTACAAGGAATATTGAAGAGTAGCAGAAGTAATATAGTTATGTGTCAGTGAAAAGAACAGTTCTGAGAATTTTTACTTTGCTCCTAGATAACACTTTCTTATTAAGAGAGAACGTGTATCCAAGAGTGAGAGTTGTAGCTGCTAGATAACCTTTTAACTCAAGTCTAGTTTTGTATTTGAGAGGGTGTTTTAAACTCAAGATGTTTCATCATTTCTGCTACAATCTGGATGATATAAATGGGGCATTTTTTTACCCTGTAAAAACAAATCTCAGAAATTCTGAAATTAACAGACTCCCAACTGACTTTTAGCAACCTTGAGATCAGAGCTTGTTACCTAGAGGTCATGCTTTTTTCCCCATTTCTCATACTTTATTTTCTTAGCTCTTCAGAGCCAGCAGCAATAGGTGAGCACACATTCTGTTTTGCAGTCACAGCCTGGGTTTCCATTGTAATGCTATTGTCATATAATGAAAAGTCAATAAATTAAGCTAATATAGGTGCCACTTGCAGAAACTAAACATTCTGAAATTTGCCTACCATTCAATTAGCAAATATTCTTGCTATAGCTTCAGAAATTGGAATAATTGCCTGGGGAGAATACTGTGTACAGAATACTGTTATCAGATATCAACTTTGTTGACTCCTAGACAAGTGGAGAGCTTTGAGTTCCAAATGCAGTTTAAGATTGCCTTACTGTAATATACAATATCGAATGTTGAAAAGTCTTAAAAGTATATTTTCTTCTCTGGATTAAATCTTTAAATTAAACAAACACTGTAAAAAGAAATTTTATCTGCTGCAATCCCCCTTTTTTTTTTTTTTTTTTAGCAAGTGTATCTGATTTATTTACAGTTAAACAAAAACCCAACAGGAAACCCATGCAAACAAAAAAACACCACGTAATTAACACACCTGGTTTTATTTTTCAGGTATCCAGTTGAGTGCAGTATAATCCATAGATTGTAATCCATGCCACAGGCTACCTAGAAAGAGTGCAGCTTTAGCTCCTGAAGAGGGAAGAACACAGACAATACTGGCATTCAATCTGGTTTTGTGTTTACTCACATACAGCATGGTTCCCTAGAGAACATTACAGGTATTTCAGTATGGTGAGAGCAATGAAATGCTGTGCTGAAGAGTTAGTTTCATTACATCTTAGTCACAACACTCTATCTAGGAGGCTCCTTGAAGCTTGATTTGTGGCACTCATGAGAGTCTAAAATTCCCTCTAGCATTTTCTTACACCAGCAAAACAGCTTTACCTGCAGATGGACAGGACCAAACATGGACTGCTGTCCCACAGCAGTAAGCTAAGCACAGGTAATGTTTGATTCAGAAAGAAAGAAAAAAAATAAAATTTTCCTATTATTCTCTGCCTGGTTTTGTGTAGTTGAACATTTTCACAGTCTCATTTTTGAAGTAAACCTCTGGGAAATGAGAAATAAAATCTAAGGCTACATTACTTTGAAACAGGTAAGTACTTAAGTAACTAAATGGCAGCTTCATTGAAAGTTATCATTAGTTCAGATACTGGGTTTAAGAAAACCCATGTACTTTGATATCTTTTAAGCCACTAACTACTTTTAGAATTTGGCCATGTATAGCTAGGAGCTATTCAGTAATTTAGCTAATTAACAATGTCAAAAGTGAGTTGATGCTAGTTTGTTTTGCAGAGGAAATAGTTTCTCTCTGACTTCAGTGTTTAAGTCAGTATACATCATAAAGCTAAAGCGGTTCAACAGAAGCACCTGATATAATCTGAGAGTGGAATATTCTCTCTGCTTTGGTGCAGTATTCTAAAGCTGGATGAAGGGAAAGTTTAGTCTTTTAATATGTTTGTGTCTCTTTCTCAAAGGATATAATTTTAACTAAATATGTGAAGCTTGGGAGATCCAAACAGAACCTCCAGACACAGGCTTTCCAGAAATATGAAAATACTAATAATAGTGTATATAGTGTCATGAAATTTTATTTTCAGAGTTAGTGTACTGATATGCAGAAGAAATTTTTATATAATTTTAATTCTTATTTTTAAATCATTTTTTCACTTCCTCCAAGAGTCATTTCACTGTAAGAAAGGCTGTCATGTTGCTGTGAAGATGTCACGGAAGCACAAAGCTGAAGGTCTTTTAAAAAAAACAATAAAGGCTTCTTTATATCCCCAACCCTTCCTTTATTTAGTGATTCCTAAGAATAGCTTGTTATATTCTTGTGTGAAAATAGTAACATCTTTGTCTTCAGTTTGGAGGTCTATAAGATGCTAAAGTTGGGCTGCTGATTTTCGTGAAATGCCACCTTGTCCTATACAGGATGTGGGGAGCTCAGTGTTGTGTAGCTACAGTTCTTGCCTACATTTCTGTCCCACCTGTTGTGATGACTAAGTGTGGAATTTGTACTACTGTCTATGGAACTAGATGGTACAGTAGAAAAACCCATAAAGACTAGATGAAAAGTGTGATTAACCTCACAGGATGAAGACAAATATTCTCCAAGTTTTATATTTGAAACATGGAAAACATTTATTGTGGTTCTTACCTTGCACGTTTTCAAAAGGAAGAAAACGTAAATGTCAGAGATAAGCAAGTTGTGTGCATAGCTATTACTCTCTAGCTGGGATGACATTCTGATGAAGACAAGGTTGGCTGAAATGAGGGAATGGCTTCTGCAGTACTTTGACCTTTTCAAGCCTATGCCTTATTTCAGTGAATTAAGGATTCCCTACACTAGCCTGCAGTAAGGGCATCCAGCGTTTCCTTAGTTGTTCATTTTGCCACTGCCTTCGTCTGAGCAGCAGAGCCTAGGTTAGCACACATACTAAACTTCTTGGCATTCTAAAAATCTAAGACAGTGGGAAAATAAATAAAATCTTATTTCCCTTGCAATGCATGTTGTTTCAAAACATTTCCTATTTTGAATGACAGCTCAGAACTTCCACCCAATTTCTCATTCATGCTAAGTGGATGCAAGTGTGTGACTCAGATGAAAACATCCTCATTTATATAACACAGTCATAGGAAGGGATTTTAGCCATCCTGTGTTGCTGGACATTACTGTATGAAGCAAAGTGGTCAAAAAATAAAATAGGAATGTGCTTTTTTTACCAGCATAAATGACAGATTTTGTTTGATCACTTTTCCTAGCTTTAATTAGCTAATTTAGAATTAATACTGATGCCTTAACTGATTTGAAATGGCAGAGGTCTTTGTGGTCACAGTGCTACATCTTCTTTATGTAAAGAAAAATAATTCATATTTTGTTAAATTATGAAACAATCCACCCATGGAGACACTAATTATCATTTAGAAAAACATCTTTAGATACTGAGGGTATTATTTTTCTATCTCCAGAAGGGCTGTTAATGGTAACTCTGTCAGCATATGACTGACACTAAAGCAAGCTATCAGTAGAAGTTTAAACTGCTGGTGAACTAGCGAGGAAGTCAGTCCTCATGCATTTCTGTGGACTCAAGGGGTTAAGCAGAGAAGACAAAAAAAAAAAGTGACTACAATTAATTTTAGCTTCCTGTGTGCAATTAAAAGGCTAACACCCAATGATTCTTATTAAATGTGGAAAAATCATATTAGAACACCACAGCAACCTGTTGAAGTAACCAGATACTACATAATTAAGTACAACCTGAGGTGGAGACCTAGGAACAGGAGGCAAATTAGTGAAAAAAAAAGTCTTTGGGATCAGTCTTGGTTTGCCAATTTCAGTGTAAGCAACAAATTGAAGAACACTCTTCTTCTGATTCTTCCAAAATGGTCAGTAAGCCTTGAATGCACTCTGTTCGCATACTGCTTGCTTTTAGTTCAAGTCCAGAGTCTAATCTTGCTAGTTTTAACAGAGACAGTATTTTGATAGACCTATTCAGTATTCAACTTCTGGAGATGAGACAGAAAATAAATGCTTGATGTCTTGTTAAAACTTAATCATATTTGATATGGGACTAGGCAGTGGCAGAAGTAATCCCTTCCATCATCCCCCTGTCCTGTGCTCACTCTGCTTCAATGACCACTCTCTTACCTCAGCAGTGACTTGTCTTCTAGTGTCTCTATTTTTCAACTTGTTTTCTAGTGTCTTTATTTTTCCAGACATTATCCTTAAGCAGCTGGTTTTATTGTGCTGTGAGAACAAATACCTAGAGACACAGCCAATATAAGCAAATATACAAAGTATTAAAACCTAAACATTTCACTGCTTAAAAATGCACAGTTCCTCTGTCTGTGTCATTGTACAGACCATTGCAGGCTAACATGACATTGTTTCAGCTTATGTTAGTGCTGTGAATAGGCTTCTTTCCTTGATGCTTAGACTAAGGCTTCGTTGCAACTACTACTTGACCACACCAGTATCCTTTAAAGCACGGGAACCATTTACAGCAATCCATTAGTGATTAGAAAGCTAGCCTGCCAAGCAAACCTTAACATTACCTAGTACTTTGTGATTAACAGGCACCATGTACAAAAGCTGGTTTGCATTAGAAAATTGTAAAGAAGGAATTTCCACTTCACTGCTGTTCTACAGTTACTGGGAAATTCCTTCTCTTCCTACACTATGCTGACATATGAGATGTCACATCATTGGCAGGTATGGAAATGCAAAGCCAGGTGGTTTAGGCTACCAGCATGCCAGTCTAAGTTGCCATGAACCACTACCAAAGTAACAGCCAGCAGAGGGGCAAACTTCTCAAGCAAATATATCTTCTAAAAAGAGAGCTAATAAGAGAAACCTTTTAGTGGCTAGGCACGTTAAGGCCCAAGATGTGCATCTGTTGCTACCTCTCCATTCACCTCAATGGCAAGCAGCAGCTTTGACATCTGCCACATTTAAGTTTATTCCAAAGGCAGCTTGAAAGGATACTGGATGCTGACAGCTTCACACAACTAACAGCAGACTAACAAGGAGGCCTTAACAATGAAGGACTTGTAGTGCTTTTTTAGATAGATTTTTTAGATTACCTGCTTTAGCAATCAAAATTATTTCCTCTTCTTGGGGAGCAATGTCTCTGGAGTAGTTTGCGTCCATTCTAATCCCGTTCTCCCCAACATAAAGGGGGTTTATTAATTGTGTGTTCGTCAGTCATCTGAAGATTAGGTAATTCAAAGTTGATACATGCAGGCACTGTGCTCTTGGACACATTTTCATTGGAAGGTAGTCTGTAAAAAAAAAATGGAAGAATAAAACAGTAGACAAAAAGCATTAGACCAGAATATGAAAGCAGCCTCCACTCTAAATGCAATTCCTGCTCCGATGCAGCAGCCACGGGGTGGGGCAGGTGGGTTGGGGAGCAAACATCAAACAAAACAAACCAACCACACCAAAACCACAGAACTAAGGCAACACCAGTAAACAAAAGGCTTTTCAAGCAATGCAAAAAACACACCCAGCACTTCTCTTAAGAAAACAAACAAACTAAACAACCCACAACTCAGAGAGCCATTACTTTTTTTTTAATTGACATTTTCATTTGCTTCTCTAGCAGTACTTTCCTCCATTAGCACTTTGTCAAATGCAGGCAGGCTAGTGCATTTCTACTAATAAACAGCTTTTTTTTCCCTCTAGGAGCCCCATTAAAGCCTCATCTTATTTAAAATTATGGTGTTGATATGTCACTTTTGGGTAGCCAGCAATTGAACCATCCATCTGTTAAATATATCCCTCGTGTTTTTGAACATTGTTTAGCAAGGCATGGTGCTAAAAAATGCAATGTGGCCTTTTAGATGAACTGCTAATGGCATTATCTGTGTATATTCAAATCTTTCTCACCTGTTTTCATATTAAAAAGAAAGCATAGAAATCTAGGCCAGTATCTCATACTGCTCTAATGAACCAAGACCAGCAACCTGTCTGTCCAGACACTTTCTGAATAATGTGTCAATAGCACAGCAGCTAGGAACCCAATGACTTGCCTTAGAATATATGAGACAAAGATAGTATCACCATAGAGGAACATGGTTCTTCCAGCAGACTGCAGGCACTGAAGGCAAGAGGGTGTAAACAGGACACAGAGAGCAAAGGCAATGAATCTTCTGGGTTTTTGTTTTTGTTTTTTTTAATAACAAATACTGAGCTGAACTTAAGTCTTATCCTTTTATCCTTCTATTAATTCCAAGTCTTGGGCTGTCACAATCCAGAGACACCTCACTTTACTTCAGCTGTATAAAAGCTGTTGTCCCAGACTGGTCAACTAGATTCCTTTCTATATATGGAGACAAGTAACTCCTTCATGAAAAATACTATTTTTATGAGTACATTGCCTCAACACAGTAATGATTAGAGTTTCAATCAGTTTTTCAAGAAAGCAAGGAAAAAGGAAGAGAATGGAGAATGCTGTTACTGTGACCCAATTTGAAAGCTGAAATAGACCAATTGTTGTTTAGTGAACAGCATTCCTTTTCACTCTGTAGCAATTTAACCCAGATAATAAATGATAAAAAACCCAAAAAAATATTAAATAATTCAGTTGATTTAAAAACATAAATGCTGCCAGTCTTCCCAATCAAAGGACTTTTCATATTCTCCTCACTTGGTACACTGCCACAATAGGATAACTTGAGAAGAAATGTTTTGTAAAGGCGTTTGACACAGTTTCCCACAGCATTCTCCTTGAGAAGCTGGCTGCTGGTGGCTTGGATGAGCACACCCTTGGCTGGATCAAAAACTGGTTGGATGGCCGAGTCCAGAGGGTTGTGCTCAATGGAGTAAAGTCTGGTTGGCAGCCGGTCACGAGTGGTGTCCCTCAGGGGTCAGTGTTGGGGCCTCTCCTGTTCAACATCTTTATTGATGACTTGGATGAGGGGATAGAGTGCACCCTTAGTAAGTTTGCAGATGACACTAAGCTGGGTGGGAATGTCGATCTGCTTGAGGGTAGGCAGGCTCTGCAGAGGGAACGAGATAGGCTGGATAGATGGGCAGAGACCAATGGTATGAGTTTTAATAAGGGTAAATGTAGAGTCCTGCATTTTGGGCGTAACAACCCCCAGCAGCGCTGCAGGCTCGGGAAGGTGTGGCTGGAGAGCTCCCCAGCAGAGAAGGACCTGGGGGTGCTGATTGACGGCCGGCTGAACATGAGTCAGCAGTGTGCCCAGGTGGCTAAGAAGGCCAATGGCATCCTGGCTTGCATCAGGAATAGTGTGACCAGTAGGAGCAGGGAGGTGATCTTGCCACTGTACACGGCACTGGTGAGGCCACACCTCGAGTACTGTGTGCAGTTTTGGGCACCGCAGTTTAGGAAGGACATTGAGCTACTAGAGAGGGTGCAGAGAAGGGCAACTAAGCTAGTCAGGGGTCTGGAAAACAAGCCTTATGAGGAGAGGCTTAGGGAGCTGGGGTTGTTTAGCCTGGAGAAGAGGAGGCTGAGGGGAGACCTTATCGCTCTCTTCAGCTACTTGAAAGGCCATTCTAGGGAGGCGGGTGTTGGCCTCTTCTCCCTTGTGACTAGTGACAGGACTAGAGGGAATGGGCTTAAGCTGAGCCAGGGTAGGTTTAGATTAGATATTAGGAAGAATTTCTTTACTGAAAGAGTGGTTAGATATTGGAATATGCTGCCCAGGGAGATGGGGGTGGAGTCACCATCCCTGGAGGTTTTTAAGAAGACGATAGATGTGTTTCTTCAGGGGATGATTTAGGGGTAAGAGTAGTGTAGGGCTATCGGTTGGACTAGATGATCTTGAGGGTCCTTTCCAACCATAATGATTCTGTGTATTTCTGAGCCCTGTTTTTAACAGAATTTTGTTTGCTGTGGGTAAATACAGGAGCAAGTATCTTATGTGTGGACCACTCCAAACTAATTCTAAATTTTAAAGTCCGCATTGTTAAATGTAAATTTGCATTTTATATAAATGTATATAACTTTTCGATTGCATTAAAGTCAGACTTACACTAACAATTTGACAAAAACAGAGATACATGGTACATGAAGGGATGAGTGATGGGACTCTTAAAATTCACCTCAAAATAAGCTTTTTAGTGGAAGGACTTTTGCAAATTTATTTATTTCACTGCTTTTCTCCTCTCTCTTTCTTATTTTTTCTAGAAAAGCAGCTCATAGCATTAGACAGTTTCTAAGCCCTCTATTATCAGTGCAGATATCTAATGCTTCTCCTTATCCTCCTAAGAAATAATGCAATCCTAATTTATTTCTCATTAAAGATGCACTGTACCACTAATCAGCTAAAAGGTATTTCATTTGAAGCTTCTGAAGTTTATTTTTAAATCTTCAACAATTTAATTGCTTTACTTTGCCCTTGGGTTCCTAGAAATTAAATATAAACACAAAACTTCCTGTGGAAGTAAAATACAAGGCATGAAATTTCTGTACTCTTGGACTACCTTACAGCAATGCAAATTTAAGCATTTACATTTATTGCTTACTATTTCCACTCGATTCCCTGTTCCTCCCTCTTCTCCTCTTTCTTTAAAGCAACAAAGTAAATAATTCTTCCCCTTGTTGACTTCAACTATTAGTTGCAACTGCTACACTTCAGGACATTTACCAGCTTCCTAGTTTTTGAGTGTGCTTCTACTTCCCTCTGTCCACCTGTAGTACAGACTCTAGGAAGAAAATTCAGTTGCACAGGCCATCAGGGTAACAGAGATGACCTCATTAGGGCAATGTGCCCCATTAAGGTCTCAGGACCATGAAGCAGGCATCTGCTGTAACACATGGATGTGCTCTACTTTATTGCAAAGAAGGTCATCAAATTATTCAAGGTCATTTTTATTGTTCCTACCCGTACTTGGCAGTAAAAAGTCCTGCTGTTATTTTATGTTTTGCAACTCTAGGGAAGACATTTGTCACGGAATTGATTGTGCAACCCTCATACTGAGGTTTGTGGAGACATACCATCCCCAAGTGATGTAAGGAAAGTTGGCACTGCAGGCTCTGGGATCTGTGATCCAGGAGCATCATGGCACTGTTTCCCACAATGCTAGAAGGCAAAGGCCACTTAACTTCAGAACAGTGACTGCAGTCAAGGTCTTAGAAATCTCACAGTTACAGAAAGACCCACTGATGAGCATTCCCAGTTTTAATTAAGTCTGGTGTAGATACTGCCCTTGGGGACTGACCCATAGTGAAGATATTGTTCTGAAACTAGGGCATGGCCTGACAGAACCTTAGCAGAAAAATTGTACTTGGCTGTAAACCAGACAACACAGTGAAGACAGACTTGGAGATCTGACAAAGGTTCAGACTCCAGCTCTTCAACCAATTCTCAGTTAACCATGCCTGCAGTGTGGAGAAGAGAGGCTGACCTCACAGTATAAGTTACTAGCCAATATTGGAATTGGTTGGCTCCTTTAGCTGAAGCAGTTGATTGTTCAATTCAAGTATTTCTTTGGTCTAAAACTGTCTACTCACAATGGAAAGATCCCCATTTCTCTGGGAAGGATATTCCTTTGCACTGCTACTGATGACTTCTCTCATTCTCCACTGGTTGTCTTCCATTTTCTGCCTCAAAGATGAGCAAAAATAGAGCTTCAAACACACTGCCAGTGCAAACCTTCATCTATCAGGTACAGTGTGAATTCTACCTGATCTTGCCACATGGCTCACTGGTAGCTTCTTACCTTTTCAACTACCTCTACACAAAGGATATTTAACTATTCCTCCCTTTAACTCTGAACAAAGGACATTTTGAGAGAGCTCTATTGATGAGACAGAGATCAAACTGCTGCTTGATGACAGCACTCAAATTTTTCAGCATAGTATTAAAAATAAAGCGGCATAGGTCACTCTCAGTAGCAGTGTACACTTACAATGTACCTCCAGACTAGGTGGTGAATATTACTGCTTATTACAAAATAATAAACACATTTGAAGGGAATGATTTAGCAAATATGATCAATTTTAAATTTTAAAGAAGCTTTAATTAAATATACTTTAGAAAGAAAAAAACCCCTCTTCTTACCCTGAAACCATCTTACCTAGACCTGATATCTAGGACTGTGAGGAAAACCAGTTCTGGAAGCATCACTGGGTGTAGAAATCCTCAATGTAATAGTTAATCAATGATAAGGCTTTTTTCCATACCTTCTGAAGTTCCAGCTTTGTGGGCTGAGAAAAAAGCTTGTGATTTTCTTTTAAAGTTCTTTATAGACATTTAACAAGCAGAAGACAAATTGCTGTGATTTGCTTTGATCTCACATAGCTGTTTCTGGGTGCCTCAATACACTGTTTTTTGTAGCTTTTTTTCTCAGATGTTTATCTCTTTTTCCTCTTTATATCTAATGCAAACCTGTAGAAATACTCCACTGCAAGAAGTTTCTACATTAGTACAGCTAGGAATGTATTTGTAGAAATTACTCTAAATATTTAAGCAAAATATTTGTAAATGTTGTAAGTAAACAATACCAAATTTGAGGCTTTTTAAAAAAAAAATTATTATTTTGAGTGCATAGATGAATGGCAGTTGCAACTTTATTACTCTGTACTGACCAATCAGCCTTTCTGTGGCTTGAAATAAGAGCTGTGTTCTCTGTAGGAAGATCCTGGAATAGCCTGATAAATTACAAGGAAAGAGTTTGCCTAAACAAATCATAACCACTCATTTTTTGCTTAAAAGATGCATGTCAGTGTTTGCCAGGTGTGGAGAAAAATGGCTGCACTGGGAAGCCTTTCCGTTAGCAAGAACAGTCAAGCTAAAAGAGAAAAACATAAAAGAAATCTGCATTCTTTAAGACAATAAAAGACTAGCAAATACAGAGTGCACTCATCAGCACCATTTCCTTCCCAGCTGGGAAGCTCAGACAACCTTTTCTTCATTGTTTGTGCTCATCTTTGACTCACTACTTTAACGCTACCACGAGACTGAATTATGTCCAGCATTTTCACAAAAGAAACTTCACAGAGCCTCCAACTGTGCATAGGATTTCTTGCAGTACACTGAAGTATTACAGAGGGAACAGGATAGGCTAAGTTTCTGAGAGGCTCTTGTGAATTCATACACTGTGGTGTCAACTTAGATTGAATTAAATTATTTTAAATTAACACCTATGCCCAGAAACAGTCAGGGGAATTGTCCTGAAGTCTCTCCACATTCAGATGCTTAAAAAAATAAGAAAAAGGGAAGGATAGACTGGTAGATTTTTTTTTTATAGACTGAACTTCCTTTGACTGAATTTTCCCTAAAAACTGCTACCATGACAGCAAGTAATGTACTACTGAGTAGTGAAGTGCATTGCACCTTTTTATCACCTCAGCCCCGAGCAGCTAGAATTTCAGTGATGAGTACTGAACGAGACATATGACTAATGCATTTTAATGCACTTAGAAGTCTTGATAAAAATAACCATTTATCAACGAAAGCTTTTTAGCAAAAAAGCCTTATGAGTTTGAATAGTCTTATAGCCTTTGCAGAGTTGAAAGAACTTTCACTCAAATTAAGACTCTAAAAGTCTTCAGAAACATTATTCAAAATCATTTTGATGTGTTGGAATTGTTAGCCACTTTCTAAGTGACATCAAAGGAGGAAGAAATTAAAATCTTGGTAATCCTCTAAAATATCCTAATTTGATTACATGAACTAGTATCAACCTGGTTTGGAAGGGCTGCATTCAGAAACGTCAGCCTGTGCTCGCCTCTGCTACTGGACGTTAAGTTTTACTAAGCATAGTGTGTAGGTACCAATGGTAGTGGGAAAATTTAATACCTAATATTTAGCATCAATCAGAGCATCTGGAAGTGATTTTCTTTCCTTATCCTATTTGTAAATTAGGACATTACTGCTCTGAACTAAGGCCAGTCAAGTGCTATGTGAATATTTTACTGAACACATTTCATAGTGCGCTTTGGGCAAACTGCTGAATGAGTTATTTGTAGTGTCTCGCATACAGAGTGATACCACTTCACTTCAAGAACAGGGGCAATACATTCTCCACATAATAATACTGTGATATTCACAGTGTCAACCAATTCATTTGAGCATTTGCACCTAGAACTGGTCAAAAAAAACTGACTGCTTCCTTTACCCCACAGTTGTACCACTAGGTACCACCATCAGCCAGAATCATCCAACATACTTTGGCTGACAAGCAGCTAAGGTGATAGCTTTTCTTAACAACAGGAACCATTCAAGCAGCAAAAATATTATAAGCTCAAAGCTGTGTGTCCAGGGCTGGGAAACTGGTTCCTCAGTCTTGGTATGGTTCTTCTAAAGTTTTCACCTACAGTGCTATTTAGTGACAGTTGGAAAATAAAGAATAGCCACCTCAAAACCAAGAACTAGAGTAAGCCAGCAAGGCTACCCTAGGTGAGGCACAGAAGACTGATAAAAGGATAACAACTGATCACTGTTCCTCTGTATCACTGCCACACAACACAAAGCACTCTTTGTCCTACGAGCAATGGAGATTTCTTCTTAAAAGCACGCATATGGAGGAAGAAAGGATGAGAAAAAGCCCAGTTCATACTCATGTTCAACACATGCATTTTTGTAAACATACCAGTGTCTGCTGTAAGACACAGAGTCGCTCCAACATTGCCTTCTAGCACAGCATACACCAGAGACATCTCTATCATCCATCACACTCTGCATGATCAATGCAGAAAGGCCTAGCTGGAAGCCTCCACACTAGTATTGATTAAACTTGTCGATGAGCTACAAATTGCAAACATCTTTACAAAGCTCTTTTCAACATTTGTCTTAAGAAAAGCAGATCTGACAATTCACCACCAGCAGATAGCAATTTTCAGTAAACATTTCCTTTCCTTTCCAGGTGGTACAATACAACTAAAGAAATCTGGATGATTGAGTGAGTTGTGGAACAAAAGCATTTGATCAAAAGACTGAAACCCACAGTCAGAACGAGGTACAGATTTCAACAGCAACAGAAAGCGTTAACATTCTCTGTTGCAGAGTACATCCCAATCACACACAGGAACTGTACAAGCTTTGTTCCTATTTAAGCAAACCTATTTTTCACCACAATTGTTGATGTAAGAATTTGTAGCCTGACACATTTGTTTTTGTGCCAACAGCCAAGGTACTCTCACTCTCCCTGCAACTCCATGCTGCTGAAAGCTGAAGAGATAAAACAAGGCAGCACCTCTGGAGGATAATGCATACACATAATTTCAGAAAAGACAGGAGAACAATCTGGCTGGTCAAAAACGTCTGCACAGAATTTTTTCAAGTTCTGTGTCTGTTGCAGAAGTATTTATCAAACATGCAAACATACCACCCTCACTTTTAGTCCTTTACATCAGCTACCTACTGGAAGATTTTCAGGGGACCAATGGCAAAGGATGGTTTCCTATCGTAGGAAAAATGAAATTGCCAAGTACTTTTACAACAATTCCCTTTGCAAACACTTATGCTTTTTTCATTCTGTTGCAGTAAATAACTGACCAGGTTTTTGAAGTCAACTGAGCACCAGCTCTCCTTACTAGTTTCGGTGGCTCCGTTGCATTTAAGTGCTTCAGCCAGAGCAGGATCCTTTGGGAAGAAATCTCAGCAAACAACGATGTTATGCAAGATGAAAAACTGAGCTACCAAACACATATCCTAACACAGCTGCTAGCCCCAGACACACTTGAAAAGCTACTGCAGGCTCAATGCTCTACAGTAAATATCAGAAGAACAACACTGTCAAAATAATGCCTTTAAAGATTGTCAATAACTACAAGACCTATGTTGTGCTATGGAGCAAAGGAACAGGAATGAAGGCGATTAACTGCAGGCTATTTTCTCTGCTGATTACAGCTGACTTAAGTCCCACAATATAGGACCTGCAATTCTTTAAGACTGGTTATTTTCATATTGGAAGGAAGAAGGAAATGTGTATGAAAGGTGGCACTTGTGAAAGTAAATGCTGGCACAGAGACTTAAATGTTTCAAAAATATTTAGGTGTTTCTGGTTTTAGGTGCTCATCTTCAGACACTGTGATTTTCATTTAAACAGAGACTGATCTGCAGTATTGCCAAGTTCACTGAGAATTACAGAGCAACAATTCAGGGAAAAGTAATTTTGGCAATCACCCATTAGGATGAACCTAATCACTGCCCTCCAAACAGCTTTCTCCTGTGTAAATACAAGAACTGTCAGTATATAGTGCTATCAGAACTGAATATGGAAAAAAGAAGCCTAAGGGATACAACAGGACACATTAATCTGGAGCTTCACTTCTAATCCAACTTAAAGACTGCTTATGGTCACAACTAAATCACAAAACTCCTGGGAAATTTTACTGCTTTAGATTCTGGAAAACTGAGACCAGAATAATGTTGTCAGGCCCTGTTTTGCTATTATCTCACTGATTTGAACTATTGCCAATTTTAAAAAGTGACAATTTCTCTTGACTTCTTAGACACTAAAAATCAAATATTCTTTGTCATAACGATTACATTAAATACAGATTAAGGTGGCCAAATTAACTTACTTCAGAAAAACTAAGACATTTGTAAGATTCTACCTGCATATGCTAGATCATCATCCAACTAATTATGCTTCTATCACGTTGCTCACTGACTGTGAAATCTCTTTTGTGACTATCAATGAACACCTTTTTCTTTTGTAAAATACTGATGGAATGGGTGCTATGTTTAGAGTCAGCTCAAGTTTCCACACCAACAGTGGTTGAAAATACAGTAAGCAAGAGCATAATACTGTATCTTAAACTTTCTATGCAACACATTGAATCCTGGTATCCTGTGGAGACATAATCACATTAGAGCTCTAAGCACATGTAATACTTCCATTTATTGATGTTTTGGAGAAAAAGTAGTAACCTTAGTTCATTGACATAATTTCATATTCATATACCAACTGCAGAGCTATGTCACCAGTTGTACTGTCCTTCACATTGCTATTCAGTAACATACTGTCTCAGATAAAGAAAAAGTTTGCCAGTCACTTCATTTTGCTGAATTTCACTAGAAACAACCAACCAAACAAAAAAGCATCCTAAGACTTTCAGGCTCCAGGATGCACTGCCAAAGATAAAACGATGACAAAACTTTGATTCCAGACTCGTATACTCTGTGACAAGTCCTTCGTTTGCAAGGGACATCAACTACCAAGCAAAGGTGTATCAAAGCCTATCAGCAGGCTGAGGAGAAGCACCCAGGACTGTGTCTTCCCATGGTCTAGGAGCAGATAATGAAGCAGATGAATGTCAATAATATGCTTTGGTAAACAGACACTGGACTGGGAAGACCCTGAAAAGCCAAAATAATGAACGAATGAAAGCCAGCATAACCTACCACAGCTGTTGAGAACTGTATCAAGGAGTGTGGCCTATCTGTGTCCTCTCTGGACACCCATGAAAGGTTCTGATATGTTAATGAGTTCTGACACCTTCATGTATCAGAACTTCAAGTACAGGAGTATCCTGGAGGCAACAGACTATTTCCTAACATTCCTACAATATTCCTACTTTTGCATACTGTTGTCTGTAAAGATATCAGCAATATGATTTCACTTTGCTTCATGCACACAGACAGGCCTTGCTGATGCATCAAGCACCAACAAAGAGAAAGATTTATTTTGAAAGGGACCTCTGGAGGTCATCTGTCCAAACCCTGGATACAAAATACACACATAACCTCTTCTTCCCTTGACACCCAGCATAAAATATTTATGTAAAACAAAACCTTATTTTGGCACCCTCTGACTGTAGTTCCACTTACAGTTCCACTTTTGTTAGAGAAAATGCAATGCCATTAAAAGGCTAACTGGACTGGTTTCACACTCTGGGTAGTCATGTTGTTTTGCAGCCATTTTTCTGTTTGCCACACAACAACAGAAGTCCCAACATCTACAGCAACCCAGGCTTTTACTCTGAAAATTCCATTCCACTTGAAAACTAAGCTTTATGTCCTCTGTAACAAATGGGGACAAGGTTGTTTTTTAAGAATCTACTTGTTGGCAAGTTATTTTTATTCATGTCATTAAACCCTGTCTTTCTTACTCATTCAAAGAGAATGTCTTTCTGATCTACTGATCGTAGCTCCTGTATATTCATGTTTCTCAACTTTTATAATGTAGGAATCTATATACTGAAAAAGGAATGGGGTTTTGTAGTTCATCTCCTAGATGCCTAACATTGTAGATGTACAAAATATTGGCAGCCAAATTTGGAGAAAGCCATTTATATTTATTGTCACTACAGCTAGAACCAGGTTCCATTGTGTCTGTGCCTTAAGCAAACCTTAAAAAATTATGACTTCCTTTCTTCAATAATAAATTTGCCAGAAACAAAACATATAGAGATATGAAAGAGCTCTGGGTTTTTTCCTTATTTATTTGTTTGCTTGTTTCACATAAACGACAAAGTTGTTGTCCTAGGAAAATGGCAGTATTTGATAACGTGTCTGCCCACGTGTAAGGTGCTACTAAAACTCCCTGATATCAACCCAATTTTACAGCTTCCATTGCAAGACCTTGCCCCTTGACATACTCTTCCCAGGGTAATTTTCATTCCCATAGCTGCAAAACAAAATGAACAAGATTTTTTGGAAAATGTTTGAACACTATGATCTACATGAAGAAACAACATTAGCCTAAGCACATCATTAAGGTGTAGGTTTTAAAAGGAAATAAAACTAACCAATTGGTTGAGTGCCAGCCATTGCTAACCAACATACACACATCAAGACCTTTCCTTTTTTTTGGAGGAGCAGTTCCTTAACATGTTTCTGATCATCATATTGTCTGACAATAATGAAAAATAACCTACAAAGATCATCTGTCTGCAGCACTTTAGCTCACATCCCTCAAAAATAAATAATAATTTTTAAAAACCCCACATAACCTTGATCACTACTTTGAGGACATGATTCATTTTCACATGTTTTGAGTTTGGCAATGTCAAGTAATCTGTTTCAAACACTCAAGCACACCATGTCAAATTTAATAGAAGCAGGAAGAAGATTCCCATGCTCAATAATTTTCTAGTTCAATAAACATTTCACACCTGCTGGATTTGCTGTCAAGACATATCATACACTTATTCTCTTTAGATACTACTAGCTGTATTTTTGGACTTCCACTTCTTATTTCTGAAATCCGGTACGGTGGATAAACACTCCATAGCTGCTCTACTGGAGTCTTAACCCCATAGATGCTTTCAAGATGCTCTTACAGTACTAGGAAGTTTCCCTTGGAAGATAAACATCAACCGAGTACTGAAGATTTCTTCTCCCTAATCAAACTTAGTACCCTGAGATCTTCACTGAGAGGAACACATCCCTAGTTAATAATGAAGTGCTATCCATACAGTTTAAAAGTTTCTTTTGCCCTGTCAAGCTCAGCCTATTTCTGCTGTAATACTTGTGCTATATCTATTCTTAGAAGCTGTGTACTCATTGAGATACATATTCAAATGAAGGATAATTAATGTAGGAGTACTATGTCAACAAAAATCAGCTGCACACGTACAGAGTTCGCATACAAAAGCTACAGTACTGACAGCAGCACTGACTTGATGTACAAGTACTAATGTATGTAAAACTGTAAAATGTAAGTAAGAACTTCTTTCTACTGAGCTGTAACAAATATATCACTTCACATTACTAGATTTCAAAAGCCTTATTTTTTTATCATCCCACTAAAGATGAAATATGCCCCAATATAATATTTAAGATTGCTACTTTTAGATCTGAATTTCACCCCTTCTTACCTTTTTCACTTTACCCTCTGTCATCAACAATGATCCTAATACCAGTGCTGTCTTTTACTATCTGGAATTCAAACAGAGCAAACTAGAAAGCTTAAGAGCAATTTCAGTATATATCCCTCTTGTCTTCCTTCTGTTATCCTCTTTAAACTCTTGTTACAATCGATAACCTACTTATGATAATAAGTAATATGTTCCTGAATGCTCTCCCAGCTAAATTCTTGCCTCAGGTTGTAAACAAAGAGCTATGATGGTCCATATCTTCATCAGTACAGTTCAAGAATACTTCCCAGTGCTCTGTCTTCATGCTTTTGGACATAGAAGGTACCTTTTTTTTTTAAGATTCTGTTGGGTTGATGCTGACTTTATTTTACACTCCTAGATAATTCTCTTTCAGCAACAGAAATCATTAACAATGTCTGGAATCCATATGCATCACAAGGTTACAAGGTTATCTTAGCAAATAATAAATGGAAGAAGGATAGACAATAAACATTTTATGGACCTTTCATTCAGTGTTTGTGCATTTCATCCATGCATGACTTTGGATACTGTTCTCTAAAGAACACTAAGCAGAAATGCAGGCAAAAATCATAATTTGTATTATGGCAGGAGTTATCAAATCTGGAGAGAATTCTTTGATAATGCTGCCCTGGAAGAAAATATTTGAAAATGCAGCATGTCACAGCAATAAGATTCCACATAAGGCACCAGCCAGAAGACATCCCTTGTCAGTTATAACATCAGTTTATTCATAGTCCTGCTCTTCATTGGCAAAATATAATAAATATGCAAATGTAGTAGTTGTTAATGACAGCAGTTATTTACCACTTTTGCTTTAAAACCCAATGGGAAGGAGTTACCGCTATGTATGTCGCTGTTGTTTAGCAGGAACATAAGACCCACCAGAAGATTACAAATACTCTGGTTTTCCTGAACTGCTTCATCTGGTTATGAATTTGTTTCTTATAAATGAGTACCAGAGCAGTGTCATGGGATTCTTAACATAACCAGAGCAACAGCAGCAAAAATCAGGATCTACTTCTCTTCTGCAGGACTCCCTGAGGAACTATATCTGATGACTCAGACACTTTACTACTTGTTTATAGTGTTTGTATGCATGGAGCTGTGGGAAATGATAAAAGCTGGTACCTGGGGGTAAAGGAAGAAGAAAATAGAAAGATGACTGATCAAAGCAAATGTTTTTGCCTGCCTGATTATAAAAGGAACCGAAACAAGCAAACAAAAAAGTTCTAGGTCACTTGCAGCAACACTTACCAAGCATGACTGGCTGAATGTTCATTGTCCAGTTAAGCAGTTTACTCAAAGAACAGGCACCAGACTGTGCCACCTTTCACACATATGCTTCTAGATCAAATTCTGTTGACCCCATCTGCAGCAGTCAAAACTTGTCATCAAATTAACAGATGCAAGTGGTCCCTTTCCACCTCAAAGGAGACAAGTGTCAAAGTGAAGTCTACAGGTAATGCAAGGATCAATATGGAATGATTCTCTCCTTGCCCTCCCACTGAGTCAGAGCTCACTTAGCTGCTGTAGGCATACCTTGCTGCATGTCAAAGATGCTTTCCAGAAAAATGCAAGAGTTAGAGAGAAGCCATTTTCCCCATAAGAATTCATTTAGCAGAGGGGAACTGCATGCAGATGCTTAAGAAAAACACAAGGAGAGTACAGTGCAGCAAAAGATTCTCCCATTCAAATCCTAATACAACTGCCATGATAATGAGATCTCAACAGCATAAACAGAAAACAAAGACTACAGAGATGCTACTGCATAGTCCCCCAACAAGACCCTCTGGGCATTTTTACTACTTTTGGTGTCATGATCAATAAAGAATTCCCAAGGTATGGACAGAGAAAGGATGAACGACTGTTACTGTCTGTTTTCACACTGCAGGGTTTCATTATTTCCAGGTGCTGGATCTATGCAACCAAATTAATTTAGCATACTCACCAATAAGCATGTACTGAAGCTGCATAAAAGAAATGTATCTTGCAGGAATATTTTCCCAGTACACTTCACCACAAAAATGTGACAAGATACAAAGTCCATTACAAGCAGGGTACAGTTGGAGAAGTTTAGACATAAACCACAATGTTCACAGGATAGCCAGATCTACTCAGACTTCTGCACAGCTAACAAGCCCAAGGGAAAAGTCTATCAAAAATTAATTCCTGTAAGAATTTTTTTTAACTGAAAGGAAATATTATTGAGGGAAACAATTTTTGTTGGTTCATCTTAAAAGAAATCTGTAAGGGAACATGAAGTTTCTTGAGGATGAGGTTCTTTTTTTAAAGAAGAAACCCAAGACTTCTATGAACTTGCAAAGCACTTAAAAGAATATGGAAATGATGTTAAGAACTCATCCAAAGTCTCCTCATCCCTACACTCTTCTGAGAACAACAGGAACTACATTAGTAACTGTTGTCATTAAAGGGTCTCTGAAATGGACTAAAACATTTTACAGTACAACTGCTACACAGATTAACAGGCAAATCTGCTTTAATATCTTACTAAGACTATAGCACAAAGCAAGACCATTTTTTGTCAGAAGGGAAGCTTATGACAAAAGGGAAGCTTATTTCCTTTCATCCCTACTGTGCAATTTCCAAAACCACCACTCAGCTGACTACAGCTATGAATGAATAGCTGTGAATGAATATCTATAATGATAAATAGCTGTTTGAACAAAATGTTTCATAGCAAACTGTAAATCCACTTTCCCTTTTTCTTAAACGCCTTAATGCTAATTATTACATAGATGCAATCTATGCATTCCTTTTGGGGCTGTAGACTTACTATTTATATACAAATATGAGAGAAAAGATTAGAGGAGTCACAAGGCTTACTCTTCATTTGAATCCAGCGTCTGTCGTAAAAAGTAAGCAGCTGGAAAGGCAAAGGATTAGGAGGTGATCAAGATTACATTCCAACAGACAAGAAAGGGATTAAATGTACATTTGGGAAATCTAGGTATTTTATTTTCTTCCCTTGTTCCTTCTACCTTCCCAGAAGCCAAAGTTTGCACCACATATTCTCCCCTTTTGTTTGCCATTTCCAGTTTAACATTTAGTTTGCTATTGACTGTTGAAAGACAAGCAAACAGAGCTACTGGCAAGCCTGCCACCCTCAACAGTTCATAGTTCAGAAAACCCAGTATCTGGAAGTGTGTGCACATGTTAAAAAAAGAGAACCCTATAAAGACCTGAACTTCTTTTATAAGAAATAATACATGAATGCTTCTGTTCTGCAGCTTTATCATCAAATAATCTATCTAAACAAAGTGTCCATTACCAACAGTGTCAGAATTAAATCAGTATTAGCTATTCCAGAACTGCTTGGAAAGTATTTCTAGAGTAAGAAAAGACCAAGCCACAAAGCACTGCAGAATTGGTGCAAAGGCCCACAGAAGATAGCAGAAAGGAAAAAGCATCAAATCTCAAGCAAGAATGAAAAGTCTAAAAAATGTGGTGTCCAAAGGGTGACAATGGACACACTTGTGAAATCCCACTCATACTAACCCCCAGCATATGGAAAATAAACCCTACAAGAGGATGAAAGTCTACTGACTTCTTAATAAAATAAAATAACCTCAGGAACTGTAAAAGCTAAAGAATCTGGAAAACCCACAAAATTTAATTACAAATCCTGGTCTCCATGGTCTGTTTATACCTTTTTTCTGATAGTAGCAGACAAAGTCTGCCTCTATTTGCACTCAAAATGCTTATGCTTAAAATTCATGCCAGGTTACTTCAGAACCCATTTGAAAAACCAAGCAAACCTGGGGTCCAGGCAGTGATCCTGAATAGTGAATAGTGCTGCTGACTCAGAAACTTGGGAAATACCCATCAAGAGGCTATGAGGCCCACCCTGCATGTTTTACAGCACTGCTCTCCTCCTTTCCCACTGCAGCCAAAAGAGTACATTGGGTCCTCCCATAAGGAAAATGTCGAGGGTAGAGGCTAGGCCGAACACCAACCCACGGACAGATGCTCCCTATTACCCTCCCCCTCTTCCCCCAGTGGGGAGGGATAGGGGATAAGAGAGAAGATAGAGAGACTTGTGGATTGGAAAACAAAACTAAAACTACTTTAATAATAATAGCTATGTTAAATGAAATATATACAAATCTATACAGAACCCAACACCGAACCCAAACCCCCTTTCAATGGTAACTACGTCACCACTGGTGCTACAGCAGCAGGCATCCCGGTACCAGATGAAACTGGTTCCCCTGGGGGGCAGGGCCCAGGTACCAGATGCCTAAACTCAGGGACCATCTAGCAATTCCGAAATCGGGAACCCCAAATCTTGAAAGGGAAGTCTAGCAAGGGGGGACTGACTCCCAGTTTATATATTGAATATGAGGTATATGGGATGGAACTTTTAGAAAGTAAAAATCGCTGAACAGAATTAGTTCTAACCCAAACCAGGACAGAAAAGAAAATGACGATTCATTTTCAAACACTAAAGAAACCTCCTCAAGAAGCTCACAGAAAAAGAGAAAAATGTGGATTTCGTATGTATAGAAAGTACGGCAATAAGAGGTGGATCTGCGTCTCCCTCAGAGAGTCATCCTAGTGTCTCTAATTTAGCAGTACAGGAGGAAAATCAAAAAGGAAAATTACACTTTTCATGACTTTTATAGGAAGGGCATAACCTTTATCTTCACAGAGGAGAATGCGAAAGAAAATAAGCATATAGTCCTAGGTTATTGGGAAGGAGGATAGAGAACAGTGATGTACCCAATAACTGTCCATGATAAACATGTGCAGAACTCAGTGATTAATGCTTGAATCCCTCAACTTCCTTACAGCTATACTTCAAGAAACACGCACTGATCTACCTTCCTCCTTTTATTTAACCTTTACATCCTCTACTGTCATTGAGCTCATTCATTATCTGAGAGCTTGGCAAAGATTCCTGGTTCTGCTAAAGAGAGCTGAACACATGCACATTTTTTTCCAAGCCCTCACAGTTCTGCGAAAGGCAGGAATGAAAACACCTACACTTCACAAGTGGCACAGCTACAACAGTCCAAAACGCAATCAATGTATACAAATACACCCCATCAATACTCCATGAGAAAATATGGCCCGTGACTGCCTCTGCTCCCTGAATCATAATGGATGAATTATCCTCCCACATCTAAAAGCAACAGAGGCTAATACTGTACTGACTGCATCTTTATTTAAATGCAGTATTTAGTTTGGTGTGAGGGTTATGTCCCTACCTGACTTTTCTTCATGCTCACACTTTTTTCTTAACTAAACCAGCCACAGTTATTCTTGTTGGTTTGCAGCATTCCAGCACAAGAATGGGATGCTCTTGTTTGGCTGGTTTTGGTGTGGCAGTTTGTTGGGTTTTTTTTAAACCACCACTATTAACAAGCACCTGGAACCTGAACCACATGGTTTTGTTCTTCAAAAACAGAAGCAAGGCAACCAGAAGGGAAATACCGTACAGGGCTGAGCTGAGAGGAGCCTCATGGTGTTCCCATTGAAGAGCCAGGCATTAAACATCTGGTGCCTTCTTCCAAAGCCATCCAGCTCTCCACCCTGGGGACAGGACAGGACATGCACTGATCAGCATCACTTCACTGCTTCCCAAAACCTGTTTTGTCGTGTACAGCTCTGTGACCCATGCTGGGGTCACCCCAGGGCAACACAGGAATTAGGGCTATAAGCTCTTCTTCTAAGTTACAAATGTCACACTGATATTCTGCAAGGCAGAGGGCCTGCAGGCAGAGCCAGAGCTGGGATGCAGCAGGGACAAGTGCTCAGCACTGCCCACAGATGGTTCTAGAACCTACCTGGGTGCCTGGCACAGCTGTCCACCAACAGGGGCTGGAAATACCCTTTGGTGAGAACACCTGGGCACCACTGGGACACCACCTGGGCTCCCATGAGAGCCTGCAGGGCACTTCTGGGGTGACGCCAGGCCAGACAGGAGATAAATATAGGGCCCCTAACTACAAGAAAGACATTGAGCCATTGGAGTGCGTCCAGAGCAGGGCAAGGAGGCTGGTGAGGGGTCAGGAGAATAAGTCTCATCAGGAGCAGCTGAGGGAACTGGGGATGTTTAGGCTGGAGAAGAGGAGGCTCAGGGGAGACATAATCTCTCTCTACAACTACCTGAAAGGCTGTAGTACAATGATGGTCAATCTCTTCCCCCAGGTTATCAGTGATAGGACAAGAGGAAACAGCCTCAACTTGCACCAGGGGAGATTTGGATTGGATTTTTTGGAAAAACTTCTTCACAGAAAGAGTTGTTAGGCATTAGCCCAGGGTGCCCAGGGCAGTGGTGGAGTCACCATGCCCGAAGGTGTTTAAAAAGCATCTAGATGTGGTCCTCAGGGACATAGTTTAGTGGCATGGCAGCGACAGGTTGAAGGTTGGACTTGATAATCATAGAGGTCTCTTCCAACCTTAATAATTCCATGATACTGTGAAATGCCAGCACCTCCCACCACCACGGCATCTTCAAGGCACGGTGGGGAGGGAGTCTAAGTATCTGCCCTAGGCTACCTTCTCTGGAGGTACTTACGCAGCAGATGCCACAGTGCCCAGCCTCCTCGGAGGTCACCTGCTCCCCTGGGGCAGTAAGCAGCATGGCCCCATCAGCCCCACCACCATTTGCCGTTCAACAGGCCATGCAGGGTCGGGGCGGAGGGAGGCAGCAGGGCACAGGAAAGGCTGTTCAGCAAGGTCAGGGCTGTGGGTGGAAACGGTACTCCCCCAGGGAAAAAAGTCCTCTCATTTTGATTTAGAGACAGCTGCTAGAGAAGGGCATAAGTATAGGAAGACTTACACTGATGAATAAGGAAAAGTTTCCACTGAAATCCTGATCAGCAGCCAGCGCCACTGGCTGGGAGCTGAGGTGACCTTTCAGAGGAGAAAATCCCTCCACAGCCAAGAAGGTGGCAGATGTTTGGTGCAGCAAGGAAAGCTTGTTGACAAAGCCTGAAACTTTGATTTTGTCTGGAAAAGAGAGCAGGTGAAGGACACATGAGCCTCCTTCAGACAGCGAAGAGAGGGCTCGGCTGCCAGCAAAGCCCAGGGCGGGAAGGAACTCACCCATCTGTGCGTGCCTCCGAGCCACACCAGCCAAATGCCACCTGCATCCCAGCAGGAACGCCTCAGAGCTCATCCCAAAGGATTCTGAAAATGCCACCCCTCTGTTTTCCAGCCAGCCACAGGATGAGTAAATCTATATTGCTGTTGCTCTATTCAGGTTCAGTCCCACTTCTCACCTTTCTCGGTGAGGCTAGGGTGGTTGGCAGGTATCCAAGAGGAGATGGACTTCGGGAGAATGACAGAAAATGTGTCAGGGAAAACTGGCATTACTGATCACCCCTTATCATAATGGCCTTTCCTTCTGCACCACGGAGATAACACACATGCCTGCTGTTCAGAGAGACCACTCACTGTGTCTGTAATAGTAGAGAGGTAACTTTCTTGACTACAGTCAAAAGGCTCTTTTCAGGTACTGATATCCTTGATCCAAAATACCTGTGAAAGAAGATGACAGAAAAAATGTGGCAATCCATAACACTTTTCATTTTTCTACTTTCTATAATACTGTCCTGCTGCAAATTGGAGGGCGAAAATTCCCAACCCAAACACTGTGCTTTTTTCTTGTTTAACCAGGCAGTTTACAAAGTTCAACCTTTAATGCTGACTGCTGGACACTGCAGATATCCAGGATGGTAAGGTAATCTGCAGATTCAATTTGTGCTGATGAACTTTCAGTTTGCCTTTGACAAGTAAAATCAAAACTGACTGGCATAAAACCTAAGGGCGTGTGATTTACAAGGATATGACGTGTTGCAGTCATCTGACTTTTCACACTGATCTGCAGAAAACTAAGATGTGCATGAAATTAAAACAAACAAGCAAGCAAATACACACGTTTTAATTATGCTTTGCCAGTACCTCATCCCACCAACCTCTTACAACTGTGAAAGTACAATACCATGTGCTGGATCTCAGTATTGTCTTAGAAGTACCACACACAGATTTAACACCTACAATAAACATGTCCGATTCTTATCAGTGTTTATTTCCCTGTGGATGTGAAGATAGTCAGAAAAATCAGCCACTCCTAAAAATGCAAAACTCATATGCAAGGTGTCGTGAGTATCTACAGAGCTGCAGGGTTTTTTCCTTGCTAATCAATCCTGTTTGTCTAAATTATGAAACATTTCAAAAAACTTTGTTATTTGAGAATTCTCAGAAGAGATTTTAATTCTCAGAATTTGCCCCTTGCAAAGTTGCACTGTCTGTGTGAACCTTGACTGCTTGTTAACAGCAGTATTCACAGACTGGTTTTTGTTGCTGTTTCCTAGACAACCACTCTAGATTCCCCCCAGAGCTCCTGCTTTTGTGTTGCTTAATTAAGATGTACATGCTGCCTTTACCTGACCTCATTTGTAGGAGAAGTATTGATTTTTGTAGGTGTGGCATTGATTAACTTTTTATTTTCTCAAACAGTATTAATTACAGTACTTTATAAAGGATGATAGGATTGTGCGAATTTTAACTTTGCTAAATCATAGCTTAAGCTCCCTTATGTGGAAGTAGTTTTTGGTTTACACAGCAGACTGATGGAATTGTACAGTTCAGTTTTTCTCAGCTGTTATGCAGACCAGCCATAATTATAACATGCTCCTCTTGTCCTGAGCGCTCCTGGAGTTCTCTTTTGAGTCACTTGAATATAGCATTTTCTGAGTTTATAACTCAAATTGTAAGTCAAATATAAATGGCAGGGATGTGGCTCCTCTACTGTGGCTACTACTGCTATTTCCAGAACCTTGCAGAAGTTTTCCTGACAGTATAAAGTCATCAAATCTACCACCTTATCTGCCTTAGTCTTAGCATCTTGCTTGGTAGACAATTGGGTAGACAATTCATTTCAGCTGTGGCCAGATTTCACTCTACTCAATGTAAAATCAAATCAGGTGTGAGGGGAGGAAGGGCAGAACTGCACTAACATGGGGGTCTAGGTGAACCTGGCTCATTAGCTCCTCTTGTACTGCCTGCAAACAGACCCATTACTTCACTATCTAGAGTATCCCATACTGAAAGGACTCAAAAATTTGGAAGAGGAACTACACTTGATAAAAACACCAAAATGTTATCTTAAAGTTCAGGCTGAGTTTAAGTGTCTTCCTCCATAGGAGACAAAATTAAGAATGTGCTTAATGAGCTACAGAATTGGGACCCCAAGGGGAGCTAAGATCTGGCCAGCAAGTGTAGTATCTCTGTATCTTTGCCTACCAAAATTAAATCCCTTTGTCTCTCTGAACACTGACTATATTAAAATATTAATATACACATTATATTGCTTTACTAAAAATTAATTACAAATTGAGTCTTTATTGGCATGAAGCTGGACTTCTTAATATGATTACAAACACTTAACATATTGAGACAGTACATATCTGATTTGTGTTTCATAATACACTAAAAACTAAACACTTTAAGCCACATTTTTTCCAGTGTGTATCTATTTAGTATTTTTGCAACATGGACTTTTTGCGAGAAGTTTGAATCTTACAGAATTTACACAGGTGGTGAATGCATCTATTTTACTTCCTGAAAACTTGTCTCAAAATTAAGGAGGCCATTTGTTTAATATGAAAAGCAAAAAAATACTGTCTCATAAAGATGAAACTTCAAGAATCCACGGCAGAAATTATTACATGTGCTCTTCATTAACACCAGAAGACATAAATAATGGAGCTCATTTTTATAAATCTCTGTCAACAAGTAGTACTGCGTTCATTGTATTTGTAAGGTGACCTGGGGAATACAAAACATGAACGAGAGGAGAGTGGAACTTTCTGTTTTAATTTTCATACAGTTCTTCCTGGGAAAAAGCATCCATTTCTCATGCTGAAGGCGAGTTCACTTTGCTTCATGCAGTGTATTAACGTTTTGGAGTATAACTGAGTAATTTCTGAATTCACCACCTGATTATAAAGTTTCTGGAAGGGTTTTATGTATCTGAAATTAGAAAGATTACTTCTTTAAAAATAGGGGGAGACAACGATGTCCCACAGTTTTACTGCTTGAATGTAGTTCTGAAGCGTAAGCCCTTTTGTAAATACTGGTCTAAACACACAATACTTTTGCTGTTAGTATGCTGATTAAAAACTTTTTACAGTACCCTTTTGTAATGCCTTTTTTCCTCATGTGGTTTTTTTGGGGGGAGGCTTTATACAAAATCAGTGAGCTTTTTGTGTTCCAGAATTGCTTCTGACACTTTTCTTTCACACTAAAAAGCCTCTGCAGCACATTACACCACTTTACAAATGGCACTCTCATACTATGTTCTCCCTCTATATACGTAAGTTGCTTTCACTTATTTACACCAGTGGCCTCTATGCTTGAATTGTATGACTGTTGATTAAACAACTTTTTTTCCTGTCATTCATATCTGCTGCCATGCAGTACAGGGTGTATGTAACCACTGAAAGTGAGGTGCATTTAATCTCAGAAAACGATTTGTTTCCTAATGCTCCTTGGAAATCCCTTCTTCCAGCTGCCCACTGGAGGAGAAATATGTCTGCACAGATTTCACTAGTGAAAGTCTCAGTGCCTCCTTTTTCAGGCACAACTTTGTAAACAAAAAACAACCAAAAACCAAACCAACACTAAAAAAGAAATATTTTTGCTTTTATTTCCATCCTTCTGCTAACTGACTATTATGAGATCTCTGATCTACAAGCAAAGGAACATCACATGAGCAACATCTGTGTCTCTCCATAAACACCCCACTTGCCATTTTCCATTAAATATTCCTGGAATGCTCAAGTTTTCTCTCAATTGTATTCCAGCTTCCCTTAGGTCAAAACTAAGCTCCTCCCTCAGCATGAAAATTTGCTATATCCTTGAGATGAAGAGAAGGAAACCTGGCATATAGATTCATAATGAGCTGTAGTCTATGGCAGTAACTCTCCTACTCGCTGTTCACGTGTAAGCACTTTTCTGCTTTCTTATGCCAGCACAAAAACATAGCACCACACAAACAGTTGTTCATTAACAGACTTCCTTTCAAATGATACAGTAATAACAACCTTTTCTGTTACCTTCCAGAACAGGTATCCTTGAGATGACTTGCCAACTGCTTGACAGCTTCTCAGCCAGAGAGCAGGCCAGGCAAATTGCTTTCAAAGCTGTGGCAAGTCTGAAATAGAAGAAAATCTGAGTAAGGTAAGCACAAACCAGACACAAGAGAGAAAAGCATGAGACACTATCCAGTTCCAAAATGACCACGTCTGTTTGCCAGATGCAGAGAAACAAGACTAGAAAGCACACGGAAATATGAAAATAAATTTTGAATCTGGGAAATATTTTGAATAAAGGTAATTCACAGCACAGCTTTCCTCCCTCACTACCCTCCCACTCCTTGCAAAGCTCTAACATACAGGCAAAAGCAAAATAACAAATGGGAGACAAAAAGGACTCAAGAGAGCAAGAGTCACAGCAGCCCAACAGTCACCTTGGGCCATGCTTTAGACAAAGCTACTCTGCCATGAGGAAAATTCCTGTAAGCTCAGCCCACGAATGGACAACATTTCCTGTGTACTTGTCATCAGAATGTGGCATATCTGCAGAAACTGAGTACTGGGAATCCTTCTCAGTGTCTCTCAATATATGGTACAGTTAATCTATGGTGGCATTGACCTAAAATACCGTGTACTCCACTACAGCCTCAGCTAGCCCACCTTAGTGGGACAATGATCACTGTTTATCCCTTGTTTATAGCTAGGAGAACATAGTAACTTGAACTGGTCACAGGATTACCATTGGTTATAATGTCAAACTCAACACCATTTACTGTAGTAAAATCTAACAAAAGATGTACAGCCACAGAGAAGCAATTTTTTTTTCCACTGTTCTCTAGTGACAATTCATACACTAACTCCCCAGGATACAAAAGAACCAATGACATTTATTTTCTTTTATCTAGATCATGCAATTCATAAACTCTCTATTCTTACATGTATGATTATGCATTACTGGTAAGAATGAATCTTTTGGCTGTGTGTATGTGTGTGTATATGTATCCACACATGCAGTCACATGAACTGCTTTCTAGTTTCAGTGTTGGCTAAGATACTCAGTTCTTTGATACAGATACAGAATACATGTCTATATGTGAGGAAATCTTCTCGTCAGTTGAACATTAATGTTCCCTGGGAATGTTTTCATGTATCTGCACTAAGGAAGCACTTAAACCTCACGGAAGTAAAAGGAAAGCCTCACAGGCTTCACAGCATCCTTGACCTTTCTCTCACATCTGCTCTCCTCTTCCTACGCATGCATGTACACAGGCACAAGAATTACAAAGCAAGAAAACAAATGGGAGTCATACAAGTCGTTTATACTGGGTCACAACCCTGTTCTGACAAGGTACAATTTAACCTCAAACTGAACCTGATTTTCATAGACCATGGAGAACAGTTATGTAAAAATGAACAGTTGAAAGCACAAACAGACAAGGATTTTATAAATCAAAGCAAAGGTAAAATATTAACTGCTATTTTAAAATATTACTTTTCACACTAGTGTATCTACAACTAAATGCTATAAAACTACAACCTCAGCATTAGAATTTATGCAGATAATTTTGGTTACTGATGATCCCTATACTCTAAATAATTTAATTTTAAAAGAATGAGTCTCAAGGAAAACCTTCAGTCTTAAGAATGTATCTCTGTGGCACAGCTGTACACCCCTTTAGAAATGGACCTGTATGTGGATGGCACACTTCCCTGTGGGACACTTGCTATTTCTTTTTCCTTTATTTATTTCTTTTTCTGAATGTTGCAATTAAGGATTTTTCAAACCATCCCTGATGAAACCAATGTACTGCATAGTTTTTCACCTCTCTAACTGAAAAACTTCTGTACGACAATTCTGGGATGCTAGACATGAAGACAGCCTACAAAACTGTTAGACCTGCTTCCTCCTCCTCTTTCACTTTTCTCTTCTCTTATTCATATGCTTAAAATTCACTCATCTCCAGCTCAGTTATATCTGAATGGAACATTATATTCCTGTTTAGCAATAAGTGCAATAAGATGATAATTCATAATGCAAAATCCAATCCCAATTTAATGTGGTAGTAATAGAAAACTGCTTTTATCCCCTTCATTATACAGACATGCTATATGGCTTTATAGTGTAAGATGTGATGCAATTTTGCAGTTATAGATGCATACAAATCCCATAGAGAAGGGTAATCAGAAAGGAGAGACTGTTGCAGTCTATGTGGTACTGAAGACTGACCTTGGTTAATCAGGAGGTTTTTATACAACTTCTCCCTGTAGGAGCAATCCAATGGCAGGAGGGATCTGATGTGAAAGTCAAAGCCAATAAAGAGAACAAAGAACTTGAATAATCATTCTTCTCTGTAACAGCTGTTAAACAGCTTGCAGACTTTCTTCCTTATAATTTGACTCTCTTACTCGTTCTACTTCAGTAAATCTAGAGATGACTCACAGAAAACCAGAATCCAGACACAACAGAGATACCATGGAACAAGTAATTTGTTTTATGTTGGCAATGTTGGCAAACTTACATGTACATGCTGACTGCTCTCCTTAGTACTCAGCTAAGCTTTTGACTGCTGGATAATCTCTTTTTACCTTAATCTACTGCACTGGGACAATAGGTTTCGAATCAGGCTGCTTTTCTTATGGGGTAATAATGCTGTCCAGCTGGCATGAACAATTAAGGCTAAAATTGTAATTAAAGATGCATGCCTAATGCCCAATTTACCTGTATTAAGAACCATTTACTACTTGTTAAAGGAATGTTTTCAGACAGATTAAATGAAAAACACCATTTCTGTCTATACCAGGCATGTTCAAAAAGAGTAAGAATGGCATTTTAGTTCTAAATCCAGTATCTGCATTTCAGTATCAGATTTAAGCCTAAGCTGTGAGAAGCATTAAATAAAAAAAATAAGTAAAAAGTTAAGAGCCCTCAGCTATCACCCTGCTGACATCTCCTAACCTCTGTAAAGTGCCCACAAAGCTGAAATTGGTTTGTATTTCTTTTGCTGTTGCTCGTTTGGTCCTGCTCCTCTGCCACAGTGGCATTTGTCAGCTGTAACCAAAAATATGTATTAAAACAAGAATCTGAAGACATGGTGCTACACTACATGGTGAAAGGTAGGACTACTCTTGCTTCTGCTATGCAGCATGATATATACTAGCAAGATGTTACATTAGCACTTAGGTGAGTTTCATCACATGAGGTGAAAATTCCTCCACCTTGCATTAGCCTTGAACTTGGCTGATGAGTTTAAATAAATGCTAAAGGAAGCCTGTCTTATTGTATGTCATGACATACAAAAGAGATCTTGGTGAAAAGTAGCAGATGGGGTAATCTTTTGTTTTAAGCTGAATGCTTCATGTTCTCTCTCTCAAACCTCTAATATTCTACGTCAAATAAATTTTCAAAGTACAATCCTGAACCTCTCATAGCCCAAGAACGTCAGATGAAAGACAAAAGGACTGGACTCCCGCAGTGTTACGAGTAATTGCCAGAAGTAGCTCAAAAGTTCAAAACTAATCTCTCTGCACCTTGTAGTTCATTAATTCATCCTGTTTTGTTCTCCACTACTTCTATTCTGCTAAGCAAGTTCTTCTATTGGCCTTACCAATCTACTGAGTGCATTTCTGAATTGTGTTCTATTCTTGTCCTGTTCCCTCAAAAAAATAACCTCTGCTGTGGCACTTTGTTTGGGGAAGTATTAGTTTTATCTTAGAAAGAGGTGTTTGTACCTTGAGGTTCTACACTTAGATCAGAAAACACAGATTTTTGATTCCACAGTCTTGGAGCAGACTCCAAGAATTACAAGTCTCTGTTCTCCCCAGAATTACTGGAGTACTTAGGACCATAACCTTTGCTTTCGAGCCAAGCACTGATCTGATGACCAACTTTTAGAATTGACTTCAACACTGCAGGTAACTTGCTCTCATCCCCCTCATCTTATTTTTTATAAGATCAGAAATAAATCCCTTACATCTGTAATGAAAGCACCCTGTTCTGGTTTTTGCCCACTCTACAGTAGACACAAATATAGCCAACTTCATACATTATCAAATACTTTTATATGGGAAGAGACTCCTTTCTTTTGAAATTGTTATAAAAGCAACTTGAGCCTGAACGCAGGCTGAAGTTTTCAGAGAGTCCTTCTTTGGTGAGAAGCACCTCAGAGCAGCAGTAAGAAAGCTCTCTCCACCCTACTGATCATATTATTACATACACTAACACCTCCAACACCACTGCCTTCTCTCTTGCCATTGCCTGTCCATTATACACAGAATGAAAGTTAAGTCAAGGACAAGCCAAATCAATGTCTCAGACAAAGAAACAGAGTACTACTGCATAAAGAGTTCATTTGACACAGTAAGTTACTGCCAATGTATGAAGAAATAAAGAAAGTGCCTAAGTGTGTAGCAGAATTTCATGCTTTAGCACAAACACGTCACAAGGAGTTTCTAATTAAGAGAGAATTGCTATGGTAACCAAAGGTGGTCACACATAATAGGGTGTGAAACCACATGAGGTTTCATGACAGAGGTGTCTGCATATATTATCCAGCATATTTTCTGTTTCTTCAAGGGAATTACATTGTCAGATCAAGCAATATTTTCCATATTTAATATGTCTTCTTTTTAAGCAACCAAAAATGCATCTCTGTGGGCTTCAATGACAATTTCAGCTCTTCAGCATCCTCCTTACAACCAAGGTAGCAGAGTCTAGATGTGACTATGAGCTAACAAGCTACAAAGGAGAATGACATTTACAATATACCTCTGTGAAACTCAGGAAGGTCTTGTTCTCCTTTAAATGGTATCAGAGCACTCTGTGCAAAAACAAACGCAAAGTGAGGAAACTCAGCCCTAACTTACTCTCAGTCATGGATCAAGAACAAAGAAAGGTGTTTGACTATGTGTTTTCTAACCCAACTGAACGGGAGAGAGAGAAGCAAGATAATTCCTTATGTTGGGGAAGCAGAGCAATCAGGGATGATGGTAATACTGCTGTCAAAATGGGACTGTGCACACTGTCTATCTCCCTGGTATCATAGACTTGATACTACAGTGTCTTAGTCAAAGCAGTCACTGTATAAGGTTGGTATTTTATTACCACAAAATCACTAATTGTTATCACAGTTAGTGGGAGAGAGAAAAGTGATAATCTTGGAGACTGAATTATCCAGTGCAACCAAGATCAGTCCGGCAGGAGGAGAGGGGATGCTTAACACTCACACATCAGCACAGCAACACCTACAGCAAGCAACTGTGATTAAACAAATTTACATACATTTATGAAAATTATGTACCAATTTAAGCACCTCCTACCAGAGTTTTGTGTATTAACAAATTAGATTACACATTATCTGTGTAATGAATCATATATTATTTGTGCAATGAATCCTAATGAAGTTTAAAGGAAAATCTCACTACTTCAAGTTGTTCTGCACAAGATTTCTATGATTGCTGTTAAAATCCTTCCTTGAACAGCTGGATATAAATGAAAGGTCAGATCTCTGACTTTCAAATCCCCATTTCTCTATACCAGCTGCACTTAAAGGGCACAGAGCTACTTCAGAGCATCCAATATTCCTCTAGTCTAGAGAAATCTTGTGACATTCTCAGGACAGAATGGATTCAGAAATGGGGAGATAAGCCCCTGCAGACTTCCACTGCTATTGCAACAGAAAGAAGCTTTGCAACTTGTTTCTGTTAAGAACTTCAGGATCTTAAATCGTCCTTTTTCAGTTGACCTTATATTGGTGCTGGTTCTCAAGGTGTATTGTATTTGACAGTTTCTCTCTATCCAAGGAGTCAACTAACAAGTTCTGACTAAACATATTCTTGCATTCCTGCTGTCTACAGAACAGGAGCACCTCTGTTCTGCATCTTTAAATGAGGTAGTGGGCTATGATTAGTCTCTCTGCTTATCTGAGAAGGCTGCTCACCTACACAGAAAGCGCTACCTGTATACACAGTAGGCATTACGGCAGCCAGGATAAGCGTATCTGACTGAAAGGTAAAGCCAAAAGCAAGCCAACTCCTGGTCAGTACTATACTGCCAATCCAGCTGCGTTCTGCTGTTTCTGCACATCCAGATTCCCATTAATGACATCTCAGCAGGAGTTCTGCATGCAGAAATTTTCAGTCACTAAAGGAAAGCAGAATATCATAGTCTACCTCTGACATGCAGGGAGAAGAACCTCGTCCACGCCAATTAAGTTCAGCAGTTGACAACAGATGTTAAGTACTGACATATCCCAAGGGTCCTACGGCTTGAGAGAATCCCTAACAGACACGTTACCTACCACACTGTATCTCATCATGGAACACATGGTGGAACTTTGATGTGGTATGACTTTTGGGTTTTAGCTTTTTTAAATGTGTTCCTACATTGAATTCCTCACTCCTTTTTCTGCTGCTTACTGATGTGTCAGGCTATGTGCTTCCTTTTGTTTCCCTTTTCTCTAGTATCCAATTACTCTGTATTTTCTGATACAGCAGAACTACTCAGAGGTACTGATGTATCTTGTTTGCTAATTCACACTTTTTTCCCCCCACTCTTAAGAGGGTATCAACCAGATGGTTTCAAAAAATGCCAATTATATCTAATATATTGTTTGAAATTTAAGCATCACTGCAAAATGCCTCTCATCTTATTAACTGCTTGAAGTTATACGTATTACTTTGAATGCACAAAGAACTGGGTGTTCCACCACTGTATTAAACAAAAGCCTACTGAGAATTTGAGCTGCTTCAAGATAAATCTGAGTGAATAGCTAAATTGCATGCTACAAAGTATTAATGTGTATCTAAAGCTCAGCTCTGAAAAGCAGATCCTTGAAGCCATTCAGCAGCTTAAATAGCACAGTATAAAGGACATGCTGATTTTTTTATTTAGTCTTACAGTTAAGAAATAGACTTGTTTGTGTACATCAATGGAGACAGCATGCATATTTCTGACGGCAAATGTCTGAGGTGTTACCTGCTTTGACTTGTAGCTGGAAAGTTACTTAACTATATTAAATTATGTTTCATTTCCTACTCCTCTAGAAAGCTACATTCCCACTTTGGAAGACACCTGGGCATCTCCACTGCTGAAAATAAGTTATAACATATAAAATTGGGAATGTTAATAATAATCATTTAGTTTCTTACTAGAAATTGAGACGTAGAAATTGTCACTGAACTTGACACATACAAATGGCTTAATTCATGGATGAATTAGCACTTGAAAAAATAGGGAACCAAGTGAGGAAAAAGGAAAAAATATATTGGATTTTTTTGAAAAACTTCTTCACAGAAAGAGTTGTTAGACATTAGCCCAGGGTGCCCAGGGCAGTGGTGGAGTCACCATGCCCGAAGGTGTTTAAAAAGCATCTAGATGTGGTCCTCAGGGACATGGTTTAGTGGCATGGTGGTGACAGGTTGAAGGTTGGACTTGATAATCATAGAGGTCTCTTCCAACCTTAATTCCGTGATTCTGTGAATCATTACAAAGAGGCTTACGTCATGCACAGTTGATGACTTGGAGCTCAGGCACTGAGTAAAACAAAACCCTGAAGTATCCTCAGTTGTTTCTGAACTACATGTAGCACAGGAATAAAATTAATTATGAAAATATTCTTAATAGGAAGATGAACTAGTTAAAGAGAGAGCCGGAGCACTATGTGAGGATGAATTTTCCAGACATACTCATTCTAGAAAACTGGGGAAGGCAGGTCTTTGTGATCCAACAGACTCCAAAAATATCACAAGCTCAACACAAGAAGGTGTAAAGAGCAAAAGTACAAGTGCACAAAAGAAGAGTATGTAAAGCTTCACATACAGTGAAGAAGCCCAAGCAGGAGCATGCCTGGCATTTGGAACGAAAAGTGCAGAGGCTCCCTCTGTTCTGTAAGAGACACTGTGCACGCAGCAAGGGCACAGCACAAGTTTGCTCAGATGAAAGATCTACAGAAAGGACATCTAATGGTGCAATGAATGAATGGCCTAAATGAATGAAACAATTATAAGCTGCACATGATAGAGACACAGGATTGTTTTAAAATTAAAGGCATTATTTAGAATGACAAATGCAATGTATTGAATGAGATATATGCACTGGCTGATCCACTCTATAATACCGGAAAATGTTGAAAATGGCATGGATATTCTTGAATTGGAAGTAAAAGGAAAGTTAACTTCATGGTGCATAGAAACTACACCTAGTAAAAGGCTGCTGTTGCAATGTAGATCAAAAAAAGGCAAAAAAAAATTCAGAAAATAAGCATGAAACCACCCTCCTCCACAGACTGCAGAATGATTTTTCTAGAACAAAATCAAACATGACTTAAAATAAATGAAAATATCAATTATCTATTATTTTAATTTTTGGAATACAGTAAGTTGACTTACAATTCAGAAATACTGAAGTGCAGTAGCAAATAATTTATTTTTAACTTTATCTTAAAAGTATCTTTGCTTTCTTCTGACAGATTGTTTGGACAAAGGTTTCTCCTTATTTCCTTAAAATTTCTGGAGGGGGAAAAAAATAAATAGTAAATAAATAAAAAGTAAATCCTGTGCAGGTCTCTTCCTGAAAAGAGAAAAGCTTTTAACTACTACTCCCCAAGAGCAACCTAAATCTTTGCCTGGATTCATGGCAAAATCGGTAATGTCTTTAAATGATCGTGTTCTTCCTGGGAGTTTGCATGTGGTAATTAAACACAGCATCTCAGCATCTAGACAAGGCAGTGGGATACAGTTAAATTCAGCCAGCTGTGGGTTTGCCACGTGCACATAAGGGTTACTGCATGAGCCCTTTTCTTTCCAGCCTTCTCTGGCCCAGGTTTTTGAATCTTCTTGTATTTCCCTTAACGATCTGCATTCACCCTTCCCATAGCAGCCTGAAGGCCGTGACATGCTTGGTAGACAGGGAAATAAAGCTTAAGCGGCCAAGGAACACCCATTCAGAACAGACACTTGTTCTGCAGTGTTCAAACTCTGTACATCTGGTATAGTGACATCTTTGACTTTATACAGTCTGAAGACATGCCCCCACAAATAACCTGGGGCTATTTGCAGTCTAGTACCTCAAGCAGACAGAAATGGAAAAAATATTGTTTGAAACTATTAATTAAAATTTTGTAAGTGTAATTTTGCTTAAGATCTCAAATAACTGACGTGTGACAAACTTAGACTCTGTAACTGCTAGTACTGATGTCAGTATTAGAATTGTTCAAAAAGCCTCATCCACAGTTCCTTAGAAACAACAAAGTTCTATGGACTGCCAAGGCAAACAGAGTTCTGTCATCTAATATAAAGACACCTAACCTAGCACAGGTTTTAAAAGATGCAGATACCTAAACATTACTACGAGTTTTACAGTAAGTGTCTTTCTGTACAAAATTTTTTTAGCACTAATTAGATCTCTGTATAATGGCAGTGGCTTAATTTAATTAATCAGCAGACTATGCTGGAAGTAAAGGAATCTCCTTTTGGTTTTTTTTGCTAAATTACAGCTTTGTTTGGTGTAAATTGATTAAATATATACCACACTTCCATTTTAAAACTTTCAATGTAGCATCCTAATCTAGCAGCTTGATTTCACATGAAATGGAAGCATCCAATTACAAACTGGATATAAAAGTGTTAGTCTGAATATCCAAATCTGTCATATCTCATTATACGCAAATAATATGTACGTATGTGGACTCTGAACGTTAAGAAAGCCAAACATCACCAAATCATAGAAGAACATTAAATCAATCCTTGAAAAACACCTCACCATTCAAGGGGCTCTTTTAGTGTCTTTTCTAGAAGATTCTGGCTTGCAGCATGGAATGTGGCTCGCTGCTCACAGGCAAAACCAACAGAGGAGAGGGATCCTCAGCTCTGCTCCAGCAATGAACAGAAAGTAAGGGAAAAGTGAACTTGTAACACAGCAGCCAAACAGCTGCCCCTCTTCAAGCGGTTATCAGGCTACGCATATCACAGACTTTAAAACAGCTTTGGAATTGCTGCTTTCTAAAAAAGGCAGTAAAATCAGAGGAGAGTGAAACTTCCAGAGCAAATCAGCAACAAAGACATGAAAAGAGTAAAGATCTCAGTCTCCTGATCTGGACTAAAACAGCAGTTACACTGAAATTCTATGTGTGCCATTTAATTCCCAGGAGATCCCATGTACCTTCAGTACAGATTTTTTTTGTAACAGCAACATGCAATACAAATACTTGTATGGCACAGGTTTCCTTCTTGTTTGTGTGATCAGTATGTGATTCTAAACTGAAATGTTCAAGATTTCCTTCAATAAATACTACTTCTCATACAACAAAATAGTATGACTTTAACAAACTGAAGTCTCATCTCTACCTGCATCATTCTAGAAACCTATTGAAAAAATGAACAGGAATCACAGAAGCAATCACAAAACAGCTGAAAAAGAACAAATAAGGTATAACCATGCTCTATTTCATACTAGAAAAGATGTTATTTTTTATTTTATTCTTGGTAAAGTAGCACATTTCAACCAGATTATCATAAAATTACCACAGGATATTAAAAAAAAATACAAGTATTTAGAAAATAATATATATACATATTTGCTTAAAAATTCTATAATGTAAACATTAGCATAACAAAGTAAAACAATATTACAAAAGGGTTTATTAATACTTCAGTGAATACTGTACATACATACGCTTCAGAATTCATACTAGCTTTTCTACAGTTTAACAGGAACAGCAAACACCCTCCCACCCCCCATCAAAAGGGAAATTTGGCTCCTTCAGTTGCCAACAGGTTTGGTCCCACATACAAGATACTCAGTTATTTACCCCAGTGTGAAGAAAGAAAGTGCAGCCTTTCAGAATTAGATTTTCAACCACCTTTACACTTCTGTAATTATTATAGTGTCTTTAATGATTAATACTCCGCTCAAAAAGCCAACTCCCACAGTTTAACTTGTCATGGCATAGGCATAACTTCTCAAATCTTGCTAAAGAAACTGACTCCCCTTACCTGGAAGTGCAACATATTTGTTTTGATGCAAAAGAGAAAATATTTTTGTTTAACTTCAGATATTTGCAGCAATTTGTTAATCTAGAAAATTCATTCCCCTCTAAACATTTCCCTGTTGTTTTCTAGTATAAATTCACGCCATTGTGAATCAAAAACTAAGCAATTATTATTAATGCTTTGATTAGTTTGTTTAAAGAAATTGTATAAATTATCTAAGTTATCTATAACTGGGCCACAGAAGCACAGTTAATGCAGAATAAGAAATAAATGAAATGTACAGTGTCACACCACTGTGCAGATCAAGTGTTTTATCTTCCATTCAATATGTGAAATAGAAAGCAGGTTAACTGATATCTTAAAACATATTCTGTATTTCAGATATATATATAATTTCATATATTAAAGTGATTCTTCCAATACATAATGCTAGGAAATTACTGAAATAACTGAATAAGCATCAAATTAATATTCCATGTGATGCAGGGTGCTGACTGAAACGTCCTTACCTAGAGAAATTGAAGGAGAGAAATTCTTTACTTTCTTCAGTTAATTCCTTTTCCTGAAGTGACTCAAGCTCCACTACAGAAGTGAAACAAGGAGAAAACTGTGTTCTCATTTAAGCATGGTTATTTTTATGTACTCTACAGTTCCAGTCAGAAGAGCATAGTGCTGTTATCAAGATTTGCAAGGGCATATAGGAGCAGAATTTGTTGAAAAAGTGTTTTTCTTTCTTTTAAACAGCTGTCCTACAGGCTTCTCAAAGTAACTGCAGGCAGGTAACTATATTTCTATCCACAGGTATATACTCTCTGTCCTCAAAATTACAAGATACTAGATGAAAAGTGTTTGGGGGTAGGAGATAAGGGGGTTTTGACCTTTGAAATGGCATGAAACTTATAGAAAAGCTGAGAGCCCTGGGTGCTTTGAACCAGGAATAGCAACATCCATGTCTGAAAGTACTAATAACTGATTCTGCTAACAAAATACCATATTTGTACATCATTACTGTGTCCTGACAGACAGTATTACTAGTTCACTGAGTGTCATTTATTATCAGCTTGCTGCTCTGAGTCAGTCAACCCATTTGTTAGTAGGTTCTTACTAATTATTTTGACAGTTACCATGCAGACACTGTTCTACACAAGAAAACATTACTTTGCAACAAAAAAAACGCACCTTAGCAATAGGTCGCAATTTTAAGCCATTTATCTTTAACACCACTATGCCCTTTCTCTAAATACTTGTATTAATCCAATCATAATGGCTTATGGCTTGCAGTAGGCTCTGTAAGATAGTATAATTTGATTATAACTACCACATCAACAATATATTCCATAAAAAAGACTGGCTTTGAAATTATTAATCTTCCTAGGAGTATGTGACTTAATGGAGGTATCAATTTAAGCCTTTAAAACCACATCAATATCCTGTCTCATATAAACCTTGCAAATTTATCATCATTATTATTAAGAGACTTGATTTCATGTAAAAGCCAAATCGATTCAATGAATTCTCTATAACAAACGACAGAACTCCTACTCCCCCCCCAAGTCAATATGTGATGAATGCTGATGGACAATCACATCTGCACATGATGAAGACTTTTGCCTGCCCTGCTTTTCTTAGGAAATTGCTCATTTTGCACGTGATTGGAGAACAGTGCTAAAATAAAAGCAGTGCCACTCATTTTTGTGGTTTATTTTGAATAGTCACTTAAGGTTCCAGCAGCCCTAGAGACCTAATGTCTCTGAAGATAAAACAGGAATGAAATGGAAACGATATTGCAAATTCCTCTATACTGCCTCATAACAGGCTGTAGCCTGAGGCTTGCAGGAAGACCTCCAGGGGCCCACTTCTCCCCAGTCCTCTATTCTGCAATTACAGAGACAAAAAGAATCGGTTTAACCTATCAACTCATTCTGCATCAGACACTGACCACATGTAAGGGTTTATGGGCTACCAGTCAGTAACAAAGGAAATCAGATTCATACCAAAATTGAAACTACATGCATGGAATTAGGTGACACAAGATAAAGACACAGTAACAAAGGAAATCAGATTCATACCAAAATTGAAACTACATGCATGGAATTAGGTGACACAGCTAAAATCATTCAACTGACAGAATCACTGCTACGCTTACGGGTGTTTTGTAAGAACACTACAGCTATTTGGCACTCTTAGCACCAACTGGTCAACCTTCTTCAGCAGTCTTTGCTGATTCTAACAAATAAGGAAAAGTGTGATTTGTGAGAGATACAATTCTCTCTAAGACAGGGCACTACAGAATGTCTTGAAGTGCTAAAAATTTGGGCACTCGTATCACTAGGTATCCACTCGCAGTCATGCACATACTTCACAGATCTTCACAATAACTGGGTGTCTGAAGTGGGAAAGCTATCTTGTGAAAAAAAGGCTTTCATTTACTTATTTTCTGAGATTTTACAGAAATCACATATAAGCTCTTAAATGGATCAGTAATGCACTCATTATGGTATCTTGTATCACAAAGTGAACATGGTTTGCAGACTGCAATCTTAGGAGCTGACACACAACTCAGCTAAAGTTAACAAAGAACAATTTGTACACAAAAAACAAGTTTAGTATTCTTATGTGACCTACATACACATTAAAAATTACAAGCAGCAAGATAATCAGGAATGAAATCATTTGGAGTCAAATGTTGACACAAAAAGATTCCTCCTAACCAGCTAAAAAAATAATTAAAATTCAGTTTGTGTTAAATAAGATTTCTCACCATTTGCAACTTTCTGACTAAGGAGTACTTTAATTTGTGAATTATTTCCTGAAAGTGAATACTGCTTCATGTGACACATACGTCACAAAGGTTTCCACAGTGTTTTCTTTCGCATTTACTTGGAATTCAGTGTTGATAGATGCATGTCATATTTCTATTAAGCAAGTCTCCACTTTCTGAAAAGTGAATTCAGAATTGCTTCAAAATGGGACCATCATTACAGCTGCTTCTCTTTCAAACACAAACTAAACTATCAGCAGTGTCAGAGTGAAAAGTTTAGAGAAGCATTAACTGACAAGCTATTCACTTTCCATTCTTCTTAAATAAATGTTCTGCTGTAGTTTACACAAAGTACCAAGAGTAATTCATCTTTTAATAAAAACAAATCAGCTAGATCCCAGGCTGGCCTTTTGGATTTTCTATTTACCCATTTATTACTTCATAAATGAAACCTCATACTGACTGAAAAATATTGTTGCATCTCTCTAATGATATTACTTCACCTGAAGAGTAAATTGCACCCACTAAAACTTCTGACTTGCAGAGTGAATTTCACTCCTCTTTGCCACATTTTGCTACTCAGAGCAATCTAAAAGCTATATATGTCAATGGTATGAATCCAGTATCTGGAGCTCAAACTCAGGCATCAGGCCACTGATGCTACAAACTGTGTGTAACAAACCCCTACTTACTCAAGAAGTGCCACTGAAAATGGCCAGACCACTTACCTGACTAGACAATACATGATGGTCACAGGTTTGCAGAACAGAAGAATTCTAGTTTGCTAGAACTTTAGTAAAGCAGTGAGGTAAAAATCTCTTCTTAATCATCAGCTTGTTTTTTCTGCAGAGTAGTATTGGATTTTACTAACTACTGAGGTGAGAATTTAATATAATGAATGGATAATAAAATGACAAGATACATCAATTGTAGGTAACATTATAAAAAAACAAAACAAAACCAACCAATCAAACAAAAACAACAACAACAAAAACACAACAAAACCAAACCAAACTTCTGGGAATAAAGATGTTCTTACACAACGGAAACCCAGAATACAACTGATAGAAAATTTGACCATACACTGCTTAAACTTAATGAAGAGAAGAAGATGGCCAACACATAATTAACTGCCTAAGGCAGTGCAGCTAATGAGTACTGAACTGGATTCCAGTTAATCCATGTCAAGACTTCCATCACTTGTAATAATTCTTGTCAATATTTTTAGTTACAGTAGTACCATTACAAGCTATTTTTCAATAAGAGGTGATGGGTTACAGGCACTTTCAGTACAGACAATTTTTGAGTATCCCCATGTGAGGGGTTTACAAAATCAGAGTGAGAATTCCACACTGCCCTGTTAGTGATGGACTGTTTTCTAACACCAACAACAAATTAATAAAATGTAACCAACACTATTTTGTACCATGCTAATTCTGTGTATCCTTGTGGTGGTTTGAAGAAATCAATATTGCACCCAGCCTTACAGCAAGACTGAAATGTCATTAAAAATTATTATGTTCTCCGATTTTAAAGAATTACTTCCCACAGATGAAATCTACTGAGAATACCTAACTAGAATTGCACAAAAGCTATTTTACCGCCTGTGATGTTTTCCCCTTTTCATCTACTTTGCCAAGCTTTTTAAAAACCTTTGTGTGTGTCTGAGATTTACAATCAAAAACCCCATTCTTTCTATATACAGAAGGTAATAAATTACTGATGTTCCTTTAAGCACATCCTTCTGACATATTAAGTAGAGATAATCAGAACTGTTCTTCTAAGGAAAAAAAAAAATTGTCTTGACATGATACCCATGTCTTTCTGGAACAGAAATATATACTTGTAGAAAGAAACACAATACAACCAAGGAATTCCTCGTAACAGAAGAGCTTCAGAATAACAAAGGAGAATATGTGCAATGCAGCTTCATAAAACAAACAAAATGCCTATCAGTTTGCTGAGCCCTCCTGAAGAGCTCTCCAATTCTTTTGAGAAAGTGATTACTGCCTTCCAAAGTAGTCAATCAGGATATGACCCTTAGTAATGAATGTCTCTTTTCAGGATTTAAGTTGATGCAGCTGTAGTCTCTTCAGGAGCTTAAATGATACCCATAGGCTAGGAAGGAATCACAGAACAACCTAAAGTAGATGGTGCTAGTATTCACCATTATGAAAAAGGGTCAAAGATCACCACTCTGAGGTTCCAGGCTTCGTGGCTCTCTTTGATGGCTGCGAGATAGTCTGGGGAAGCGTGTGGTCACTCTTGAGCGATTGCTTTTGCTTCCTGGTTCTCCAGAAGGTGGAATATCACTAGGAAGACAAAAAATAAAGACAAAAGTAGCTAGTTTATGTTATATGTAAATTACTCTGCAGTTACTCCAAACATGAAAAAAGCAGATGTTATGAGTCTGGCACGTGACTGCGAAGTACAGCACACATCTTCAGCTGCACAGAACTGCATTCTCTCTAGTGATATCTCAAGTGTGGATTACAGAATGAGCTCTTTCAAAAATGGCAACCAACAGAACTTTCAATACTGTATGGAAAACTGTAAATTACAGGGAAAAAAACCCCTATCTCTGTGAGTTGCAGTTCAGAAATGGTGGGGAAAGCACTTTGAAGTGATAAAAGTACAAGCAAATAGACAAGTCAATAGACAAGAGCTTGGATGATGCTCTACTTAACAATCCTCTAATTATGGATGGATGTATCGTCACATGATGAAGTACATTAGTAATACATCCCTGTTGGGAACTCTTCAGTCTCTTCTGACCCACAACAGAATATAGCCTTACATGAAAGAGCCTTGTTGAGAAAGACCCAGAGAAGAAGTACATTAAGTTCAAAACCAAGCAGTAACAGAAAATTGCAGCTTACCTAGGTGATATTCAGAGGCTAAAGACTCCTTGGAAAACTACAGTATAAAGGGATAGTGTTGTACTTTTGCCACTCTTTTAGAGGACTCCACGCAGTTTTTAATTATACTTCTTACATACAGATTAAGAAATAAAACTAAATGTTGCCTTTTGCAACTCAGCTAGGCAATAAAATTAGACAGTGTACAAGGCCAAGCTTATTTTTAGAAGTTAAAAAAACCCCCAACTTACAATACCTATCTTCAGAGCGTGCTAACAAGACCATAAAGGAGGAATTGGTCATCTGTAGTTCTTGCCAAATTAAACAAATACAGGTATATTTAAAAACAGTCACTGAATTTACTCTGCAGTTCCCTTTTTCCTCTCCAGCAACCTCCTTCACAGGGCAGACAGCCCTGCAAAAGCCACAGGCACACTCAGGCTCCACTCAGTATTTTGAGCACCCACATGGGAGAGATCTCAAACCAAAAGCCTTTAACAAGTTCTGAGACTGAGTGGAAAATTCACTTGCAGGAAGCAGACCACTTCAGCAAGATCAAGCAACTGCATCACTGCTAGCCATTAGCTTTGTACCAACAACGCACACATTGACCATTACTCACCGAAATCACAATAAAAAACCAGTATAGTAAAAATGTGTCCAAATAAGATGCTAAACATTAACAGCTGTGCTCGTTGGCATGGATTTCTTTCAGTAACATTAATACTATTACTCATTATTTTTATACTGTTTGTAAAACTGCAGCATTGCAGTGCTGATACTCTAATGCTTGTAAAATAGAGCATGGAATATGGCTTCAGAGGGCTGTGATTTTGTGTTAAAATATGTCTTTTTCAGAACATGTAAATATAAAAGCATCTAAATATCAAACATATAATGGAATAAAATTCATCTTCACCTCATTGGGCTTTTCTCAATCTAAAATAGGTTAATTTACCAGCATGATGGCCACTGCTGATAGCACTCCAGCTTTGTCAGGCAGGCAGACAGGTACCTTGTGAATATATGGTAGTGCTACATTGCAGAAGAAAGCAGAGTGTTATGAGCAGTTACTAGAGCTTGGTGGTTGCTTTACGGTACGTACATTTTAATACACAAGCTCCTCCTGCTGGCATGTCCACAAAATGACATTTGTGTTAGCCCAGTGGGAAATCACTCAATTCTCCCATCTGGTGGAAAAATGACATTCAAAGACAAAAAGTGGAAAAGCTGCAAATTCCCCCAAAATGAAAAGATATGAATTAACATCAGTCTGCCTTGATAAGCATGGCTGAGGTAATAAGATCATCTTAGGGTAATGACATGAACACCAATGTCTGTCTATAAAGGACAGAAATTGCAAGTAATTCTATTTAAATGATGCTACTCCAGAATAACATATAACTAATAACCAGATTACAGATAACTTGTCTTAAATCTTACCTAATTTTTATAATGACAAGCCAAATTTTAAGACAGATCATAGGAATTTTTTCACAGTGAGGGTGCCAGAGCACTGGAACAGACTGCCCAGAGAGGTTGGGGAGTCTCTTTCTATGGAGATATTCAAAACCCGTCTGGACACGCTTCTGTGTGACCTGCTCTAGGGAATCCTGCTCTGGCAGGTGGGTGGGACTAGATGATCTTTTGAGGTCCCTTCCAACTCCTAATATTCTCTGATTCTGTGATTATGTAGGCTTACACAAACCAATTTATATCTGAGGAATTAGATCTTCACCCATCCAGCATGAAAAAGAAAACCAGAGCTGAAATTCAATTGATCAACTTCCATGGAAACAGATACTGTGTAGCAAAAGAAGTTTCATATATTAAAAAAGAAGTTGTACATTTAATGCTATGTATCTTAAGCTCCTTTCCATCCTCTCTCCTCCAAAACACAATCAGAAAACTTGCCATCTTCCTTGTCTGTTTCAGCTTTAAGGTTTTTACTCTACAGTTAAAATGCTGATCTTCAAATGACACCCAGAAAGTTTGACTACTACATCTGGGACAAAAATTGCCAACCACCTCTAAAATGCACGGTAATCAAGTAGGAGGAAAGGACTAATCTCCCATCTCTTCTGCCTCCTGTTACTAAATTTAATAGCTTAGTTCTGGCACTGAGGTCAAATAACACTTCGGAGTCTCTGGTGCTAACCAAAACACCTTTTTAAAGCTATTGACAGTTCAACGGGTCAGATATTCCATGAACTCTTCCCAGAGGTATGAAGACCTTAAAATTATCCTGGCAGTTCTTCTAGCAAATGCACACAAAGATGAAATTAAGACACTTGTTCTGAATCATTTTTGCTAATGTGTTTGGGGTTGAGGAGGAAGGAATAAGAATACCTAAACGCATGTTTGCAAATCCTCTCATTTGTCTCATTCAGCAAATACAGTCTGCAGGCAAGGTTTCTGGGGCTTAGTCAGGGTTCACCTATAGTTCATAGAATTACTCAGATTAAAATACCAAATTTGAAATATGTAAAACTAAACTAGGCAGTAGCTACTCTAGAAAAACTCCTGAACAGCTACCTCAAGACCCTGTGTTAAGCACTTACTCTTCCAAGTCTACATCACATTTACATGTCAGAGGTACACTTGTTCAGTTTTAATAAGGCATTCTTCTTTTAATTCTATTACCTTCTTAGCCACTGAAGTCTTAACAGGGTTTCATTTATCTAGGCTGAGTGCCTGCCATGGAGTGTCCAAGTATTAAAGGCTCAAGCTCTTTTCTAAATTCTCACCTTGTCCCAGCCTGAAGAAAAAAGTAACCTGCTGAGGCAATCAATTCCTTCCTCCCACTAGGTCACTGTTCAGCTTTTAAGCATTCCTGATTGATCTGCCCAGCTTTGTTTAGATACCAGTTCAGTTACATCGATTTTATCTTAGTGTCAAGTTCTGCCTGAGATGCATCTATAGAAAACAGCTTAAAATAACTGGCCTTTTCACAGAAACACAGAATGTCAGGAGTTGGAAGGGACCTCAAAAGATCCTCTAGTCCAACCCCCCTGCCGCAGCAGGATTCCCTAGACCAGGTCACACAGAAGCGCGTCCAGATGGGTTTTGAATATCTCCATAGAAGGAGACTCCCCAACCTCTCTGGGCAGTCTGTGCCAGTGCTCTGGCACCTCAACTGGGAAAACATTTTTTCTTGTATTCACATGGAACCTCCTTTGCTTCAGCTTACAACCACTGCCCCTTGTCCTGTCACTGGGCTTCACTGAGAAGAGCCTGACCCCATCCTCCTGACGCTCACACTTCACATATTTTAAAGCACACAAGGTCACCCCTTAGTCTCCTCCTCTCCAAGCTACAGAGACCCAGCTCTTAAATCAGCTTCTAGTTTATTCATACCTTTCATTTATTGCAATCTGTGTATTGAAATGTAAACTGCATTTTGTGTGTTTTTCTTTACACACACAGCATATGCAATTGCAGTATTTTCCTGGCTGATGTGCTGAACATTCACATTAAGAAATTCCCATCTCATTCTCTACTCTTCAGGATAAAGTTAGAGAAGTTTCTAATAAAAACAGTGTAACAAGTTTGCAATTGAAAATACCTTTGTACTAGCCAAAGAGAAAAGAAATAATAAGCACATCTCAGGAGCGTAGCAAAGCTCAGAATCAGGTACTTCATGTATCTATATCTTGCATGAAAACGCATCTCAGGAGACATTCACGATTCAAGTTTTGCTCAAGCTGTATTAAACACAGTTCATGAAGAAGGGCATTAGCTGCCAGATAAATTTGGTGACGTTTCTTGTGTTATTATTTTTGTTTGTCATGATAATCTAATTTCTGGTTATAACCTCAATATTTAACATGGTAAACTGGATTCTGGCAGGTGGCCTCCTCAAAAAGGTAGTATTAAACAATGCCTATGTTATACTGAGATCCTTTTTCTATCTAGAAATCACAGACACTCTACTCTGTTGGGGGTTAGCTGAATTTGTGTAAGCAGTATAATCCACCACTTTCTCAGTGGTAGGTAATTTAATGAACAAATGGTTCAGAAGCAGAACACGTTCCAACACTGTTTACATAATAACAAAATGTAGGATTTGCTTTCAGAAGAACACTGTTCAGTGAATACCTGGGTTTATTTTTTCCTGCTAGTACTGTAATTATCATCTTTCCTGGGAAAGCAGAAACAGATCTAGTATACATTTTTGTTGAAAATATTGGGGTAACTAAACCCAGAAGACATGCATCAGGATTCACAATGGACCATATACATGAAAATAAAAGAGTAAAACTCTTGTTTGACAAGTAGCAATTTCAATGTGCTGAGACAGCAGTGCATTGCAGTGACTAGCCAGGAACTTCCTCCTCCAAACTCACAAGCTGTTTGCATGCAAAAATTAGACAGAATGGAGACAACTTTAATTACCAAATCAGCTTCTAAACAGCCCATAATCAATACGATTGGCATTGGAAGTAACAACAGAACGAGTTTACAGAAAGTGTGTTCTCAGACACCAGTGCATGAAAAGCCAGCAATAGGAGTTATCCTACCCTTGTGAGCTACCCACCTCTAGCTTACACAGAACAAAAAATGCAAAAAGCCAACCATCTTTGAAGTGCTGGGAAAAAAAAAAAACAAAACCAAAACAAAGGATTTACTGTCTCCCCTAATTTGCCTAATTTTGCCAATATCACACAGATGAAAAATCTAAAGCATAAAACATTTCTTCCTACCTTTCATCCCTATCATGTACTTGATACTGAGCTCACTAATATACAGAGAGTAATTTCAATTAAAAACCTGGTGCATATTCCTGCCTTACTTCACCATGGCTGACTTCTAACCTTCAACACTGCTTAATTCAGCTTCATGGGTAATGCTGCACAGCTACCAGTCTCCTATTCTGAGCATCTGCCACCCACATGTCCATTTGCTCACAGAGCAAACAGCTGTTGGTACTTCAGTTTTGAGCCAGGGTAATGGCCCTGGCATAGCCAGTCAGCTGCTGTTTCCCTGTCAAGAGGCTCTGTCCCCTCCATGCTCCTTGACTCTTCCATGTTCCAAATTCAGCCAGGCAAGAATATCTGCCCACAAGCACTAGCATTTACACCTCTCAAGACAGTTTAAAGAGTCTCCGTAGGAATAGTGCAACCTAGCTGCCTTTGCTTTGTGTTTTGCAAGTAAACAGCCCATCATAAAAAAACAACCTGCATGATTACCATTATTATTTTACTTTTAAGAACAAATTCTTTTATAATTACCATAAAAGTAAATGTAATGATAAAGAAAAGTTGTGATCACAACCACATTGCTTTGATCTTCCAAGCAAGTGCCTGAGTTTTAATTGCCCCATCAAAGGTAAGAGGTATGAGTTGCTTCTCTCAAGTATCTTTATTTCTCACGAAGATTACATATGCAACAAGGCAGGAGAGAGCTAACATGGCCATTCTCAGGGACAGATTCCACTTTGAATGGATGTTATGAATGTGAAAAAAAAAAACAAACTTCAAAACAGCTTGTAGAATCCTACAGAATGATAACCCCATTCTGGAAAATATGTTAGTAATAATAGAAGTGAAGAACAGTGCTTTACAGGAATAGCTCTTTCTGGGTTTGGTTTGGGTTTGTTTTTTTCTAAATGCTAAGGGCTTTATCTCAACCTTTGGGAGCTTCTAGATTAATTTTAGCCTATTGTTTTCAGTTTCCTTAAGCTAAAAAAAAAAAAAAAAAAAATCACACTTAGTCGAATAGCACACAGAAAATAGTGCACCTGCACCTGGAAACATATTCACAGAGAGAGAGCTGAGACTTGGCATAGTGGAATTAAACCTGTGCTCTCTAAATAAACAAAAGTAATCGAGATGGGAAAAGTATGTAAATAAAAGTACAGAATTGAGTACTGTCAACAGAATAACAAGGAAAATGTTGACTTTGTTCTTGAAGACAAGGACTAATGTCTACATGTAATCCAACACAGAAAGGAAAGCTAATCAAAGAAGGTATGACACTGCCCAGTAAATGACTACAGGAGCCAGCTTGGGATGTAACATTCTTGATGGATTAGACAGAAACTAAACAAGCATCAGGCTGGCCAGCAAAAAGAAAATTATAGTAATTGGCAACCAAAAATTACATTTTCTGTTTATTCAGATGTCAATTATTTTCTCTGAAAGAAAGAAAACAGCAATGATACAGTCTCATGCTTTTTTAAATTACAACTTCAACTTAGGCTAAAAGGAAGCAAGATTTGCTATCAATGCCAGTGGGAGTTAAACGCACAGTACATTGCTGGCCACGACCTCCTGAAATTTGGGGTCAGTTCTAGAGGTACCATCACGTTCTGAATCTTTACAATGCGTACACCTTCGTCCCTCTCTAACGCAGATGCAACTTTGCCAACGAGTTCAAAATAAAAATAATTTGCAGTAAGCTTGCTTCTTGCCAGAACATTAAAGAAATCAAGAAATATCAACTTGTGACAACAGCGATCAGCTGTGACTCTCATATTGCTGGCAGCCATTTAAGTGCAACTCCAGCACTGGAGCTGCATGCCCAGCAACTGGGCAGTGGGAGCGTAGGAACTGCTGAAGGTTCTCAGCTACACAGAGAAGGCTGTAAATGACTGCTGCTGCCCAAAGTATCTCTCTCTGCAGTTCAGCTGAGTTTTATCCCCTATGGAAGTTACGGCATCACAAGAAAGGCGCTTTCATCTTTTACCCAGGAACTCCCAGGAATTTCCTCCTCTTGACTCCTTGAGTTTTGTGGTTTTCAGTCACATGAAGATTTTGGTGTTAGGAAGACTAGGCAACCTTGGTATAGGACATTTTATACCTCTGAATAGATTTTGAACTAAATGGTAACTGAAAAAGCTGCTGAGGTATCACATTCCCTGGTTCAGAAACAGATCAATGAAGCATCTGTATGTAGAGGTCAATATTACACATGAATGTATCCAGTACCAGAAGGCAATAAGATGATGCAGAATTTCGTCTCTGTTACGGTAGTTCAGCCTTGCAATCAGCAGGAGGGAAGTCTTAAAAGACATCATATAGAGCATGTGCCTACAGTTCCTCCTTGACTGAAAAGCAAAGGACTACACTCATGCAATATGAAGACTATTTATGCCCTACATAGATGCACAGGTGATACACATCAACTTGACTGAACTAACGACAGCTCTAGAGTTAGATACAAAGCATTTTTAATCTTATACATACAGCTACCTTGTGCCTAGAAAAAGCTGGGCATCGGATTTTGTTGGGAGTCTTCAGGTTTTAGATGAATTTGACTCAGCTGTAGCACTAACGGTAAAAATATGATAAAATATTCAGTTTGCCTGACAGTGCAAGCCAGCTTGTTTTTATTTCTCTCTGCTCACACCTAGCTATTCTCAATAGCTAGTGCTTTGGGATCTACCTCTTTTAATATGTAGGAGTCTTCTACCAAAAGAATTTTAAAGGACCCAGGCATTCAGATCTGCTCAGTACATTTATGATTTACCCAGAAACTGTTTGAAGACTAAAAATTAAATCTCTTATAAAGAATTAATTTGTAAGATCTTACCAGTTAGAATAAAATTTCAGAAACAAGATTTGAGAGTTAAAACAACAGGGAATAGTAAGAAAGAGGCTCTTTGGCTCATTTTGCAGTTCCAAAATCAAGTACTTTTACACAAACTGTTTACAATGCACAGATTTCTAACACTTTCTACAGCGAACAGCAATCCCTGCAGACCCTTATAGTAGAGGTTCTCCTTCTTACTTATGCAAGGCATAGACCTCAACAGTTCAAGTCATTTTGCATTTCTGAACTGACATTTGGCCTAATTTGTACCTACAGAGAATGCATTTGGAGACCTCTGAAGCTCTCTGAAGAATAGTCCAAAAAAACTAGCAACAACCACTTTCTTTACTCACTTGTTAATGACACCAAATGATATGGCAGGGAAGCATGCATCGATAGAATTAATTTCTGGCATTAATAGATGAATGCCTATAATTACACCAAGTTATTTCCAGAATCTTTCAGTGTTCACAGATTCTGCTATCACCACAGAAGTGCCAAACATAGTAAAAAAACACCACAAAAATAGCAGCTGAAATACAACAGAATTGAATGGACTATGTTTATAGCTGGCAAGTTAATAAAACCAAGGGACAAAGCTTCTGTAGGATGTTTTGAATTTCAGTGATGGCCTGTGGCTAATTCAGGCTGTTTTCACATGAGAAACTGATGGCTGCTGAAATATTTTTCAATCCAAGTTCAAATGAGGAAAAGAAATAAGCCAGCTCCTTTGTTAAAAAAAATGCAGTTAGGCATAAACAAACTTGTTATGGTCTGGATTAACGTCAAGCACACGCACAGCACAAAGACACCTCCTTTGCAAAGACTGTTGGATTCATGTATTTGAATGGATGCATCCATTTATCCATTACTGTCAGTGCTCCACAGAAAGAAGCATAAATAAGCACTGGAAGACTGCAATATAAGATCTACAATCTGATTTTTCTAAATCACATTTTGATGAGTATTCCATACTGTTTGATATGCTAAGAGAAAGGAATAAAGCTTATATACCCATCTCTCAGCAAAGCTTCTTTCACTCCTCAAAAACCTTTTCCACTATGGAAAAGTAATTAAACTGGATCTTTGGTTTTATTCCCAGTGGAAAAAAAAGCATTACAGAATAGGTTTTCTTGCAACACTACGAATCTAACAATTACATGAAGAGAAAAATTTTGAAGTCATGATCTTTCACTAGCAAACTAATTCCTTACAGACCTGCCATTCCAGTAATTATGTAAAGTCTACACAAAGGAATCTATTTACACATGCATTCCAATATTAAAGAACTGTGTTTTTCAATGCTTCATCCCCGCCCCCTTTTTTTTTTTCTTCCTCCTAACAGACTTCTCAAGGGGAACTGAACTGAGACAGGAGATCTGTAGCAAAGATCATAAACTCACATTTGAGAGATTAGTATGTGTATTTTTGATAATGGATAACATAAATACACCATGCCAAAACTGCTTGCAAATGCCATCCTGTGCCAAAAAGTGTTTGGGAACTGAAAAAGTGTTTGGGAACTGAAGACAGAACCCAGGTCTACTGCACTGACTAAAAGGAGATACAGCTAACCTGTTAGGTCATGTTATTCAGATCCTGGTTCGTAAACAATAAATTCACAAGTCATGCTCACACTGGAGAGTGCTGCCTTTGTATATCAACTACACATTTACTTCTTCCATTCTTCCACAGAAATCTTGGAAGTAAAAGTCTAGGAATACAGGTGATTTATTAGATCACCTGCGTTCTCCACAAATACCTAAATCAAGCTTACCTTTGAATAGAATTGAAGCTGAAAATGGCAAGTCAGAGACTTTCTTTTGAACCTACACTCTGAATTTAAACCACTGTTGTTTCTACCTGGAGTTATCTGTTACAAGCTGTGTCTATTAGTTTCATGACTATACAATATTTTTCTAAGTAGAGATCTGAATTTCTCATTGATCTCCAGACTGAGTTTTGTCCAGGTCATGTCACCCAGGCCAGGTTTGAAGTGATACATTTTGCCATGCAGACTGGTGGAAGTATAGTTAGAAGGCCTAAAATTCCTTTCAACTCTTCAAAGAAAGTCAGGAGTAGAAACAACCTCACCCTTTGCTACAATAGTATGGCTTCAAAAACCTCTAAGTGCCACAGTTGCGTGGCATGCAACCTCCAAATATATTATAAATACAATACAAATACATTATAAATATAGGGGGGTTTCCAGTTACCTTGATCAGTTTGTATTCATTCTGTGACCAGGTATTTAAATTAAATTACCTCCCTCTTCAATTTCTATACATTTCAAATTCTAACTAAAAAAAAAAAAATTAAAACCCACAAAAAGTGATGTGGGCTCTGAGAACTTGTCAGTAAAGAAAGTACACAATCCCACCTACTCTACCTACCTGAAATCTGCTTTCAGTTGTAGTAGAACGTAACTTGGGAAACTTCTCTTCCTGGAAATGTCATGGGCTTTTCCAGTACTCTGCCATTCCAAAACAGAGATCAGAGTTTGGAGCATCCAAGCTATTGCTGCACACAGTGGAATAATACATCATCAAAAGGGGTCTCCTCTAAGGCATTATCTTGAATATCATGAATGGTAACTAAAGATTATGGGTCCCAGAGCTCTCATATCCATCTGCACTTGCACATAGACTGATCTGGCTGACCAGATGGTTTCTTACAAAACAACATGTCTATAAGTATATTTCAAAAACACTTTCTGGTGGAACACTTATCTTCTGTAAGAGACCTTCAGATGGTTCCCTTCCCCTACCTATAAGTTCTCCAAAATAGATCTCCTGAACTAGCTGTTAGGCAATTTTCAGCTGCATAGGCTGATGCTTGACTGTGAATATCTACAGCTGGCAATACTCTTAAAATAATCTTTGGAAAGAGAAGCTTACCAAGCAATTACAGATCAGCTAGTTTAAGTGTGGCTGTATAGTAAGTATTACAAATTGTTTTGCAGGCCAAAAAGTAAGCTTTGAAAGCCACAATTTCATTACTGGGACTTCACGGAGATTCGGGTAAGTGTGCTCTTGTTTAGCCTGTATTCTTTGACAACACTGTTGCCATGGAAAACATGGGTAATTAAGCGGATATCAATACTTCAGGTTTGTAAGTGTCCTGAAGTCTGATATGAGATTCTAATAACCAGGAGGTAACGTAACTTCAGTGAGCAGGAGACTGCTTCAGACAGGGCAAATTCTGTGAAAATATTATTATTTGGATGTGTCAGAGGTATCTCTGGAGTGTATACAACACATGAAGCAGTAAACAGCCCTGAACAATCATGCAATAAGTTGCTCTTATCATCCACATTTAGATTATGTATTCATTCTACTAACTGCCACTGTGGAGAAAATTTAGTGCATTCTCACCTGCTGAACAGTTTAAAGACTTATACCAATGTATTTAATCTTCATAGCAAACAAAAATATTCACTTTGATGAACGTTTTCAGCCAATATATTCTGTATTATGTTTGTGGACCTTTTACACTGAAAATTCTGTGACAATTTTGTAACAGTATATTAATATCTACGACTTCAGTAGTTTAAAGCTTGAGAGCTCCTACACGTTGGAAGGTAGACACCATCATACAGTAGGGACAGCAAAAACATTTAAGCATCTGCACTTACAACCCCAACGTTTTAGCACATTCTCAACCATTGATTATTTGAGTTGCAAACTCCTCTGTGCTCTCCTCTGGAAAAGTAACGGGGCAAACTGTTAAGGACAGAGAGGATATCTAGGAAATAAAGTGTCCAGACATGTCTAGTCTTATTTACTAGAGAATTTAGGAAAATGCACAGAAAATAAACCCCTTTTTGATTAAATTAGGTATATTTTTGGAGCAATTTTTGCTTTAAAGAATCCTAATCAAGTAATCGTGCTGGAAAGTGGTTTACATTGTAAAAAAAAAAAAAAAATAACTAGAAAACTGCAAACAAGAGTATTAGAGTTACATTCCTTTACAAAGCACATATGCTTGTTAATAAACACAACAAAATCTGAAGCTGACAATTACTGTTATTTGAAGGGAAGGAAGGAAATGCCCTGCAGTATTTCCTAGCTATTCTAGTAGAAATATGTTCTACGTGCTTACAACAAAAGTTTTTATCAGTCCTTGTCATTATTTTACAAATGTTAGTAAACAGATGCAGACTAGGATATTAATGGAAAGCAGTCTTATGTACATTGTTTTGTATTTTACTATTTTTATGATTGACTTTGCAACTCTTGATTATCATTTTGTATGAGAACTAAAACATGCATTTGTTTTACCCCAGATTTAAGCGTTACACTATGGCATTCTATCAGCAGACAAACACAATACAAAACAGCGTGTTAACCCACTGCAGAGCCTGATGAACTGAAACCACACCTATCTGAAGCTCTCAGTGAGACTCAATTTAACAAAGAGAGACTAGTAAATTGAGTTGACAGGCAGACTCTGAGGCTCTGGGCAAGCCTGGCCAAGCTATGCGACGTGTATAGACGGAGCAGTGCACACCACTAAAAGACTAACAGAAGACCACAGTGAATCAGAGATACAAATATGGTCAGAATCAACCATAATACTGTATCTGGAATTGCTGCTGGTTAGCTTACCTAGGCAAGTGTTCTGGTTTCCCACATTTTTCCATAGAGTTCATACCTTAGGCCTAGAAAATGAGCACAGCAGCCCAATACAGATATCACAAATGGCTGTATTTTAAATAGTATTAAAATTGCCATCTAGGTGTCATTTTGTGAGGATTTACATATGCCCCACACAAGCATATTTCATCATTTTAGATATCCATTTACTCTATGCTGATACCAACAAACAGAAACAACAGTTTTAGAACTGTACAAGGAAAATGTTTCTTACTGGGGAAATACGGATACGGATTCTAACGTTTCAGGATGAGCAGCACATATACACACTGCTGAAGGAGGGGGGAATCAATATATAAATTACCTTAGAATCTCTTGAATGCTTATATCTGCAAAAATTAAAAGTATGCAGACAATGAAGCTACAAAGGACAAGACACTTTCCAAGTTTCTAGCACTGCAGGAAAAAAAAATCCTCAGAAGCCTAGAAATATGCATGGCAACATTTTGAAAATCTTAATTTTTTTGTTAAATATCTTCCTCATTTGAGATAGACAAATATTAAATCAAAAGAACTTCAAATAATCTGAATAAAATACAATTCAACACCTTACCTTTTAGAAGCCCATTACTGTTGATGCTATAATCTCATTAACTCTGGTCAGGTTGCATACTCAGGATATGTTTAACACCATTAGGAAAGACTTAAAAGTAGAAGCATGAAAGTTAAATGTGAGTTAAGCCATGTCAGCAGCAATTGGTGCATATCATTTGGCCTGGCTGTAAAAGGACCAATATTCTGAAAAAACAAGGATTGTCCTTATAAAATCAACTTAAAATCCTGTCATTCATTAGTTAAAAGGAAGTTAAATTATTTGCTGGGTGAAGAAAAAAGGCATTTGCAAAAATATATGCAGGGTATGAGAAGGAGAGGGTGGGAGCTTATAGGTCTAAGAAGGGCTCTGAGCAACCTGATCTAGTTATGTGTGTCCCTGCTGGCAGCAGGGTGGTTGGACTAGACGACCTCTAAAGGTCCCTTCCAACTCTAGCCTTTCCATGATTCTACGTCTAAAGGAAGAAAGACAGTGGTTTGTTCCAGTACCATAGAACAGGTACACTGAATGACCACCAAGCAGGCTAGACTTAGAAAGTAGCAGAATCTCTTCTTGCCAGTCATTTGCTTTTCTCTGTACGTGGGGCAACAACTGAAAGCAGAATATTCAACGCACTAGACCTTCTCATACCAAGACCCTGGGTGGAGCTGAATCTTTATAGCCAGTAAGATTCTTTCTATCTGTGACTACACATTGGTGGATATCAAGAACTGGTGCTCAAATGCCTTCAATCTTCCAACTACCTCTGGTTTTTTCAAGATAATTTACAGTATTACCTGTTGTGATTCAATTCTGAAACACATTAAAGATATCACTTTATTAGTGTAAGTTAACCTGTACTTTTGAGTACTCAGCATTACAATCTGTTGTTATATTACTACCTTACCAACGGAAACATGAATTTAAAATAAAGCTGAGAACAGTTAAGACAGAAAAACAGAGATGGCAGAGATTAAAACTGTATGTCTGCGAGTCTCCTTCCTGCTTTATTTTTATGTTTCTTGCAAAGTAAAGAAGAAAATTACAAATGTCTTCTCCCTATTTTACCCAGCCTCAAAATCGAAACTTTTACTGGCTCTAGAGCCCATTATTTGCTACCAATCTCAGAAACACCTGCTGCAGTACAGAAATGCCTGAATATAAATCAAGAGTTCACTTTTTAGCAAGGGAGTGCATGAGACTTGCTTGTTACCAGGGAAACAGGATCACTGCTGTAACAACACAACACTTAAACTAGTTGAGTGTTCTTTTATGAGAAAAACCTTAAACTCTTCTCTCACTGCTGTAAGTTAAGCATGATAGGGACATAAACTGTCTCTTGTTAAAGACTTGCTGAGTTTGTTAGCAGTTAAGAGGCAAGACAAAAAGCAAAATGTAAATGCTGCTGAGAATGACAACTCTCCTGTCACAATGATCTGTCATTATTAAGGCTGTTGTCAGCTAGGAGGGAAAACGATGGAAAGTGACGATACAATTCCTCAGGCTCAATCAACAAAATATTCAAACACATCTTGATCTGAGCAGTACCTTAGTTAAACTGACCAGCATTCCATCTCAACCCAAGTTTCCCAGGTAAGAAAAATGGCTATGCAAAGTAATTGCCTTGTACAAACTAGGAACTGGCCATAACCAAGAGCAATAAAAGGGACTTAAAGTGACACTAAATTATTTCTGCATATTATAAAGGTGTTAAAATGAAAAAATACAGTGCAAATTGATGATTTTTTTGCTCCATTCTCTTAAACCATTCAGTGAAGAATACTTCTATGCATGTAAAAGAAATACCGTGCCATATCCTCTCCCTCATCGGTTTCATCAATTTTAGACACAATATCAGTATTGCCTGTTTTAACATTCTTATTTTCTCCAGCACCATTAAACAAGAGCTTATTCTCAGGCAGCTGTAGAAGAGCACAAGCCCTTAAATGCTTCCAATGGTAACTAGAAAATATGAAATTCTAGTACAGTATACACTGAATTACTCTTATAAGCACTTCATGGTCACCTGGAATACAAAGATGAATGACAAAAACCTACTTGATGGAAATATGCTCATAAATACCTATTTGTGAGGCCTGTTGAACAACCGGTAGCAATTCACTTTGCAGAGCAAGTCTTACTGTCTTTGTTGAGATGGTAATTACATGAGAATCATAACATTTGAATAGCTGATTTTTTTTAAGTGGCAAGACTAATTAATGAGGCAATAAATACAATACATCAAACCCTTCATGGACTTGCTGCATGACATACCAGTTTTATTGGGCGTCATACCAAGGCAAACAAATGACAAATGCCTCTTCACTGAAGTTTCTTAGTCCTGGAACAATACAACACTGAGGTGTTTCATTAGGGTGAGTTGAGAGGATGTGTTTATATAATACTTTCATACCTGTAATACCTATAATCTGAAGAAAATGTACTTAAACTTAACACTGAAACACTTCTGGTTCAATACTACCCTAAAAGTGAAAGACTGAGAAAATGCAAGTGAAAGCAAGAAAGTGCGAGGAAGAGCAGGAAAACCCATGGGCAGGAGTCAGAGACATGCACATAAACAGATTCTTTCACCTGAGTAAAACCTATTTACACTGGGCACTCTTGGCAAATTTCTCTCAATAAAACCAGCTGCAGGAAAAAGAAATGCAACCTAGAGAAATGCAGCTGAGGGGAATAAAGAACTAAGAAAACTGAGCAGAGTTGCTAGTCTTTTTTACTAGTCCTTTACACATTTACAATTGAGGAAACAAAAAAAGTTTTAATAAATATTTTCAAAATCTGACTCCAAATTTTCACTTAAATTTTGTTTAAATTTTGATCTGAAATGTAAAGAGTAACACTGTATTATATTTTATTGGTCTTCCTTACTATATTCAACCGACCTTCCTTTTAACATTAAGCATCTTGTCTCTCCCTACTTACCATTGCCCTCTTTATCACTGTTTCTCCTCCTCCTTGTATACTCCACTATATTTTTTTCCTTCCTCATCAACATTCATAAACTCTCTCAACTACTCAGTGCAGGGAAAGGAAAATTTAAAGCATTTGTAGAATGCCATGTAATATGTCTTCATTGTCTGTATGTGTCAAAACACAAAATGTAAGACAATGTAACATCTGAACACAATTCTTGCAGAGGGCAGAGATGAGAGTATGAATTCTCATACGCTTTGATCAAACAATTTTTACTCTACTTCTTCACATTGCAGTTCAATCAAAACGGGCATGATACTTTAAGTTTGCTGTCAATCCTCATAGGTTGTGAGAGACTGAAAACAAAACCGTCGGTTACAAAGTGAGGAATACAGAAACGAAGGATAACAGAGAGACAACTAAGTTTGCTAAGAACTATTCACTCAAAATATTTTAATGCTATCATCAGTAAAAATTCCGTAGTATAGTACATTGCGGCACTGGAACTTCCTGCATTATCTGAACATGCTAACCAAACTTAGATATCTACGATATTTTTACTTCAACGATCATCAGTGCTTGGCAACACAGTTCTACTGAAAGATAAATATTGTGTAACATTTCTGCACAGTTTTATAAGTAGATCAATCAATTAACATAGTAATAAATTAGTTTCATTAGCATGTTTCAGGCATTAGGAGGTGCTTTACTAATTAAAAGTCACATATTTAAGCAAATGCTATTCTCAGTTTGTTCATGTAAATTATAATCCTCTTTATCAGAATGCTTACTTACTGTTATAGAACATAACTGACATCTGTAAAGAGAGATACTGAAGTCATTCAGTGCCAAGTTGATAATACAAGTTACCACTTCATAGGATGCAGTCAGTCAATCTGGCCACAAGCCACAATGCTTTAGCTGAATACTGTCACTTATGCTACTAGAAGGCACAGATACATACACTACTAGTTTCAAGGAGCATCATGCCATCACCAACTCATTTTTTGAGAAATTAATGTATTAAAAATTGCATTTAAACCTTTATTTTGCATTGAAATGGTTTTTCAGTATTTCAGGGATTGCTTGCTTGTTTGCTTTTAATATTAGTGTTTATCTGATAATGCGGTAACAATGTAACACTGGCATCACATACACTGCAAATTGAATGGACAGGACAATTTTGTTGCCTCATTTCCAATTGCCCCAAGAACTTCCAGGCTGCAACTGCAGACCCAACACATGTTATAAAACATGCAGAACAAAAATTCAGTATAAAAATCATGTTACTAGTATTGCACAAAACATGTATGTATCTAAACACTGCATATCCTACTGACATAACTGATACAATGCCTAACTTACTATGTAATCATACCCTAAACTCCACGGGTGTCAAAGGAACCATCCCCATGAGTACTCAGCACTCACGTATAAACAGTCCTATCAATACCTGAAATTATTTCAAGCTTAGCATTTTCTGCAGAATAAAAATTATAAAACAAACAAACAAACAAAAAAATCACAGCTGAGTTGATACAGATGTATGTATGTGTGTTTGCTTTTGCTTACTTGTGTTATGTATAGATAGCATGGAATTCAAATAAGGGGAGGGATTCCCATTCATTCAAGGCATAAATTCTTTATTAAGTATCATTTCTGCTATTTTGTTTATATGCTAGAGAAACACCTTTTACAATTATTTTGCTTTTTCATAGAATCATCTTTTGCAGCTTTACATCCAGAAAGGCTAGTTAAATAAAAACGATACTGCTCCTATAAATACAGTACTATCAGTCCAGCTAAGCAAGTCCTAAAGGGAGGAAATAACTAGAAGCCTCTCCATAGCTATAAATCTGATTTCTTAAAAATTGTAAAATAAGGCAGAGAATGTTACAACATGAAACAAGCAAAGTAATTTACAAAAACATTATTCACCTTATCTGAGATCGAAAGTCCTGCAAACAGAGAAATCTATAAACCTAAAATTCCATTAAAATCTGTATGAGTTCAAGAAAACCTCACCTCATTACTGTCACTGGCCAGAATAAAAGCACGGTTTTAAGAAGTCTTTCTTCTCTACCTTTGTTTGTTAATATATTAATGTCTATGTATTCAAAGATCTTATTTAAAATAATATCCTACAAGTGTTTCTGTGAAGAGGTTTTAGTTCATTCTTTAAACTAACAGTGCCAATGTCTGCTGTAAACCACCCCTTGTTGAGAGGGGAAGCTATTGAATGAAATGGAGTTTGTAGTTAACCTGAAGTCTGAGAAAATATTTTGAAAGTAACTTTGAAAGGGTCAGTTTTCAATTGCTTTCAAATGAACTGAGAGATACAGCATCCATAGGAATCTTACAGTAATTTTCTTGAAAGATTTCCTTTATGCTTGAAAGCAACATTTCAATACTAGCAATGGTATTGTATAGAAGTTAACTTTATATCTCAGAACTTTAATACACACACTCAAGTGTTCTCAAATGACACACTGACAACTGCAACTGAAATACAGATGAAAAAAAAACCCACAAAATTCAAACCAAAATTCTTCAACCCACTAAGAAAAAATATTTGTTCTTCCACATTATTTTAACTCTGTGATCTGCAGGACCAAAAGCAAGTACTTGGCTTTACATACTGTTCATGTGACGTCCTGGGAATTACGAAATTGCCAAATGCAATAAAACCCTCTAACAATAGTCTTTCTGCAACTTAATGTATGGCTGTGCCCAAAAGGTTAGCATCAATGCAGTGCATTATATTGGTGTTTATAAACTGTTGACAAATGGTGTTGGCAAATTTCCTTGAGCCAGCATTCTGACTTCTGCATGACTAGTACAACTCGTTATGTGGGGTTATGATTTTTAATCTTTTCCTGTGCAGATCCTCATACCTGCCACTTTTTTTAATAAACTAAAACATGAGACCTAAATAGAATTTACACACTATAAAAGAGATGAGATTAACTGTCAGAAAGAAAGTTATTGTTTAGGGCTGAGGAATAAGAGAAAATCTGTTTTCTCTTCCCATTTTTAACATCAGTGGCTAGGAGATTATAAATAAACTATTCTTGAAATGTCATTTCTCAAATTAGAATAAAAAGATATTCTAATAATATATTTATGTAACAACAGCATAGTAAGATGAAAAAATAATACCTGAGAAGTATTGCTTTTACATAAGCACTGTATTTTGTCATAGTTATAGTCTCACAGTATGGTCACTGCTGAATGGTAAAATTAGTGATAGATTTTTTTAGAAGTATGTGAAATTCTAGTAATTCAAATTAAGGAAAAATCTGAAAACCAAACCATTTTGGTTAAAGCATGTAAATAATGCTTTACACTTCAAGTAATGAATTGTTATTATGAATATGTTTTCCATCAATTTAGGCCAAAGCTTCAAATTCATATTTCTAACTACAGCATCCACAGTATTTCCTGATCTAATAGCTTCTGCTTGAATCTCCTGTCAACTTTTGTCATACTTTAATATTAGTGGTGTGGCTATCTTTATGACCACTGCTACTGTTGAGGTAATGGTAATTACTACAGCAACTCAATGTAAACCTGAAACTATAATCATCATTTATTAAAATATCTTTTACCCCACAAAGCTGGAAATTGTATTTCTTTCACAAGCAAACTGAGAAGGAAAAACTAACTAGCCTTGACTTCAAGATGTTATTCTGCACTACTGCTTGTCTGTGTGGAACTCAGGATAATCAATTCTAACAAGCCAATGAAAAGATGGGACCTTAACTAGCACACTGCTCAGAACTTATTTTCCTTCTCTACATTTAAAGCAGCAAGTTTTCAAATGAACCTGGCAAGAAATGATCAATTCACTACTTCAGACATCTATACTTAACCACCTTAAAATAAAATACAATTGAACAGAAAGAGAAAAAAATATTTGAGCTGAAAATTCAATTGCAAATGTATTTTGCATTTGTTCCCCTGTCCTTTAAAAACCAAAATGAAGTACAACATGAAGGACAAATTCTTTAAAACGGCTTAACAAAAAGCCATGTATGGGCCCCTCAACTTGAAATACCTGAAACCATTTCAATCCTTAGTCCAACTCTGCAAAATTGATTCTTAGGGAGAAAAAAAGGTCTCTGGAAATGTTTGTCACAAAAACATAATTTTGCCATTTATAACATCATCATCAAGATGTCTCAAACTGATTTTTGCTTTTTGAAATCCAGGATAAACCAAAGAAACTTGAATGCCACAAAATACATCTTGGCATTCTTCCATTTGTCTATTACATTTTCTACTAAACATAGCCTTCTTATCTGAAACTCTGCACAAAACCATGCAAATTATGGACACTTCTCCTGAAATGTATTAGTTTTAACAGATGACTGTGATGAACTATTCCTGGATGTATTCGACCTTAACATTAATGAAATCAGAACATGTGTCAGCACATTACAAAATGCAGCTAGACAGAGCTCAACAGCTTGACGTTTTAATTCGGTTAACAGGCACTGTAACAGCCATAAATTTAAAAGTAAAATTACAAACCCCAGACAAACAAAGGAAACAAAACTGTAAAAGACCAAATGAAAGAAATCAAAGTCACCCTATGTTGGAGAAGGAAGTGTGGATGCAGATTTTGAGTTCACTTAGATCTATTTTTGAAAGCTTTACGAAGTGATTTGTATTCAAAGTACCATTTAAGTAAACAAAAATTACTACCTATGTCATCTTCCTTTAACTATAGCAAAAGCACCCATACTTGGAATGGGTGCTGTCTATTTAACAAAATCCACTATTTTAAGGATTTTGGAGATGCTGACATTGCATTTTAAACTAAACTGTGATTAAAAAAGCTTCATATTTTCTTGACTACTTGATAGGTACTTACATAAAAAAGGGCATCAGCCGAATAAGAGTCTCTTTTTTGGGACTGGCTGTGAATTCCGGCACAGTTTGAATGATTTTGTTCATCACATTTCGTAGGTAATTCTGTAGCTGCTTGCGTCGCTCTTCTACAAACTTTGCATCCTAAAAATAGAAAGGAAAAAATATAAATGGCACATACTTCCAATCTATAATGTAAGTAAACAGTCCTAGTAAGTATAAAATTTGAGGGGTTTTATGATCTGTATTTATTATGTCTACAGAAATATGTTGGCAATATGTAAAAAACCCTTGACTCTGTCCTTCTTAGAGATAAAGGGAAATTATGTAACCTAATAAAAACCTCTTCCACAAAAATAGCCAGTAACAGGATGTCTAATTCTCTCCTTGGCAGAATGTCTCTTCTATGGGCCAGAATTCTTTTCCTAATAGATCTCCATAAAATACTGCAGTCTTAGAAAGGCAGTGCATAACAGCAGTGTAGAGGCAGTGGTGTAACAATTTATGCAGTTCTTTTTGAGAATCAGAACTACCAGTCTTCTCAGGGGGAAATACCAATTTATGCGCACAATTTCTTCACAACTCATAATTTTCAGAGTGTTTGGTACACAAACTCCAGCATGGATTAATATTTCCCCATTTTTCATTACCTTAATTAATTATTGCTTTGTGATGGAGTTTTCATATAGTAGACTACCTTTTCCAAGATTATACCACAACTCATAGAAACGTTTCACCGAAGTTCCTATGGCATTTTAGATCTCAGGATTTTATACTACATTGGCTCCAAGAAATAAAAGGAATTCTGTAAACTCCTTATTTCTTCTGAGGGACTTACAAATGAAAAATCTAACAGACAGCACAACACCATGCATTAGTAACCTACATCTAGCTTGAACTTCTTTCTGTGAGGGACAGCAATTACAGTGAACTATACTATCAAATCTACATGTTTCACACTAACATAAGACTCAAATAGGTTTACAATGAAATCAAGAGCTGGCTGCTCTGTGCTGTCTCAGAAAAGCAGATATTCTGACCCCCTGGTTGAAACGTCAGAGTAGGTTTCTAAGGCGTGAAGCCCAAACTATCAGTAGACGAAGGAAGCTCTCAAAGGAAGATTATCTTCAAGATGTGTTTATCCAAACTGTATTATTTATCTGTGTAAGAAAAGTCGCTGACACGAGTTCTTGTTTCTTGCAAAAAAATGACAATCCACCAACAAAACACTATAAATACATTTGACAACACTGAATAAATTAATTGTATGAAAATGTTTAAATGATGTTGCCAGGCATGGGATGCAAAGCTAAAGATTATTCCTCCCTTCAGCAAAACAGACTAACTCATCATCAAAACAGGGATGCTCCTTCAAATTCAGGAGGACTGCTTGTAGTTCCTCGAACCTTTGTTGACATTTTGTTATGTTCTTATCATTCATTAGAAAAAGTTACCAGGAACAGCACTATTTTTAGAAGACATAAGAAAATGAGAAACGATTCTGAAAGACAGTTCCCAAAAGAGTAATTTAAATTCATAGAATTTAAAACAAACAAACAAAAAAACCCCAGTGTTAAGGAAAGTATATGTGCAAATAACGGCAATTAATCCAGTATACTAAAAATAGCATTTTTTTATAATTTAAGGAAGTCTTTTCTGCTCTTTCATTTGCATGTGATTACTTATTACCATGTACTGTAATAACACTAACATTTATAATTGCTGAAGACATTCATACTTACAGGCTTCAATAACTTAGGCAGTGCTTGTGTTGTTTAATTAAGTTCATAAAATCCCAAAATATATACAGATTCTTTTTTCTTGTTTTCTAGATATGATCTTACACAGATGTCCAGCCCTGTTTCGCATTCCAGTTTTATATTAACAGATGTACTAAGGTCAGTGTGAAGATTTAACACACGCTACATAAACTGTGTATCAAATGATTCTAGTGTTATTTGATCTACTGATAAATGAAGAAAAGAAGTCTGTAAACTCTTGGAAACGGGTATGTTCTTAGAAAACAATGCTGCATTGCTGACACTTCAGGCAATCCGCTCTGCAGAGTCACTCACCCAGTACTCCACAACTGAGTACAGTTACTACTCAAAACAGAGCAACAGCTTGCTCTGTGCCCCGCTGCACTGACGAAGTCTGGACAAATGTGTGGAACAGAAGTCTATACAAGCTGTTGGGAAACGTTAAAGCAAAAATTTTAGTACGTGGTGACACATAATATTAGAATACAATGGAATGTTAATAATAAAATGTAGTGCAATACTAATTAACTGAAAGAAATGTTATTATTTTTCCTCTTTTCACAAAGATTTTTGCTCCTGCTGGATTTTTTTTACTAGCTCAAGGGACAGCCTTGCCTTCCCATCTTTCCACTCAAAAGGTTTTAAAATATCACATCGTGTCTTTGGTAGTGAAATTCATTTGTTACCAAAAGCCATATGAGGCAGAAGACACTAAAACTTGACATGCTGGAAACCTCAGGAAAGGAAAAAAGGTTGTGATACAGCTTTGGCTCTGAAAGCTTTAACCACATGAGTAGCGGTGGTGTTTGGGACATCATATCATTCCAGTTAGGGACTCATCCTCTCTCCTGCTCTGACCTGACTGCCTATAATGGAGGAAGGAGGAGCACTGCTTTGCTCTCCAGGACTGCTCCTAGTGGAGACACAGCCTCAGCTCAGAGCCATTCCAAAGAACTAGCCTCACCCTTACTACACCTCCTTGCTTCTACTTGAACCATTTCTATCAATTCTGCTTTCAAACTCCCTACAAAAAAATTTCCACAGTACCACATTCATTAGCACTTTCTCAGTTCTTAAGGTTTTTTTGTTACAAATCCTCAACAATAGTATTTTCAGTGAAAACATTTCAGTTATGTTAACATTTCCTCTTAGGCAGAAGCTGCATTCTCTCAGTATGACTTCTGGAATGTACATGTATTTAAATAAATACAACTTCTTTCACAGGCAGGACAACTTTATTATAAACACAGGAGAAAAATGCTGAATGTAGGTACTTTTTACCCCTTGTATTATTGTAAAGAATCTCATTAACTACAGATAATAATGGCACAAAGGAGTTTTCTAATTAAGAACATGCTTTTCGCTGTTTACAGTCGATGAAATTAGTGCTTGTAATACAGCTATTTTTCTGTCATTTATTCAAGTGAAATACAGAAAATCCCAGAAATTAAACTCAGTCTGAAAACAGTTAAAAATGCCCTTTTAGCCTGATGTAAATTTGATCTCTAATGTGAACACTGAGGGATCTACCACGAAATTTTGCACCATGTGCTACAGCCCATTGTCCTTACAGAAGTAAAGTAAGCCAAGGCCAGAATGGTTTAGCTGTAGGTCTACACTTTATGACTAAATGTAAGTTTTGCAACAGCAGGACAGCTATTATTTTACCATACAGTTGTTACTGCCAAGCTGTTGCATAATAAAGAGGTTTTGTCACAAAAAAGTAAATAGAATAATTGGTAACAGAAAAGCATAATTAGTTCAAAACCTGAACAATTTTTTCAGTCTCAGGGCCTGCTCAGCACAGCCTATGAATCCAGTAATGAAATGGCTGCTCAGCTGTGCCAGCCTTCTCAGGTCACTAAAGAGCTGCAAGCTCAGTCTATGCCTTGCAAAGATGTTTTTTATTCAAATGTTAAATTTTGGACAATTAAAAAAAAAGCAAGCCTTACCTTCTATTTTGAGTAAGAGGGTAGTATATATATATCACAGCATTACAGCTACTAAGGTTTTGTCTGCTTTCTTAGAATACAGTGCTGCTGTATAGGATCCTTTAAGCAAGCCCCAAACACAAGCATGTTAACAGATGCGTGTGTAGTCCCCAGGCCCTATTGAAACAGACAATCCCATTTTGATAAATTCTTCCCTTGTGCAATTAATCTCAGTCAAACTACATGTGGTACCTCTCTGAATTGGCTTAGTTGTCTACAGAATCCTGGAATCAAGTATGCTTGATGTCATCATACGCACACGTGCATATATATGTATATACAAAGAGGTATCTTTCAAGATACATACACACATACATATCTACAGACTTTAAAAATAATTACATACACAACATAATCTACAACTTCCCTTAGTCACTCATAAATGAAAGGGACGTATCCTTTTTTGAACTACAATTTGCACATGAAGCAAGGTATGGCTACAGAAACAGCTCACAGACTTCAGTTGCATGAGCTACAAATGATGAATGATGTTGCTCTCAACAGTTTCTCCTGAAGAGAAAACTTATTTTAGATTTCTGCATTGCTCCTCCTATGGAGGAGTCACTCTCCTATTGCAAAGTCACTCTCTTCTAATCTTAGAAAGGTACTGTGTATTCTTTCCATATGGGGTATCCAATGTTTTAATGGAAAGCAAAGGATATCATGCAGTCAAGTCAGCACTCAGTGAAAAACTACCATATTCAATTTCTATACACTTAGGCCTGAAGTCACCTGAAGTCACATCTTTAGTAGAAGCAAAGAATCATTTCTATTTTGATATGTCCTCTATTGGGACAATACCCTTGCAAGAGGATACTTAATTGGATGTTTACTCAGTTACTAAAATCCATTATTTAAGTGTTATAATCTGCCCAATGTGGAAGTAGCAACTGAGGTTATCAGGACACTGCAGTATTAAAAGAATTAGAATATTAAGTTCAGTAAATGCTTATGTATTATTACTTAACCATTAGTCTGAAAGCAGCATTTTAAGAAGTGAGAAACCAACACAGCACCAAGAAAGGTTCAGAATCTAAATATAAGGGTTCATCTTAAATGAAAATAACTAAGCTATTATTTTTATGCAAAAGCTTACAGGAATCCCCTTACAATCAAGTATTATGATCATATGAAGCTTCCCTTCGCGAGCGTCACACAACTCAGCACACTCTAAACAGACTATGCTGGCTCATGGAACCAAACCAGTCCTTTGGACATTAGGCACCTGAGAGGAAGGCAGTTGTCACAAAGACTAACGGCGATAACAGAAGTACCAATTCAAAAGACCTAAAGTTCCCGTAGACTTGCTAAAAGGCAAGAACCTATTTTATGCACAAAAACCAGACTCCGAAATTACAGGTCTTGATATATACACCTACATATAAACTCCTTAACAAACCACAGATCAGGCTGACACATAGAGAAGATGTTTTAAAATTACAAAACCAAACAGTTCAAGTGTTAAAAATACAGTTCACATTTGTAAGTTTTGACTAAAATGATCCGCAGTTTAAACAAGTAAAAAAAGGTGCAATGAGTATATGACATTCCTCTTACACACGCAACAAAAGAGAACAAACACATTTCTTGTTTTCACTCCAAACATCAATAAACTGAAGGAAGAACACTTACTCTTGCAAGGACCACTTGCAAAGATTTTGACAACTATTTGCTACCAGCACTGAAAGATCATTACTAGAAAATATACAGCACCAACACTAGCATATCTGAAACTTAATACATGGAGTCCTGCAAGCATTACTGTTATATTTCCCTTCAGCAATTAAATTTTCTGTTCTGACAAGATTCACAGAATTACTAAGGTTGGAAGAGACCTTTAAGATCATCAAGTCCAACCTTCAACCTATCACCACTGTGCCACTAAACCATGTCCCTAAGGACCACATCTGCACGCTTTTTTGAACACTTCCAGGGATGCTGACTCTACCACTGCCCTGGGCAGCCTGGGTCAATGCCTAACAACTCTTGCTGTGAAGACGTTTTTCCAAATATCCAACGTAAACCTCCCCTGGTGCAACTTGAAGGCATTTCCTCATGTCCTACCACTGGTAAGCTGGGAGAAGAGACCCACTGCCACCTCGCTACAACCTCCTTGCCTGGAAAGGGAACCGTTATCAACACTTATCAATACCTAAAGGGTGAGGGTCAAGAGGATGGGGCCAGAATCTTTTCAGAGACAAAACAAGGAGCAACGGGCACAAAGTGGAAGGCAAGAAGTTCCACTTAAACTTAGGAAAAACTGATTTCCTGTGAGGGTGACAGAGCACTGGAACAGGCTACCTAGAGAGGTTGTGGAGTCTCCTCTGGAGATATTCCAAACCCGCCTAGATGCAATCCTGTGCACCCTGCTCTGGGTGACCCTGCTTTAGTACAGAGGCTGGACTAGATGATCCTCTGAGGTCCCTTTCAACCCCCACCATTCTGTGATTTCGTAATGTGCTGTGGAAATAACACCTTGTGGGATAAGTGAGGTAAGCTCTTGCAAATCTGATGTGAAAGCACCACTTTGCAACTTGAAAACTATTTACAGCAGGTAGCCAAAAGTATAATCACTATAAAATTTCCAACTACACAACTGGCTTATGTCTCATCACAGGAGTCTCTCAGAAGTGCAACCTTTCCTTACTGTGAAGAACAGGTAACTTTTTCTGAGATCTGATATGACAAAGTGACTGTAGGTTTATGCATGATTAAGGTAGAATTTTAGCCCAAAGCTAAAAAAGCCACTGAAAGAATAAGGGATGCAAATTTTTTAATGAGTTGCTAAACTGATGATTTTGTATGCATCAATTGTGCAACTGAAGCTGTAATTCAATTAGCATTTCAAGTACTTAAAGATGAAAGACTATCAAAAAAAGCTAAAAGTAAGGCTTTTGTAATTTATCAAAGTGGCTGACACTCCTTTACTTCAAAAAACGAGAATTAGTTATGTAACAAAGAAAATACTTGTTTCAATAGATAGAAGGAAATACTTAATTTCAACAAAACTATCCACTACAAATGAAATTAAAACTGTAATATCTTCTAATATACCAAAAAAAGCAGAAAAGCTCTCTTAAGTCCTTTCACTTACTAGGTTAGCAGGCAATGAACAACCACATTAACTCAGGACTTTACACCAAGCAAAGACCTACAGATTTTACTGATAAATTCCATTCATCTTTGTATCACCACCACTTCTTCCAGATATGTGCATTATTGCTCATTTCATATCACATGTGCCAAGTTTACTAACTCATTTTTACAGAACAGTTGGAAATCATTTGAAGTCAGATCAGAGTTACTATCTTCAAACGTACACAAACTACATTAATGACATTATCAGTAAATCTGCAGCTGATGAGGGCAAAGTCTGTATCAAAACAGCAGGTACTGTCTAGCAGGTGTAAAAAATATTTATGACAGTCACCTCTTTTTGTGTATGTATGTATAGGAAAGGGTTTTCCCCCAAGCATACTGACACCAAGTTCTTTTAAGTACCTTGTTTCCAATGGCCTTTTTTGGTGGAAAGTTAAAAGTCCTCACTTGCTGGTATTTATTCTGCAATTTATGATGCAAGCTTCTGAACTCCGTGTATCTTCGATAAACATTCCATTCATCATCCTTTATCCGAATATAAACCTGCAAAGTACAGACACGGAAGGAAATAAATACAAATCTTTGAACTAATTAATATATCTCCTTTACTCTTTAAAGCTTCAAGGCTTAACACCTTCACGGTCATGATGCAATGGTACCAGAAGTTACAGGATCACTTATCCATAGGCAAATCTCTGACCGTACATTTGCTATTTCTGTTGCACAGGTCATGAATCTCACTCTCTCCCTTCTTCCTCTCCTGCTCTTTTTCTCTCTTTTTATTATATTAATCAAGACAAACATAGCTGGTTCATTTTAACATGACTCTAGAGCAACCGTGGTAGCACTCTTCATTACCGCTCTTTCCAATTTATCCTACTAGCCAGTGACCAAAGGAAAAAATAATTTCATACCACTGTAAAATTAATTTCTTTGTATTCAACACAGTTATCCAGCTTTGTAAATCACCTTTGAAACATCAGAACTGCAAAACATAATTTTATGCAATGTACGAAACTTAATTTACTTTCTAAAAACAAAAAATTACACTGAAAACCTAACCAGAAATTTTATTGTTTGGAAAACAGAGTTCATTCTTTCTGTCTGTCTAGGACATCAAGGATAACTCAACACAGCTGTAGTTTTTTGTGATTCCAGTTTTGTTGGCCGCTCAATTATTTCGTGAGCATATTACCAAATAAATGCTAAATACAATCCCCGCGAAATTCCACGTGGAAGTAGAATATACTTACGGAAAGCCTGAGATTTCATTCATTACTAGGGAATAACCTTTTCTCAACAGAAATAAGCACCCAGTCTAAAAGGATGCTGAAAAAGCACAAGTCAGAAACTATGAACCATGCATCAAAACTCAAGATCCAGAGTGACCTCTTCCTTTGCTGCTTCTGCAGAAATCTGTAGCTCATTCATTCTCATGTGTGTGATAACAATGAGTAATTCTGCGTCACAAATTACGCTGGACGAGTACTGATGACACTGCTCAAAACTGATGACACTTGCTCAAAACCATCACCTTGAACTCAGACATTCAAATAAAGCATAAAATTTGGCTGTTTCTAGACCTTGTTTTTAAAATCTTAAGATTCCTAACTAGCAAATCCTGCCAGTTAAACATTACTGCAAGAGTGCAGTGAAACTCTACAAATACAGAGGTCTGATTAATATTTCCACATCTAACAGAATTCATTATAAATGAAATGTTGCTTACTTTCAGAGTCCACAACCTTATTTCGGGGCTTGTCCAGAATCCTTAATGCTTAACAGAAATTAAGGAACTACTTGATGGTTGAAACTATGTGAAAAGTATGCTGAAGCTGGCAACTTTTCTTTCTACATTTGCTGAAGAGTAACATTGGCTTTTTTCAAGGGTTGAATGCCCTTTGAAACAGCATTCAATTAAAACAAAAAAAATTTAACAACAAGCATTATCACAACTCCTGCCAGAGTCTATTCTTGCTCTGTCCAGGTGACACCCTCCCGATACGCAAATTAACATGGCAGTCACTTATTTGCCTGGTTTAAGTAGCACAAGTGCAAAACTGGCATTGCTTTTGAAGAGGTACAGCTATTCGGATTTATTTCTCCAAATTCTTATATTCCTAAGAAGCATTTCTAAGGCCACAAAAAAAGACGAGAGATATTGTGGAGCTGACAGGTTTATACTTATCCAAACTACTTGAGGTGTTCTGCAATTCTTTCAACCCTCTTTTGGTCATTTCCAAGGCACATGATATGCACGCAATAGTTTATTTTCCAGTGGAAAATGCGTATTTATGAGCAAAACGGAACAGAAGTGGCACAACAAATCTGAAGTGCACCAACAATAAATGCGACATAGCAAGCCTCTGCTGGCTGCCTTCCTCTCTCCATCATGTGGAATGCTCCAGCAATACACAATTTCAAATCAGCACAGGTTAACAAGGTGGCACATAACAGGAGAGGAGAGGAAAAGAATCTCTTAGCTTTCTAATAACTGAAAATGCAGAAGAAATCAAGCCATGTTTGAGGTGAACTGAATTTGGAAAAGCATGCCCTTCCGTAACATCTTCCTTAGGTGGCAACATCTTAAACAGTATTACGCGTACATTCCAATTTTCAGGCAGGGTAAGCATCTTAAGGCTAATTTCCAATTAGCCAATACAGTCATAAGCATTTAGCATGTTTAAAAATTATGTTTCAAACTTTGCCTGTTCTACTTGGCACACTTCAGCTTTCTCAAAAGTTCACTTGAGATCTTTTTCTCAGTACCAATCAGCACAACCAGGAGTCAGTTCTTACATGCCAAGTACTTAAAGAGAAATCTGATCTCTCCAAAAGATGTTGGTAATGATCTCAATAATATTAACACTCAGCAATACTGCAACTTTCCTTTACACTGATATACTACAAGCGGTTTCTCATGTAGCTGATACAAAGAGTTATACATGTATTTTAATCTTCTGCCACTGGAAAAATAAATGATAAAGCAGCAAAATAATCTTTGTTATACATAACAGGATTCTCAGAAATGAGCTCAGTTATTAATCCTAACTGTCACTCCCAGTCCTTGTCTGTTCATTACATACTGGTAGCCAGGTAAACATCCTCTTCCACAATTTCAACACTAAGTCAAATGCCCTGTAATCAGGAGCACATGTTTTGGCAGAGATTTAACAAGATTTAACAGCACAGTGCTGTTACTGAAGCTATTCTGAAGTTTTATAAATCAAATGCTTTTCTTGTAGCAATAAAATGCAGGATATATATTCAGCAAACACGTATTTGATCAGAGATGTGGCAATCATTTCAAGTGTTTCATCACAGTACTATGCTAGGGAGTGTACGCTTACTTAGGAAAATGTCTTTTTTTTCATGTACACAGTAGCAGAAAACAAAGTTATTTGCTAAACAGATACCCTTCCCAATCATACTCCTGTTACTGAGATCTAAAACTGTTAGGAATGCCACTGAAGTATTCTTCCATAAAGAAAGATCTCAGCAGGTACCAAGATCAAAGTTTAGTAAGAATTATAGAAGTTTTAGATCATTTCTGCAGGTAATTCTTAAGTCACTTTTTAAAAAATACTGGAAGACAAAGTTGAGTAAATATGGAACTGTTCATCAGAGGAACTCTATGATATTCTGTGCTATCCTTTATATAAAGACAAACTAGTCTTACCACAGACATTCAATGTCTATTCTAGATACTTATAACCGTCCACATTACATGTGAATCATAAATTGCTAGTGTGAACAGATTCAGACCAGGCCGAGCATGCCCAGTGACGCACGGTAAAGGCTTGTTGCATCATTCAACATATTTTTGAGTGAGCTACTACAGTAATCCACATTTGTCTCTGTCAAGCACCATTTCTAGTCAGTGATAGCCCCAAAATTGAAATAGACTATGCACATGTATGGCGAAGAAGTCCTTACTGATTAATATTGAATAATTGCACTCCCTGGCCAACACAGTCATCTCACAAGTATTGAAAGTATTAAAAGCTAACCCTGAAACCATGCTATTTGGATAATCAACACAGTTCTGTAGACGAATGCATATGAAGTTACTGCTGCTGTTTATCAAATGATTTCTAGTGAAATTATACTGAGATCTTCAAATGATTTAAACACGCCACTTCAGCGGCACAGAATCTGTGCCAAGATGCATCACTCACCTGATAGACATGGAACGCATTAGCAGCTTTTCCACGCAAAAAGACTGAAGGAATCCAAACATTAATAAGAGCGCGATTTGATCTGAGGGGGAGAGAGAAAAACTTAAAGTACGGAATCATATTTATATATAGGAATTGCAAAGCAACTACCTCCAGTGATTTAGATAATGATCAAAGTGATCAACAAACCAATTCAACATTTCAAATGCAGCATCAGAAGCATTGTAGCTCTGCCTGAACCTTTTATACCCACTGTATCTAGAAGTGCTCCCTAAAATTAACATAACTGAGAAAGAGCACTGAAATCATTTTTCTTTGCAGGGGTTTGGGGTTTTTTTACAACATATATTTGACACCATTTGGTTATACACATGAAACAGAAACTATTCATGTCAACAAACTCAACATTTTGGTCTACAAAACTCAGCCAAAAAAAAAAAAAAAGAGTTCATTATATAACAGAAGAGTACCGCACAATCATGGAGAAGCCATTTCCAACTACTCTTTGTAATTCATCTCCAAATTCCTATGACTCAAAGACATCAGCTACATTTCCTCACCCTCATCCATAAAAAGCTAGATTCATTACTCTGACTAATAATGGGAAAACTGCAAATCACAAGAGCATAGAATCATCTGGGATGACCGGCTGGGTTGATTGTGGACTTTTTTTATAGAACTGTTTGTGTGCACTGATTAGGAGTTATTCTGAAAAAAAATGAGAAAAATCCATCACATTAGGAACAGTATCTAGCATCTACCAAACCCAAAGCAACAGAAAACAGTAACTTTTTAGTGCTTTGTTAGGCTACCAAGACCTAGTGCACTGAAGGAGGCACTCCAAGAGAACCTTCATAAATCTTACATTCAACAGCATTAAAAACCACACTAGGGCTTGTGCTGTGTAGCTCTCCATATCTTTTAACAATGAAGCACCATAGCTGAGAACTCTGTTATTGGAAATGATATAGAAAAGCAAATCATTGAATCTATTTGCTTATTCTTCTTTCCCATAAAGACAGTACAAAGCGAAACATGTTTATTATGAAACTTACATTTCAAAATCTGACAAACTCTGATCTTCAGATGTTTGACTCAAATCTCCAGGGACCTAGATTTACAAAACAATGCACGCAGAACCGTCATCAGCCACTTACATAAATGTTATGATAAAACGGTCATGAACGCTTCCAGCAAACAACAAGGTAAGCAGCAACACCATGCTATCGTAAAAATGTAAACTATCGAAACATGCCTCCTTAGAAGATGGACAACTATTAGGAACATTCTTGACTCCTGTTTCCTCCCTCTTAATTTTCAAATTTTAAACCAATCTTTTAACACCAAAAAAATCAAAGTGAGGCAACAGTTGGTAGAAAACAATTTTAATGTCTGAATATATCTATTTTACATTCGATTCTGCTAAACAGAATCAAACATTATCAAAAATATCAAGTAAGGTGTTCTTGACAGATGTATTATATTAGCTGTTATTTCTTACAAGGTAATTCATAGCGAGTAATGGTTTTGAGCTTATTCCAGAGCAGTATTCTGCTCTGAGATAAGCAAACGCTTACCGGCCCTCTCAAATCAATTAGCTCTTGTCTCATCTGAGACACAAGAGCTTCTTTAGCCATCAGAGCGCGATGCAGCCTCTCATTGAATTCAATCAGTTCTCCATGCATTTCAGCTACCTGAAAAACAAAGCCAAGAGATAATTCTGTTCTAAACTGAAAACCAAAACAAAACCACAACAAAATCAAACCCCCAAACCACACCATAATTTCTTATAGCTTTATCAACTTTTATTTATGCTTTTGTTTTACTGTACTGCCCAAGTAGTGCATCTCATTGCTAATGCATTAGTTTGAACTGACCATTCAGAACAGACACTTAAAATAATTTTGACTCATGCCTCGAAATGTAGGTTTTGATGTAGAATTCAATGTGACGAAGTACAACTCTAGGTCCAATTTCATTGCCTTTTGTTCTTAGCTTAATTCTTTGATGAGTGCAGCACTCAGTTACAAACTAATCACAGTATCTTGAGTTTTGAATAATGCACTAAACTGCATATAACTTTGCCAACTATTCATAAGTAAATATATTCTGCACTCTTACTTGGAGTTTTAATAAGACTGGAGCAAGAAGTCCACTCATCCCAAGCAAATCTATGAGGGGTCAAAGGTGCATAAATACCACAGTTACCTGTGGTACAAGTTGTCGTGTACAAGCAAACAGTGTGGCCTCAAGCTTGGCCTCTTAATTTAAGATATTCTTTTGACAGGTACAGAACAAAGGAAAGGAGGCAGAAGAACCCAACCAAATGTATGCATTAGGGAGAGAATTAGTTTCCCATGGTCCTATGAGAAAAGGATAACCAAGTATGAGTGTTTTAGAACTGTATTAATCTCTTTGACGCATGACTTGCATTTTCAGTCATCTTCAAGTTAATCAGTTAATATGAGTATCCCATTTCAGAGGATTTTGAGCAAGAGAAAGACAGAATTGTTTCACTTTTTATAAAAATGTTAATTTAATATTTAATAGGAGATATGGGTATTACATATTAAATTTCATTATTTTGTCTGGGAAATCATTTGTATTTAAATATAGGATGAAACTTTTTTTTTAATGAATTGTACGTTAGTCTTACAAGTGAATCTTGCATTAAGAACTTTTTCTAACACTGTCATATCAACAGAACCAGCAGCTTCCATCACCTGTTTCCATACTGCAGTATTCAGTAAGCTAGATGGTAAAGCCATACAAAAATGAATGACAACTTGGCAATTAGAAAACAGTAAGAAAGCACAGAAACAGCTACGGAATTCAGTAGGTCCTCACTTTCAGGCTCAACTCATAAGAGCAATGCCTCCAGTTATGTACCGTTAACTTATACAATACCTGAAACCTACTGTCTGTGAGGCTTTCAACCTTACCATCACCAGTTACAACCTTAAGGAACCAGTTTATTTATTAAAATCATTTTAACATCAAAGTAAAAATGTGTACCCTTGTTAGGAAAACGAATTTTAATTATCTAAACTGCTTTAAACATGCTTTGAAGATGAATGAAGTTGTCTGTATTTTAATCCCAGATCTAAATCTTTCATTTTTATCTTCTTAAAGCAAAAATTAAACTTTTTTTTTACAGTTATGTAGGAAAAATAACAACTAAGCAAAGAAACTATTTACAACTGTTATAATTATGATTCCATAAAATTTGTGCAGTACAAACATTACCTCAATCAATTTTCTTTCGTAAGACCGGGCCAATTCCTCAGTGTTTTCCACTTGCTTTTGCTCCAGAATAGTGAATTCACCATCAGTGCTCCAAATGTTTGGCAGAACTACAACACAGATATCTCAAATTAAAATGTTATATTACATAAACATCTAAGACAATGTGTTTAGAAGTAATAGCTCTTAAAAAAAAAAAAGTTATTGGAAGCATCAAAACAGGATGCACTGTTAAACAATATTACGAACACTGAAATACAAATGCTGCTGGGAACTTTCTTGTGAGCAATTATTAAGACAGGTACTCTCAAACTAAAAGCATTTTCTGTTCTGTGACTACAGCTACCTAACATATGTAGGTAGTAACTGCAGTTTCTACCCAAGCTCAGATTATTTGCACGGGCTACTTGCATTCCATAGAAATTACAGAAAATAGGGCTGAGAATGTACATTCCATATTTCATCTACTATTTCCTGGTTTTGCAGAAAGCAGAATCAGCTGTAGTTAATTCATTCCTGACAGTTAATTGACTAATTTATTCCTAGAAACCTCCAATTATGGAGATTTTATGCCTTCCTGCACAATCTATTTAAATATTCTTCTCAGAAAGGTTTTCTTGATAGCTAATCAAACTTCCTTCACCTGCCATTTAAGCCCATTACTTCTTTTCTTATCCGCAGTGAATGAAAACTACAGTCCAATTCAATTTTTCCTCTTGGATTGTGAATTTCTAAAAAAAAAAACAACTTAGCACACATCATATAAACAAGCCCTAATACAAGAGAGGCTTAACAAATGCTTTCATTATTTTTGAAAATCTAAATCATATATGCAAGCACTACAAGGTAGGTATAAGAAACTACAATTCTCTGTCCACATACTCTTGAGCCTGGGAACTGATTTTTGCTTTGAGGAAAAATGCATACATACAGAAGATTATTATTATTTTAAGTGAATTTTGAAAGCTATTTTAAGAGCTATTTCTTGTAAATTTTGCTTGAATTCTTCAGCCAGAAACTTCTAAGATCAGCATTTTCATACACATAATATTGTATCTAAGCAGGTTTGAAAAATGGTACACATTCAACTCTTACTGATGGCTGAGAAATTTAAGTACCAGTATCAAACTGCTCAGTCCATGGCAGTGATGACTCATTTTGAAAGCTGGTATGATATTCTGAACTTTATAGTTCTGGCTCTTGGGCAATTTATTTATAATCACATTTGCAGAGTGTTTTTTTGTTTTCTTTAAGTCACTGCAAGGCAACATATTACGCTGAGCATCATTTTTTCAGTAGAAGCCATACTCAACAGCACCTGATGTGATTATTGCAGCAAACACACAGATTCCTCTCTATTTATGGTCATAAAAACAACAACAGAAGCTCAATGAGCTTTTACTTTTTCAAAACAGTTTCTGCATCCTGTTTTCTTCACAAAACTGTCACAATCTCAGAACACAGTAATAAAATGGGTCTTGTAAATATACTCTGGAATCCCTTTAAGCACATAAGCTAATTAAGAACAAAATTACTTAAGACAAGTCGTTGTGGTCACTTTAAGTTATACCACAATTGGAATTAAACAATTTTCCTTAAGTTACATAATTCTATATGCACTGAAAAGTCAAATAGCTCTTTCTAATAATGCAAATATTTTTAACTATGAAGGGTCACATCTGCATGTGGGATAGGGCAACCCCGGACATATATAGACTCAGTAGTGAGAGGCTGGAGAGCAACAGTGCACAGAGGGACCCAGGGGGCCCTGATGATAGTAAGCTGACTATGAGTCAGCAGTGTGCTCCAGCAGCCAGGAGGGCCAACCGTGTCCTGGGGTGCATCAAGAACAGAATCACCAGCCAGTCAAGGGAGGCAATTGTCCTGCTCTACTCTGCACTGGTGAGGTTGCACCCCGAGTTACTGGGTGCAGTTCTGGGCTCCACAATTTAGAGAGAATATTAAGCTGTCGGGGAGTATCCAGAGTAGGGCTATGAAGAAGGTTTTCCCTCCAGTCCCTTCACCATATGAGGAGCAGTTGAGGTCATTTGTTTTGTTTATCCTCGAGAAGAGGAGATTGAGAGGAGACCTCATAGCTGGCTTTAACATCCTCACAGGGAACAGTAGAGGAGCAGGGACCAATCTTCTTAGTCTGATGGATAGTGATAGGACTAGGGGAAATGGGACAAAGTTGAGTCAAGGAAGGTTCAGGCAGGAGATCAGGAAAAGGTTCTTCACTCAGAGGGTAGTTGGGATCTGGAACAGCCTCCCCAGGGAAGCTGTCTCAGCACCAAGCCTGATGCAGTTTAAGCATCTAGATAACACTCTCAGGCACATAGTGTGATTCTTGGGGTGTGGTCCATGGGTTTAAGAGCTGGACTCAAGGATCCTATTGGGTCCCTTCCAGCTCAGACAATACTATGAAAAATATGAATGCCTACAATGCCTGCAAGTTATGTATATAAACCATGAATGCAATGGTTTCTATAGATCTGGTGAAAGAAAAAACTTTTTTGTTCCACTCTCCTTTTTTAAAGTGTATTAAACATATTAGCTCTCAGGGATTACTTACTTAGGTACTTTAAGTCAGAGGGTCCAGTAGTACTAAAAATTTCACATAAACCTCTAATGACAGCTAAAGGAAAAAAATCAGTTTAGTAAAAATACGATGTGTGAAGTTAGAATGTAAGAAAAATTATCAAAAATAGTGCATGTAGCTGAAATTTATTCTGGTCAATAATGATCAGTATAACAGAAAATTACCGTGGATTGTTGAAATATGCTCCGAGTATGAAGCATACATGTATTCATTTTTAGAACTGTTGGTACTGTTCCATCCCTCTTTTTCATCTATAAAATCTGACCATCCTACTCAGCTTCTATTCTTATCACTCACTAATTCGCATAATTTTAACATGGCAGAATATAGCTAGCCTAGAAGTATTTTTTCCCCTTTCCCATAATTACACTCATCATGGATACCGTCAGTACCTAATGAAGGATAATTTCTGCTATTATAAGAAGCTTAAGCGATGGTTTTGGTGAATAATTCTTAATATGAATCACTACACTCCAGCTAAGTCGGAAGTAAAAACATGTGTTCACACTAACAAAAGTCCTTTTAAGGATGAATGAAGTTTTTGAACCACAGATAAGTACAGTGACTAGCCTTCAAGAGCAGAATTAATGTCGTATTCATTCACACAGCCACATATATTACCACAATATTGACAACAAAAAAGCCACCTCTTCAGATACCTTCTGGAGTCGGTGGAAATATAGGTCCCACCAGAAGATGATTCAGAATCAAGAATTAAGATTCAAATTCGTCCTGTCCTGGACACTTCCATCACTACTGACCACTAAAGAAAAACAGGTAATGCTGTACTGCTGCTAACTCCTTATCTTTCACATATAAAATATGCTCATTAGAGCCAGAGTAATTTAGAAAAGAAAGTGAAAAGTCTGGTCTCTATAATACTGAGTCTATTTCAAACAGTATGCAAATATTGATCTCCAAAACAGCAACAGTATTATTACGTAGAGATAAGATGTTTTCTTTCCTCAAAGTAAGTATTCTCATGTTCCAGTATCACAATAACTCACAGATTATTTCTTAAATTAAATTTAATTAAATTTATCATCTAATAGCTTTTTTTTGAAAGTTCCTTACTGGAAAAATACTAAGACTCCCTCATTTACCTGAAAACAGTCTAAAATTAAGTACAAAAATCTACATCAGTATTTTTCCCAAAAGGAAAAGATACCAAATATGTTACTTTCACTCCTGGGATATACTATTCTACCATGGTGAGAAGAGATGAATAGGGCTTATAATTATCTCTTGCTAACCCCACTTTCATGTAAATTACTTCACTTGTTTTGGTGAAGACTCAGCAAAGAAAGCAAAGACTTCTTGACTGTTTCTGCTCAGCAGTAATTTGATAGTATGCTATCACCTAACATTCTTTTTGTTTTATTATCAATCCGCATTGCAAAACTGTTCACACAACAGCAAACATCCCAGCCAGAGATGCATAAGAGACAGTTCTCATAGAAACAGAACTGTCATCTTTTCAGATGCTGCTGTTTTCCATCAGGAGGAAGGTGGATGTCATACTGGCTGGGTAGCATGTGAACGTGTTAACCATGTCCCCTGCCATACTAGGATCATTCTGTGTGGCTATGGACTGCAGCTTGCACAGGCTTGGGTGACTGGTTAGCCACAAAGATCCATTCCAGGTTCAATGGAGGGAGTNAAAAAAAAAAAAAAAAAAAAAAGCAGAATCCTGTAAACCAGAGATATGTCTGTCCCGTGGTTATTCCTTCATTGTCAGTTTTCATGCAAGCCCAGGAGTCACGTCCATCATGTGGTTACTATACCAATGCCTCCAATGAACCATGTCTCAGTGGTACCACACAGAAAAACAAACCACGTGCATGTATTTCCCCCTCCTTCATTTTATGCATACCTTCCACTGTTTGACCTTCTCTTCTGAGCATCTGGACAGCTCCTACATACTTCTTAAGTTGCACTTTTAGCACCTCATTTTCTCTGTTGATAAAAATAATAGAATAAATAAATATTACTCATTTCTTAAAATAAATGAAAGTCCCTTTCAATGAAAACAAATATACTACATGTAATAACAAGTTTTATCTAAGTTATATCACCAAGATGGAAAAAAAAAAAAAAAATCACTTACACATTAAATGTAACATCAACAGCAGAGTAGCAGTGAAGCTAGATTTCCAGGGCTACATAAACACATCAATGAAACTGATTACCTCATAATCAAATCTTTTCATTAATTCTGTAATTTAGATTTTCTATACTATGTACATGGATAGCAGAAAATGATAAATCTATCTAAATGAACTATTGATTTAAAAAAAAAAAAAAAAAGGGATGCCAGACAAGGAAATTCAGAACAGCCAGTATAACATTAGACAAGCATTTCACTTGTAGGACTTATTTTCCTATATCTTAACAAAAAAAAAAACCAAACAACATCCCCAAAACAAACCAAAAAACCCAACAGCAACAACAAAACCCCAAACACACAACTGCTTCTTGAAAAAGATACAGAAATGTCTCTAGGGTTTCTGTAAAATGAGAACGGTAAGAAAATTATTTGAAAAAGTAGTTTCTCCTGTGTCTCAACAACAGCAGCCTGAAGAATGCTGTAAGTTTCTGGCACAAGCATGAGATACTAAGAAGTGCTTTCTGTAGAGCTTACTCCTAAAACCTGTCTTATTTCTAAATTCAAGCTTATTTAAAACACCAAAACACAACACAACACAACAAACGAACCACTCCTAATCCAACAGATGTCTATGTCTTAATAAAAAAAAAAAAAAAAAAAAAAAATCAGTGCTTTATAAAACACTATAAAGGTACCAAACGTCCAAATAATTTTAAAAAAATGCATCAATCTTGAGAATGAACTGAAATAAACAGTGTACTGCAAGAAGAGGTTGGGCTTACACAACTTTCAGCGATGCCTTCCAACCTGAATTATCCTATGACTATTAGGAGATGCAAGAGCACAATTAATTGTAATCATACATACTCTGAATTAAGTAAGAAAAATGAGAACAATTACTCATAGAAGTAGAAGTTGAACAACATACAATATAATGAGATTACAGTATAAAATCAATCTCAAAAAAAACCTGCAAGGAGGAATAATGTGTTAACTACTTATCGTAATATACAAACACCATATGCATGATCAACTGAAAAACACTCCCGTGATATCTTCACAACATAGACTGTTCGAATTAAATTATGAAAGAGCTCTATCTTAGCACTTAGATATCGTATCTGAAAAAGCAAAAAAAATGGCTTTATGGAAATGAAATATGAGGAAGTTGCTTATCTTACAAAATAATTTATCTCACTCTTTTTATAAAATGTTTTTGTAATTTGTGACATGTCACCAACTAACAAAGCAGGAAAAAAATCACTGACTATAGTGACATTCAGATTAGTTTTCACAAGCAGGAACAAGAGATATTTTTCCCCCCTCTCTAAGAAGCTGCTGAAGGTAAGTGATGCAACCATTTCAAGAAGCACAACACAGGATTTCACCCATCACTGAAGCACTATGGCTCTAAACCGAATGCTGTAAAACAGATAAAATGCCAAAAGCAAAAGCAATGAGGATAACAGACAGTAGATAAGAGCAGACAGATTTGGTTACAGAATGTAAACAGAAGGTACCTAAAAGTGTAAGATATAGTTAAATTCTAACCCTCCATTTCACTACACAGTACATTATCATGTCTATCTGCTTTACCTCCTACAAAGCCTATCCTTTGCCAAATGCTTTCCTCCAACATTTCTCAATGCAGCCTGAGAATCTGCAATCTGAGATTATCCAGTTTCGCAGTCAACTTGAACACGTGTCTTTGCCTCGCCAAGGGATGTAACGGTATTTCATACAGAAAAAAAGAATCTCAATTAAAAAACTTCAGCATTGCCAAGAAGCCAGTGGCACAGTATGTCCATGCAATCTGAGAAAGGCTTGTTGATAAGGAGCAAAATAAAAAAGAAAAACAATAATAAACCAGCTTACAATATTATACTAGAGAGGCTATTTAGACTGTTCTATTGGAAGGTTATGAAATAGGTTGAATGCTGAGACTGCTCCTTCTGAAACAATATCCCAACTGTTATGAAAGAGCTATTCAAATACTTCACAAGAAAGAATGAGATTTCCATTACTAGAAATCAAAATGACCTAAGAATTTTTCCATTTTTCAAAGACAACTTAGGAAACTGAGGAATATTTCTCCAAGTAAGCTACTATTTTGTTCAGGAGGCCACAGAATCTTTGGAGAGTCTAGGATACCAGCTGAATCAATCAATGTTGATGATATCCAAAAGTAATTGCTTCAACAATTAAAAAAAAATACTATTTTTACTATTACAGCAACATCACCTACAGTATACAAAGTGAACCAACAAAAGAATTCAGAAGAAAAAAAAAAACAAACTATATTCCAAAATAACCATAGGTAAAGTTTCTTATGTGCTAGAAAACGAACTGCAATGAATCATTTAAGAAGTGCATCCAAAGTCCAGAATAACCAATGACACAAGAATTTGTTGCATCTAAGCAGCTCCCAACACTCTATTTCTCATGTGACAAGGTAAAATGATTTAAGAACAATCAACACAATATATCCGGCCTCCACAGCAATAAATTAAACTTGTTTAAAAATAACAACTTGGTCTAAGTGAGCATCTCTCTTTAAATGTTGTTATAAAAGCTCATTATCTATTCTTTAAAAAGGTATGGGCATGACAAATAGCTGATTCACCCATATGTCACTCCAAATTCTAAAACTGGGGGGGGAGTGAGTCAAAAATATTAATACACAATTCCTATAACCTGAAATGTGAATATTAAGTGATGAAGTATTTGCATTGTCTCAGTTGTCTTACACCACACGACTGTCAAACCCACTTATGCATCTCTCCCTCCCTCCAAGTGAGCAGTTCCTTTTGATGTCATCAAAAGCAGACTTAGTAACATTCTAAATACCTTTTTTGTTTTTAATAAGAAAGTTTTATATTTATCATTTTCAGATACCAGTTCTGCAATGCAATAAAAAGCTTATAGGAATCTCAGCCGTGGTTCTCCAAGACTGACACTAAGCACTCTGCCTGCACATGCAGGAAACAGACACTCCTCTGTGACAAGGCACATATTACTAATCTCATTTAACATTTGGGATAGGTTTGTTGTTTACTATATATGTGAATCATCCCCAAGATCTTAGGCATGATGGGATACTCTAGAGCTTATTTTGACTTGTAAGAAGAAAAATCACATTATTCCAGCAGCACTTACCTTCAAAAGTCTTTCTTAAGCTAAATCACATTTAAGGGAGGGTTAAAATTCTTTTCTTTCAGCATAGCTGTGGCACAAAGTCAAGCTGGAGGCAAGTCACTAGTAGGATTAGAGTAAGGCCACTAGTAGGGACAGAGTGCACCCTTCAGCAAGTTCACAGACAACACAAAACTGGGGAACAGCTGATACACTGGAAAGTTGTGCTGCCATGCACAGGGACCTGGACAGGCTGGAGAATTGGACTCAGACAAATCCCTTGAAGTTCAACAAGGAGAAATGCAAAATCCTGCATCTGGTGAGGAATATCCCTAGGCACTGTACATGCTGGGAGCTGGGAAAGAAGCTCTACAGAGAAGGATCTGGGAGTCCTGGTGGACAACATGCTGACCACGAGGCAGCAATGCACCCTTCATGGCAAACACCACAAACAGCATCTTGCATCACATTAGGAAGAGAGTGACTGTCAGTAACATTGCCCAGAGGGGTTGTGGAGCCTTTGTCTGTGGAGATATTCAAAGTCTGGAAATGGTCCTAAGCAACCTGTTCCAGCTGACCTTCCTAGAGCTAGGGGTAAGCAGTTGCACCACTTTAGAAACTGGTACTGTTGATATTGTTTGGCAGCAACCATTGCTTACGATACAGCAGTCGATAAAGTGGTCAGCCATGAAAACCTGACAACAGGACAAAATAAACCCATCAGCCCAGGGAAAACAAAGTCATGCTTAAAGAGTTATACAAAAGGAGGACAAATCAGATGGAAATCTCACTGAAGAGGATGAATAATCCACTCTCTACTGCTTACATATATGAGGGTACATATGGAAGGGTATCTGTGCCAGCAGCAGCTGACACTGACACATTCTATAGAACTGAAAATAATAAAGACACAAGTATTCCTACTTAATTTAACTAACAATAAGATCACTCAATAGAATTTCTACTGACTGAAGAAAGAAGTTGCTGGGAAGAGAGGTGTCCTCATAATAATCTCAGTGTGTAACTATAAAAGTTGTATCTACCAGAAGAAATACAGTGGAGTAATACTAAAATCAAGTAGCCTCCAAAGCAAGTCCTCACTGGCTCCAGACCTGAGAGCTAAAATCTCTACAGTCTAGCTTGTGTGTTTTTGAAAAAAAGAAAAAAAAGCTTTACACATGCACCAAAGTAGCCACTTCTAGTATCCACTACTAGCATTTCATTATTCTTGGATAACAATATCAGTCTGTTCACAATAAATACTGACATGGTGTTTCTGTTCCCCTCCCACACTAAATCAGCCTGCATATCTTTCATAGGGGAAACTAGGCCATAATGCTACACCCACCCCCTTCTATTTAAAAGCTGTATCAGTTTTGAGGTTTAGAAAACAGTGTTTGCAGACAGTGCTAGGTACTTTAACGACATGAAGAATATCACATATCCAACAGAAGAGAAAAAAATGGGGCCTTGATATTGTGATTTGTTCCAGATTGAGCAGACAGCTACACCAAGAATCTCCAAAACAGAAAGTAAAATAAAAACTAATTAAGAGGAGAAGGGTTAGAACTGGACAAAATAGATAAATGAAGAGAGAAAACTCTTCTTACATTTACCTTACACATACATGTATTCCTTTGTATCTAGTCTCATGATCTAGCTGCCATTATTTTCATGGGTTATATTTCTTAGTCTAATTACTCTTAAAAATTAAATGTTTTCATAAGTTCAGTTCACTAATATTCTTTTATCTGGAGCTTTAACAGTGGTTTTACAAATATTTTAAACTCTCACTGTTAGCACTTAAGAAAACAAAAATCACAAGCTCACTTAACTTGTCAGAAAATCTTCCAAAGTTGTTTTTTTCATCTTAAAATCACCTAAAATCTAATCCTAAATCATGTATGTTCTTCTAAAAACTAAACTACTTGAAAATGCTTCTTTCTTGTATGCAGAATTTTTATTTCCTTGCTCCACTGCTGTTACTTTTTATTCAGTGCTTCTCACCGTGCCAAGGCTTGGACTTTCATGGCATGTCGCTCTTCTTGTTCTCCTGCTTTCCTTCTCCAGTTGTCTATTTCCTGCCTTAGTGCTGCAGAATGCTCCATCTCTCCATCAAGCAGATTCCTCAGAGATCTGGAAGAAGGCAGTAGCTTGTTAGAACACTGTAAACACCACGTACTAATTAGAGGACACTATGAATCACCGAGCTAGGTTGCCTCAATGACACCATTAATATTATCCTAAAATTTCATTATTTAATGCAATAAATTCACCTGATTTGAGTATACAAAGATATAAGGAAAAAGGATCCATTCAAAACACTTCTAAGTGCTTACTATCTCATCAACATGCCCAAAGTACAACCTATTTTGGCATCTACTGTACCACCATGATGAAAGAATTTATTACAGAAAACAGCTTATAATCTGCTTTCAGTGTTTCAGTGCAAGTCCATACATCTCAGGAATAATCTATAAGCATTAGATATACTAGCAAGAGCAGGAGACAGGTAGGGGTCTTGTCTCTACTGAGAGCACTGCCACAGAGCTCTGCATAAAACCTCTCCTGAGATAGCAAAAGTGAGCATGATGTAGAATCCAAAGCATCCTAGTCCTTCTATAAAACCCCACAAAGCTGAATGGGGACAATAACATGCAATTATGGAGTGGGGAGAAGATGAGGCAGGAAAAGGGGGTCAGTTGGTAGTCTCAACATTTAAAAAAGAAACCAAATTAAAACATTAGAAAAAGGTAAGTTACTAAAATAGCCTTACTAAAAGCATGTCTTGAATACATTTGTACTTCATGCGTCTAATGATGTGCTCCCATAGACTAAATAAACACAAAACAGGTTTGACAGCATTCTGAATAAGCCCCAATTGGACATAAAGACACTTACAAATGACAACCACGTTCAGCTTAACATTGCTAGCCATCCTTCTGCACCAGAAGTGGAAAACAAGAAATTTTATGAATGTTTGTATGAGGAGAAACTTTCACTCATTTGGAAAGCTATCTTAAGAAAGCTTAAGAATCTTACAGCTCTAAGTTTTGGTTTTGAAAAAACTGACAGAAGCTCCCAAGATAAAGAGTTATATGTGATTTGACTTCAAAGGAAGAAGTTGACCTGCGAATGTTACTCTTCAGTATCAACAATTGAAGTATTAAGCTTACCTTTCACAGAAAAATAATATAGACATCAAAGATTACACAAAGATCATGCATAGCTCTACACAAAGGACAGCTTGTATTAAAGAACAGATTTTTTTTTTTTTTTATAGTGCCTCTTGACTAGAAAAAGCAAACTACCTATTTTGTTCTTCCAGTTCATCCTTTCTATTCATCATGGCCACTATAGCTTGACGAAGTTCATCTAAAGAGAAGGGACAAAAATGATTAATTGCTGTGTGTATTTTTGCTCATTTCAGATCTAAAAGTCACCTACATAGTGGCAATAATTCAGCAACACACTTAAAGATGATGCATCATTTGCTGTTCACCAAAATACCCAAAAAACGTTCTAAAATGCATCACTAATTTGAGTAATCTTTCAAAAATGGCATTATTTAACATATTATCATAAGCACTGATCAAATCAGGTTAGTCTGCATCTGACTTTAATACAAATGTTTAAAAGTTTGCCTGTGGCTGCAGCTGTTTTAATTGCAGACATATGGGACAAATCTTTTCACTGTATCTGTATTCTTAAGCTATAGTTTAACCTATTCAAATTGCCTGTTTTCCTTGCTACATCTTCTGACACAGGAAATGTAACTATTGTGTCCCTGTTCTGCAGGGACACAAGGATATGAAAACATCACTCCCAACAGTTCAATGAATGCTCCTATGTTCATACATATAGTAAGTAAGACAATTGTGTTCCACAAGTATGCAAAGCAGATGTCACCAAATTTTTTTGTGCTTCTACTCAAATCATACTAACAGAACTGGTACTACTTAATTTCTCCTAGTAAGCAAAACCATTGGATTACATTTCTCCCCATTACAATCGCTTTACTGATTTATTTACCCATATCTTTCTTATAGTTACTGTAATTTTTGCCACTTCAGAAAAAGATTAACACTGTCCTGTGGATCGTATTATTGTCTGCCAGACTCTAGCAGTAAGACAAAATATGAAAGCTTTTACTGTGACTATCAACTGTATCAGTCAGTGCAGACACCAAAACTCCATCCTAGTACTGGTAATCTGCTGGTAAATCCCTCCTTTAGGCAAGCTTCTCCTATCACTTGAAATCAGCCAATCCAATTTCCTCATGCTCAATTTTTCTCCAAAACGTTTCTGTTCCTTTGGCCATGGAGAAAGTAGACAATTATTTTCTTTCCCATTCCACATTACGGCTTGTGAACTAATTGACATTAGCCAAAAACATTTCAGTAGGTCATTAGGAGGATTTTGCACTCCATTAGTTCAGCAATAAAAAAAAAGTTTTTCTGTTGTAGCTTAGTATCTTTGTAAGTTCTCCTTACAGCTATCAAAAAAAAAAAATCTTGCAAAATAGTCAAAAGGGAATTGGGTATTGATAAATACTAACACAGATTTGAAAAGAAAAAAAACAAAGTGGACACTTCTGCTTTCTCCCTTGGTAATATTATTCAAAAGCAAAGCTGTGATTACATGACTACTTTAACCACTCTTCCCAAGGCTGTGCTTTCACCAAAAGGACATTCCAGCTTGCCTTACCCAACACTGCTATCGCCTCCCTTGTTCCAGCACTCATGTTTATACATGCACATTGTCCTAGAAGGAACTGATCCAACTCAAAACTGTGTTTGTTTTTTTTTTTAATTCTGCTGGGCTACTTTTCAGACATGCAGCTGCCAAGTGACCTTGCTGCTGAGTTTAATACTATTGCTTCAACAAGGCACATAGCAGAAAGCAGTCAGGGCAGAACAATACCTGTTTTTAGTCAATAAGGATGAGGAATAAAAGGCGGAATACCCACTCTAGCAAAAGTTCATATTGCATGGAAGTAACCAGGTAACCACTGCAATTTACCTAGCAATTTTAGGAAAACTTAGAATGGAAAGATTACATGTGACTCAATATGCCCTGCTCCATTATTTTTATCATTTTTTTTCCAAGGATGGCCTATAATAGTTTCTATTGAGTAGCACTTATTTGGGGGGAAAAAACCAAACCAAACGAACCACCAAAACCAATCAAATAAAAAAAAAAACCCACAAACACAACCCACACCCTACACTGAGACCTAAGTATTATATTAAGGTATAAAATATCTACCTTGGTGATCATGAAATTCAACACACTATTAGTATTCTTTTGGTCATGATGAAACACTGCCACTTTGAGGGCAGATTGTAAAAGCTGGGGGGGGGGTTGATTTATTTTGTTTGTTTGGGTTATTTTGTGGTTTGTTGCTGGGTTTTTTTGACAGTGGAAACTTGGTGAGTTGTAACAGCCCTGAAAAAAATGATATGTAGTGTTTTGAAAGTGGACCACAATCCATCAGCCTATCTGTGACATAAAAAATTGTTCTAAGGAAAAGGAAAATAGAATAACCCAGTAAATGCTCAAGTCTTGTACAAGTGTAAAACACAATCAAAAGCATCCATAGTATGCTTGCAGTACAGTAACACTATACCAAAATAAAGATCTTTAAGTACAAATTCAACTCGGAATCCTCCTCAAGAAAGCATCAAGCCAACAGCATTTTAAATATTTCAAGAATGTCATTAAAATGGTAATGTGCAATCTGAGTCAGTTGCTATTATTTCTTTGACTCAGAATAAATTAAAGCCATTGCTACTCAGACAAGTTATTGTACTGCTGGCTCTGCACTTACGCTGGGGTGACTACTCTGCAACAATTGCCTGTATGCATACTCAGTCTGTTTAAATGTGTACTGATTTATTAACATTGAAACAGTGAAGCTAGTATAAACTGTCTCATTCTTCCAATTTTACCAGTCTATTCAAACTGTAACCTTAGCTTGCCTAATAACTTAATCTTCTTTCCCTTATTCCACCCAGAATCTTCTGCATGAGAGCTGAAATCCCATCTTCTCTCACTCCCTTCTCCAACACACACATAAATAAGTAGAGCATGAAAGCAAGAGTCTGTTAAAGACTACTGTTTGCATAAAACGAGAATAAAAAGGCCTCTTGAAATAAAAGATGTTAAAATATTTTTTATTTCCATTTGCCTCATTTTTTCCAAGAGATATGCAGTTGACAATACTGTAGTGGCAGAGTAAAGTAGAAAATGCAAATTTCATTATCATATATAGGACAAAAATCAATACTTATTTAGGAACACAAAAGCAAACACTCTTCATACTCAGTACTTCTTGCTGATTTGGTTCAGCTATGGGTAGCAGTGGAGATGTAGAAGAAAGCACTAACATAAACAGTCTGGGCTGAGCTCAGGATTCCAAGAAGCCTTGTACTGCCTGCACTTTTCCTAGAAGCAGTATTGTTTCACTGCTATAACTACGTTCTTTCTTCTTGAAGTGATCAGTATTAAGGAGTTATATTTTCTATCACTTACTCAAAACAAACACAAGAACTATATGGTTTATCATAAACTTATTTTACCTCTCCACCCACAGTAAATATAAAGGACATAACCATTCACTACTGTAATAAAATTAATAACTAGCTACCCAGAAAAATAAAAATTATAAAGTTTTAATTTCATGATCTTTTGATGCAAGTAACTGAACAGAACTAAAAGGACACCATCCTATTTAACTGAGATATAACAGTCAAAATTTTCAAAAACTGTAATTTCTTACACTTACTTATGCTTCTTGAAATATTTTAGCAGCACATCAGAAGACTCAACTGAATGCAAAGTAAATCCAGTATCATACACTCTGGCAGGTTCACTTCAAACCTACCATAACTTCCACAGTTCACAAGCTTTTGCCTATGTTATGGTTGCCTCTGAGATCACTGTAGGATCATAACCTATTTTTTTCAGCAGTTATACTTCACTCATTGTGTGGGTTCAAAAAAGGAATAACTTAAAAAAAAAAAAACAAACAAACACCACAAACCACTGGAGTAGCCACAATTCAGGCATTTTCAGACTTCTGGAGTTCACAACCTCAATCTTTCTCCCCACCTCCCCTTTTTTTTTTTAATAAAACAGGGGAAGAATTAACAAGTACATCCACTTCAGAAAACTGTTTATGTCCTACTCAACTGCTTTGTGCTTGGTATGTCATTTACAGTCTCTGAGGTAACAATAATAGGAAAACATACACTATTGCTATTAAGGATCAGCATTCAACACCAACGTATCTAAAACTCAAGTGATAATCAGAGTTTCATAAAGACAGATATAGTAAGGTAACTGAGGTGATTCTGCCACTGTACTCTGCTCTGGTGAGACCTCATCTGGAGTACTGTGTTCAGCTCTGGAGCCCTCAACACAGGAAGGACATGGACCTGCTGGAGTGGGTCTAAAGGAGGGCTACAAAAATGATAAGGGGGCTGGAACACCTCCCCTATGAGGATAGGCTGAGGGAGCTGGGATTGTTCAGCCTTGAGAAGAGAAGGCTTCGGGGGGACCTAAGAGTCACCTTCCAGTACCTAAAGGGGTCATATAGAAAGGCTGGGGAGGGCCTGTTTACAAAGGCCTGTAGTGACAGGACAAGGGGTAATGGATTTAAATTAGGGAAGAGCAGATTTAGATTGGATATTAGGAAAAAGTTCCTTACCATGAGGGTGGTGGAACATTGGAACAGGTTGCCCAGGAAGGTGGTTGAGGCCCCATCCCTGGAGGTGTTCAAGGTGAGGCTAGACAGGGTGCTCGGCAACCTGATTTAGTTGGAGATGTCCCTACTCACTGTAGGGGGGTTGGACTAGATGACCTCTAAGGTCCCTTCCAACTCTGATAATTCTATGATTCTATCTTCCAAATTATGTAATCTTAAGAGCTTTTTTGCAACAACAACTTAAAACCAAAAGATTCCCAGGTGCAAATCAGTAATTCCAAATCAAGTCTTTCTTCATCAGTAAAAAAGGGTAACATAAAAATCAAGGAAAGTGCTAATCAAATTTTTCATATTAAACCTCACTTCTTAAAACATCAAAAATTATCTTTTATTGCTGAAATTATTCTGTAGTATCTAATTATTAATTAAGCAAATATTTGCTCTAAGACATTTTTTAACTCACTGGCATACAACATGCCAAATCTAGCTTCTGTAAAGCTCTTATAAGGTCACATTCAGGCATGAAACATGTAAGAAGTGCCATGCTTTAAGAAACACCTGTCAATTTCCCCAGCAACCTCCAGAAAAGTCCTAAGTTTCACAGCCCTTCTGCTGTTTAGCCAAAGATTGGGTAAGTATGATTTGCAATCACCTGTTGTGAAGAATGAGCTGCAAGTGAAATCATCTCCCAGCGTACACAAGGTCATGCAGCACTCCTCTGCAATCCTGCAGATAGAATATCAAGATGGGCTGGGAGCAGACTACAGGAATGATTTTTTTTTATTATTTTTCTGAGTGCAAGTTTACACAGATATTTTCAGAGACAAATAAAATTTCCAGAAGACTAGTTACATCTTAAATCAGAAGTCTGACATGCTCCCTAAGCTGCCTGCATGAACACTGGCTATTAAGGCTTTATTTAGGGCTCCAACATCTTGTTAACATTATCCTGTCATGTCACCATTAAAAGGGCTAATTTTAGTAGGAAACAAATCAGACAATAGCGTTAGCCTTCTACTGATCAAAACCAAAAAGGCCACAAGGTGAACTGCAGAACAGGGCAGAAACTACAGGACAGAGAAAGCACAAAAACGTACACCTTACCTACTTACCCAGCTGTCATAAAAAATACAGTATGTAGGTCTGAGTAATCAATAAAGTTCTTCAGTGATCATGAAACACTGGGGGCTTTCTCAAGAATATATGAAAAAATATGGAATAATGTACAATACTACAGCTTTTGCTAAACTTTGCCATTAAGCCCAACTTTAAAAACCTGAGGAAAATGATAGTGGAAGAACTAAGTGCCCAATTATTTAGTAAAAACACCACTATAATCAACAAACTTTGTAAAGAAGGTCACAAGTAACCTCCTCCTAAAACGTAAGTTTTGGAACTTCCTTTTTTTTTCCCCAAAGCAAAAACAAAATGGGAAGACTTGTACTGCTAGGATAGATTTTTCTGGTGCAAAACAATGCTGAAAATATAATATTCCAATGACAATAATTGCAGCAGAGATAAAAGTTGTTTCTGATTCACGTATGACAAGATAAATACATTTGTTAAAAACTGGAAAGTAACAGTGAAAGAGGCACACAATACTTCTGACAAATTTAATTCTTTATAAAATTGGTTGTAAGACAGCGATCTGTAAAGTAGGACAAGTTTTGCTATGTTTGGTATCATTTGAAAACTCTGTCTCTGTGGATTAAGATTTCTCTTCAGTGCTATTGCTGGGTTTTTGGGGTGTATCTGCTGCTAAGTGAACCTATACCTTGCAAATGCATAGGACATAAATTCAGAGAAACCATTCAAAATGGAGGAAAATTTAAATTACAGCTTCTCCTAGCGTAGTTTTCTAGCCTAGATATCAAAAGAACCGAGACAAGTTTAGAACTATGCTAGCAGATGAGAAAAGAAGGAGAAAATAATGGATTTTTTTAAAAAAAAACAAAACAAACAAACAAAAAAAAACCCACAAAAAACCACACACCAGTTCAGGCTTCACCTTCGGAAGTAAGAAGCAGAAAAATCGAGTCACTTGAGACCTCACAGCTTTCCTCACTGCACCGCTGCATTCCATTTTTCTTGTCTGATGTGTTAGAATTAGTTGCTATGCAACCAAGCTGTAAGTCTCACCATTTAATAATTCTTCTGCTAATTGCAATAGAGACAAAGAGCTTCAGCATCCAGCTTTGTCATAGCACTGAATTCTTCCTGTAAGGAGAATCTGCGTCGAATAACAATGAACTTCAAAAAAGCATTTTTATTCAATGTATTTGGGATCAGCTATTATAAAGGTATTAACTTATAGTCAGCTGAATTTGTACCATAATGATGATTGAATTATTTACTAAGTGTTCTACTAGCTTTATAGATTGTTTTGACATGCCTCCCCCTTCCTTCCACCAAAACCTTCTCTGAAATAGGAAACTAATGATACCTTGCATGCTTCTGTTGATCCTTTAGTTAATTTCATTTATAAATTTCTAAGTATCAAGTGCTGAAAATCTCAAGACTTACTTTCTATTGTATAGCTGTCCTAAGTACCCATCGGAGCCCCTGAAGGAGACCAATTGCGGCCCCTGCTGGTACCTAATACACCTACCAAACAATAAAATCAATAGAGTGCAATAAAATCAGAAAGTTTCCCATTTAAATTCCATTACTGAAAAATAAAATTAAAATGTAAGAACGAAAGGATACTGTAGTAGTAACATGAGTAGAGAATATCCAGTGACAAAAATATTACAGTAACTATCAACAGGAACTCCTTCAACTATGTCACTTAAAAGTCTCAAACTAGTTTCCCACTACGTAAAGTACTTTGTAAAGCTCAGTCTGCAGGACCCATGCCAGAGCCTGAAAAAGTACCCAAAAAATGCACGGCCTACCCCCTTTAACATATGTTGACACAGATATCATTTGAACATGACATTAGAACATGAGATAAGAGTATCTTAAGGATTCATTCACTTTGATGATTCCATAAATCAATTTCACAAAAAAGAACCTTGGTTTCATCACTTCTAACTTCCCAAAAGTCATACTTTAAGTTTGTATGTATTTAAATTTATAAATAGAAACAGGCAAACATGCACCCCAGAGCTTTAGAAACAAACCCATACCCACCAGTGGAAAACTTCCCGTATTTTGAGGGAAATAAAACCATACTAGCTTACAAGTTTTGACAATTAGTTAGTTTAAGAACTAAGTCTTTGTTCTACAAGTTTATGTAAAGAAAAATATTAAAGATAGGGTAAACAAACTGCTTATGCAGTCTCAAAGTTTGCTTGCATGGTGCTAGACTGGGAGCGGAGCTGTGCCAAGACAATTGACAGTTGACAATTACAAGGCCAAGGCAGAACCATTAACTGACATAGAAACCCCACAAGCGACAAAAACAAGGCTTCAAAGCCTCAGGCTGTGTGCACACAGCATGCTGATTGGGTCCAACCGTCCCAGCAACAGCCACTGGGAAGGCGAGAAAGGCTGTGGGGACAGTGCACCCATGCACTGGGAAGATGTGCCCTTACCTTGGAGATGCTCTACCCTATTAAAGGGGTGTAGAAAAACAACTGTGGGGGCACCCCCCATCAGACAAGAAGCTGTGTGTGCACCCACTGACAAAGGTATGAAATTACCAACCAACAGGACACTGCTGGATCCAATGGTGGTGACCATGGTTGCTGCTCTCTTGCCTGCCTTATTTTTCATCTCTTCTTCTCCATCCTCCTTTCCTATCACTTCAAATTTCTCTCCCTCCACTGTGTCAATAAAGTTTGATTGGTCAGTGGTATCTGACCTCATCTGTGTCTTAATTTTCACTCATGAGATTTCCCTTGACTCTTCCCTGGGTCTGCTAATCGGACAGGGACATACTTCTTTTCATCTCTTTCAACAGCAAATTTCCTGTCCAATTCAACTCTTAACATCACTCGAAATAAGACTGTCCTCTACCTTAATCTTAACTTAAAGTTTTGCTTTAGATGACAGCCTGTATTTATGTTTGGAGCAGATTTCCATATCAGAGCCACAGACAGAGTACACAGGAATAGTTCCAAGCTTGTTTGAGTGTTTTTCTGACTAGGCATTAATGAAAGTAGGCAAAATAAGATCACATGAGAACCAACCATTACTGCTTTCAGAGCTTCAGAGATTTAAAGATGTTAATCAAATTAAATCATTATTATTCATTTAACTTCTCAAGCCATATCTACTATAAGGATGACATTCTCTGTGGAAAGAGAAGCTAATGCCATACTAGTCGCAATGCACCACAACCTGAGATCTGTCAATTTAAAAATCATTTTAGAGCATTCACTTCCAATGTTGCCAGCACATCAGAAATTATGTGTTCTATGCACTAAACAGATCTAAACAGATCTTTCTGAAATAAAAATAGAAGAGTTTCAAAGTTAATTCCATCAATCTAGATATATCAAGGAAGTACTTACTAATTGTCATGGACTCTGGCACAGTGGCTGAAGGCAGCATATTGCTTAAAGTATTCACTTGAGCTGAAGGACTGACTTCCACTCTAGTCACAGAAGTACAGTATAATCAATAAATGAAAACAAAATTCTGAATTTGAAACTTAAGAAAAAAGAATCCCAGAAACTAGCACTGTCATCATATTTAACCATAATCAATCAACTTACGTTTAATTTTTCTTTAATGTATCTGTTGTGAGTTTAAGAATAGACACAAAAAGGTCCAAATCAAAAGACCACGGGGAATACAGTAAAAATAACAAACGGCAACATAAAACCTCTTTTCAAACCCAAGAGACGAAGTCTGCCGGTTATTTGACATTACTACATGTCTTCTTCAAGATAATTAGGAAACATTCAATGCATGAAACTATGCAAAAAAGAGAAGTGTAGGCTTTTCCATTTCTTTCCAAACACCTGCAAAAGCACCCTGACTAATAGCAAATCAATACTGAAAAACAAACTATCTATTAGATAATAATGTTAAGTTGGCAGCTAAGAAACACCAAAACACATTTGACATATACCTACCTGTAAGGAAGGTCAGATCTTCTTGGAACCAGTTCTACTGCATGAACGTGTTCATGCCCCTCTCCATTCTCCAAGTTATCTAAAGTAAAATGCACAAGCATTAGCTTTCTTCAGTTGACAGTACTTACAAACTAAACTAAAATAAAGACATAATCAGATGTAAGTTAGTTACATTTTTATCTAGAAATACACATCTTTATTAAAGCTTTTAAACACTTTACATTCTTTCTTAAAGGTGACTTCTGCACATTCACCCTGAATGTCAGCAGGATTGTAAAGTCCCTTAAGAATACAGCTATTAGTTTATAAAAAAAATTGCTGTTGCGCAATGCCTAAACTGTAATTTAGATGCACATTTTACATTGATAATGTTGTAAAGCTGTGAAGAGATTTCTTACTGAAGTTATTTTTGCAAGCCCTAGATTTCAACCACCACAAGGCATCTGATACTCATTACAAATCTGTGACTTGAAGGAAAAGAATTTGTGGTTAGTTCTCAGCACATGAAACCTTGCAAAGACACCAGGTTCCTTATGCACTCCCAAGACAGCACATTGGCTTTTCCCTGGCTCCTTATGCCTGTGTACCAAACACCAGGAATCAGAAGAGATACTTTTTAAAAAGTAAGGGCAATACGCATCTGTCCACAGATCCACAACTGACATGATCAAAACATACACATCACTGGGTCTGTCATTAAAGTGGAAACAAACAAACAAAAATCACATTTTATTGATGTTTTCTGCATCTCACTATGTAAAGACTACAAAGTCACCTTAAAAATAACCTAAAATAGCACAGAATTTTAAAAGCAGGAATTCTAGAAAAATAGTTAAGGAAAATTAGTTATGTCAGAATGACTATGTAGGAGAAAGTTCATTTTTCAAGCTGTAGAATTTACTGAAGCTCAGTTCCTAAAATACATACTCCATTTTTGTTTCAAGCAACTGAATTTTGACTTAGGCTTTCTCATCTCTAGGCCTATGGAGATATGATATGCCCTGACACATCCCTGAAGCACTGCAACAGACCAAAACTGAAAACACAGACAATAACATGTAACACTACGAATTATGCTGCGATGTATTTCAAATGTATATGCCTTACTTATCTTCCAAATTCATTCCTTAACAAATTGAAAAATGTGGGAGCACAAGAGAAAAAATGGAACTGTACTTTCTGGGTTTTTTGAACCATTGTCATTCTTTAAGAGGTACATGTCTTAAAAAACAGCAGAGGGCAGTACAGCATGATTTTACAATCCACATTATTTTTGTCACTGAACTTACAGAACTCACACTTTTCCACAATGGCCTTCAATTAACAGTCCATTTAAACTCTTGGCACACAATATATATGCAAAAAACATGAACTATTTTATAATTAAAATATTATTGGAATGCCACCAAGAAATTTTTAAGTGGTCACTTAAATGAGAAAACAATCAAAAGTTTTAGAAAAGGAGAGTTTTATAAACAGCTAGCAAAATATTAACTCAGAGGTGAGAACAGAAGCTTTTTGTTTGGTTTTGCTACCAATACGGATACTAGAAAAGCACCAGGTTTTCTTTTCTGCACCTCTGATCATATTCATTGCTCGTTTCAAGATCTTCTCCACATGGTCCACATCATCCTTGAACTGCAGCACCCCAGATCAGAGCCAATTGAGCACAAAATTACAAATGGCACTTTCATTTATGCACATGCATATGAAGTGAGCTTCTACTGCAGAAGCACGGCACTGCTAATTCACTATCAGCTTGTGACCAGGTATAGTGGGGCTCCTGCATAAAGCAACTTGAGGATACTGGTGGATGAAAAATCAGATACGGGTTGGTAACCGGTGCTTGTAGCCCAGAAAGGCAATCTTATCTTGGGCTGCATGAAAAGAAGCATGGCAAGCAAGTTCAGGGAGGTCATTCTCCACCTCTGTTTTGCTTTTGTGAGGCCCCGTCTTCAGTGCTGCGTGCAGTTCTGGGGTCCACAGTACAAGACAGGCATGGACCTGTTAGAGTGGGTTGAGAGGAGGGCCACAAAAATGACCACAGGGCTGGAAGACCTCTCCTACAAAGAAAGGTTGAGAGAGTTGGGGTTGTTCCGCCTGTAGAAAAGGCAGCTATGGGAAGACCTTAGTGCAGCCTTTCAACATACCAGGAGGCCCTATAAGAAAGATGGAGAGACACTTTCTACTGTGGCCTGCAGTGACAGGACAAGCGGCAGCAGTTTTAAACTGAAAGAGGGTAGATTTACATTGGGTATGAAGAGATTTTTTTACAATGATGATGTTGAGGCACTGGAACCAGAGAAGCTGTGGATAATCCATCACTGGAACTATTCAAGCTCAGGCTGGTCAGCGCTTTGAGTAACCAGATCTAGTGGAAGGTGTCCCTGCTTACAGCAGGGTAATTGGACTAGACCTTTAAAGATCCCTTCCAACCCAAACCATTCCATGATTCTATGACCCCCATATTCTTTCATGAAAAAATATTTCTTAGCCAATCATTTCTCATCCCGTATATAAACAAATAACAGTTTCTACTGAACCACATCCAACATTTGAAACTTTCTCCATTCTCAAACACACTTGCAGCTTCTTCAGCTTAGTGATACCCAGAAAACAAAGATACTTCTTATTCAACCATTAATAAAATACCATACAAGGCCAAAGCTTAATCCCAATAAAACTCTTAATTTATTTTGGCATTGATAAATCCTCCTCAGCTACATATCTACTCAAATGGAGAATTCTGATTCAGATCTAGAATAAATTTTAATTGAATTTCTCACCTCAGTTGCTTAGTATCTCGTGTATTTTTACAATCCCATTATTTCTTACAATTGTCCTAGGTTAGAAATTCTGTTATAAAGTTTGCTGAAATTCAGTAAATTAAAATACCTACCTGTTTGGGAGTAAGAGCCAATGGCACTGACAGGAAATAGAACATCAGAGTCATCATTCAGGATCTGCAGAGGAGTCCAACTGCATATCTGAGAATTGCATGTGCCTACTTCATGAGACCTAGATTTAAACCAAACAAAGAACGTATTTATACAGTCAATATTCATGTTTATATTTCACGGTTATATTTCTTTCAGATGTATCGCTGCAAGAAAAATCTTTTTTTCAATCTGCCTGCCAACTTCTTGGTTCACAAATACATAAATCATTGATGATCAGATCGTCCCAAAGAAGATGAGACAAGCAGTGTTTGCCTCTTTTTCTCCAAAGGAATTTCTGTGTCAGAAATAAAGAGGGCATATCAGTATCTAAAACTATTCTTTTCCTCCCAGTTTTGTCTAGTTTAACTATCTAGTCTGATGATAAAACATGTACTCTGTTTAAAATATAGGGGTTTACTATGAAGCCAAAATAGAGTTGATAATCATACTAAGAATAAGGAAACTTCAAATAGTGCAGAACTATAGTCTGGCTATATCATGCAACAATTTCAACAACTGAGAACAAGTACTGAAATCTCAACATTTTGTTTTTGGGGAGGACATGGGGGAAGAAGAGAAAATTAAAAATAAAAAAAAAAAAAAAAGGACAAAAAGGAGGACATTTGTAGTTCAATTGCTTACACAACTTTGTCAGTACCCATGAAGGGGGCAGGGGGAAGAAAGCATGGAGTATTTACCATGGAATCCTGCAATATTACTTACTTTTCAGAAGCTTCAGTTTCACCTTCTCTGCCTTTATTTCCTAACGTTTTCCCATACAGCTCATCCTCGTCCACATCTTCATCATCAATGCTCTTCACATCTAGTTTCTGGTACTCATACTCTCCATTCATGAATACCGAATTGCTCTTCCACAAATGGTTACCTTCATTCCCGTTCAGATTTTTTCCAAGAGTGCTTTCAGATGAAGGCAATACAAAAACTGAAGATCTCTCTACACTCTCCTCTGAGCTTTCTCCTGTAATCAGAGCCTTCGCAGCATCCCCCAAATTTTGCTCATCATCTTCTTCATCAAATGAGATAATATTTGTCACTCTCTTCTTCTTTCTTCGATCTTTTTTGTATTTCAAATCTAGTAGGAACATACAGGTTTACACTGTTTACAAAATAGAAACAATGTAATAAACTCGTTTGATGTTTAATTTTAAGTTGTTCATTACATGAACTGTACACACATGTACTGTACACATAATGTACATTGTATTGTAGAGTCGCATGCAGCATATGGGCAGTTATTCTGTTATTTCTTCTTGCAAGTCTATTCTTATACTAACAACATTAACCCAACTTCAGTATCACCTATTATTTTCATCTCATTAAGTGCTAAATGACAAAAGCTTTAATACAAGTTTGTTTTGAAAACCATGTTTTGAGACAAAGACTATTTTAAATGCCAATAAAAAACCCCCACATTTTATCTCAACTTCTATTCCCAGCAAGTAGTATTCGTATGGGGGCTTTTTCCAGTTTTTTCTCCTAACCATAACAATTTAAAACCTGCACTCAAACCTTGTTTCTTAATTGAAAAACAAATCCCAGAATCTTCCTGCAGCTTTGTACCTTTGTAGAGCAAAATTCTCAGATCAATTTCTGGAAACAAAGATGGTAAAATATTCCTTTGCTATTTCTGGAACTGAAAGCATATAATGAAGTCAAGTAGTTTGTACTTGTAGTGCACTTATTTTTAAGGGGTTTTTTTGTTCCATAATAGTACATTAAATTTAACTGAAGAAGTTATTTAAACACATTTGAATATTCTGTGTAAGTTTCTGAATCACACGAATATTGCAAAAATGCTTACCAGTATTTACATTTTTTGAGAGAATAGGAAGTGGGTCAGTGTCTTGATCAGGTTTTATTAGAATTGAGACAGCAGATGATGCAGTTATCTCTCTAAGAAGGCTGCTAACACCCTGAGTGGATTCTTTCAATAATGAGGTTACATTTTGCGTTGATTCCTTTAACAAATCAGACATGGTGGGTGTGCATTTGCTCTGACCATTTAAATCCTTATTATCAATGTTGATTGCAAAAAGAATGGAGTTCAGACCTTTAGATAAAAGAAAGGGGAAAAAAAGACCAAAAATCCACCATATACTTCATACAAAAGCTATGAAGATAGAACCTAAAGATTAACAAAGCTACAACATGCAAAGTATTCTTTCCCCAAAATATCCCACAGGTCTCCATGCATGATTTCTTATTCTTTCTTGTACCGTTAATTCTTTTTTATATTATATTTGAGGTGATGCAATTAGTTCTAAATTCATCTTAATGCCTGTTGAGCTGTGCATTAAAACAATAAGTCCCATGAAACAGTTTATTCATAGCCTTTTAAATAAACTCATTTCACTGCAACTTTAATAGCTGGTGGTGATTCCTATATTCTATTAACAAAAACTTCCGTGAACTCAGTCTTGTAGAATGAAGCATGTGACCATGCTCTCTTCTAGTCAGGAAAAACCCAGTTTGTTGTCTCTAAATAGTCCTGGGGTTTTTAACCAAAAAAAAAAAAAAGCTAGCCTTGGCTGAAGAAGAGTTAGAAAATCTATGTAAAAGACTTCTGAACTGTCCAGGAAGGCCAGATCCAGTATTTTAGTAAGTTCATCAACTCACAGCACAAATGGGCACACCTCGACTACTGCTCCCTGAATGTGTACCTGACACACATTCTTCACGTAAGCAGAGTATGTTAGAGAAGCTCTCTGCAAGCAGAAGCAGATACAGCATCCCAAAATGAAACAGCTTTCCAAGAATAGCAGCATTTAAGAGAAAATCTTACCAGCTGCCATCGTAGGAATCATACTAGAACGTTCTTCATCCATCATAAAAGACCAGTCTTCATAGAAGACACTAGAATTGGAAAGAGGGGAAAAAAAACAAACAAAAATTGTGAACACATGACTTTAGTTGTTCTAAAACTCACCAGCAGGATGTTGTATTTTCACGATCACCATTCAGTTACAAAACCAGATAGCATGAAAACCCTCAATCTGTATTGAAAAATGTCACATTCACTTAAAGGTTTCCAAAACAGGTAAGAATTGGGGAACTAACTGATTCTGTAATTCCCAACTGAATTCGGGTAACATTTAAATCTTAAATATTCTGGAATATGCCCCTTTAGAAATAATATTTCATGTACAATGCAGAGAGTGCTGATAATCCTGATACTGTGCAAATATTGCTATAAGCATGAGTATAATTAGTGACATATCAACGCAATATGATTTTTTAAGAGTTTTTTAAAGATTTTTTTTTAACTTTCTTTTTTTCCTCTTTCCTGAGGAAAGACACTTGGGGGTGCTGGTGGATAAGAAGCTCAACATGAGCTGCCAGTGTGCACTTGCAGCCCAGAGAGCCAACCATATCCTGGAGCTGCATCAAGAGGAGCGTGGCCAGCAGCTGGAGGGAAGTGATTCTCCCCCTCTACTTTGCACTCATGAGACCCCACCTGGAATATTGTGTCCAGTTCTGGAGCCCCTATTACAAGATGGATATGGACATGCTGGAGCGAGGCCAGAGAAGGGCCACGAGAATTATCAGAGGACTGGAGCACCTCTCCTGTGAGGACAGCCTGGGAGAGTTGGGGTTATTGAGTCTGGAGAAGAGAAGGCTCCGAGAAGACCTTATTGTGGCCTTCCACAATAAAAAAGAAAGAAAAAAAGAAAATAAGAAAGCTGGGGAAGGACTTTTTAGGAGGTCAGATAGTGACAGAACGAGGGGAAACGGGTGTAAGCTAGAGGAGGGTAGACATTAGGAGAAAGTTCTTCACTGTTAGAGTGGTGAGACAGTGGAACAGGTTGACCAGAGAGGCTGTGGAAGCTCCATCTCTGGAAGCTTTTAAGACAAGGCTTGATGGGGCTCTGGGCAACCTGATCTAGTGGATGGTTGGTGTCCCTGCCAGACAGGGGGGTTGAAAATAGATGATCTTTCAGGCCCCTTCCAACTCTGGCAGTTCTATGATTCTGTGATTCGATGGTTTTCAGATTTTTCTTTTCCTTTGTTGTTTCATTCATGTTTATTTCATTTCATACCAAAATCTGTCTTGCAAGAAAGCTACAGGACTGGAATACACTAGAAATGAAAAAGAGGTACTAACAAGCTCAGTAATGCCAATAATCTTATCCAGTACATCCACTAATTGATGCAAATGGATTGTAGACGCGGAAGGAAACGGACTCTGCACACCGATCAATGTGATCTCGCAAAAGCCACTTTATTCAAGATGTCCATAGCCTTTTATACGTTTTTACCCAGTGATGTTTCACAAGCCTATTGTTGATTGGCAAACTGTGATTATTAGTACATATTTCATTGGTTATAAGTTGCTGTTCACGCGCTGTGCAAGAGGACTTTTAGTTAAGATTACTGAAATTGCTTAGTTCTACTTTTGTATCATATTGTTGCTTCTAGCTGCCAACTTCCTTGCTATTCCGCACGTAGCCCCCCTCAGTAACCTTGAGCAAGGAACATGAAGTTTTAAGTTTGAATTCCAAGCAATGCTATGCAGTCAGGATTGCTCACATGCCCATTCTCCATTAGATAAGATCCCACAATGGATAGAATGCCTTTTTGCTGAATCCACTGCATTTGATCAAGCTCAACAGTTACAGATAAAAAAGGAAAATATCCCAAACTTTCAAAAGGAAAAAAGAGGTGAAGACGTATGAGGAAAAAGGTAGGACCCAGTGAAGGATGAATTTAAGTGTCTTTTGCACATCCAAAGCACCTCAGAATCTCACAACGTGTAGTAAGTTATTCTCAGTAACTCTCTAATAAGAAGGTTCACAAACTGGTACAAAACCATTTCCAAGTGATCCGCAGCAATAGCTACCTACTGCTTGACTGCTGGAGCTTTTCAGTTACAGTATGAGCATCTCCAGAAGGCAACAGGCAATTAGCAATGATGAATTGATAAGATCAAAGCTGCAATTGTACATTACTTTAATGGAATGAGAGAGGCACCTCAAAGCATGGTGCTACGGTCTCAGTAAGGAAACCTGTTGAAAGAATAGGGAAGGAAGTTAAGAAAGAGGATGGAAATTAAGATGAGAACAGAAGATTATTTTCTCACGTGCTAGAACAAACCCAGTTTCAAGGTCACATGTTGACAGAGGCACAAGCTGCCATCTTAACAGCTGCCAAATTTCAAAAAGGAACAAAAGTATGAAGTTAAGTGGCTTCACTAGCATAGCAATTATGATGCAGTATTATGGCTGTGTATTATGGTTGGTTGGGGATTTTTTTGATCGCAGTATTTCCTTTGTCAACACATTTCCTGTATTACAAAGACATCGAATACAGTACCTGAGTCGATTCTTATCTGCAAGCAGCATATGAACATATCTTTCCAGGGAATGTTCATTTAATGCACAGCGCAACCAAGCCCGGCCTCTACCAATATCTGTAGTAATTGTCTTCAGAGAGTAAAAGCGATGAAGCTCATGTTTATTCAGAACTTCTTTCACGTAATACCAAAACACTGGCTCTGGAATAATAAAAATCATCATCTTCCCACCAGAAAATGTTAAGCTCATACCTGAATGTATTTTTATGCAATTTCATAAAACAAGCAGTTAATTGTATACAACTCTGCACAAAGGTCAATCATTTATTATCTTTTTGTAACTCTACAGTTAAATAAGTTACCCATTTCTACAGAACTTTAAGCACTCTTTAAGTGCTTTTCACTTCATTGAAAAAGTCACACACGCATATTAAAGGATTCCATCTTAAAATCTTAAATTCACATTTATAATCACATTTAAGCAAGTACTTAATAGAACAGTTTCAAACATTTATCTTACTGCTGACTGTGAAATGTTAGAAGCTAGGTCCAAAGGAGTGCGTAGCTTCAGAATTTGCAGGTACAGTCTGGTAAGCACTAGCCATTAAAGTTGCATCGAATACAAATTACTGAAAGTTATCTTAAAATATAACATTATCAATAATGTTCCTGTGGCTCTGATTTGTTATAAATACTCAAATAACCAGTACAGTTTGAAAGCTGTTACTCTATACAGTCAGTAATACAGTAAGTGATTGAACTTTAGGCAATTAGGATATTTTTAAGAGGAAAAAATCTGAGAAAACCAAGCATAAAGAAAATTAGCATACCTCAATCCCTCAAGAAAGACATGCAGGTACTCCTTTTGACAGTTTAATGAATGTCTTTGCTTAACATTTTTTTTTAAGTTAACAAAAAAGACAAAATAATTCTATTGAACAAGTGAATTGTGCACTACCACCTCAAATATCATGCCGACTTTTGATCATAATCTCACTGTAGGCAGCATAAAGCAGATGTTTAAAGATGGGTAAAAAATTTCCTCAAACACACAGACAAAAAAAAATAACATGAGATAAAACAGATTGATCCTGCCACCCCTTGCTTACCACTTTTCTAAATCCTTTTTAATATAAGAATTTTAAGAAAAGGCCATCCATGACATTTCTCTTTCTCTCTGCTAAATAAAAAGCATGCATGCATTGAGTGCAGGAAAAAAAAAAAAAAAAACAACCAAAAACACACACCACTGCTATGAACTATCACTACTATTACTGACAGAAAGGTTTCAGCAAGTCTGGAACCTCTAACAAAAATGCAGAAAGAGCAGCCAAAGGCAATACAAGAGTCGATCTATCCAGAATCACAGAACAACACTGTCCTAGTAAGTTTTAGAGAATACTGCATCACTTACGTGTGAAATAAAGAGACCCTCATATTGTTACAAAGTAAAGACAGAAGACAGTTTTATTGTTTGCTGGCTTTGTTTAGATTCCTCAATAAAAGATTAAAGGAGCTGCAATACACCCTGCCATCAGCTGACACCAAATCACACTGACTTTACTTGAATATATATTAAAAATATATCTATTATAAATAGATATATTTTTAAGTCATAGTTCCAAAGAACACCACTGGAGTTTTTATTTAAAACTTTTATTTTCATTTAAGAAAAATCTAAGCAAAACACTGAAGCTCTTAGATACAAAATGATGATAAAGTTTTTACATCCACTTGAAAGTAGTTGTTCATAAAGTATGTGTAAGTTTCAAATAAAAAACCACTACTGAATAATTTTTTTTCAATTGTCAAAGCTTGAATGTATAGCCTGAAGTGCAGTATTCCACTTTGCTAAAAGAAAGATGACACCTGTGACTGTGTTAGAAGAGAATATAAATCACCGCAGACTCATTTGCCTGAAAGTGGTAAAATATGGAAGTAGTTCACAACTGCTTTCGGGGAGGGGAGGAGGGAGGGAAACAAAAAACAAACAAACAAACAAGAAAACCTACCCACACCAACAAGCAAACAACACTGTAATTCACAAAGATTAATGCAGTGGAACCCAGTAATTTCCATTAAAATTCTCATCTTAGTCACTGTACAGCATTCAATTTGCTGCAAAGAAGCCACATTTTAGTTCTTGAACTTCGTCTTCCATTCCCCAACCAAAAATAACTTTCCTGACTTTCTCCTCTTCCTCTGCATCATTTCACTGACAAGCCCCCAAATAAGACACACATACATACACATATATATAGCTAAATTGTTACTAAGTTCCAAGTATCAGAGATGCACTTTTGCACGTCTGACCACTAAAAGACAGGATTAAAAATGATATGTACGCTTGATGCTACTAACAGACAAGAGACTTACACGTATCTCAAACTTAAAGACAAACTATTTGCATAAATCAGAAAGGGCATAACAGGTGAAAGCATTCTCTGCACCAAAGCATAAGGGGGGATAAAAAGTAGATAACCATATTAAAGAGAAAAAAACTACCCAGAGGCTGAATAAGACTACAAAGCATCTAATCTCCAATTATAAATACACTCAAGAAAGAAAATAGCATAAAGAAGAGACCAAAAATCTGTTAAAATTGTGTAAACAGCTGAATTTGTCTTACTTGTTCATTTAGAGTCCACCAAGTGCTGAGCCTTGCCCATTACTAAGTAAAAGAGGCAAACATAGAAAACACACCAACTTCTCTAAATTCATAACTATCTTAGCTCCCCAAAATAATTAAGTCTGGAGCCTACACCCATTAGCAGAAAAGTCAGCATACACGACCCAGCATTTCACCCTATCATCCACAGGGAACAACCCACCATGCAGATTTCCAAGCATCAAAATTTCTAGAGAAAACTGATATGAAAGTTAAACTAAGTTAAGAAACCAATAATCATTTTCACTGCTTAATGAGAGACCAACAGTCTGCAGTTTGGTGCACTGCTTAAAACTTCCACCAGAAATTAATATCACTTGCTTGCACTCATCAACTGCTTAAAACAGAATAGTGTTTTAGTTAGGATTAATGAATTACCTGTTTCAGTTTTACTGGAGAAACCTGCTGCCTGTTTGATTGCTGCTGCTGTTAATGCTAGTCCTCGGCTCCTCCTCAGACCATGCTGCAACACAGCTTCAAACTGAGCACACAAACAAGTGACTCTGCAATAGAATTTTTAAAGAAACTATGTGAAAAGAACAACTAACTATGTTTCTACAGAGCAGGTTTATTCCAGATCTCAGATTAGAGAATGTAAAGGCAAATCATTATCTTACACGTAATGAAAAGACCCCTTGTATACACCAATCTCATTATTTGCAAAGGGTATAATCTACTTACGCTCACAGTTTCACCGTGACCATCCAAAGGGCACAGATTACATTCAGCAGAATTGGCAAACAATTAGAGAAGCCATCCTCACCTGCTACAGTGCTTGGTGGTTGTGTTATTTCAGCTTCAGATCACCAACTTTTCACGTAATGCAATTACACTTTCATAAATACACTTTGTACTACACGTGCAATGAATTATTTTCTAAAAGTATGCCGTAACTTCCTATACAATCAATAGACAACTTTGTTAATTTTCATTAGTACGCTACAATTCAAGCCTAGGAAAACAATTAAACGTGAATTTTAAGAAATCCTAGGCACAGAAAACCAAAGATTTTTCTGGAGATGTGTTGAATCTTCAGGCTTTGATGTTGTTCTCTACAGTACTATTTATAAATTTCCTGATTTATTTTTTTTTTTTAGCCATAACCCAGTTAATAAACCAATTCTTACACAGGTAGAAACAGTGTAAAACCAGCAAAGTTTTAAAATTCAGCCTGCCAAAGAAATGAATATTATCATAACCTACAGGGAATAGTAAGATTTAAAGTATAACAGATATAAATGCAATCTGTTCGTGTAAAATGTTAATTTCCCTAAGTTTTACCCTTGTCATTAAACAAACACTACTAAGCTTTAAGAAAGTTGTCACTTGGCTGCCAAAGCTTGATTACTAAAAGGAAGGACAGGTAAGTTCAAGCAAATGAATAAAAACAGTAGACAAAATGGCTCAGGATTCTGCCCCAGCATTCCAGAAGTACAGACTTCTATTCAGGGTCACAAAAAAGCACAATATCTCAGGAGGAGCACTGACAGGAAAAGAGGTATATATACCACAATTGCCCTGGACAGAACAACTATTAACATGTAATGTTATCCAGTACATTTATATTCAGAAAAATTTACTTTGTTTGGAAAACTTTACTAATAAAGCAGAAAATAATTCAAAGAATATTCAAGTTGATTGCAGAGCAGCTGTGATTAATTTTTGCCAAAAAGACTGCCACTGCTTAAAACAGAAATTACAGCAGATACATGACCTCCCAGACAAAAATCAAATCAAATCTACTTGACTTTTCTCCCAATTCAGAAAAAGCAGAACAGATGCAAGGGGGCTGCATTACAAGCTGCTCCTGAAAGGAGAAGTGTTTGCCTTCTCATCCCTTGTTGCTTCTTCCTCCTCTTCTGCACTTCCCATTGCTTCCTAGCAGTGGGATCTTCCCCTTTTGGTGGAAAGGAGTAGTTGTACCAAAGTCAGGGACCTTGAGGAGATACCTGATACTTCTCCCCACACCTTCCGTAGCAATGAATTTTATGGTGGCTTCCCAGAAGTCATCAAGCCACACTCTTAAGACATGTTCTTAAGGACTGAACTGGCAGGGGATTGGAGAGCATCTTACGCATCATCATTTATAATGAACAGATTAATTTCTTCCCAAAAGGCAGCATCAGACTTCAAGGATACAAGAAAAAGAACAACACACAACTGCATTTAATCCTGGCATTTTATTTATCCGAGATTTTTCTATAGGACAGATTCCAAGAAACACTCAATAGATGACAGAAAGCACTGCTATTTCTGTCCACCAATCATCTTCTTAAAGGCTTTAGAAATCAATATACCATATCCAACAACAAATTCAACTAATAGGAATTAAATTACATTTTTTGACTTACAATAATAAAAAGGAACAACTTTTTGTATGGGAAAAGAAGAAAAAAGGTTTAAAACATGTCAGGAAGAAAAAACAGGAATTACAATTTTCTTAACAACTACGTGTTAAAACACACTTGACCCTTAATGTCAAGCTTCACAAAACACAGGTGTACTGTAATAAATATGCATTTATTTCAAATGAAGTTTTAGGGAAGGCAAGTTCTACCTATCTCCTACTGAGATAGGTAGGTACCTATCTTCTTCTGAGACCTCAGCATTCAATGCCTTATCGTGAACTCTGCAGTCACTTAAACACTTGTAACTTTATACAGAACACCACTTTGTGAAGCTGTCAAATTTATAACACGATTAAAAATTCAGAGCCCCACGTCAGTGCGTCAGAAGGAACTGAAGGGCTGCTGAGCATATCAAGTATTTTATGCCCTATGTTTATGTCAATATGATACATAATCTAAGCATGTTAAAAGTATCTTAGAGTATCTTACCTGCTGTCAGAGTCTGAAGCAATTTCTTTTCTTCCTCCAAACCGTATTTGACACTGCAATAAACAGATTTTAAGAAAATTTTTATTACACTGACAAGCTCAATATGCAGAAATATTTCAGTCATTACAAAAAAGGAAGCAGTACAAAATAAAGCATTGGCAAATACAGCCTGCAAGCAAACAGTGCTTTACAGAATCATGTTCCACTAATGGATTACTCTTGCAGTTCACATTTTTGCTAGCTAGACCAGCACACCTGCAGGTTCTTCAGCAACTTCCAAGTAAAAATTACTACTTTTGAGTTTTAAATGTACAACCACAAGAATAAACATTGCTCCTATTCAGCTTGGGGCTACAATTACAAAAGAATCACTCATTATGAAACATATAATGAGCTTACTTTTGAGGCATTCTTTTGCTTCCAAGCTCTCCTAAACTGAATCCAGTCTATGAAATTCTGCTTGCTGAACCTCATGCTGATGCAAGATAAATATATACGTAAATAAATCCCATCTTTATCTGTATTTTAACCGCTGACTAAAATCCTAGTGTAAAAGAAAAAAAGCTGCTCCTATAAAGGGTTAATCAATTTAGCCTTTGCAGTACACTACAATTCAGCTGTCATATAAGTATTAAATATATATTTATTATACATGTGCTATATCATTGTTATATATTTTTATCATAATATAAATATTACAAATATAATCTGTCACAAACAAGAATTTTAAACAAATACTGCGTAATAGTTGTTTGCTATCAAGCACAGAAATTCAGGTAACACTGTGTGAAAGACAAGATTTCTTCTTTGCCTGGTAAAGAGAAGAAAAACGGACAAAGGCAGTGCCTGCTAGTACTGTCAACTCAGAGGAAGTCTACTGCAGAAATAGCTATCAGATTTCTCACCTGTTTAACTGCATCTAGTAGCCGTTCTAGAAGAAACTGTCTTTTAGTGTCATTGCTCTGTGAACCTGAAATTCAACAAAATTACATCATTTTAAAATAAACACATTTTAGGAAAAATACATTCAGGCCAGCGCTAGGGCCCTGAAAATTTTCTTCACATGCCAATTACTCCACTAAATTTATTAACGTATCTTCTCTAAGTAAAATGACGTCGCCTGCATTTTGAGGTTTCACACAGCCTTTTTCTAATACGCAGGGACACTGTTTGAAATAACATCTTGAGTCTTATTTTAGTAATAGTTAGGGTTCATGATCAAGATATATTGCAGCAATACCAAATACAGTGTAATCCTGCACAATCAGCACAGCTTGCCCCTGCCTTCTTAGCAGAACCACTTGTGGGAGCAGACTGCAAGCCTGGAACTGACCTAGTTTGTTTTGGGTTTTTTTCAACTTACTTTTTTGTTTGGTTGGATTAAATGTATAACAAAGCTTACACTGCAATCCCATAAATGTTCAGACCAGGACAACTACCAGGAGAGTGTACCATCATGGCACAAGAAAAGAATGCACTATCTTCTTATCATCAAATAATCTTACTTCAGAGTTTTAAATCAGGTGAACAGAGAGCAACTGTTACAAAAAAACCCTTCAAAATTACATACCAGTATAGTTCTCCCCGATTAACACCTATAAAATCTAGTTTGTTCCTATACAAGTAACCATAGAAGATAATCTTTAACTTTTCAACTATTTCAACAGCAAATAGCATAATACTTCACTTGTTGCAATATACTTCACAAACCCTCGTGAGTACATGTAAAATGTATTGTTTAATTAACCTACATCACCTCTATTTCTTTATTCTGAGCTGAAGTTCAAAATACCGTTGGTGACCTCTCTAGATTCGAAGTCATTCTATTCTTCTATTCCCAAAAAACATAGAATGAATATACGCACAGACTGAAAGCCAATTATCAAAACTCTGCACGAGCAATTTCCTCCAGATACTGAAAATCTAACACCACACAATAAGCCCTCTAGTAAATAGAGATCATATAAAAAGTATGTGTTTCTTCTTCTTGCTGTCCAACACTGCAAGGTCCCAGTTCTGGAATTTCCTACCTTCATAATCCCACACAAAATAGTTTGCTCCTAAATCAGCAGGAGAGGACAGAATTTGTCATACTGACACTATTCTGCCTTTGTTTCATCTTAAATATGTGATTAGGAGGAAAAAAAAAACACAACACAACACAGTAGTTATAATACACAATGCCAGACTAAAGAAAACAGTAGGAAAAATGAAGCCTCACCATGCTTATTTAGCCAATTACAGAGGCTTTTCAAGAAGTTACACTTCCAGTTTTGAACTCTGACTCAAACTGTGCAGACATGTGATCTCTCAGTTTTGGTTCTTATAGTAAAATACTCCAATGCATGCAAACGCAAGGGAAGATGCAAACAATGCTAATAAAGGACTCCAGAAACAGACCACATACCAAGCAGGTTTGAACTTCCGAACAACTATGCCAGTTATGCCACTGTGAAGGTAAGATTCAATTCATATAAACTGTATTACTCCACTTTGTGCTTCTTCAGAGATCACAATTTCATTAAATTATAGTCAGTGTTCTTACCACATAGGCATTACCAAAACCAGAAACACATGCCTATGCATCTCAATGCCTTATCACATAACTGTAAAATAAGGAAAACAGTGACAAATCCCAATTTTAGTACAACCCCTCATGTACAATATCACTGAATATACACAAACCTACAGACTTTCTCTACTGCTTCAATACTCATTACTTCTACAGTCTTTGCTATCCATATACTTGAAATGGTCTGCAACTAGACACCAGACTGTGAACAACATAAAAAAAATGCACAAATACAGAAAACCTACAGATGATCACTGTGCTAACTGATGTTTTAAAGGACTAAAGCATGTGACACCAAACAGTAATAAATGTACACAGACCTTATTTTACTTGTAAATTTGTACTAATAACAACTATTACTACATGTGATTACAGCTAATAATTTCCATAAGCAGTTCAGATCACCTTGATTGTCAACAGGGCTATTAAGGATACATAATACCTATTCTAAGGGCTGGCCAAGGTTTCTGCTCAATGCATGCCTTCAGAGATCTCCTATTACTTAGTAACAGACAATTTTAAGGCAGAAATTTTGCAGGAAGAAGAAAAAGAATATTCACAAAGTCTAACTTTTTTTTTATGGAAAGATTAAGCTGTGTTTTTTCAAGTACAGGAAAAAATTATTCTTTTCAATAAGCCTAGAAACGTAGTACTATTTAGCAATGTTTTTGTTACAAGTAGAGGGAGGTAAAAATCTATACCAACTCTATTTAATAAAGATTTTGCTTTTCATTTCTAAACTAAGTCTTCCCCACAAAAAAAATACACAAACCTTTTTCAGACAAGAGTATCAATTAATTGTCAACTCTAGTTGATTTAAAGACTAGCAGTGTATTACCAACTTGACCAAAGTACCCTTCTACTGATTCACAATAGCAGTAAAAACTGCAGTAACACACATACGAATACAAAACACAGAATGCATAAAAACAGCATTGCTCAGAAAAAAAGTCTCTATTTAGAGTACTGCATTAAAAAAGGAATTTCATACATGGGTCTAAAAATAATTGTGAGAACATAAGGCTGCAAAAACTGAGAAACTTAAAGAGACTACTCCCATAAACATCTACTCAGTCAAAAGAGTCAAAATTAGGCTTAGGTACTGCACCTGCCTCTGTGACCCTTGTCATTTTCTGTTGTTCACAGTCATGCTTTCCTATTTTTAAAAACAAAGTTCTCTCCATACTCTGCCAGAAATATCCACACCTACAGCAGAAGAAAACTGATTATGCAAGTAAACAGGATTTTCATCCAGTTCTTTAGAGGTGCAGCTCTCTTCAGCACTACATGTGGCATATAGGTTAACAAAAAAAAAAATAAAATCTCAGGTTGCTCTTACATACTTCTTGAAGTCTTGTATGCAAAATTTCAGACTGCAATTCATTTTGCTTGCTCTAGTACAAGTTCTGAGGGTACAAGTTTAAGATAAAATGAATACAGAATTAAATTAAATACTACCTTGTACTACATTGTTACAATTCTGCTGCCTCATCCTGAATTAGTTGCATTTTTGTTTTCCGAAACTGCCATTAAACAACTGACAGCACCTCTAATTCTTGAGAAGCACATAAATCCAGTACTCTTGTGTTACTTCCCCTTACAGTTTAGCCTATTCAGCACTGTCTAATAAAATGAGTATGTAATTAGTAAGCAGCTTCATTAGTAACACTCAAATCAACAGGAAGTTACCTGCACATCCACTAGAAATACACTGCAGATGAAAAAATATACATTAAAAACAAACACAACCATTATGGAATGAGACTCTTCTACCCATATTTTTTAGGAAAAGCCCTTTTACTCTGAAGGGCTAAAATTGGGCAGGGAAATAAACATAGACAGCACTGCTCCAGACAGTGAAAAAAAAAGACATGGTCAGATTTGATGATGTTAACATCAGCTACCTCCTTTACCTGAGACACACATGATAACTGTGAGGAATACAGTTTGCGTCTTGCGTCAGCCATCTTGGGGGGGTTTGTTCCCTCCATTTTGTATCAGCTCATGGCTCTAGCACTGTTGTCATGTGGCCAGGGGTCTGTTAACTGAGGCCTGGAAGAATCGAATTTGATTGGAGAGACTTGGGGTCGGAATATTGCCATATAAGGGAATAATGGGGTTTGGGGAAGGTAGTTGGGCAGGGAGAATGTAAGCTCCTGAGTACCAGCCAATAGGAAATGGAGTGAGGGTCTTGCTGGCTAGGGAAAAGGGTATCTAAGGCCTGAAATCCAAGTATGTGGTTGCCTCCATTTTGTGAGGCACCTGAGTCAGCTGGCTTGTTTGTCTTCAGTAAGTAAAGTTCTCCTAAGTTCTTCGCTTCAAAGACTTTGTCCTCTATCAAACTTAATTAAGAATGGGTTATTTCTTACAATAATGATACACATTTTTCAGTCCTCATCTGTTCCACTTCCATTATTCTGGAAAAATACTATACAGTATTGTGTAACAGTAATGTTTGGCACCTAAAAAATCCATTGCGCAGGCTTGAAGGCTTGAATGTTTGGCAAAGTGCAAAATTGGTGTTCTTTTTGTTATCTTGCTGTACAATTGAAATCTTTTTTGAAAAGTCATATAGGTCTTGGCAAGGGCTACACATGGGCAGATTAGCCAAGCAACAGAACTAGCTTTAATGTCATCTTAGACATTATACTATATAGCTCTTTTCTCTCCTCATAAACCTGTATCTTTTTACTGTTAAATAGAACAAAACAAAAAAACTAAAGGGATTAAAAATAACTGCATGATGAGGCTCTATACCACAAGAGGTGCCACCTTTCCTTTTGAGTCAGAGAACTCAAATAGAGCTCCCAAAGATGAGTCTCTCAGAAGATTTAGGCTCCAATTTTCAAAGGCTGAGGTCTTCCATATAAAAATGCCAACTCTTAAAAACTTCAGGATTAAAATTTTGTCTATATTGTGCCACGAGCTGAAACATTTCAGAAACTTTCTTTTTCAATGGTTTGAAACATCTGACTGCTACTAGCATTTTTCACAATGCTATTTAACAGGTTTTCTCACAATGATATTTTTTTTCTCCTCATCTCTTCACCCATTTTTGTTTTCTTCTCACCACAAAGGTGAGAATAAAAGAGAAAAATACAAGAGAAGTATTTTCATTTTTGGTTTCATTTTCAGAAATGACTACTATCCATAAAACATGTTTCATTTAGCTACTCCAGTTAAGTCTTCAATTTTTCTTCTCGCTATCTGTGGCAACAGATCTCACCATGTATTAAATAAGAGTGGAAGAAATACATACAATCTAAATTCCGGGTGCAGAGTGTTGTCTGCAACTTCCATTACTGAAGTTGTGCAAGTAGGCCCAAGAAGACATTTATTAAAGCTCCTCCCTTCTTAAAAGAACCCTAAATAAACTCTTGGCGATATGTTTTAAGACAAGTGCAACTCACCCTTATATTTACAGAAAAAAAAATATACTAAAATTTGTTCCTCCACCTTGCCAAATAAATCTCCACGCTAGCCCATTCAAGTGGCTATGCTTCCTCCAATCCTAAAGTTTATAGGTCCCCAATTCTCACGCAAAGCTTTTAAACATCTCCCCTCACAAGCACCTCAAAAACCTCAGGATTCAGCACACCTCCACATACAGCTTCACTGTAACACAGAAGCCAGAACTGAACAGACCAAAAGCCTCCCTGGACAAGACTGAGTTAAGAGAAACACTCTCGATTCTGGAAGGGACCACATTTTCCAGTAGTTATATGCTCCTCACCTCTCTCACCAACTTAATATTAGTAAGCTTCTATTTTTATTCATAATTTCCTCTTGGTCATTTAGTTTCTCGGGAATATTTCCTGTGATTCTGCACAGCTGAAGCAACAGAGATAGCCGAGTCCAGCATCACTTGTGCTGGGAGCCAGCATCATGCTCAAATGACAGGCTTTAGGATTTACGACGAGATAAAACGCCACTTCTGGAGGGGGGGAAGTTTGGGAGCCAAAATGCAGAGCGGGGTGTGGTAATGCAGGCGAGGGCTGAGCCCTACCGCTCACTGCCGGGCTAGAGAAGTCAAAGTCTCCGGTTCCTCGCCATGCCACGGCCCCAGCCTCATGAGAAAGAAGCCGGGAAAAAGGCGCCTCGACCCTTGATGGACAGGGCCACGCCTGACCGAAAGCAAGCAGCGAAGCAGAGGGAACTCCTCCAGCAAGCTCTGCTCGCGCCAGCCCTGACAGTGCCCCAGGAACCCGGCGGCCCCACCAACCGCGCCCTGGTAGCGGAGAAAGCCCCGCTTGAGCTCTCCACTCACCACTCATGGTGGCCTCAGGGCTCGCACCGTCCGTCCGCCCGCCAGACCCAATCCCTCCGCCCGCACAGCCCAAAGCCGGGCTGGCCAGCCGACGCTCTCCGCCCCGGAACCCCACCCCGCCGCCCCGGAAGATAAATACTACTCGAGGCAGGGATGGCGAATGGTAGAAGGTGTGTCCAGTCAGCGAGTGCGGCCGAAGGGGGTCCTAACGGCGTCGCCTTTCCTCGCAGGTAGCCGCCGCGCGTCGCTCCTGGGAAAAAGGCGCGAAGCTGCTCCTTCCTTCCGAGGGCCGCTCTGAGGGGCCCGCTCCGTCGCCAGGCTCTAAATTTGGCGGGCTCAGTCCCGGGCGGAAACCCTGTGGCAGTCCCTCTGCTTCACAGAAGGCCTTACGGTCTGGCCCGTGCGGCAGTTCCACGGGGAAGTGATGAGACATTGGGCAACTGAACGATGAAACAAATCGATATCAAATCTTCTGTACTGTCACATGTGCTGTGTAAGCTACGAATCCTGAAAGGTTCACGTTTCAAAAAACCAGTACAGAAATTATGACACCTCTGATAACAACAACAAAAAAAAAATTCTTAAATGCTTTAGACTTGTTTTAAGGCATCATCTTCCTGGTTTGTATTTACACACTGTCTCAGCATAGTCCTGTACAATTGCCACGTGTTGCTCCATGCTGTGCGAAGCACCAGAGCATAGTAGTATGTTCAGGAGTTCCTAAATGAAGTAATAATATATTTAATAGCTCTGTAGGACTGTTTCAGAGCTTCAGACATATACAGCTAACTCGTAACTGGCCCACACTTGGTGGTCAGCCTGCTAAGGCTGCTGTAATAGGGATCGTTCACACATTTTGTGCAATAATTTACTAGTCTTAAAATACTCATTCATGCAAGAACCTGAAATATAACATTATCTAAAAATAAAAGATTGTTGTTGCAATTTTCAGGAGTAAAACTGGACTCATATTAGGAAAATAACATTAATACTTGGGACACAAGATGATGAAAGTATATTCCTAATTTTAGGCCACACAGTAGCCTAGTATGACTAATCAGCAGCCCTTGTACACGTAACAAGGGTAAGTAAAATCAGTAAAACTGAAAGAAATTTTTATATACTACAGTTCGAAAAGCATTTGGCACTTAAAGGAAAGTCTGCACCACCAGGAATACATTGGGATTGCAGGTATGGTGCTGCATAGCACCACAACCTCCCTTAGTGTGATCAGAGATACTATCTGAACTGGGGTACTCCATACTCTACAAAGGTATTTCTCATGACAACATTCTTATTTCAAGCATCATAGGGGTATTTGAAATCATTTTTACAAGATCAGGGATGTAATGTAGGTCTTCATTTCTGTCTCTTGGTACATTCTCCATGTACCATCAAGCAACTTTTGGCACAAAATTTGAGTATAACATAAAATACATATTTGCAAACTTGTTTATTGATGGGTTTGTATATATCTGGCACAAGTAGATACAAACTCTAAAGGTAGAAAAAGCCGTCCTATGAAGGGACTTTCAGAAATGAAAAATTCCAACAACTATTTTAGTATCTGAGACTAATGTAGAAATACTTGACCAAGGAGATGCTAGAATTAGAAATAATATGACAATATTAATGAAAGCTCCATGGAAGACCTGTAAGGATGATGTATTAGCTTTCTCCACTGACTGCAAGTATTAAGATTAGTAGCTATACTGGAATAACTCACTTACTATTACGCAGTAAAAATGTACTTCTCTTGTCATCACCCAGCACCCAGAATATAGTTGGAATAATCAAAAGATTTTGTGGTAACGAGAACAGTAGCTCCTTCTTCTGTAGCTGGTAATGGAAATGAAGTTTCACAGCCAGTCTGAGGCTTTACCAAGCCACAGTCACTGCAAGTGCATTCTTCCACTGAATACATTAATGTTTCTCTTTGAATTAAGTGTCTAATTCCTTCTGTATTCTCACTGTTTTCAGTATTAGCCTTGAGAACATTATTCAGCTCCACAGAAGACTCTGTAAATATACAGAAGTTAATTTAGTACATACCTCATGCTATACCAGACATACAAGTATGAAGATCCAAATTCTGTTATATTCCAAACACGTTACTAACCTTAGGGAAAGTCTTAAGATAAAGTAAAAGTTTTAAGATGCAGTTAGATATGATAATCTTCTGTTCGATGACAATATACCCCCTATACTTAAGGATAAACATTTATGTAATCTAGCATGTATTTTCTATTCAGTTATTATTTATCAGCTGAACATTCCATAAATACTAGTATTTGTAAAATGTACAAATATTTTTTTTACCTTCCCAAAATATAATACATATGCTTTCCATAAGATAGAATATTATTTAATATTCTATTAAATAGACGTTATTTAATGTCTTACAAGATGTAAGGCTAATGTTGAATGTGTATCCTCTACCTGGGTAGGATTCCTTTGCATTTTGTGAAACAAGGATGAAACCCTTAGAAAGATGTTTTGCTGTTGAGGGTTCACAGATGATTTCTCAAACACCAACAAGTAAACCAGGTACGAATATGCAACAAAAGAATCCTGACTTGATTCAGTATCAACAAAGCAAGATCACTACTTTTCCATCTTATTATCCAGGTATTTTAGCCTATGATAACTTAAATAACTTGAGACTATTTGACGAATGCAAAACAATCCAACAAAGACAATTACCAGAATCTGGAATAAAAATCATATACAAAATTTAGACATTGTAAGAGTAGCTAAAATGTACAATGATCTAAAATTATTTGATCATTTGATAAATATTTATTCACCTGTGTTTTTCAGGTTTTGTTTTAGTTGCTTCAGGTGCTTCCATTTAAACACGACCATTAAGGTGAACAGAGCGAGCATTAAAATTACTCCTAAGCCCAAACAAATCCAAAGAACTCCACTTGATTCCGTACCTTGTGAAATAAAAGAGATGCATTAAATTAATTGTAAACAATAACCAATGAACAGTCAAGATGTCCAACACATAAAACTTCTGTATCAGAGGAGCAATTTCTGTTTCTATTGAGTGACAGCTCAGGTAAAGCTTGAGAGCTTTAAAAGATACAGGACACACCCCATACATCTTTAATGTTTTTCAGCTCATATATTATTCTGATAAACGCTTTCCAGGTTTTGTATTTCTTTAAGTTTCTATGCTTACAGTTCTATGTAAAACACAAAAAGAAAATGCCCAGCATAGCCACAAAGTATTGCAGAAATAATACTTACTCTTATCACAGTAGTTTTCACATGAAATAGGTGGTGTACTAGAACATCGAAGATGACAAGGCACACATGAGAGCAGCAAATTATCAAAGTACTCATTTTTGGGGCAGTGTGCCATCAGGGTCAGTAATCATGGAACTGGAAAGCCACAGAAATTGTAAAAGAGTGAAGATCATCTACAAAGGGCTTTTCAGTTCTCAGATTTAGCAAATCGAGGAACAGCTAGCAATAACAGGTTTCTGTCGCAGCTCCACCACATAGAATCATGTTAAATAAGAAAGATTTAACTCTGAAGCCCCCAGGGAATTACTGTTCCTTTTTTGGCAATTCACAATTATAGGAAAAAACTGAACAGCTGCACCAAAATAATTTTCAATGTAAATCTTGTCTGAAACAGAAAATAGTTATTTTTAGAAAAGATTTCTTGAACAGGTGCTAAACATTACAAACCATAGAAAAGCAAGACCTCCAAGCAGGACTTCATAATAACTGTTCCTGTCTTTAGAATTTTGTGGGTTTCTTCATGGTCACAGGCTACAGTAATCAAGTTTTCCTGTAATATGCAAGCTATGCGATGCTTACAATTTGTTCTTTTTGTCCCAGTCCAAGGAGCACAAGATGAAAAAAATAGAGGCAGGAGGTACAGCGGGAAGTAGTTAAGACCAACCGATTCAGTTTGTAGGTTTGCCACTGACACATTCTGCAACTTCAAACAACTTCCTTCCTACCTGTTTCCCTGGATGGACAACAATATTTAGAACATCTAGAAGATCAAAGAATTACTTGTTGTAAATGAATAGTTTTCTGATTTTAAATGAGATACTGTAAAATAATTCAATAATTACTTCATAATTGGCTTGTACAAAATGCATCTAAGGCCTTCAGTTATAATGGAAAGACAAAATCTAGAGATTTGGTCACTATGATACTGCTCCTCAATTATCAGGTTTTAGCCAGCTTTTTTGCTTGGTTTATTGTCTGAGTTTTAGCAGGGTTTATTTTTGAAAAATGCATTCATTTTATTATTAATTAATTTTATTTTTGAAAAGGTATTGTGAGTTTCAACACTGAAATAATAAAATGAAAGGTCTGTAGTGAAAAAACTAATAGTTATGACAATCACTAAACATAAAGATTGAAATTCATCTCACACAGAACAGTAACTTAAGGTCTATTTACCACACATAACTTCCAACAACAAAGCTTTGTTCTGGCACTGCTTTGGGGTTTCTGTGTTCATGCCCATGACAGTTTTTTGCCTGATGGTACTTCAGAAATTCTGCTGGCATAATTACATAGCACCTATCAAGAGAAAGAGGGGTTTCTGCTAGGACTATTACATTCCCTTCGCAAATGTTAGCTAGGCTGACAAAGGAATTCTTCTGGCTATATAGTGGTCATTTTGTGCTGGCACAGCTCTACCAGGTAGCACTTTTTTTTTTCCATTCACTAAGGCAACGGACCTACACTGTCAAGTTGTACAGGACAGGCTTGGCCTGAGCCCTCTCCAATTCTTTAAAGATGTTTATAGAAAAAAATTCAAAGAAAAGAAGTCCCTTCTAAGTCATCTCATCACAACAATCAAAAAAATCTCCGAGATCAATTTACATACAAAAAAAACACCACTTTTTCTTCCCAAAAGTTACAGCACTTGAAGGAATAGCAGTCATGCAGTTATCTTATGACATTGTTACAACTTTCTTAAATGGTTACTTTCAGAAATCCATGTTTTGTTAAGTGTACGCCTTAACTGTATGGCTGGGAGGAGATAAGCATTTCTAGGAATAGGGTACACACTACTAATAAACAAAAGGAAGGGGTTATTAAAGGATTGATCATGCTTATTAACTTTTTAACAAGCTGCACAGAACAATGCTTTTTCTAGACACAATATCTTTTAATGTCATTTGGGCACAGTGCAAACTCAAGAACAATGTGGATTTTGCCTGTTTGGGTCAGCACATTTTAATTAGATCATTGCTATGAAAAGAGTGATTTTGCTGTTGCTGCATCTGGTGTTTCCCAAATAGATTAAAGAACAAAACAACTGAAGATAAAAATGATCCTTAAAAATTAAAAAATAAAATAACAATGGTATAAACATTGTCAACTAAATCTCACACAAATTCTTTATCTCATACTACATTCAAAGTTTATTTAGCTAGGAACCAAGTTAAGTGCATAAAGGAAAAGCAGTGTTAATAACATGATAAAACCTTTGGGGAAGGAAGGTACCTTTTCATTTTTTTGACATTCCACATGTGCCAACAGAATTGTGTAACTACTAAGGACAATGCATAAAACACTAATTATGCAAGCAAGTTTGGATTAAGCTAATACTTGTTAGAATGACACTTTTATGTTAGTGCAATAGTTTTTACAGAATATAAACTTAATTTTTTTATTCATTTCTCAATGTAAGCACTTACATTTTGTGTTGGAAAAACTATCTCCCACATACTACTATTTTAGTGACTTTGCAGGTGGACAAAACAAACTAGAACTAATCAGTGGTATAACGTCAACAGGAGTAATGGGAGATACAACAAAAAGAAATGTGCATCAACAACCTGTGATGTGTATGCTTGGCATGCACTAAAGTTTAGCAAGAATTCTTCTTCTGATAGTTTTAACCAAGCTCTCTAGCCATCCAGTGTTTGTGGACAAGTTTAACTAACACACAATCATTTTATTTCAAATTCCCATGTACAGCATCGAAGTGCCAATATGTGCTCTCTCTCAAGACAGGAGGGAAATTGTAATTGATTCAGCTGTGTTCCAGAATAATCTCCCATGCAAATAGCCTTCATTGGAATAAAAATACTGGCACAGAATAATTCTGGAATAATTAGTCCTATTTAGAAACAAACTCACTGTTTCATAGTGAAGTAATTCTTTTCTGCAACAATGTTAACTAGCTATAGAAGAACAGCTTTAAAAATCCCGTGACACTTACTCTTTCTTCATAACAATAATGCCATTTTGCTTTATTTATTATGAAAACTAAAATCCTAAGGGGTGTCTAATGGACAAAACACTCCCTTTGGAGTACTTCTGGAGAATTAAGAAAGGGAAAAGAAAGCACATAAAAATCCCTCATGGAACTAGTTTTCTATTTCCATCCTCCTGGAGACAGACAGACAGCATGTAAACCTTTCCAAATTAAACCTAACTGTTATAAAACTCTTACCATATGTATGAAGCAGGACATCTGGCCTAGAGGTGTTATGGATACCAACACTGGACATGGCAGTTCCGAGCGTCTCCATGTCAGGGAATCACTTTAAGAAGAAAGGGTACGAATAAAAAGCACGTTACATACCATGTATTAACACCTTGTTTTGATACTTTCAGTACCAAGTTCAACATTTTCCTTATCTCACAAAAACATTTAACACAGTCTAGAAAAATTTTATGAAGTACAGCTGAATTCTGTTTGACAGTAAGGACTCACTTTAAATGCTAGCCACCTTTTCTGCACTTTTTTACCACAATGAAATGTGTAAGAGAGTGAGGTTACTGAATTCCTTTGAGGATGTCCCTTTGCAAGCTTGGAGTAATCCTACAACTCTGGAAAAGAGCTTATGCTGTAGTGATACAGTTGGAAAACTAAAGAAGACTTTTATTTAAATCTCTTCCAGTCAAATATGTTAAAATACATTAATGTAAAACAAAAATGAGCAATTATGTGAGTGTCCAGCAGAGGGAGAGTAATAGGTCAGAAACAGCTTTTGTTAAACAGCAGGGTTAGAACAAACAAATCAACAAAAAGATGTTTCCAAGTCAAGATCCTTAGTTTGGATTATACATGGTCTTGTGCAAATATAAAGGCCTCTTTATAATTCACTTATGCTTCCAGGATCACCAGCAGAGCTTAGGATAGATTTGGCTCTTTAAAAATGCATCCTGCTGAAACAGCGTGGGTTTTGTTCCCTAGTTCTCAACTACATCTCCACAGACTACCTGGAAAGAGAATTTGCCAGAGTTTAAAAATATTCATTTATAATCTCCTGGTAACTAGTCAAGTTTAAACTAGTTGAGTACTTTTAGGTATGCATTAGGCCTCATTAATATTAGGAAAGGTATTTAGAAAAGCTCATACACAGCCTCCATTCAGGAGAGGTGTATCACTTGTACTTAGGTACAGTCTTAATTCATGTTTTCCACAAAAATTTTATGGACTTCTTTCAACTCCACCTGCTTCTTCTAAGTAATGCTAAACCTAATTTCTAGGATGCCTTTTGAGATTATTCTTTCACATAAGCCTCAAATAGCTATGCTTCTAGAATGGCACTTTCATAGCTGAGCAGTTTCCTGTATTTTTCTTTTAATAATTTACCTTGCAACACTTGTTTTTTCTTACTCCTAGGTAAATAACATGTTCTTTTGGCTTTGTTTTTAAAGGCTCGTTCTGACTTCAAAGCAATTCTAAATATCAGGCTACTCATATAAGTGCGTAAGTCATGCACATATTTGAATACCTTTACATTTCCAGGCACAGCTCACAGTGTGTCAGTTTAATTTCAGCTTGCTGCCACACCACAAAGGGAAATCTTACTCCTTTCCTGCTCTTCCCAATCTCAGCCAAATGCTTGCTTTCCTATTTTGCAGCATCTCAGGAACTTATTTGATCTCACAGTAAACTGAGTCAATTCACTTGTAACCCAGCACCCTAAAACCACTCTCCTTCCCCCTTTGACTACTGCTATTTTATGAAATTTAATATGCTTACGCATTGGTGGTGAGCTGTTAACTACATGAAGCTGTTGATCTGTTTGAAGCCTTCTAGAGAAATAGAAGCTTCTAGCTCACAGAATTAGCTTTTCTGCTTCAGTTCACAGAATTAAAAGCTTGCTATTTCATAGGTATATCTGCTAGGGTGTAGCATGCTTACCAGAACCTTGAATAAAATTTACTACTAAAGTACAGAATACTATTCCTAATATCATATGAATGAGGGCCTGCATTTCATTGCTATAGGACTGACTTGTCACAGGCTGCAAACTAGTGAAGCTACCTTAAGATAGCTTAATATGTGAATACCTTGCTCTCACCAAAAAAGAAGTCCTGTTCACCTTTCTTACTTTACATCAGCTCTGGCAAAGGGAGCTAAATTTAATGAGAGAGACCAACTCAGCAAAGGGCCTAATGAGCTATAAGGCAGCCCAAAGACAGGTAGAACTCTGACCAGGGAGGAGACAGTTTCTCTCCACTTCAGTCCCTATATGTTAACTCTGAGGTGGTGTAGCCTCTTCTTTTCTAAGCTGTGCTTTGATAATTTACATCAGTCAGAATGTGATGATGGATTTATATGGGTGGTTCTCAGTAAGAAAATCTTTCCACTATTTATTAAATGAAGAGCTAGTATGTTTACTCTAAACATTTTGATGCAAGAGAGATTTAAAGAAGAAAAGCTTTTATAATGCTCAAGAAAACATTACCATTTACATTCCAGTAGATATTTTGCCACTAAATTATGATTCTACTTAGGTTTTGAGTACCAGCTGTTTGTAAGTGGAAAAACAAACTGCTAGCCCTGTTAAAAAATTAGTGTTTGAGTTTACACAATTCCTATGTGCAATGCAGCCTGCAAAACAGGTTTGTACACTCTGAAGGACATCTGGCATCTTCTGAAATTCTGTGGACTAATTGTTTGTAAGGGAATAAGTACCTGTCAAGGAAGGAGAGAATACCAGGTAACACAAGTAATTCTTTTCCCCTGAAACCAGTGGTAATCCATACTTCCACACCTCTAATCAAACATATATTTGGCCCCACTCTGTGCACCACCACCCCCCCCAACTTCAGAAGATGGCAGAATGAAGCTCCACTTCAAAAACCTTATAGAATCCTTTTTAAGGAATGCCAAAGTATATGTAAGAATTACTGCCTACATGTTCTGCGTGCTGGTAACCTTAAGGTAAGTCTTAATTGCTCTGAAAATATAGTACCTGCCTTCAGGTAAGTCTCTTCTGGCTTATAGGCTGTGTGTCAATGCTCAAACAAAAAAGCTTGCAATACAGCATCACAGGCATTATAAACCTGAGCTATTAAATGCTTATAATGACAGTAAAAAGCGTACAAGAGCAAGCCACTTTGTCAGAAGAATTCATGAAGCTTGGTTTCCACTGGATTTTTATCTATTATTCAAGAACAGCAGCCAATGAGGACCTATGTCCCAAATGCTCTTACCTTGTTTCTATATTAAATGAAATGTATCAAATACCTACTGGTTAATAAACATTACCTAACAAGCAAAGTTAGCATTTTAAAACAAACAAACAAACAAACCCAAGCAAACCTTCAGGAAGTGGAGAATACTATATTGAAGTGTTCCTTGTGGTACTACCTGCTTAGGAAACTTAATTTCTTACTCCTGTAGCTTTACTTTTAAATGCTTTCTCCATTCCCCTGATAAAAAAAAAGGATCGTATATTCCTGCTTCTATCCCTGCCCTCAGTGGGACTGCAACTGACTTGTTTTATTTAAATAGCCACACATCTGAGAAACTTACTTGAAATTTAACAAATTTGTAAATATTACAAGAATTGTATTGTATTACAGCAAGAATCTTCTTTACTTATACTCAACCTTGAACAATAGAGTACCTGTCAATGTGTGTCTGAAAACTGGAACAACCAGAGAGTAACTAGAGAGTGCTTTTCACAAGGTCTTTAAAACTCATTCTTCAGCTTCTGGTGAGGCTCTTGGTGCTTGAAGGAAAGACTTCTACTTAGCACAGGTTTATAGTCCTTCACTGTGAATTACACTTTTTTTCTTTCAAAAATAATTATCCATGGTGTTGATGGGGACTTCTTTCTTTTTTTTTTTTTTACTTTACAAGTGCTGCCTTCTACACTAGTGTTTGTTCTGAATATGACCGGATGGAAGCACATTTTTCTATTAGCACATGTGCACTACCTGCCACATAGAATTTTCTGCTTTTCAAGGGCGCACATGTTGCTGCTGGTGTGCAGCCAGAAGCCACCTGGTTCTTGTGTCAGGATTATCTTACGTAAATACCACTTCAGGAGTTTGTGTAGTTCTCCAACCAAAACTGAACAAGATTTTGCACTGAATGAAGATCCTCACATTCTAGTTCTAAGCCCCTCTGCTTTCAAAACAATTCCATAAACTGCCCTACAGTGTTCTTATATAAATAATGCTGCAGATGACTCAGTCCTCACATGTGAGAACTTTTAACTCCCTTCTCCCAAGCACTCACTTCTTCTAGTTATAAACACTTATCCAGAACCTTCCAAGATTAAATGCTGCTATAGCCATGGATACTAACCAAAATCTACTTGTTTCTTCTCTGTTCCTCCCTCTCTCCTCAAAATCTACTTCAAGCAATGTTTTCTTGGGGTTTTTTTTGTTTATTAATAAGTTCTTAATTATTCTTAATAATAGTCTTACCAGTCAAGGGCTTCAGTACTTGAGAAGCCCTCAAGAATTTCGCTTAACAGGATTTTTTGAAGAACTAAAATAACCAAGACAAATCATGCTGTAGAATTCCCAAAACTGGAACTTTTAGGGCACTCTATCAACTTATGGCTGGACACATAGAGAAATATTTGCTCCCGCTTCACATGAGAGAACGTCTGCTCACGAATCTTCACTTGGGAGGTTTACTAACCCAGCACAGGCGCCGTCACCGTATTGTCACTCTGCCCATACGCTTGGTAGGACTAAAAGCTTAAAAGAGCAGGTCTTCACCTGACTGCAGAAGCCGGGTCACACGGGGATCGGTCAACTCAGTGATGTGACACCCCTGCTAAGCCGCTTCCCTCCGGGCCCCCGCACACCCCGCGGGACACGCGCTGGCGGCTCGTGGGAGAGACCGGGACAGGTTCATGCCTTGCGGCAAGGGAACATCCCACACGGCTGCTGCCAGTTCCCATCTGAGAAGACCCTCGTGCTGGAGGAGGGAATAGGGGTCTGCCATCCGGTGATACTGCCTTTGCGAACTGCAATTCCCACAGCCCTGCGCGGGAAGACACCAGCGTCTCCTGGAGGAACGCTGCCGCCTGGCCTGCTGGGACGGGTAGTCCTTGCACGGCCTGAGGCCTTCGCGCCTACTACATGTCCCGTCTGCCCCCGGAACCGGAGACGGAGAGAGCGAGCGCAAAGACTAGCAGGAATTGTAGTTTCGTGACGCGCAGGCACGACATGCAACTACACTTCCCATCTGCCCCGGGGCGGTGTGCCGAGTGGCAACGCGCAAGGGATGATGGGTATAGTAGTTCCCGCCCCTTGGTCTCGGCCGTGCTGCCGGATGAGGTCCAGCGGAGCTAACAACTACTAAAATGTCGGCCGGGGAGAGTGTAGGGAGGGGGTACGGGAGCTCCGGGAGGCCATACTGAGCTCGCGTCGGGGCGGTGGAGTACACGCGGAATCGCCGGAGCGAGTGCTGAGTCGGTGCCTCCGCCGCCGGCTTCCCCCTTACACCGGACGCTGGGAGACGCTTCGGGGCCGCAGAGGCTTGTGGGGCAGCCACAAAATGGAGGCGAACGGGAGCGGCAGCGGGAGTAGCAGCGATTCGGCTCCCGACTGCTGGGATCAGGCGGACATCGAGCCGGGCAGCGGCGCTGGCTTGGGGTCCGCCCCGCTGGCTGCGGAGGCCGAGGCCCAGGCCCAGGCCCAGGCCCAGCAGGAGCTGCTCGGGGCGGCCTTTAGCCGGCAGCTGAACGTCAATGCCAAGCCCTTCGTGCCCAACGTCCACGCCGCCGAGTTCGTGCCCTCCTTCCTGAGAGGGGGCCCGGCACCCGGCCTGCCGCCACCTTCGCCGCCTCCCGGCCTGCCGCCGCCGCCTCATGGTAGCTGCCGCGCCGGGACGGGGCTGGGATGAGCCGGCGCGTGGGCGCTGAGGGCGGAGGGATGGGGGCCATGTTGGAAAGGCGCGGGACCGTACTGCCGCGGGGCGAGGGCTGTGGGGCCCCCTCGGAGGAGGAGGAGGGGATGGGCCACGGTGGGCTGGAGCGCCTCCGGCGGGCGGGGGAGGGAGTCGGCTGGGTTGGGCTGGGCTTGGTTGAGAGGCGGCTGGCAGCGCGGGGATCGGGTGGGTCAGGCTGACAGGGTGCCGGCGAGGTGCCTGGGTAGCAGCGCTGGCTCGGGGCCAATCCAAGGGGTGACCCGGCCTGGGGCTTGGGGTCCTGAGTCCTAACGGCAGAAGGGTCTATTCGGCGAGAGGCGAGGGCGGGCACGGGTGGGGTACCGCTGAGGAGGAGCCTTGTGCAGGACGGGCGTTTGGGGGAAGAGGCGTAAGGCAGCAGAGTCTGGCCAGAGCAGCCATGGGGCATTGTAGAGGAGTGGGCTCCGGCGTCTCATGCAGCCTCTGGAGTTTGTGGGGACCTTGAGAGGGGGTCTGCATGCCGCTGTAGTACATAAAGGGTGGAGGGGACTCTGCGGGGTGTGCTGCAGGAGGCCGAGCCGCAGTACACGTATTGTGCTTAAGGAGCAGCAGTAACTGGTGTGGGCTGGCTGTTTGTGGATCCTGGGTATGTTTCCGTCGTACCCTTAATTCTTGAAGGGTCGCCGATGACGAGAGGAAACAACGTAACTCTCTTCTTCCTAAAGCAGTAGAGAAGTTGTCGAAGATTTTGGTGGTAATAAATTTAGTATTACTGGGGAGAACAGCCTTGCTTCAGCCACCAGTGGTTGAGATGTCTCTCTTGACTGTCTTTTTGAAGATTGTATCAAGTAGTTGGTTTGGTTTTTTTTTTTCCCTAATGTAATGCTGATAAATTATTAATAGGGAAGGGAGGTTTGTTCAGCTGGCCTCGGTCAATGGAATAACTGGAAATTTACCCTGCTTTTAATTTCAGAGGATCTCTGCGTACATAACCAATGTTTATACTTGACTTTGCATATAGGAAGTTAAAGAAGAGCTAATTTAAAATTTCCAGCTCCCAACTGAAGGTCCTTCTGAACATCAGACATGCTAGTTAACTTTGTGGTAGTGTTTTAATGTCACTCCTGTGTCTAAGGAGTTTGAGACCTGATTGACTATGGTAGTTCAACACCTTCCTATTTTTTGCTATAATTTCTGTATCTCTGTTGCTACAATATGAAACCATCTACTACTTCAGATATTGATTGTAGTAATTTATTTTCACTGGAGTGACGGCTTGTTATATTGTTGGTCGCAATTTTCTGTTGATTGTAGCTTATTTATTTATTGCATTCTGATTTAATATATTAATTAGTCTTATTCTCCCTAGTATGTAAACTTATCAAATGTTTAAACTACCTTTCCTCACCTGCACCTGCTTATTATATTTACTTCTTCATGCTCTCCTTTTCTCCCCTTTTTTCCTCTTTCACTGCTTCTGAAGCCTATGATGAGCTTTGTCTTTCCAGAAATCTTCCTGATCATCTAGAATGATCTGGATAGCTTTTCTTTCCATCTTAGCTCCTGAGTGCATTTCCTACATAGTGCTGTAATCTACCTGGTTTGAATTTGCCTTGCTTCTTTATCTTCTTTAAGGTTTAGAAACTCAAAATTCTATGATTAACTTGGATGTCCCTAAGGTTAAGCAGACAAAAAAACCCCAACCCAACAACAGAATATCAAACCAGAAACCAAACAAGTTTTTTTTCTTAACTGCAATACTATACTTGCTATTTACTTTTCCAAGTCTGAGGTACTCAGTTACAGAAAGTAATTGACAGTCTTGTCCTTGCAGATGTTCGTATAAGGTGACAACTACTTTCCTGGCTAGAAGAACTAGGTGGAGCTTGTTCTGGAAATAAGTCAGAACAACATGTGACTAGACAATGGTGCTGAATAGGTTACTTTTCAGCAACCTAGTTTGCTTTTGCTCTCATGGGGAATTAAGTGTTTGTGGCACTTGTTTTTCATTATATGGTGAGGAAAAGAAGTATTTCTATTTATCATCTGTATTGAGTTCTGTACAAATACAGATTTGCTCTGGGAAGAATCGAAGTTAATCTTGATTCCTAGGAAGAATCTAAAAAGCTGGATGTCAGTTTGAGGACATAAATGGCCTAAAGTTCTAGTAACACTGTTCTTCTTGGAACTTTCTCCTGGTGAGGTTTTTGTTTAACTGATAATTCCTTAGTAATTCAAAGGATGTTGTAGGTCGAGTTAAATGTGTATTAGCACTGATCACCATTGTCTGCCTGTAGCATGTAATAGTGTTTCCTCTTATGCCCACCAACTTCATGGTTTCAGTAAATTGTATAAAATTCCTGTCGCTTGTGTTTAGAGCACTGAAATAATGCTCACAGAGTCCATGTAAGGAACAAGATGTTAGCTTTCTAAACTTCTGAGACCTGCATTCCAAGTAGTTTACTTTGAAACTTCTGGTGTATGCATGCTCTATTTTGATTGCAAATTGTAAATTCGGGAGAATATCTGACCAGTGTTTACCACTAATGTAATTTTTGCATGTGGGTAGTTTCAGCATTAGTTTGGAATTAAATTATCGTTTGATTGCACGCAAAAAGCATACATTATTTAAAATTGTGAACCTAAGGAACAGGTTAAGACTAGTATGTTCCAAATGTTGTAGCTGCAAAGACTTGCTCTTGTCAAATTGTCTAAGTCAAACTCATTTGCATAAAATATCTTTCTTGGATTCTATTGGAAATGTGAAATAGAGGCTTCTTGATTCTCTGTCTGCAGTACACATTGCTGTACCACAGTTCCTTCTAGTGACTATGTCATGAACAAGTTGTGATTCACAGGAAACTTACTGTAGATTGCAGTTGCTGGACTAGCAAACTCAACTAAATTAAGGCAAGGTGTGGTAGTCAGTAAAATGACAGTAGTTTGCATTGAGGCCCCTAAACATTCTTAATCATAACTGCACCTTGCAACTTCACTGTTCTGTAGCGTCTGTGACTTACTTTTGTACTAATGTTTATTGATAGTGTAAGTGTATGTAAGAGGTAATTGCGCTTGGGTGGCGTTTTGTTTCCGTATCCAGTCATGGTACAGACATCTAAGGGAATAGTTAAAACCTCACCTTCCACAGTTAATAAGATTTCTACTACCTACAGGTTTTTTTGGATCTCAAGTGTGAGAAGTGAAAAAATTCTGAAAATGCAGCATCGGTCTGCATTCTTGTGGTTCAGTTTTTGCATAGTTCTTGAATATTGACAGGTTTCTTGATAAAATTCATCAGTTTCCTTGTATGGCTTTACTATGTTTTATGCTAGTTTTTTTTCTCTTTAGAAGTAATTTTAAAATATTCATTGTTGGCTCTGCTTGGAGCAGGAGACTGAACTAGATAACTTCCTGTGGTCACTTGCAACCTGAATTGTTCTATGATTTGAAGTTTGTAGTGATTGTGGTAAGAAAAATTGTCATTAGTACAAAAGAAACAAGAACAAAATGTGTGGCATGACACATAGCAGCTAGTGTAAGGAAAGATAGTATTTATCCCTTTGTTAGTATTACATTACTGCTACTGCTCCATCGAATAGCTCTCTTGACCAGTTGACATAAATTTCTGGACAAATTTGTTAACTACAGTTTAGACAACTTGCACCTCGTCTTGAGCTGAGCAAGCATCTGGCTTAATCAGTGCCTTTTAGTTTGCTTCACTCCCTAAATATCCTCACTTGTCAGCAGTAGTCACTTTTGAAATACTTCTGTTCAAGCAGCTGTACATCCTCAGCCTTCAAATGCTGTAAATAAATGGATATAGCATTATTTTTCTGGTTTTCCCTGCCCTCATTTTTCTTGACCTTGGAGCTAGCTGGGACATCCATACATTCCACATACACACACACACACACACACCTGCTGCTGTACCAATCAGAAACAAAACAAGGAGTTTCAATATCTTCTTCAGTTCTGAAGCTTAATAATTTCCAGAGTAGAACAAAGAGTTATCTGTATCATCATATTCCCCAAAACTGGTTATCTCTTGTTTTACACTATTCACTGTAGACTGTATTTTAAGACTCCTCAACAAATTAATATGAACTTGCTAAGGAAGTCTTGTTTGTTTAAAACTAGTAGCCCACCATTCAAGAAGCTATCATATGAAAGGATTACATGGTATACTCATATCAACATTTGAAGAGCCTCACAAGTAGCATGTTGGTAGTGTTATATTAAAAAACAAGTTGAAGTGGTTACATGAGACCAAATCAGTGACATATTGTGAATGTTATTATCAACAAAGTCTTGATTTCAGTCATCACTTGACTATCTAGAGCATTGTTCTTTGGTATAAGCTTCTCTGGACAGATGAGCTGCACAATTGCTTTTAAAAGTCAGCACAGAGATAGGCTGTATGTCTTAGCAGTGACTTGCCAGATGATCAGATATTTATGTGATGCAGTCAAGGTGCCAGTGTATTACACAGATGTCCCTTGTCTACATCTGAACTGTCCCCAGGAAGGTAGCCAGGATTGTGTTGCTCCTGTTCGAATAATTCATCACGTTTGTGGCCTTTGCATGACTCTAATATTAGAAAGACAGATCTCTAGGAGCCAGCTGAGGACTAGATGAACTGTCCTAGAGCCTACATGCAGTCTGCTGACCATGAATTTAGCATCCTGGTTTGAACTACTGATTTAATATATTTGAAGGCATGATGTTATCTTAAAACTTGATTGCTCTATCAAAATGAACACAAATTGTTTGGGATAGTTCTTGGATTCTACTGGCAGTCTGGTTTTACAATTCCAGTTTTGGAATTTCAGGATTTCTTTTCTATTTTGTGATGAAAGAGCTGACTGTATGAAGCTAAGATAGAAAGATGGTTTTATTTTTTGAAGAAATAAAGTAGTCAAAATTTAACCTGTGAAATTTATGACTGTTTTGAAGAGTCCTGTTAAAACTATTACAGCTGCTCTTACATTGGTGCATTTTAAAAACTGGGCATACATCTGTATCCATTCATGAAGCTAGAGCATAGTCAATGAAGCAGGACAGAGATGAGAAGATAATGTTTTGAATTTAAATTTCAAAACAACTGGCTTAATTACAGTGAACTCCTGAAAACTTTTTATCTATATTTAAAAATACTGAATATAAGATACTTTACTGATTTGTGCTTTTTGCTCCGATTCTCATGCTCTGTGTGTTTGACTTTGATGCTATTCCCTTTATATGTTAACTTTAAAAAAAAGGGGCAAACATCTGTTCTGGAGTTCATGCAAACTGTTGAGACTATCTGAACTCGAGTGTTCGAATCACACATACAAAAAGGTGTCACAGATTTCTTCACTCTCAGCCTTCCGGGAATTCCTGCAAAGGAACTTGATGCTTGTATTGGAGAAGCAACAACAAACTCACTATACAGACCATCTAAGTTTTGTATATAAGGCACCTCTTTCAAACTGAATTTGCTGTTTGTTTTGGTTTCTCTCTCTTTGTGCTGTATTGTACAAACAGTTCGTTAACCCCATAATCTACCTCATTTGTTGGGTACCAGTACTGTCTAGGTTCCTGCCACTCTAGCAGCAGAACAGGCTGAGCTGTGAGTGCTGCTGTGTACAGCAACAAATTATGGCCTTTCATCAGTTCTGGGAAGGTATTTGTATTGTGGCTCAGGGAACTGCTTTTGAAGAGTTACCAGTTAATCACTGAACCATATCTGCTTGTGTGGAGATGCTTCTCAGCTTATTCCGTGCCTCTGGTAATACTGCAGTTTATGTAAAGGTAGAATTTGTCATTACTTGTTAGCACTTGAGTTTTACTTTGATACTGTATTTTAACTGCAGTTCTTCTAATACTGAATCCCTGTTTAGCTGTTCTATATATGAAAATCTTGTTTCATTCTAATATAAATTTCATTAGAAAGCAATTTTCTATTGTTTCTGTACAAGCATTCTGAACTGTTAATCTTGTGAGGTCCCTGGTTTATACTGTTTTAAAACAATATTTTCAGAGGTTTGTTGATAACTTTTTAATTTGTTCCACCTGTGCAGCTTTGGTGATTGTACAACTAAAATGCATCCAAGTACAAAACTTGATGTAATATGCAAAAAACTCATTAGTGTAGTAGAAAGTCATGTGAATGAAGTAGGCAGAATGGATTCTTGTGGTAATTCTTTAGGACAATAGCTGTATAGAGACCAATCACTGCATTTCAAAAGTTGTGCAGTTTTGGACTCTATGGGGAGCATGCATGCATATTCTTCCAGTGAATTTTACATTAAAAAAACCAAACCAAACCAAAAGCTTACTCAGACAAGACTGAGTTACATGATGTCCTTGTCTGATGATCTACCAGTAGATAAATGCAGCCTGTGTGTCCATTTTTGCCTTTGATGCTGGCAAGGGATATTCAAAAGAATGTCCTAGGGCTCCGATCTTCAGGAGAACTAAAGATAAAGTGCCCATTTCATGTAATCCAGTGAGTCAGGCTGCAACATTTCCTGACTTACAGCTCAATGAGAGATGGAGGATGCTGTGTAAATCTAATTCTTGTTTATCACAGGTAAGTCCAAGAATTACTTAGATTTGACATAATTTTAAGGCATAGTCTGACTCTGAAACCAGTTTCTATACAAACTTCATTTTGAGTCTCTCTCATATGACAAGATTCCTACCTGAATGATTTTCAGGATCTAGAATTTTCAAGCCAATTGTGAAATGTGTTACACATTTTTCAAAGTGGTGTTTAATTTGCTCTATGTGATGTCTTTACAATAATAGTAAGCTGTGTTAACCATAAATGTTGTTAGTTACTTTCCTGACTTCCAGAAGACACAAACTCAAAAACTTTGCATATCTGCTTCAATGTTTTGGAGAGATCAGGAGAAGTTAAAAGACCATTAGAACCTTTTGCAGTTTCCCTCATCTTTAAAGGTATTTTGTTACAATGACTGTCTTCATCTCATGGGCAAAACCAGTAAGGTTACTTCAGTTCACTGGATTTGTCCAAACATTTTCTCACAGGGAAAATGTGGAGTTTGAACTTCTCATATCCTAATCCTGGTTTGAGCCCTAGGTAGCAAGCTTATCTCAACTAGATGCAGAATTATCATCTCCTTTTCATATGATCCGAAGAGTCTCTAGATGCTTCAAAACTGAGACTCTAAGGTGAAGTTTTTCCTTGAATTATTGAGATTGCCTTTCTGTCCTCTCTGCCATGGCACTAGTAGTGCTCTTCCACCCAGCTGATAAATTGCTTCAGAGTGCTAATCCACTCAAAAGCTGCTAGTTCAGTTTTTAGTCAGATCAGCTTCCTTTGTGGAGCTTCAATAGTTACATGTGAACCAAGAGGAGAGAAGAGATGACAAAGAGCAAAATGCAGCAACCGAGTGATCTCAGAAGCAGCAGGACTACATCCTTCTTTTCAAGTGATTGCCTTAAAGGCATACTACAGGCAATCTCCTTGCTTCCACACTGAGCAAATGATAAATCTGACCCTGTAAACTTAGGCTTTTCTCTTAGATATTTGTTTGTAGTGTACCAGTGCCTGAAATAACCTGCATAACCTGAATTGTTATCAGAAGCAAACAGTTGCTGAGGGAGCGTTTACTTTTCTCACTTAAAACCTGTTCTTTTTGAAATTAAGATTCTTTGGGTTTTTACTTGGTTTCTTTACAATGAACTTTTTTAGAGAGCAGTTTGTATTCTGTTTCTGCTTTGAAAGAACAGTGTTGGTTTTATGTAATTCAGTGTCAACTTTCAGAGCATGTCTGCCAGTTGGGTACCACAGTGACCAGAATTCAGTAAGTGGCTGTGGTCATAACTGAGTATCTGTTGCCCCTTGAGTGTGTGGCATTAGTACTGTTTAGAATCCACACACAAACTATGGTATTGATTCTCTCATCTGCTAGAATCATACAAAATTTAACAGATGGACCTTTTTAAGTTAACAGTTTCCTACCTCCTCTCTTGTTATTTGTGAAAAAAAAATTTTTTTCCTATTTGTATGCCTGTTGTATTACAGACTGGGAAGTAAAACTTGAGTTTATTATGAATGCTGTTGATTGACTTAATCAACCACTCCTCAAACACTTATAGAGCTTCTGTTTCAAGGCAAGTGCATAAATACTCTTACTTAATACTGCTCCATTATGGACAAACTCCAGTAGTGAAATCAAAAGCTTATTGAAATGATCTTGTAATGAACATAGTTATACATCCCAACCATAGTTCCCACACAGAGTATGTGTGAAATAGCCAACAATCTTCAGATACATTACAAAATGGAGGCTTTAGTTTCATACCTGGGTTCTGTGCCACCTCATGCTCATAAATGGGCTGATAAAAGTCTTTTCCACGTCTCAAATGAGAGTAATATGTCTTTCCTTACAAGGAATCTCGAGGTACTCTATTCTTACACTTTTACTTACTGTATTAAATCAGTCTCTTACAGTTTTGTTGCTGTAGTTTTGGGACCCTGGATCATACGACATAACACAGGAGTGTAGGGAACCTGGCTCAGAACAGTTTCCTCTTATGCATTGCTGTGCCCCCTCCACTGTTTGCTGCTCGTCGCTGAGTGTTGTGCTGTGACCCACATTCATGCTGCCTGCAAGCTTTGTCCTCTGGCCCTCTGTCAGCTTTTGCAGCACTGCTCCAGTGTTATAGGAGTTTGCAGCAAATTTGCAAACAGCACAAAAGCAAAGAGGCTTAGAATCAGATCCGTCTCTGTATGTTTTTCTTCTTTTCAGAAGATTTGTTTCTTTAGGTCCCATCATGCATATAGAGCAAGCAATGCTACAAGATCTGTGTTTTTATAATGGGATTGAAAGAGAGCTCGAGTAGAGCTAAATACAGGCCGTGAATTTGGTATGCGACAAAAAAATCATCAATGGACTTGTTTCAAAGAGCTGTGAAATTGAATTTATACCAAGAGAAAGCTTAATAGGTTAAGGTTTTAGGGATAATTGTAGAAGGCCTCTGGATTGTAGGGAATAATGTCCTGAAACATCAAGTTGTTTAACTGTTTATCAGAACCTATTACTCTTAGTAGGTTTAATAATTAGTTACAGATCAGCGTGTAGTTTAGTGGCATGGTTTAGCGCATGAGAAGGTTTAGTGATCTATCAAAAAACCATACTTTTGGCTTTGATATGCACATGACAGATGAGATCACCCTTCCTTCCAACTAACATGACTATATTGTGGTGTTTAAGAGGACTGGCAAACTTAGTAAGTTTATAATATCTTGGTGCTCATAATTACAGAAGATCTTAAGAATCTACTCTTAATAGCTTGTTTCAGTTTTCTTCTCAATGCGTATGTGAAATTGAGGTGCAGCAGCTTTGAAGGTATAACTGTAAGCTGAATCTGGCAGAATCCTTCCTTACAGTCGTGGCACTACACCCCTGGCTTCCTCGGGTACAATGAAATAGATTCGATGTTTTTAAACGGCAGGTAGATACCAACACTTAAAATAGCCGGCATGTCCAGAAACCATAGGCAGATAAAACACTATGTATAGAAAAATTGCTTCCTTTAAAAGTTTCTTTAAATGTATCTTTCTGTGTCGGGGAAAAAACTGAACTGTAGAAATTGGTTTCCTCAGTGTGTTTTGAAAGTTAAAATTTTTCCCAGCAGGTGCATCTGTAGAGACTTCTCCAGAGGAGCAGACAGCCTCTTGTGAAGGTAATTGTTTTTGTGTTTGATGCTATGCAACACCACTCAGTTAAACGTGATTTAAAAGAAAAAATTGTAAAGAATCTCCTCTTTACAAATCCCTATGAGCCTTCTCCCGTCGTCTTTCTCATACTTTATCTTCATGCTGCTATTGTAAGGCAGTGATATTGTCTGTAGTTATTTACAGTTTTACAGTCAGTAAAGCAAGGCACATAAAGACTGAATGGTTTATTGAAGGTCATAAGGCTTGCATGAAGCAGAATTTTTAAAATTGAGTCTGTGTATTAAATAGCATTGGCAAGTGCCCAAACATCTGAAGTGTCCTCCTACTAGTTTAAGTGACTTTGTTGTTCTTTGTTCTTCCTGCTGTCATGGTAAATACGTCTTTAATGATTCCTTTTTTTTTTCCCCCTAGATTCAAATGCTGCTGTTAACATGGAAATTTCAGAATCTGTTGGTAAGATGAGAATTGTTCCATTTCACTATGATAGTTGTATAAAACACTACTCTAGTGCTTTTACCGAGTCATTGCAAACAAAATTGAAGAATACCTTATTGAGCCTTTACATGTTTGGTTCTTGCTGATTTTCATTGTGTCTTTACGTAGATTAGGAAGGAAGGTAATTGAATGCGAGTATGCACTGACAGGTGCAATTGGATTACTTGGACGCTGAAAAAGTTGTATTAAAAAATCATTTCATATTGCAAATTAGTCCCATTAATATGCATGAAATGGTGAGTAACAAAAACCATTAAAGTGATTGGTGATATGAGTAATCGGAACATGGAAGTTGTATCTTTCTCCTTGTACACCTTTTGAGAGAACATAAACACCTATTGCTGTCCTTTTCTTTCTAATAATATGGTAGCTTATATCTGCGGATTCAGACTAGCAGGATGGTCTGAGTGGATCTTCAGGTTTGTTTTTTCCATGTCAAATTGTTGCCTTGTTAAAACAGAAGTCTCTTAATCCTTGTGAATCATAGTTTTCTGATGTTGGCACACAAGCTAGTTTGAAAGCTGTCAGTAGTAACCATTTCAAGAACAAGCAGCAGTTGCCCATTTTTATATAGAAGACATTAACAGGCTGGATAGTTGAAGTCTTTTGATTACATCTTTGGGGCAGGGGCTTTTCTTCCATAGTCATTGCTTTTAATTTCATTATCTATTTGAATATATCTGAACTGGTTAACTTTTAGTGGAAAACGGAGAGACAGAAATGTCCCCAGAAGAGACATGGGACCACAAAGAAGAAACAAGTGAAGCCGAGCTAGGAGGAGGTCCTGTAGGAGATGCAGGGCCTTCTGAAGAAAGCGCTCAGGAAATGATGGAAGAGGAGGAGGAAATACCAAAACCAAAATCTGTCGTAGCACCGCCAGGTGCTCCTAAAAAAGAGCATGTAAATGTAGTATTCATTGGGCACGTAGGTAAGTTGTGAGTGAATGTGAAGTAATTGGGTCTTTATGTTGTGTATTATCTAGAACTCAAAGGGTTAGAAATTAATCCTGCTCTTTGTAGGGGTGGGGGAATGGTTTCAAACTGAAAGGGGGAGATTTAGATTGGATCTTAGAAAAAATTCTTTTACTCGGAGCATGGTAAGCCACTGGAACAGGTTGTCCAGAGAGGTTTTGGCTGCCCCATCCCTGGTGGTGTTCACGGCCAGGTTGGATGTGGCCCTGGGCAGCTTGCTCTAGTGGGTGGCACCCCTGCCCATGGCAGCAGGGTTGGAGCTACATGGTCTTTAATGTCCCTTCCAACCCGTGCCGTTCTATAAATCTGTGAATCTAGGATACGTGTATTCACCATGTCTTGAGGTTAATAGAAGCATTCATTCTAATGAAGCTGCTCTGAAGAAATTGGAAAACGTAAAGAAGGTCTTTCAGGGATAGAGTGCTGAGGATAGAGTGCCTGTTTTCTCTTGCACACAACAATGTCTGTGTTGATGATTTCTGAAGTACCTCCTCTATTGAGTGGTGGCACATCTATCTTTATGATTCAAACAACAAAATTGGAAAGCAGTGCTCCTTTTCTGTTTGTTTAAATATTTTTTGAGGGTTCTTATTACTTGTAATTAAATTCAAAAATACTGTTCAAAATGTTAAAAATTGTAGAGCTATGAACAGTAGATGAACGTAACTCAGGGTTGAAAGAAGCCTTATAGCAAAATGTTCCAGTTGAATAGTTTCAGCAAGCTTCAGAAAAATCTTTTAAGTGGTGTGAATTCTTGAATTAGGAGTTTTACAGTAAATTCTATATTTTTTGCTTGCATAGTCTCTTGTCACCTTAAAAGTACTGTAACTTAGTCCTTGGGTAAATTCAGAGTGGAGACACAAAGAAAAGAGACAGTGGGCAGAGCTACATCCCAATCTTAAAGAGCAGCCCATAAGTTGGGGACAGGGAGAAAGGAAGCAGGGGAAAAAGGGTTTTTGCAAGAGCTTCCCACACTGTTAACCCACGCTTTTGCCATATCACTGCTTGTTGAGGCTTTTTATTGTGGATGATGCCAAGTTTATATTTTTAAGTCTGTTTTCATATTGTCAGTGTAATTGAATTGCCAGTGAATTATTACAGGAACAATGGAAGTGGAGAGATGCTTAAAAAAAACTTAGAATGCAATCTAAAAATACATCTTTGGGAATAAATTAGATGACTTTTTTTGAAACTGTTTTCTTTTTCTAGGGTTTTCTTTTAAATTGTGAATGATAAATTTTTCTTTTTTTTAGATGCTGGCAAGTCAACTATTGGAGGACAAATAATGTAAGGGAACTCTTAAATAAAATTTTTAGTTTTGCTGGTTTTCTTGTGAATTAAGAGAACATTAAGTAAAATGAGTGTTTTAATGGCTTTAATCAGCATAGATTAATATTTTTTAAATGAAATATTACTCTTCCTCTCAATTTAGTACCTTACTGTCTTTGGAATTTCTTAATTCCAGTAGATGTAATCTTACCACTGTACCTGTTTCACTTAATGGAAGCAACTATGCAAAAGCCTACATTATTAAATTAAAAAACCTGAATCCCTTTCTTAGAACAGGACTCTTTCTTTTGTCGTTTTAAAATGCTATGTGAAACTGCTTATGCCAATTGTTAAACATGCTTTTTGTGAAAATTTAGAAAAAATATTTAAATATCCTTATTTCCTGGTGCTAACATTGTCAGGCATAATCTGATTTCAGAATTTGAAATTAAAACAGTTAAAAGTCTAATTCAGAAACCAGTATCTAGGGACTGCCATGTTTTTGAGAGAAAAGTAAATAAATGCAGCTAGATCTTGCAGTTTGTGCAAAATCAAGTAATGGAAAGTAGCACGTGAAGAAATAAATGCTATCCTGCTGATGCAAAGTCTTTCTGTGATGTTTAAAATAATATTCTCGGCAGAAGCGGGAGGTCTTTGTCTTGGCATTTTCATCTTGTTTTGTTTTGACCAAACTGGAATGTTGGAATTGTCATGCCACATTTAATCTGGTAGTTCATACTAGAGCAAATTAGCATTTCATTATCTGATGTGTCTGAGTACTCTTGTACCAGGAAATGCCTGTTCTTAACGCTTCTAGCAGTGTGTTATGTTCCTAAAGCTTTTCGTGGTGTTCTTTTATTTTTGCAGAATATCCCCTTGTTGTGAGAGGCAGGGGGAGGAATTGAGTGCTTTTGTAAGACTTTGTTATTAAACCATTATTTACTGTTACCAGTGTTTTTCCTTATAAACTAAGCAGATTGCTGTTATTAGAAGTTCAGGCAGAAATACTTGAGAGAAAAATATGAAAGTTTTACTATAATGAAACTCTGCACTACTTACTGCTTTTCATAGCTGAACAGTGTCTCTTAAAATAAGTTTCCTTATTTTATCCAAGAAGAATGAAACCAAAAATGTTTTTTCTTTACATTTCAGAAAGGATGGGGGGAGATGGCAGGTGATGTGTGAAAAATTGTTCTATCACAATTTTTACTTAAATGTGAAATATTACATTAGTTTCAGAAACAGACTTAACAGATGTAGTTCCTTTTCCAAACTTGCCTCTACAGAACATTTTATAATTAGGCTTAAAAAAAGACGTTCCTCATACCTCAGCTAAAGTGGTAGTGGTGTACTTTTATTTACCAGATGATGGTACGGCTTTTGAGGAGAAAAAATTCCACTGCTGCTCACATCAGGCTGTTCTAGCTTTTCAAAGTAGTTTGTAGAGATTGTGTAAGTATTTAACTATTTGAAACTGTTTCTGCTTATGTAAAATTACATTTTGGGTTTTTCCCCCCTAATCTTAGGTATTTGACAGGAATGGTTGACAAAAGAACGCTTGAAAAATACGAAAGAGAAGCTAAAGAAAAAAACAGAGAAACATGGTATGAACTTACTGAAGACAGTAGCATGCTTTTCTCTTTATATTGTGAAAATGGGAAACATTTTTACCATATCTGTCCCTGTAGCACTGGCTTCCTCCTGGAATGGGTTTGAAGTTGGGTGGGGGAGAAGGAATCGCTTATTTCCTCCTGGACTTCTTTAACTAAAACTATGAAAAACAGTATGGTTCACATTGGAATGACTTGTGCTGTTCTGATGCTTTGGGAAACCAAGCTGGTGAAAAGGTATAGAAGGCAGACGCTTTTCTCAGGCAGCTCTTGGAGTCATTCTGTCTGTCTGTTCACCTGTAAACAACAGAAAGATTTCGGGGACAGAGATTAAAGCTGGCAGACTTGAGGAGAGAGCGACTAAATAGTTTTGGCTATCACCTTATATTTCATTTTTATATGAATAAAGATGGAGTCTGGAGTTCTTAAGTTTCCTCCAGGCAACGTGATGCTGCTGTTGTGTGGATTTTTGCAGGTTTGTTTTGGGTTTTGTTGTTGTCTTTTAGGTTTTTGATTTCTTGTATATACAGCACATAGAGCAGCCTGCTTGCTCTTTCAAACATCTTCTGGAAAATTGATTTTCCCTTTGGAACTGTTCCATTTTTGGCTGTGGTGGAGGAAAGTAGGAGTTCAAAGGGCTCTAGTAAAGAAGTAGCTAAAGACTTCATTTTGGGTAGAGCAGCAATGGAGTGCTCAAGGGGCAGGCGTTGACCTGAACTAAAGGCATTATGTGTGAGAGGTGAGACAGGGTGACGTATGTCCTCTTTATCAATCAAGCATCATCCCCTTGTTGGGAGTTGACCATGGTAATAAATATTTCACGACCTTCTTCAGATACCCTGGATATGTTAGAAAACAGATTTTCTCTTCTAGAGGGTGAATTGCAGGAAGTGCCTCCTTGAATACTATTTTTATTGTTTGACCTATGTCGTGGTACCCAACAGAAGGTATGATGTACCTCTGTGCCATCAAAGATCTTGGTAGCTTGCTTCATACGTTGAGCAGTTTTACACTGTGATTCAGAAAATTCTATACTGTATTCCAGAGTTGACGTTTCAGTCAGAAATTATATGCAAAAAAGGCTTCTCTTCCAGCTACCACACAAATTCCCGTTTGACTTTGGTTAGCTGTGTGAAACCTGACCTTTGGATCAGCTGAAATCTTCCAGAACCACAGGCCATTGCGAAGCTTGCAACACACAGGAGCCTGCATATTGATACAAACCAAAAGCCATCTAATATGCTATTTAGACCTTGATTAGTAACAAATAGTGACTGCTTGGGGAAGGCTGTGATTATATAAACGTAATTCCCAATGTTTTGTGATTTCTCTGAGCTGGAAAGGATGTCTGTGTGCTAATAGTCCATGATACTCTCTCCCTGATTGCTGGCAGCCGAGTTGGAAGTGTCTCTTAAGACATTAACCAGTCAATACAAAAGACAAGCCAAAAATCTTTATAAGCTCCTGTTAATGGTGGAAAAAATTGGTATGTTAAGCCACTTCAGTGTAATTACTACTACTTTTCTTCTTAGTTTTTTCTCTTTTTTAAATTTAAGTTCATCTCTAATTTGAATCTAAGTTTTTCAATGGCTAGACAGGTAAAATGTAATTAGGAAGGGACAACAGTTGAATTGATCAAAGTATTACAGGTAGCATGAAGGGAGGTGGTGTCTTATTTCAGAGCAACTCCTGTTTAATAAGTGCAAATAAATGAGAACTAAAAATAATAATAGTCCTCATAGTATGCATATCTGCAAATCAGAGCTATTTTTTTAGTGAATTATCACAGAATCATAGAATGGCTCAGGTTGGAAGGGACCTTAAGGATCATCTAGTTCCAACCCCCCTGCCATGGGCAGGGATGCCACACGCACTAGAGCAGGTTGCCCAGGGCCACATCAAGCCTGGCCTTAAATGCTGCCGGGGATGGGGCCTCCACAACCTCTCTGGGCAACCTGTTCCAGTGCCTCACCACCCTCTGGGTAAAGAGCCTCCTCTAATTATGCTGGGAAAGAGGAATTGTTTTATATTTGATCCAGAGGTGTTCTACAAACTGAGGCAAAGCTTGAAGTACTTGAGGTTAGGTCATACCTGGAGTACTTGACCTAGAGTCAACAAAAAGTCAGTGTTGGCTATGGGAATGCTTAAGTTCAGTACTGCTGAGGAGGTTAGAATAAGTAATTGAGCAGAAAAAGATGATGTTTTATGATGAACAAATAGTCATATATAAATTAAGTAAAAGTTAGTACAAAAGTAGATTATTTGTGTTGTTTTGGGTTTTTTTAGGTACCTTTCATGGGCCTTAGACACAAACCAAGAAGAACGAGACAAAGGTAAAACAGTAGAAGTGGGTCGTGCCTATTTTGAAACTGAGAAGAAACACTTCACTATTCTAGATGCTCCTGGACACAAGAGCTTTGTTCCAAATATGATTGGTGGGGCTTCTCAGGCTGATCTTGCTGTGTTGGTAAGTACAAATGAGTTTCTTTTATTTTGGGTATACTCTGGAATTAAGCTTTTGGTTTTTCTGTTTTGTTTGCTGGTTTACTCTTGTGGTTAGTTGCAGTAGACAAAATTTCCAACTCTTACACAAGTTAAGTGGATTTTGGAGCAACTTAACAGCTTCCTAAAATACTCCACAGGTGTGATTTTGATATGTCATTGCAGAAACAATGGATAATTTTGAGGAAGTGCATTTTGAAAACTACCAGTTTTGACTGCCAAAATGTTATTTTGGAATAAGACAGTATTTTCCATTGTTGATTGTTCTGTTGAGAGAATTTTGGAACTGTTATTAAAATGTGCATTTTTAATTAGGTTATTTCTGCAAGAAAAGGAGAGTTTGAAACTGGATTTGAGAAAGGTGGACAAACAAGAGAACATGCCATGTTAGCAAAAACAGCAGGTGTAAAACATTTAATAGTTCTTATTAATAAAATGGATGATCCAACTGTAAACTGGAGTAATGAAAGGTAAGTTTAGTAATCTTCATTAAAAGGTACTGAATAATTCCTAAGTAAAATAATTTTTTGCATCCCATTTTTCTTGAAAGAATGGTAGGACCTGTGGGGTAAAGACAGAGATTTTCAAAATGTAGGAAAACTAGAAGAACAGTACCTAGGACAGTGCCTCTCAACTAAGCCTGAAGTTCTGCACTACTTTAAAACTCACTTTCAGCTGTTTGCATCTGTTCACCCATATTGAACAAATCCATGTATTCTAACATAGTTTAATTGTTGACTTGGAAACCTTATACTGAACCTAAACAGAAAGTGACTGTTTTCAGTAGTTCAGTTTGCCAGATTCTTGATTGTTTGGCCACATTTCTGCTAAACTCTTACCTTGGATTTGGTGAGAACAGTACTGTTCAGTTTGTGTCCACCCTGAATTATTTAGAGTTGTTCTTTTATGATAAGCTGTATCAAGAAATCAAGTAATACAATAAAGTAGTTTGTGATTACAGTCTGAGAAGGGGGCAAGGGAGTCTTGCGGTGATACAGGCCAAGTAAAAATAACTGGAAAATCAATACGTAATGTTTAAATAACTAATAAAAAGGATTAAGTTATTATTGTTGGCCATAACACTCAGATGTTATTCTATTAAGTGTCAAGACATAGGTCTTTTTATGGCTTCTGTCACATCTTTCTTTAAACAGGATGCTAAAAAGTGTAATTTAGTCCTTCCCTAGAGATAGTTGTGTAATGAGAGGGTACAGGTTCTTCCAGAGTGTAATAAGGAGAGTAGTCAGAGAACTTCCTTGCTTTGAAGAATCATGGAAGTATTTGTGGAAAACTATGTAGGACTATTCAAGCTTACTAAGCAAACAAGACATGCCTAGTTGCATGTCCTAGTCCTGCCTGAACCTTCTGACACTATGGAATTCAGCTGAAACTGACTGAGGGGAAGAAGTGCAATAGAAACAAAACAGCATTAAGTCTTAGGAAATTATGCAGGAGATCAAGTCAGCACTGAAGTGACAACCCACAGCACGATCTCAGTATAGACCTTGGTCTAGTCTTCTATCTTGGCCTGGATGTCTTGCATGTAGTCAGATAAAGCATGCTGCTGCTTTACTCAGCCCAGTAATTGAGGTCTGCGGGGGAGACATGATGCTTTGTGGAGCAGAGGAATGAGAGGCAATAAACAATACCAAGTTGTGCTGAAGAATTGGGCAGTAGATGCAAACAGGCCACAAAGCTTTAAATAGGTTTGCTTGCTGCTCACAGAATAACTTAGGAAAATTAAATATCTGGTGATTTCTGATCTTTTTTTTTAAAGCACAATATCATGTCGTGTTGGAATAATTGAAACTTGACTTGATCTGCTTGTCATTTTACCAGATATGAGGAATGTAAAGAGAAACTGGTACCATTTTTGAAGAAAGTTGGCTTCAATCCCAAAAAAGATATTCATTTCATGCCCTGCTCAGGACTGACTGGTGCAAACCTTAAAGAACAGTCAGAATTCTGTCCTTGGTATATGTATGTATCTTAAATTGAACAACGTGTACGTTTGCTGTATTTCAGTGAAAATGAATGCTACAGTGAAGCTGGGAAGTATAGCATGGTGTACGAGAGCTATGCTGTGGAGTGCTTGAGGAAATACACTCAGGGCAACAAGAACACAGCCATGCAACAAGCCAAATAAAAGCATTTTATGGCTGCAGGAGATTAAAGTTAGCAGGCTCTGTAATAGCATTATCGGTGTTCTTTTGGGTTTGTGACTGAGTGCTATACGAGGCCTTGAATTTTCCAGTGATGCTGCAGTTGATGTGTTGCAAGAATGCCTGTAATTGTTTGATGTGAACAGTTGTTTGAAGCTGTATTGTAATCAGTGACCAGCTATGTCTCTACCTGGATGACATGTTTTCCAATATTGTTCATGGCAGTTAAAACACCTTAATGAAAATCATGTTTGGACCTCGCTTATGGCTTTGTGTTTCCCAAACATATTACACATCTAGCAAGGTTCTCAAAATAATAGTTAATTTGTCTGAACACTTGTAAGGTAACTTAAAAATTATGTGCTTCCTGGGTAGTAACATGTTAGCTAGCGTAAAGTGGATGCTAACGATGGGATGTTACGATAGATTTAACTGCCTTAGAGGTCGCTGATCCTAGTGATGACAGAATGAGTCTCATTCCTTTTGTTGGACTGCATTTATCTATTCTGAGTAGTTTGTAACTAGAAGAGTGCTCGCAAAATTGAAACAAGTGTCTTCATTTTTCAGTGGATTACCATTTATTCCATACCTGGATAATTTGCCAAACTTCAACCGTTCAGTTGATGGACCAATCAGGCTGCCAATTGTGGATAAATACAAGGTACAAATTAAATTAATAGGATTGAAAGTATACATAGACTGTTTTCAGAAAGCAGTAAACAGACTATTTACTGTATTTTTAGAGGCTATCTTTTATGTCTACATTTCCAACTGTAGACTAGAGGCAAGAAGGGGAACTAATTATTTTTAGCATGATGTGAGACTCTTAATCTGTAATCTTTCATGACAACAGTTTCCAAAACATTAAATATAGAAATGCTAAGTAGCTTAGTAGGGTTAAGTAATCAGAGAGCAGACTCTTTAGAAAAATGTTTTTCATTTTTATGTAATAATTTCTTTTTGTGAAGGATATGGGCACTGTGGTCCTTGGAAAGCTGGAGTCAGGGTCTATTTGCAAAGGACAACAGCTCGTGATGATGCCAAACAAGGTATGATAAGGTTTAGATATTAAAAAACATTACTACCCTAAAAAAGAGCTTGATTCTTAATGATATTTATTACTTTAATTCAGAAAATTTTCTGTTGCTCAGCTGAACACAACTAATCTTTCATGTTTTACGTGGGTGATGTTTCCAGGTGTGCATGTCGTTTACTTCCTTGGCATTCAGAACTCAGGTTGATTCTCCTTAGTAAACTCAACTGCAGGGCTACAAATCACCGTAGTTTATTTGAACTGTGGTTTACTTTATATATGTATAGTTGGCCTACAAAGCCTTTTTCCTGCTGTGGGTTAATGTTGCTCAAAACTTCCCTTGTTTTCCCCTTTTGCTTTTTGGTTTTTAAGGTAATTTATCAGACAGTGGCTTTTTATAAAAACTGGTTGACACACATTTGACACCCAGACATTATTTTGGGGAATAAAGTCTAAATGGCTTTAAGCTGTTACAGAATTTGTATTCAGTCTATAACGATTGCTTTTGATGACATACATCATTATCATTATTATTATTGTTGTTGTCGCCGTTGTTGTTGTTTTTACTACTACTACTATGGCAGTTAATCAGAATTGAGCTAAAACTTCAGGAAGTCAGACCAATAAACTTCTTTCTGAAACCACTCATTTTTTAATTTCTCTGCCCTTCCAGTATTTATTTTCTTTTGTATCTTTACAGAGTAGACACAAAAATTAGAAGAGAGGTTACAACATCTAGGAACATTAGGAAAGTCATGTTGGTGTTTGTTTGCTTGGAGAACAATCACTAATATACCTTTGGAATTTTTATAGTCTTCTCCAGGAAATCCTGTAGTATTTTAGGATTCCAGGATTTTACTGGATTGCATTAATATTCAGACTGTCACATTTTAAACATAATTAGTCTATACAACAACACGGCTTTTGCATTCTTCTTATATAATATGCATCCATCGTATCTCTCTAAGTTTTAAACTCGTTTCACTTTAAGAAATAGTATTCTTTGAATTTGCTTTTCTTTCACTATACACTATAGAACTATAATAAACTATATTTTATTAAATATGGTAATCTGAATATTAGTAACTCATCATTCAAATACTTCAAATGTTCTGAAGCTTGCAGAACCAAATATAATTAATTTAAACTGTAATGAATTTATTTATTGAATCCTGTTGTATTAAAATGATCTTTGTACAAGACTAATAAAATAGTCACAATAGAAAATTGCATTTTTTCTTTCCTTAAGCACAATGTGGAAGTTCTTGGAATACTTTCTGATGATGTAGAAACTGATTCAGTAGCCCCAGGTGAAAATCTAAAGATCCGACTGAAGGGAATCGAAGAGGAGGAGATCCTTCCAGGATTTATTCTCTGTGACCCCAATAACCTGTGTCATTCCGGACGCACATTTGATGCCCAGGTAAAATAACTAGCATTTACTTGTTATATAGGGGTAAAAAGCATCACAACGTTTTGCTTGTGTTTCACTAAATCTAAACTTGAGTAGTTTGAAGTTTCAGTTCAGATTTCGTATTCCCTGTCATATCTGTGAATCAACAATAGCATTACATACTTAACACACTGAGATCATTAATTTGAGTTGTTAAAATATCTTTTGTTCTGAATGGAACTTCTCGATAAAGTTTTAGAATTCCTTTAATTGTGAAAGCAAGGTCTTGTCAGGCCAGTTCTTCCACTCTATGCTTTCATACTATAAATAAGTTAGTTGTGTATAGATTTGTTTCCTTTCACAAAAATTGGTGTTTGTGTGTATTTTTTATACGTTTTAAATAAGGCTTGATGGGGCCCTGGGCAACCTGATCTAGTGGATGGTGTCCCTGCCAGGCAGGGGGGTTGGAGCTAGATGATCTTTGAGGTCCCTTCCAACTCTGACAATTCTACAATTCTATAGTTACATATTTGGTTATTCTCTGCTCTTTTATAATTGAAATGAGGAAAAATGCTCTTGTTTTTAATTGTTTTACAGATAGTGATAATTGAGCACAAATCCATTATCTGCCCAGGTTATAATGCTGTGCTGCACATCCACACCTGTATTGAAGAAGTTGAGATAACAGTAAGTTCTTTTAGGTTGTGATGTGAATACAGACCATCCTCTTGTTGAGGTGAGGAGTTCTGTCATGACATACATCTCCAGAGCAACTAATGCAACAAAGCTCCAGCCTTGAAGAATCTTTGTTCAGTATGACTGTAGCTGTTAGCATAAGCCTTCTGAAAAGTGTGGTACATCATGATTGACTCTCTTACATAGTAAATCTTAGAAGTTTTTTTTTTTCCTAAGTAGTTTCTTTCGTAGAGCACTTCAGTTTTGTTCACAAAAGAAACCAGCCCTTATTTTAGAAATCATAGCTTTTTTTCTTTTTCTTATACAGGCCTTAATCTGCTTGGTAGACAAAAAAACAGGAGAAAAAAGTAAGACACGGCCCCGTTTTGTGAAACAAGATCAAGTATGTATTGCCCGTTTAAGGACAGCAGGAACTATCTGCCTTGAGACATTCAAAGATTTCCCTCAGATGGGTCGCTTTACCTTAAGAGATGAGGGTAAGAGACAGGAACTGCTGAAAAAGTACAGTTATTTAAAATAGGAGATCGTGCTTGTCAATGAGGTATTCAAATGCTGGTGTCTAGTGGAAATCACTAACTGAATGACAATGGAAAAGTAAATCTAAGTAAACAGTTATTGTGCAGAGTTCTTGCTAGTAACAGCATATTTACTTTAGAGGAATAATGTACAGAAATGTGCACTGTGAAAGAAAAGATTGAATTTGAAAAACTCCCAGCACTGTTTCTTAATGCATTCTGGAATGTCCACCTACCTTATGAATACAACAGTCTCTTTAAACAAAGTTAGATAAGGTTGTGTGCTGGCCTCATCGTGGTAAAACTTGTAGATCTCTGGGACAGATTTAAAATAAATGATATTTAAAAGCAATGAACAGATCTGGCAGAATGATTCTGCCTTGCCTTCTCCCTAAACATATATAGAGCAGGCTATCACAATTCACATTGTATTCTTTACTGTGAGAATAGCATTTTATTATTTCTAAGATTTGATTGTGTTTTTAAAATACACTGATGTTTTCATTCTACAGTGCAACCATCTATTCTCTGTATTATTTCTAGTACTCTCAAGAGCCTGTGTTTTGTGTAAAAGCTTTCATCTTCTTAGACTTAGACATTCTGTTCCCAATAAATGTAACTGTTTGTCTCCTTGGTTTAGGTAAGACCATTGCAATTGGAAAAGTTCTGAAACTGGTTCCAGAGAAGGACTAAGCATTTTTCTCAATGACCCCCGCACAATACTGTGAGAAAAATCAACTCTGCAAAAGCCTACTTCACACCGCCTTCTTATTTTCTGCCCATTGATAAACTTCTCCCCATATTTTGCAAAGACAGATTTCACAGCAAAAGTCCACATTATGTCAGCTTTCTCATATTGAGAGCTCTGCTGTGCCACTGTTGAATTTTCCCAAAAAGGAGTTTTGGTTTGTTTTTTTTTTGTTTTGTTGTTGTTTTTTTTTTCTCCCAGATCCTGTTTCCTTGGAAAGATACGGCAATAGCTTTGTAAGTGATGTGGACATAATTGCCTATAATAATTAAAATCTAAAGGATTTTTAATGTTTCATTTCCCCCAGCATATATATTAAGACCTCTTTTTTCCAAGCAGATCATTCAGAGTGTGCGAGTGTGCGTGCACATGTTGCAAAGATGACTACCATGTTAATAAACTACTCAATTTGAAATCTTTTTCGGTATTGGAATTGCTTTTGAATAATGTTTTTTATCCGGATGTAACACAGTTGCATTAGCTTTTTAACTTTCCAGTAACCTAGATATTTGGTTACTTGGACTTTTCTAAACTCTTCAGCCTCCCCGCACACACAGTTTTAATGAGGCAATTGGGCTCTCAACCAAGTTTGTAATAAAATAATTAGGTTTGCCCCTTCTCTTTGTTGAATGCATTCTTCAAATGAAAAAACATTCATGCAAATGTGGCACCTTCGTTAGCTTTACATTTGTTAATATCTTCAGCAAATTTAGGTTGATTTAACATCATTACTAGGCACAGTAAGTCAGTTTGGAAGGCTAGAACTACATACTGTCTGTATAAAAAAAAAATTCAGCATTATTAAATTCTTAACTGCAGAAAATGCTAACAACCAGTAAACCAGTGAAATTTGCAAAATTAAGAAAATTTGTGGCAATAGTGCCTATTAGTATTTATAAGAGCTGCATTTTGTGGGAGAACTGGGCCAATTAAAAAGTGCCAGTTACATAAGTTGCTCAGTTCACCCTGTCTTTAATTTAGAGGGCTGGATAATCCTTGCTGTTTTAAAGATCAGTCTGAACTGAGAGGAAGAAAGTCTATTTAAATCCCTAAGAGTTTGCACATACTGAATGAAATACAGGAGGGTCAGAATCAAGCACAGTCTGTAAAAGTTTTGCATATCAAAAGCAACGTAAGCTTATGAGGACTAGTGAAGTTTTTCCTTGAGTAATTAAAGCAAAACTGGTTCAAAATAAAGCTTCCTCAGTACAACCTGAAGGAGCTGCATAATAACCCCCTATTTAGCTGCACTTTGAAAGCGGATGGTCTACAATTGCTATCCTGATTCTAACAATTATGATGAAGGCTAATAGATTTTTTTTTTTCATTTCCCAGAGTATTAGTAGTACGTATTACAGAGCTTCTTCAGAATGTCTTAAACTAAACATTTTCAGTTGTACAATTGTGGCGAGTCCATCTCCTTCCCCAAAAGTTTACAGTCTAGTGACTGTATCTGAATTCACAGGTAACTAAAAACTGAAGCAGATTTACCTTTTAGGGGTTTTTGTTTTGTTTGTTTCTTTGTAACTGTGGAACTCCCATTCATTTCACCTACAGCTACATTGTATGGACAGAAGAAGTTATTGTCCTTAAGTTTCATATGACTACACTTGTAGCTACCGTAATGCATGGAATTTAAATAAATTTTATTATGTCTGCAAATCTCTGGGCTTTTATTTTTTTGGTAAATCAGACTTTAAATGTAGGGGGTTTTCCTACCAAGTGAACAAACCCCACAGTTCCTTGGTTCTTAAGCAAATTAAGAAATTAAAAGCAAGGGAAACTTACTGTCTTATTCATGTTCTGGATTGACATAAGATTTCTACTGATCTGACTGCTTGTTTGAAGTAAGCTCATGTATTTGAAATTTGCAAAGACCATTATGGGAGAGGACTTTAAGTTAGATTCCTAAATTGTTAGAACTTTTAACTTTTTTTTTTTTTTTTTAGAAAAGCCTTGAAATTAATCTCAAAACTACACGATGCTCCAGTGGAAGTTTTCTACTTTTGGGCTAACAATGAGGGATTCTAAAACTTCATTATTTTGAGGCTGGAATGAGTATTTATTAAACTGAAAAATTAACTGGTGGGTTGAAATACCAGTAGACAAAGTCTGAGCATTTCCATTATTCATCCCATCTAGTGCATTTGATTACCATTTCTATAAATCCAGTTAATGTCACCTTGTCTGTAAAGGGAAGCTAAATTATTTCAAGTTCGTCAGTAGAATCTACATTATACAATTAAAGATAGTGCTAACCCATAGGAGGTCTTTATTAGGGTATAAAATACCTTCTCTAACAAACATACTGGTATGAAAATGTAAGGAATAAATCTACAAAAATTGGCTGCATTTGGTATAGAAGAGCTGAAAGTACACCTTGGATTACATCTTGGCTTTGTCACTTCATCTCCATTCAACATTTTATAGTCCCATTCTTACTACTGAGTACAGCTAAATCTAGATCAAATGAGAGAATGTAGATTTGTTTGATATAAATACTATTTGCTGATGCATTGATGTAGTAAATCGCTTTAAATGACCATTTTGCATACTTCCTTTTGTGAAAACATGTTATGCTGCTTTAAAGGTGAAAAAAAATAAAGGACCTGTGCAACCACAACAGTTGAAAGGAGTGGGGAGGGGAAAGGGGAAGGAGGACTAGAAGTTGGATTGAAGCTGCAGGAACCCTAGGACCAGTGCCAGTTTAACTGCTAGCATATGATACTGGCTGAGTATTCCTGAGTCCTGGTGTGGGTGTAACTCATACCAGCAAACCTGGGAGTGTGTTTCTGTGGAAAGGAGGGATTTGGGTTTCCCCGCCCCCAGTGTAATGGCATTTACAACAGTCTTATGTGCAGTGTGGTCCCGACAATCGTACCTGTTCTCCCTGATGGTTGGCCAAAGTTTGTAGTGTAGATATGGCTTAAGCGTGTAGCCATGATGTAACTCATAAAAACATAAATTATAATTCTATAAATTAAGACCTTGTATGTCCTTGAACTATCAAAGCCTTGGTGCATGTAATAATAACATAAAAAAAAAAACCTGAACATGCAGCAGTGCTAATTATTTTGCAACAGGAAAATAAGTGTTCCTGCAAGTTACAAGAAGTGAAGCACGCTAAAGGAAGGAACGGGTACACCAATCAGTTGACTAATGTTGCCATCAGCTACCCTCTTGAAATCATTCCAGCTACCTTGGTCATCTTTGTTCTTTGTTTCCTGAGACACTTTTTCTGGTAGAAAACTATTTTTAACAACAAGCTTTTGATGATGGTGTAATAGTGGTGTAAGAAAACGACTGCTTTAAGGAGGTTTATCCACGGGGATGTTTGGTGGTCGTGAATTTTTATGCCCTTCCGCAGGTGTTTTTCAGTGGCATAAAAGCCCAGCCAAAATTGCTCAATGAAGAACCTCTGGTTTAGACTTCTTATGGCTCCGATCCATACATTAAAAACTGTGTTAATTATGCAAAATGTGTTTTTCTAAGTGTTTATTACTGAATATTGCCTAAGGAAAAAAGATTGTTTCAACGTCCCAAGTATTTGGTTCTGTATTACTCTGGCTTTTTGTTTCTTAATGAAAACTGTTTAAATGATGATGTTAAAGCAGATGAAGTGTAACCCAGACAAGACTGTTTTCTTCTGCACTGATCCTTAAAGGCTCTTACTCACTTTGCTGGTTTTGTATACCCTATAGATGATTTGGTAAAGCAAAATATACCAACAACATTGGAGTTGCTACTGAAGATTTTATATTGTGAACCTGTTTCTTTACTTGTGTTTATTTTAATATGTTATAAACCTGACAAAATACTTATTTTCCTCTGAAGAAATGCTAGGAAGAAGCCTAATCTTAATATAAAATGGAAACTCAGCTAACAAACCCAAAATTTGTTATGTGTATATATCTTTTAATAATACATATCTTTTCACTATTTTCCTTCCCAAAACCTAAAAAAGCCCATAAACTCCTCAGTAAGAGTAATAAGAATAAATGTGACAAAGTAACAGTTGGATGAGAAAAAGTTATTAAAGGCTGTGTTGCTGTCACTGTTTAAGCCTGTAGAACTGATGATAGGCAAAGTATTAACAAGAGAACTTTGCAGCTTGTGTCCAAAAGGTGTCTGTTCTGAGAAAGTAGTCTTTAAGGAAGTGAAAAACTTGCTCTGTAAACATCCATCCATTAAGTATCTGACAGTTAATTAGATTATAGCTAGAGGCTTACACTAGCATTACAAAGGAACACAAGCTGAAGAAAACTGGTGTTTGAACTCCAGATCTAGCATGGCAATTCTCTTCCGAGATCTCTCTTGTAGGGGACTTCTTACTCCTGGTTTAACTTCTGCATTTTCTTTGAGCTAAGTTTTGTTTCAAGAAGTACACTTAGAGACCTGGGATTTTGACATCTGCCAGCAAATAAACTGAAGGAACATAAGCCTGATACTGGAACTTTTTGGGATGCACACTAAGGGGGTTTACTCTTAGGCCTGAAAGACCTGCTTGGAGCAGAAACAGTTGCTACTTGTACATCCCTTTTTGTAGGAGGAAGTATAAAATTAGGGATATATAGAAACATCCTCCTAAATGTGTGAGGTAAAATGACTTGCAATTCTGTCATTTTACATTTTAGCATTTAAGTAAGTGTGACAAATGGCTTAAGGAAAAATACTTTCATAATCAGGAAAGTTAAATTGAGGGCTACAGCAGAATGTGTTTAGTGTACAGTGATACCACTGATTAAAGTAACAAACCTGATTTCCCTTGTAAGAGTAACTGTTCATTTGTGAACTTGCGAGATTAAAATCAGTCTTTATAGTCATTGCATGCTGTATTAAGCTGAAATAATATTTCTTATCCAGAGATTAAGTTATTTTTCCAAGACGGCTCTATTAGCTATGTCAAACACCTTTGAAGAGAAAATGATCATACAAAGTCAGTTAAATCACATCTAGTAAAATTTAGTCTTATCAGACTTAAAATGCTGCAAAATAAATGCACTTGGATGAGACTGATGCATGAAATACTTGAGTCAGTAAGAATAGGCCCTTTAGTTTTATCCTGTGAATTCTGTCGGGACCCAGTACAGTCAGGCTTCAAACATACTGTTCAGTCATATCTTACAAGACTAGCCTGGCTTATTTTCAGAGAGATGTCCCAGTCAACTGTTTTGTTATAACATGTCACACTAATATGTTGATATTTTATTAAAACATGGCTGCTCTAAAATACATAAAGCCTATGCAGAGATAGGAGCAAGGCTAATGCAATTACCACATTGTAAAACACCACAACTAGTGCCATATGCATATTTCAGCACATTCACCTGTGCTGAAAAAAATGTAATGAGTGTGTCCTCAAGAGACTAAGGTATTTTAATTCCTTTCTCTTTGTACTGGCACACTGACAGAGAAACACATTTTGTTGGGTGACAGCTGATGGGAAAGACTAAGGCCATAACTAGAAAGGCGAAGAGCAGGAAAAAATCTAGAGAGGAGTGATTGACTTAAGACTCCCTATTTCATGCGTGTTTAATCCTTGGTTGTGTATAGCTGTATTATCCAGGTAGCAGCTTACCCGACGATGAATATAGACAGCCCAAAGCTGCCATGGCACGTACAGCACTGTCAGAATGAGGCCAAAATAGTTCCAGGCTAGATTTGATCTCAAAGCAGAGCGAGGAACTGGATGGAATAAACATCTCATAATTCAGCTACTTCTGTGTAGTGAGTCAATGCATTTCTAAACTGAAATGGAGATGCAGCAAGTCTGCCTTTGCTGTTCACACATAAGGAAGAAATGGTGTGGCACCTGATAATCAGTGGCAGCCTTAACTGTAGTGCCCCAGAAATCTCAGAGGGGCCGCAGTGCCCCAGGTCCACACACAAAGGAAAGGAGAGACGGAAGGGGCAAAGCCCCGCCCCGGACGTGCCCCGCTGTATCCCGGATGCGGCCCATGCGCAGTTGTGGTGGCTGTACGTGGTCTGGTGGAGCCATGGCGAAGGCGCAGGAGTACCTGGAGCGCGCGTGTAATAATAACATGCTGGCCGGGCCGGGCCGGGCCGGGCCGGTCTGGTCTGGTCTGGTCTGGTCTGGTCTAGTCAGGTCTAGTCAGGTCTTTAACCCCGTCTGTTGCCGCTGTTCTCCCGTTGCAGGTGAAGAAGGCGGCGGAGGCCCTCCTGGCGTTCGCCAGAAGCAAGGCCAAGGGACACGCGCTGCTTCTCAACGAGCGTGAGAGCGTGCAGCTCATGGTGACCGTCTGGAAGGTGCCGCGGGAGGCGCAGGTCATCAAAATGTAAGAGACTCACCTTCGGTCCTGCGGTTGCAGGGGCTGTGCTGCCCTTTGCCTGCGAAAAGAGCACTTGACGGATTGTGTCAGTTTCCGGGCTTTGACTGCTGCGGCCCTGTCCGGACAGTTCGGGTCCGTGAGCGAGCACAGTCGGGTCACTCCACCGCTCTGCCCTCTGGGTGGCTGTAGCTGGAAGCTCGGCTGTGACTCTCTATGCACACAGGCAGCAGTGGGTTTGTTAGTTGCCAGTTAGAAGGTATGTGGCTTTCAATGCTGAAGCTCAAGAAAGAAAATCGGTCGCTTTTTGTCTTGACCCACCACGAAATCTTTAGAAAGACTCCTTCGTTTTTCTTGTGATACCCAAAAGCGACTATGACTTGCAAGTTTTCTTTTAAACTAGCTATGCTATATTGAGAAAATCCACATGTATTTATCTGGGCCCCAGAAGTGTACAGACTTGTCTGATGACTGGACACAGTCATGGTGTTAAAGGTCCTCTCAGGATCTGTGTGGTAATGGCTCCTGGCAGGATGGATGCATTCAGTGGTGTATCTGACTGGTATATGAGTGTTTAACTTTTGCAGTTTGGTGTGCTTTAAAAAGTATAGGTCCCGCAGAGAAACGTTTAACAAAGAACAGAATCTAGATATGTAGCTCCCCTGTAGTACTTGTTAAAGGGTAATGGTCTCTCAGTGTAGACCTAGTTCTGGAAAAGACTTCTTTCTCCTCTTAGACTTTCCCTGTCCATCTCATATTCTCATTGTAGACCACTGCCCCATGGCATCCGACCAGAAACAGCTGAGGTTTGCCTGTTCACAAAAGATGAACCAAATTTATCAGCAGAACAGACTGAAAATCTGTACAGAAAACTTTTAAGCCAGAATGGGATCAAAAGTGTTAGCCAGGTAAGACAGATACATGATGATATAGTACAGTACTGGTACCAGCAAAAACAAAAGGTAGTTGTTGTTTCCTGCTGTTGTAATTTTCTAATCCCAATGGTTCCGAGTTATGTTGAGGACATTTTTTCTGACTATTCAAATGAGTTTTTCTGAACTTCAAAATTTAGTCAGAATAATTTCATTTAAAAGCAGGCTTTCTAGTGATAGATGTAATTGCTGGGTAAATGCTCAGTACTTAGTAAGCAACTGAAAAAAATGATGTAAAAGACTATTTGAGATTTTGTGGCTGGATTGGATTGTTTGTGCCATTAGCAATAACACTATAATAATTTTATTGCTGTGTTTAACCTTGATTTAGATGTTACCATATACTCAAGTTCTGTTTGGTGATTCACAGTTTCTATGCAAGAGATCCATATTGTTTGATTCTTTAAAAGTACTGTATCCTTTTTCAGCATTCTAAATGTCTTCAGTATTCTCGGATAATGCTCCCTGACAGGCTATCACCTGTGCAAGTTAACTGTGTGCAGTTCTAAGAAGTATTCCAGGCTGCATTTTCAGCAGTGGGACCTAAACTGTTACTTGCATTGCAGATCATCTCATACAAAACTCTCAAGAAAGAGTATAAGCTGTTCGAAGCAAAGCGTCGCCTCCTGAACAGATTTGATCTCTTTTTGTCTGATGACAGAATCAGAAGGCTCTTGCCCTCACATCTAGGAAAACACTTTTATGAAAGGAAAAAGTAGGTCTTTAAGTACTGTATATCCACTGGATTCTTCTTAGTAAAGTTTTGGGTGGGGGTTGAGGTGGGTTTGGTTTGGTGGTTTTGGTGGGTTGGTTGTTTTTTTTTTTAATCCCCTTCCCTTTCTTTTTTAGGGTACCTATATCTGTAAACCTGAAAGCCAGAAATCTTGCTAAGGAACTACAAAAACATATCCAAGGGACTACACTCCCAGTTTCCAACAAAGGGTGCTGTTAGTAAGTATGAGTAGATTAATACTTCACCTCAACTACAGGAATTTTGAGACATTTTTATTCCATTCATATTTGAATAAAAGAATAACATAAGGTAACATATATAGCATATGTTGCATATCCAAATACAGAAAGGTTAATACAGGTAAATCTATACTGTTGCTACAGAAGACTTCTGCAATAGCCAGCCATCTTTTATGAAAGCCAAGATAATTGCAGATAAGTGGGCTTCTCTTATTTCTGGGTGTGCCTAAAACCAAGTAATGGGAAGTCTGTTTATTTGCCAACAAATAAATACTATTCCTCACTTCTTTTAGTACAGCACGTATAGGTCACACTGGAATGAATGCTGATGAGATACTAGATAATGTCATTGCAGCAGCTGAGGTGATTGCTAAGAAGTTACCAAAGGTACTGCTGATTCATTGCATTAAAGCCAAGTTTGTTCATAATTCAGCCTTGTTATTTTTTACATAGTATACTGGTTTTGTTGTTGCAGAATTGGAAAAATGTCAAAATTCTTCACCTGAAAACACTTAAATCTGCTGCACTCCCGATTTTTACTGCAAATATCTCCAACTTGGATGAGCTTGACAGACAGCCGCCATCTCTCAGAAAAACAGAAGTAAAGGTAAAAAAGTTAATTCTTTGGCTTCTTTTATGCATTATAGTGTCTGATGTGTTACGTTTAAACGTTTCAGCAGTTAACCCCAGGCATTTATGGCTACAAATGGATTAGGCAGTCCTGAGTTGAGTGCTTCAAATACTTGCTAATACTGATGAAATTAGGGAAACGCCCTGAGAGGTTTTAGAGCAAACTGGAAATAAGTAAATTAAGGTGTTTCTAGTCCTAAGCTGAGGAAGCTGAGATTCATTGCTAGAACTTCTGCTTGCATTGTTTATTCATATTTCTTTTCTGAAAATAAGACTTATTAACATATGCATGGATTCAGACTGCATCCATTATTTCTTAGCTAATTAGTGGCACCTGAATAATTCACAAGCTCATATATTTGGATGTATGAGGGGAGGCTCACCTACTTTTTGAAAAAAGAAAATAATCTGCAATTCTTCTGTACTGACATCTGCTCATTATGTTCTTCTGTCCAAAATAAATTTTGAGCGTATACATTCAACTTAAAAAGACTAATCTTGACATTATTCTAATTTATTTGATTATATATTTAGAAATGTTATGGAGATTTGTCTGAGATATATTTCTGATTAATTCTAGAAGAGGGAAAAGAACAAGAAACCAAAGAAAGCAGCTAAAAAACCGAATTCAAGTCAAGTCACTTTGGCAACTCAAGTTAATAAGGCTGCTGCCATTCCTGCTACCCAGGAGCTTGAGATAAAACAGAAAGTAGTAGTCCAAGAACCAGATGACTGTGATGAAGAAGAAATCCCACAACTGGTGCCTGTGCAAGCAACCATCTTAGATGAGCTGAAGGTAATTGTTTAATAATTATTTTTGAGAAACTCACATTTCAGTTAAAAATCGAGATTTTTGAACTGTTTATATTGTTCATTGCTCCTCAGGGAACAGTGTGTATTGACACACTTGAAGTGACCTGGATTTTTTTCTGAATATATCATGAAAGCAAGAGTTGCTTGTAGGGGAGGCAGGCATATGCCTTGGCAAAGCGTTTAGGGTTTTTAAAATTATTTTTTTAGTTAACCCCTCTTACAAAAGAAGCCAGGGGTTATTGTCTTTTTCCATAATTTTCTGAATAGCAGCAGTTTTGACTAGGTCAGATAACAAGCCTGAAGTCAGAGAAAAGGGCAAATGATTGAGAAACAGCATAATACTGCAGTCATAAAAGTAATTTACAATTTCTTGTGAAATTAAATTTTAACGTATCATCTTCTGCCTGGAATGTAACACTTGAGGAAGAACAAGTAAACAGTCTCGAGAACAGTAATAGGCAATATTAACCATCATGTAATGTAAATCGAGAGCTAGCAGTTTGCATAAAGTACTGTACGGAGTTACTGTTGCCAGTACTCGAGACGCTGTTGATCGCACCCTTAACAACTGGACTGATTAATAATACTCAAGTGTAACAACCAGCTAGGAAAGGTATTTGGATAAATAAAACAGTAACACTTCTAAATTCAACTTAGTTGCACTGCATTTGTGATTGGAGCTTATCTTTAAACTCTACCTCTTCAGTGATGTCCAAACTAAAACTAAATAACGTGCAGGCCCACCGAACAAATGCATACGTCTTGTTTCAAGCTGAACTCGTGCGACAGACATACATTAGATCACGTAATGTAATTGCCAGAGACCTTGCTTCCAGAGACCTGGGATAGATAGAGCTGGAGTTAGATTCTATGAATTGCTCTGATCACAGCAGCTGTCTTTCGTGAGGGCTGTTTGGGAATATATGTTGAACTCCCGAGAATATTAGGCAGTCTGTGTGTGTACAGCTGGACTTCCAATACAGCTGATCTCTCTATTAAGCTAATCTATTAAGCTTGGAATTGGAGCAAGAGGAGGACAGTGGTTTAAAGATCTGCTAACAGAGGTCAGTGACTTGACTGGCCAAGAGGATCCTTCCATCTGTTAAGTCTACTTGCTTTCTTACTATTTTGTTATTCTTTTATTATTTTCATGATTTATTTCTGTTTAGTCCTCTGCTTCAAAAATGAAATTTGGACGGATTTTTGGGCTTGAGCACAGGTCAATCGTTACAAAGCATTTGTCATTTGTAATGGTTTTCATTGACCCTTCTTGAAAAATAGTAAAGATGTTTCTTAAGTGGAAGGGTCTTTGTGTGTGTGTGTGTCTTCAATACAGAAAATGCAACCAAGTCCAGAAAAAGGTGACAACGTGGGCAAGAAAACTAAAGCACCCCTTGGTAAGAGAAAGAAACAACTTCTAGCTCTGAAGGCTGGAAAACCAAAACGGAAAGTTACAGAAGAGTATGCACCAAAACAGAAAAAAGCCAAGAAGCTCAGCATGCCAAAGGAAGCAATCAAAGAAAGAGAGATTAAAAAGACACCCAAAAAGCCTGAAGCAAAGTCTTTTGCAACACCCAAAGCTGGCAAATCAATACAGTCAGCCAAGAAGTCTTCAAAAACATCAAAGCAAACTCCCAAGAAAGCGCATAGGCCACAGTCAGCTTAAATGTTGTAACACATCGTGTTTTAACACATTTTAGAGAATCACTCAGTGGTATCTTTTTAGTAGACTAATACATTGCTGAAGTAAAATACCGTCTTAAGAAAATCTGATCCCGAGAGCTTTGTTTCAGAAAGACCTGTAATGATGCATTTGTGTTTCCTTCTAAGTGATGATCTGGAACAAATAAACTCATTATCCTAATTGGCTCTATTTCTTACCTTTTAGCTTTTCCTCCACCTTTTACCTAACTTTTACTTGCTGCATTTTTCATCTTGCATTCACAAGTAGTTTCCTGCTTGTTAACCTGAAGTTGTATTCTAACTCCTCTTTTTAAGCCAACCTCCTTAAAACATGTAGTTAGACTTTGCAGGTGCACATTATAACTATCCTGCAAATCTCTGCAGCCTAATAGTTGCCTCCTTTTGCAAGTGTGGAGGTCTTATAACAGGGATGTTCATCTGAAGATGACCTTTTTTGGAGTACCTGCCTTCTAGGGTGTTGAGTGACCCAAGGCAAAGACGTTGCCCATAATGTGATACTGCCTCAACTGGGATGTTAAACAGGTCCTGCTGTGTCTGTCTTATGCTCACGTGCACAAGGACATGGCAGTGACCATCACTTCGAAGGGATGTCTCAACTCCAGAATGCTGACACACCCATTTTCAACACCTGCTCCTGCTATTCTCTTACAGGAGTGGCATGGGTGAAGACCTAGCTGCATCAGTGCCTTGAGAGGCCAGCTGTAGGAACCGGGCCTCGATGGGCAGGTATCAGCCACCCCTAGAGCGGCTTAGGAGGACCAGGGGACTGCCCGGCGCGAGGTCAGCAGTTCCTGCCTTCCGCCTCAGGGGCCGCTGGGCCCTGCCCAGAGCCTACCGCGAGGGGGCGTGACCGAGTGCCCAGGTGCGGGCGGAGGGGCGTGGTCCGGCTGTGGCCCACCCCCTCCTCCTCAGGTGTGGTCCCGCCCTCCCCCCAGGTGCGGCGGCCTGAGGCGGCTGTGCCGCCCCTGCTGCCCTGCGATGGCGGCACCCGGCGGGCTAGGCCGCTGCGCGGCTGCCTTCTGGCTAGCGTTGGCCTTCGATGCGCTGGGCTTGGCCGTGCTGTTGGCCGGCGTGTTCGCCGACGTTTTCTTCTCTGACCTGCTCATCTACGCGGGCGGCATCGGCATCTTCCTTAGCCTCATCTGGTGGGTGTTCTGGTACGCGGGCAACCTGGAGGTGCCACCAGACGAGCTGCGCGACGATGTGGGGCTAGCGCCGCCCAAAGGTCGCGGGGACAGCCTGTTGCGGGGTCTGGTGCACGGCCTCGGCCGCCGCCTGTCGTCCGCCTTCGCCGGCGCGTCGCGCTCCAGCCCTGTCGCTGCCGACCTAGAGCTGCAGCGCGCCAGGAGCCCGCGGGGTCGCCCGTCAGACTCCAGCAGGTGAGACTGTGGAGGCCGCCGCCGGTCGGGGCCGCGGGAAGGCCAATCCCGGGGCGTGCCGGTGGGCTGGACCTCCAGTTTTCGGGAGGGGTCGGTGGAAGAGAAGCTGGGGACAGGGGAAACCTTACGGTTGTCCAGAACTTCACAAAACTCTCTTTTCTGAGATTCAGTTAAAAACTCGTTAGGGCAAACCACTTGCTCAGAGCTGTCACTTTGAAAAAAAAATGTGGGGAATCTTTCTCAGCTCAGATACTAATAGAAATCGAGTGAGATTGCCCAAATTTGATTAGGCAGGGGAGATACTTCCTGTAGACATGTGAGAATGGAAAATGCCATCTGGAGTAAAGCCTGAGCCCGATGGAGTTGCCATGAGAGCTTACCACAAGCTCTGTCAGTTTGCAAGGACAGAAGCTGTACGGTCCTGAACTGGACCTGGCTGTAACTCTAAAGGCCATCAGAAGTGTGGGGTAATTAAACAGCTATTAACTACTACCTTCCTGGGGTCTTGTGAGGGGAAGCTCCCTTTTCCGCAACATAAACCACTTCTTTCTTGGAGAGCAACAACGAAAAAGGTGAAATGCTGTCTTGTATTTAACCTAAGGGCAAAAATGTAGCTAATAGTTTGAAATTCATGAATGTAACCAATAGTTAAAACTACTTGTCTTGAACCTCAGTCATCTGAAAAAGATGTGCTACTATCCAATGTGCAGAGAAAGTATCTAGGTCCAACACTGAGACATCGTTGAAGATCAGGCCTTTCAGAATATTCTTATTGTGTTCATTAATATGTTTATTCAGTAAGAAAAGCATGTTTAATGCCTTGAACCTGGGGAGAAGTCAAGCTTTCCATTCACTATGTAAAATCCTTTTTTGAAGGAGACATAAAAACAATTTTGTACTAAGTATCTGAACTAGTAAGCATTCTAAACATATTGCAGTTCTGATTCACTGTGTACAAGGTCAGCTTTTCCTGCTGCTCCTTGAAACTAAATCTTGAAGCTACTGTTGCTTCACAGAAAAGTTCCTGTGGAAATAGTCTTTCATGAAAGCCACAGAACTATCTTGGGAGAAAGTTCTAATAGTAGGGAGATACAATGTAACTTGCTTAATGGAAAACTTGGAGGAGGTGGAGTAAGAAGAGCAGCAATACAACTTCAGAAGATTTGTTACTGCTACTTAGTTTATTATTAACTATATCTGCAATTAGAAAACAGGCTGTTGAAAATGAGTCATTCTCCTCTTTTTAGACTTTTTTTCTGAAACGGATTTAGAACTGACAGAGTTCGATATTTGCAGGGAAGAAGTGCATTTATTAAGTGGGTCTGCTTGACCTTTTTCATTTAAAGATGATAAGTATAGCTATTGAGTTCAGTAAGTAATATGCTCTCTCTGTAGATGGTCCTGCTTTCAATATGCATGTATAGATGTGTATTTTGCTTGTAAAATTTTCTTGTAGTGAAGATTATCTGGGGTTTTTTTTAATATTTCAAATGTTACAAGTTCCTGACTTTAATTAGAAATACTTTGTTTTATTATTAACTACAGAGGCAGAGGTATAAAGTGCTTTACTACAGGCTCTCCCAAGTAAATAGCAGCTTCTAATGCTACAGTAAACAAACTTTCATACAATTGTACTACTAATTGTAATTTGTAAGGAAACAAGACAGAGGGAGTACGTACGAGTTGTTACACACTGTAACATGAACTCTGTGATTTTAAGTTCAAGATAAAACAAAGGATAACAAATGCTTGCACCTCTAAAGACAACTTCAACTGTTGAAGTATGCTCATCTGAAGTACTTTGTGTCATCTCATAAACAATTGTTCGAATCAGATCTTCCCTTACTCATAGTCCAAATCCTCTCTCCATCTGGAGATATTTATGAACTTNCGGGGAAACACACACACACACACACACACAAAAAACCACCAAAACCCCACAAACAAACAAACACCCCAAAAACCCCACACAAAACCAAACAAAAAACCCACCAAAAACCCAAAACCACAACAAACAGACCACCAACACAAACAAGAAAACCCCCAAACAACAACAACCAAAACCAACCCACCAAGCCCAAAACGCCACCAAAACTCCCATTAAAAAAACCCAAAACAAACAAGCATACACACCTCTCCAATGACAAAAAAAATAAAAGTAGGACAAAAAAATTCCCACAAAGTATTGGCTTTTAGAAGAGTTCCTTGAGCCATTAACTTCAGCTTTCTCCTAATATGAAAAAACCCAAACACACACAAATGCAGGTGCTGTGATAATTAAGTCGCCTCAGTAAGGAAGTTTCTCTACAGAAATTATGCATTCTTGCTACCAAGAAAATTTTCTGGTTCTTGTCATTAATAACATTCTAAACTTATTAATGGAGTACTGCAGTATTGCATGTTGTTCTGATTTTCTGTCTTAAAAATTATATAGTAGACATGAGAAGGCTGAGAATTCTTAAGATATGAAGTTAATTCTACTAAAGCAATAACAAGTAGATTAGAAGCCTTGAGCTGGAAAAGAGATGTAGAATATAAAATATTCCAGAGGCCTATACAGTCATGAGTGTTATGGGAAAAGTACGTAGGGAATGCCTCTCCAAAGACCAAGCAGGAACCAAAGAGTTGTCACATGCTATGTGACAACAATTGTGGGATTATTTGGCATGGGGAAATGTGACAGATAAAAATTTACTGATTCAAAAAGGCAGAGGAAGAAGCAGAAGAGATGCAAAGATAAATAGATTGCCTCAAGAAAACCTGTGACAGTGACAGTTGACATAATAATCTGAGGAGATGTTACTTGCATCCTGTACACTAATGCCTTTATTGAAACATCCACACTTGCTTACCACTGGAGATGAGCTGTTGACCAGATGCGTCTTTTATTTGGGTCCCAGGCAGTTGTTAAACATGAGAAAAAATACTGACTTCAGCAACTTCAAAAACAGCTTAGAATTTTATATGTGTTTATGTACAGTTTGAAATTTGTTCTAAGACTGTTTTGGAGTAAACTTTTTTTAATGTGTTATCTTCAGGATCTGTTGAAGCCACAACTATTGAAGTTACTGCCTCTAGAAGTGGAGCAAGTGCACAATATGGAAAGAGAATTCCCTACTCAATGCAATAGGATTCTCTCATGGAATAATCTCTGCAACCACTGTGGGCTCTGTATAAGATGGACACACAGAGCCCTATCAGCCAAACACACCTATTTCACTGTTGGACTGGTTAGTTTTCTGTGGGTATTTTTGATCATTTCAAAACATAAATTAGATCTATTAAGAAATGAGAACTAAACCAAACCTGATTCCCAGAAAAAACACTGCAGCATGTAATGTAGATTTTATTGTTTTTAATAACCTGGGAATGTTTGGATAAAAAACTCTTGCACAATGAAAAGCTCTTGCACTGTTTTACCAAGGTCGGGAAGTTAAAATTACTGTGAATTTTTATGATGCCAGTGCAATACTTTTGTTTGTAAGGGTGCTTTTAAAAGATCTATACTAAACTACTGAGGCAAAGTTGTAAATGTAATGGAAGTTGTTTATAGTGTAAATATACAATTTACAGTGACTCCTGTAACATTTCTTCATTATTTTGGAATAATTTGGAATTTGAGATTTTATAAGTAGAGAAGTAAAAAATAGAGATGTTGTCATACCAGAACATTCTTCACTGTTGCAAATGATGTGTAATATGATGACTTGAAGAAGAAGCATTTTTAGTCCAGTGATGTTGGGAATTATGTTCCTAATGCTGAAGCATTTGGGGAGGAAAACAACCCAAAAAATCTCCCTGTTGATTAACAAACACTTTATAATTTATAAATTAAAAAATGCTTTATAAAAATCAATAATTTTACATTTATATGTAACTGAGAAGTAGGGTCTGGTAAAAGATTTATGTTAAAGTTAATGATACCTAATATTCTTGTGTGAGGAAATTCCTCATGAGTTCCTCTGGTTTTGAACTAAGAGTTTGAGCCAGCCATTAGCAAATATGATTAAGTCTTAAAATTTTACTGTACAATTGGTTTTATGCCACACCTCATCAAATACTAGAGGTGGATTTAAGGAAAATGTTTGCTAAGAATACTGTGGCTGTACTTCCTTGTGAACTATCTTGAATTGTCTTTCAGTATTCTCTTGTAAATCGCTGAAATGACTTCTTTATTTTGTATGCATATTCTAATTTTAAAATACTTTCTAAATGCTCTCACTTTTTCAACAAGGTTAGATGAACACTAAACTTGAAGGTCTGTAATGGGATTTTTATTAACTGCAGGTTTCAGGAGGTGTATACAATTGTTTCCTCCTTTTAGAGGAACTGCAATGTGACACTTGTGTTGTTACAATGGTCTGATTGGGAAAAAAAAGTGCCATACTCCTTTAAAATCTATAGATCTGTTTCAGTCATTTGCAAGACTTTTTTTCATTTAATTGTTCTGAACGAAGATGACTCCTTTGTCTGATACCTCATAGTTTTCACTTGTAAACTGTATTATGGAATTCAATGTTTAATAAGTGGAGTGATTAGTAGCAGCTATAAATTCAGCCAAACCTTTTGTGTGTGCGGCCATTCCCATACTTAGTATGATATAAAAAAAACTCCTGATCTAGTGTTGCAATCATAATTATTAGAGTGAGTTGAGCAGGGCTTTGCTTTCATTGTAGATTACCATGTAATTAATCTTAAATCTAGTCTAAATTCTTAATGATTGTTGTGTAAGATGCTAGCTAGAATGTTGTCAGCTGTTGCAGCTTCCACTCAAATTGCATGGGATTCAAATGTTTACAACTATGAACACTGCATATGTTTAAAAAGTTAAATATAGGAGCTGACAAATCAGCAGAGGATGTTAGCTATAGAGAAGCACTAGAATGTTGCTTGTATGGTGTGTCTAAATGAGATAAAATATACTCTCTGTGGAGCAGTGGTACCTATTGTAAGCTACAATCCTTTCTTTTTGAAAATGTAAACCAGTCACCATTTCATGCAGTCTATTTGCCTTCTAAATAAGGAAGGCTAACACTAAGCAGGAACTGGCAACTGAATTATTAGCAGTTAAACATTAACAGATATTTAACACTATTTTGGTCTCTTGAAATATCCTTATCAGATGTAGCTTAATGCAGCACAAAGTCCATTCAAATAATTTTTATATTGTTGGTTGGAAAGAAGCACCTGTACATGGTTGGATTGCTTGCTGTTGTGTGAGCACAGGGGTTTGCATCTAAAGCTAGAATTCTTTTAGACTTAAATGACAGTCCTATGCACTCAGTTTAAAAACATAGCCAAAATTGCAAAGAACCAAACTCTGGTTACAGGAGTGTGATTGTATAGGATTTTTTTTGTAGCTGGCTAAGCCTTAAAACTAACTCAATACAGCATTTTATATTCCACTGAAGGAAAAAAAGCCCTAACTTGTAGTTATGTAAAAGGATTAAATGCTTTGTTGTTAGATTTTTTAGATATGAACTGTGTCTAAAGAATGTTTAATGTAGTATGTATGGTTTTCATTCTTTACATGGGGACGTTTTCTCCAGGGAGAAATTAAATTAGTAGTTATTCTACAAATATCTATTTGATGAGACTCCCAAGAGTGAGAGTTGCTGGAAGGCAATAATCAAATATGTAGAGCTGGTTAAAAGGTCTAAGTTCAAATAGTGTAGTATGTCACTAAATACTTTATGCGAAATGAAGAAGTAAAGGTTATATAAAAATGTCATCTGTATGAAAAAAAAATAGACTGAACATTACTAAACAACTACACAGAAAGTGCATGTTTCTTTTACTCAGGTTGCTCTAAAAGTTACTAAAAGCTAATGTTTAATTCCTTCTGAGTTATATGATCTCCAAGCTGCTTCATCCTTTAATATAATCAGTTGGCATGTACTACCAAAACCCCAACCAAACAGTAAAAATCCCACCAAAAAAACCATAGCCTTTAAAATAAATGCAGGTAATGATTTTCTCAANTTTTTTTTTTTTTTTTTTTTTTTTTTTTTTTTTGTACTAGCAAACGTCTTGCTGCTTCCCAAGGTCAAATTCTGCTGTGTTTAGGGTGGATGCTTTGCCTCTTTAACCTTTGAGTAAGTAGTTAGGATCATTTCGTTTTACTTCTGAAGCTACAGTACTACCGTTTTCAGTTTGAAAATCCCGAATTTTCTGCCGTGCCATCGTCTGGGGTGTCAGGGCCTGTCGGGAGAAGCCTTGCGCGGCTCTAAGGCGCTCTGGGGGTAGCTGCCTGCGGTCACCCTGACCTCCCGGGTCGGGGAAAGCTTGCTTGTAAATGAATTTAAATTCTGATGGCTCCAACGTGACCATGTGGTTAAATCGGGAGTTCTGACTCCCTCGGGCGTGTTGAACATCGATGCCTGACGCGCTTATCGGCGCTGCCTCTCGAGACTCGCGGGCTGTCCGTGCCAGTACCGGGCAAGCACTATCACTACCCCGGGTGTCTGTGAGCAAACTAAAACGGTGGCGCCGGTGGAGCTTCTCACCGCTCCTACCCGGCTCCAGCCCCGCCGCGTACCGCAGACGACAGGGCCCGCCTCCCACCCCTGCGCGGCTCTCTCGGTTCGGCCCGCACCACCAGCGGCAGGGGCAGACTGGCTGCTGCCCTTCCAGCCGCGGCTCTCTGTGGTTGGAGGGGAGGAGCTTTTCCCGCTTCCGGCGGCCCCCGCGCTCTTTTCCGCCCGGGCGCGGCATGTGGCGGTGCCGGTGGGTTGGTTGCGAGGGGCTTGGCGAGCGCCGACGCCAGCCCTGATAGCGGGGCACGCGCTGCAGCCACCGCAAGGCAAGGTGGGAGAGCGGCGGGGTGCCAGAGGCGGCCCGCTCACGGAGGGAGGTGGGTAGGGGAGGGGTGTCTGTTTGGCTGCGTGTGTGGACCGGGTACTGGCCGCCTGCGGACGAGAGGGCCCTTGGGGCCCCAGGCGGGCCGGGCTCCTGCAGACTGGCGGGCGGGGTGAGGCCAGCGGGTACTCACGCGGCTTTGCCTTCCCTCAGGCGTAGTGCCGCGACCATGCTGGGAGGGGACGAGTTCATCAGCTCCCCGCCCAGGAAGACGGTGCGGTTCGGGGGGACACTGACGGAGATCCTGCTGAAGTACGAGAAGGTGACTGCGGCTCTGCTCCGCTGGCCGTCGTGGCACCTCTCGCGTCGATCCTCTTCTCCAGGATGAGTGCGTGGCCGGTGCGCTAGTTCTAGGGTGTAGTTCGCTGTGAAGACTTGTTTCGGCTTACACAAGAACGTATCTGAAGGCTTAGGGAAAAACCCCTTGAAGGCGGCTGAGTGCCGTAGGCATCTGCCAGGCGGTTTCGCTGTGCCAGTGGAAAGATTTCCCTGTGAGTCAATCCGACTGACGTCCTGGATGTATGTAACGCTGGCGTACTGCAAAAGGTGCAGAGTGTTCTCAACTGTGTCTGCAGGGAGAGCCGCTGTAAATGACCCAGAGACTTCAGTTGTATGTCGGGGCTGCACCCTGTTACTGCTGCTTAAGCCTTTCTTCAGCTTGCTTTCTTATGTGTGCTCTTCATCTTACTGTTAAACAATAATATTAGTTTGTTCAGACACATTGATGAAATTTGTATTTTTTTCTGGAAAAAATACGTTACTTTTTTTTTTCCCCCTGCTAGGGTGACACCACAGATTTCGAGTTGTTAAAGCATCAGCTGTCAGATCCAGACATCAAGGTAAGAGTTTTTCATAGTAAGTTTTATACTGTTTGAGTATAATCATCAGACAGGTCATTGTGGTGCTTATCCAGATCCTTAAACATTTAGGTAATTTAACGGCTTTTTGGAAACTATCAGAATTAGGCAGAGGAAAACAAAAGCATTTGTCTGTTTCTACACAAACATATCTCATAGTAATGACGCTTAATCATTTGAGGTCTCTTGCTTACTGACTGTGCTCCAGTGTGAGAAACTTTTGGCTTATGACAGGATCTGTCTTTGTTCCAGATACTATCTTTCTAGGTAACTAATGCTTGTTTTTACGGATACTTCTGTAGCTCAGACCATGGTTTCTGACTTTCACAGCCTCTAAGTTAATTGAATTTTTACCTTTTCCTGCCCTCGCAAGAAGCCTGTTCAGTTGGGGCCTAAGATATATGCATTTAGTAGTTATACTCAGAGGTATTGTTTCACAGTTCTTCTGTATAGCTGTCAGTACCCACCATCATGTATTTCCCCCCTTCTCCCCTCCTTTCCCCTCCCCTTTCAAATGCTGTTTCTTATAGACACGTACTGTGTGGGTGAGGCTTGCATGCCTTGCTCAGGCTGTAACTTAAGCCTTTCAGGTAGGCTGTTTGTTTAGGGATTGATACACATTTCTTTGTACATTCAAGAACTTTAATTGGTGAGGAAACAAAGAAATTCCTTGCATATTAATGTGAAAATACTTTGTTTTCAATTTTAAACTTTGACTTTTAACGATTTTATTACTTTCTAGTAATAGGTAACAGTATTTATTGGAATTGTTATCTGTTTTTTCTGCTTACTTTTAAGGATGCCCAGATCATTAATTGGCTGCATGAATTTCGAGCTTCTGTTGCATATTTGACCAAAGAACTTGAACAACTGGTCAGCATTTTGCTGGTAAATATGTTTGTTACGTGGGAAGATTTAAGAGGTTAGTGCTCAAAGCACATTTCTTTGACATCTTGGTCTTTGCTTGCTTTCAGAAGCTGCCGTGGTTGCGAAGAAGCCGAGAAGTGGTGGAAGAATATCTGGGTTTTCTTGGCAATCTAGTGTCGGCACAAACTGTCCATCTTAGGCCGTGCCTCCGGATGATTGTATCACAATTTGTCCCCCGTAGGTTACTTTTCTCTTAATCTCCTTTCTTTGATAGTCAAAACGTCTATAGATATGCGTTGGATTTTTTTTCCTGTCGATTACTTTCTTAACTTAAATAGCTGAATTATAATACAGATAGTTTTCTTTGTCTAGATTTTAGAAGACACATTCTAGTGGCTCATACCGACCACATTTATGAGGATATCTTGTAAAGGATGAACTGTATAATGGTGATGTTACTGAAAAACAAAAGCTGAAGTGAGGGTTGGGCCAGATGTTCTCAAGAACTTCTGCTTATTTTAGAAAGTCTTGTGGATAGTTCTGATACTTCAGTCCTGATGCGTTGTCCAGTGTGTTTCATTTGGCATTGTACCTATAAGAATTGTACAGTTTGGATATAATAATCTTACTTTTTGCTAGCTCGAATAACCATCAGAGAAGATGATGTGGATATTTCAGATTCAGATGATGATGATGAAAGTAAGTATAAAGGAAGCATGACAGATATTGCCATGAAGAAGTATAAAGAACCCATTGCTCCTTTTTTACAAAATTAATTCAGGAGAGTTAATGTAAAACATTAAGAAATAGCCTTTGACTTGGGAATTTAAAGATATACTTTCTTCTACTCAAATCAATGATGTGGTGACCCACTCCTGATTACTTTCAAGATATTGTTATTGGTGCAGTATCTATAGGAATAAGACTATAAACATGTAGGAAAACAAAAAATGCTGCATAATTAACGTGTTTATTAATAAGGCAAGCAGCTAAGTGTCTTTCAAGAATTTAATGTTTTCTTATCTTGAATGCTGGAATAAACTTCACTTCTGCTTGTTGTGACCCAGCTACTCTTTAGCTCTTCTCTTTGACACTAATTGGATAAAAAACCCCAACCTGCTGTAGAAGCCTAATTAACTCTTTCTTTGACTTGTGAAAATAAGACATAGTCCTTAATACTATACCTAAATACTTGTGTATTGTGGGATAAATTTGGGATTTCTAAGTTTAGCATTTGGTATAAGTCTGTATAGCAACAATACCTGTCTGGAAGCTGGTGGCACATTCAGGTTTTATTTATTCTGATGACATGATTTATATTTGGAATTATTTTTCATACTTATTTTGATGTTAAAACAGTTCAGCTTAAAAAAAACAAAGCAACCTCCCAACCCCCAACCAATCAACAAAAAAACCACAAACCCAGACAAAACACAAAGCAAAGCAAACGTTTTGGCAAGTTTCCTTGCAATTTTCCCAGGGAATATTTAACGTGTTTGGTTGATTCGAATGGTTTTTCCTGGTTCCTGATCTAGTTTTCTGTAACCAAATGCATAAGAGTACTTTTTTCTTTCTCTAGACCTTTCTGCAAACTTTAATACATGCCATAGAGCATTGCAAACTGTTGCAAGATACGTTCCTTCGTAAGTATGTTATCCCCTGCTTATGTGTGCCCTTTCCTTCCAGATCTAAATCTAACTGATTTTTTTCTCCTGATTGAAAGTATAATACTTAAATTAATTGCATGATTTTTCCTAATATTTGCTATCTGGTGGAATGCTGTATCCAGTCATTATGAAATGTCCATAGATATCAGCAGCTGAAAATCCTGTTAATGATAGTAGAGAGCAAGGAAGGTTACATTTATAGCCATGTATTTGAAGCGGTTTCTAACAAGTCCACAGTGAAAGTTTGCCACTTATTGCCTGTTTGGTGATCCTTAAAAAACCCCCAGATTTTATGCAATTACCTTAAAATAAAGTTACTGAGAAATAAGCTTATTCCAGCCTGTCTTTAGAGTGCTGGAGCTGTGATGCTGTTGTGGTAATAGCCTATAACTTTGGGGGGTTGTTTTTGTTGGTTTTATTTTTTTGTTTTTGTTTTGTTTTTTTTTTTTAAATTACAGGACACCGCAGTTTCTTATGCCGATACTCGTGGAAAACTTTCCTTTCATTAGTAAATCAGAAAGAACTCTGGTAAGAGCTGTGAATGTTTTTGTTTTTTGATGGATAAATAGACTATAGTATGACAACTGATTTGGTGGCATTGAATGCAGATTTTGAGTGGATTGTATCAAATTCTTGGCTTTTTATGGATACATACATGGGTGTATCTGTTTACTGTAAGATTGTCCAAGCATACTTAAGTTCCTTGTGCAAAAGCATTATGCTAGTCTTTAATGACATAACTGCATATCTTTTCCACAGGATTGCTTTCTTAATCAATGCACAAGATGGACCTGTTTGACGATGAATCTCAGTGTTGTATAGTAAGGAGATGGTAGGATGCCCGTCTCACTTGTTGTTAAAACTGGAAAGTGTTTTTCAGAAGAACAGGGGATTAGATGAGCAGACAGAAAGCAATGGGTGTTTTAGGTGAAATCCAAGTTACCAGTAGTGTAAGGTGTTGTTTTACTACATTTCTGGTACAGTGCTTGTGTGGGGAGAAAAGCAAATTAGACACATTTGACAGATTACACCTATGGGGTGATCTTTGTATTTACTTGTTACAGCTTGATATGTTGGCACTGTGTTTTACAGAAGGGCAAGAGCCCTGCTCCACCAGCCAAGTTCAGTTAGAGCTGTGTTTTGAGCTCAAGTGCTGAAAAATCTCCAAAGTTCTATGTATGCTTTGCTAGTTTTTTTAATGATTTTTTTTTTTTCCTCCAAATAACTTTGAATATCAGTTTCCTCTCTGTAAAATGAGTGGGGTAATAGCTGTTGCATAGTGTTAAGGAGAAGAGCTTTTTGTTTGTTTCTTTAGGAGCTCAGTGAGGAAAAAATCATGAAGAAATTCATAACTATTTTCAGGATGAGCTTTGGTTGAAGTGTAATAAGTATATGGTCCATGCATTGTTAAATCAATTTATACATTCTATTTAAACTAGCTTTATCCATTTTATGTGCTGAGTGAGCCAGATGGCCTGTGGAAAAATCATATATGCTCATGTAATTAAAGGTTGTGCATATTCACAAAGAGACCGTGGTGTACTTAAATGTGGCATTTTATCTAATTTCATGTATTGACTTGACAGTTTTACTATATGGAAGTTGCAACATTATCTTTGTGTGTGTGTGTGTACATGGGTGGGCACATGTGCACCCACAGAACTTGTCTGTTAACCCGGTGAATTATGATCCATATGACTGTGGGAGACTTACCTCTGGAATTCAGAATTGTTCTTGGTATATTATAACATGAAATAAAGATGCATTCAATCTCACGATAAACAGTTCTACTAGAGCTGGTTATTGATGTAGTGAGAATTATGTTTCTTGTTTTAATTTTCCTAAAGAAAGTTTAGACAAACTCCTGTGGAAACAAGTGACTTCCCCTGTAGAATGCTGGCAGTTAGTCTGTCTGGAGGTAGTTGTAGAATGTTTGCATAGAAATACTAGGTAAAGATGTTAATGGTAACACAGTTTAACAATTGAAAGTTGATGTTTTCACATTTCCATATTCTAGGTTGAATACAGTCTGTTTACACCTACTTCTGGCTCTTTAGATAACAAATAAGAAACTTGTTTTCTAAAAATCCTTGGCAGAAATTAGACTTTCTGTTAACATTATTGCTGACATCAATTAATTTTGCGTTGTAGGAATGTTATGTTCATAATCTGCTACGAGTTACGGTGTACCTTCCAGCTCTGAGGCTTCAAATTCTGGAGCTTATTATTGAAAAGCTGTTAAAGTTGGACGTAAGTTTGTTCTGTATGGCCTTTTAAGGATGCTTGATGTTAAAATACAGAGTAGGAAATCAGTATGCTTTGGTGTTACACTCAACCGAAACAGTGTTGCAGTAGTGCCCATGGTCATGAATACAAAACCAACCAAGTTTACACTCTGTTCCCACTTTTACAATATTCCCACAGCTGAGGGTAACTGATGTGTACTGTTATGTCCTGAATGGAATCTCCATGTCAGAATCAAAATAAACTTTCACCATGATCACTGCTAATGTGCAGAGAACGTTTCAGTTTGTGTGGTTGATCTGTTTTATCATCACTTTGGAGTAAAAGGATTTACAGTCTTAAAAGACAGGAGGAGTAGCATTGTAAACGATTTAAGGCTTTTTATTTTGGAGAACCTCAGCATGTAACAGTTTGGGTAAAGCGTACATTCTGGAGGTAAAGTTTCTGGCAGTTTGGAGTGTGTGTTTGTGTATTGCATACATATAATTCCCTTTAAAAATATTTATTTAGTCAAGGACAAAATCTGGCCTAGCAGTTACTCTTCATTTCTTAGATTAGATGTTTTTTTTAATAATTATTTTCATGGTCTTACAAAAATTAATTTCTTGCTTGCAACCGTAGGTTAGTACTCCACAGCAAGATATAGAAGATGCTGAAGAAACTACTAACTCTGATAGCGAGGAAAAATCTCCAGAGGAGGGACTTTTTGACATGGTTCGCTATCTTCTGCTGCTGAAAGTTTTGTTTGTTTTTGGGGGGAGGGATTTCTTTTAGTAAATTTTCACTTTTGAGGTGAAAGACTGTAGGAATACATTGTTGTTTTGTCATTACTGCACTGCACACAGCTCTTGAAACCTGAACAGCTGACAAATGATTGTGTTCTCCAAGTTGTTGACTTTCTTCATAGAAGTACCCAGCATACATGCAGTGAATCAGTTTCATTATGTAACAACACAAGCACCTATACATAAAACTAATTAAAGAATTCATGGTAGTTGGCTTTGTTGACAAACATTTGCTTACACTAAGCTGTGTAATGAGTGCTTTTTTTAGAAAAACCCAAAACTTCAGCATATCACTGGAAGGGAAATTTAGTTTCAATTTTCCTGTAATTACTCTCTTCTTGATGTGTGTATGTAAAAGCTGCATGACTGCCATTTTCTCTATCAGGAGGAAGATGAGGGGAAAAAAGGAGAGAAAGTTGTCTCTTCCAGTAGTGAGAGAATGGCCCATCCACTTGCAGAGCGCCTTGATATTTTGATGACCATCCTGTTTTCCTACATTAAAGATGTTTGCTACCTGAACGGTGAGAACACTGGAATGGTAATTAAGTGTTTTGTTTTGCTAACAACTAAGAAAAAGAGGAGTCCTTGCTTTCTGCTGCTGCAAGGTAGAGCCTTCACAGTGTTTTATCATTTGCTCTACTGTATTGCTTTTGAGTGTTAGAATTATGCATCCTTTCAACATCAGAAGGACTGCAAGTAGATTAAAACAACCAGCCTTATCACTCACTTGGAGCTATTCAGCATGGCTTTGTGTTACAGGAAAAAACCTGAAAGAAATGTCTATGCTGGCATTTATTAAGGGTTTGAATGTCTTAGATTTATATATTTAAACCAGAATATTTTAGAAGGCTTCTTTTTGTATCTTATTTATGTAAGTCAGGTAATTTATTTTTGTGGTTTCTTCTGGCTCTTCTGAGTTAACACATTATTGCAAAGTTTGCATGTCTGCCAGTTTTATACATGTGTGCACATGCACACACAGAGTTATTCTCCATAACTGAAGTCCTGTAAGGTCTTACTCTAAATATTTTTTAGAGTCAGGTGAGCCTAGAAGTCAACTCAACACTGTTTCTTTACATACTTCTTACTGGTTTCTAAAGATATTAATGCCTCTTTTGCAGCATGAGGACAAGAAAAAACCCTGAAATGGCTCATTTTGTTCTGTGCTTTTTTTGTGGTGTTCACTGTGTAGGCAAGCTTGATATCAGCAACACAAAGGATTTGTACCGGGATCTGGTTTCTGGTTTTGACAAGCTGATTTTACCAACCCATGCGTCATGTCATGTACAGTATTTCATGTTTTACATCTGTAGCTTTAAATTGGTGAGTAGAAATTGATTTTAAAGTGCAGTATTTTCTGTCATTTCTACAGTTTTGTTTTGTTGTTTTTTTGCAAAAAATAGTTGTTTTCTGCTGCAGTTCTAGTCTAAAGATAGTACATCAGGATTCATTACTTCCTTTGGTTTTCTTTCCTTCTCTGTTACTCCTTTCTTCAAGGTTTTCTTTTTCTGGTTGCTCTTCCTATGTCAATAAACTATAAAAAGGTGGAATCTTAAGCTACTGTGAAGGAACTTGCTTAGTGGACCTTTTTAACAAGAATCAGTTGGACCCTTGAATCTGAGACAATACTCCAGCAAGTTTCTTCAGCATCCCAAAACTATCTTAAAGATGCTGTCTTAGCACTTCAGTTTGAAAATTGTCTGCTGTTTTTTCTTCTCCTCATTTTCCTCTCTCTCTCAACAAACACTTGTTCTTTCTCTTGGCATATAAAAATAAGAAAATGCATACTTTTTTCTGTAAGAGTAGCTGAAGATCAAGTTAAGCTAATTCCCTGTCTCTGGCAGTGGTGATAGTGAGCATGTTGGGCAGAATATCAGAATAGGGTAAGTATGTTTTGATGCTTTACTAAAATACTCTCTCAGCCTCCAGTCTGGTAACTTCCTGAGCCAAAGTGATGTTCTTTCATGGTAAGAGCCCATGATGGACAATTTCAAGGAGAAAACATCATATTATGCTTTTTCTTCTGCTGAGAATTTTTGGCATCGTTAACTTCTTGTGGCAAAAAAATACACAATGCAGTCATTTAAGGTGAAGACACACTTTTGTTTCTCTAAATTCAACTTCCTGCTATTTTATTTGGATGTCCCTGACCTCTTCTGCTACAAGAGACAGTGAACGCTCACTTTGTGTTTACTTTCTTACCATTCTTGTTTTTAAACGCCTCTCCTGCATCTATTCCTGACTATATTCTAGATTCCTGATTCTGTTTATTTTTTGCAACTGAGTATAAAAAAAGACACAGAAAAGAATGTTCTTGCATTGTGTAGGAATAGTTGTTTACTACAGTTAGAGGTAGATTTTTTTGTTTTAAATAGTTTAGTTATGGAAATTATGAGAATTAAGTGTTAGGAATCTTTTACTTCAGTAGTGTCATCATGTAACAACTCATGATTTCTATGTATCTTGTTTCTAGGCATTGGCTGAGGCATTTTTAGACCATCTTTGGAAAAAGCTACATGATCCAAACAATCCTTCAGTGATCAGGCAGACTGCTGGGAGTTACATTGGCAGCTTCTTGGCAAGAGCTAAATTTATTCCAGTTGTGTAAGTTGTTTTGATATATGAGCAGAACCAAACAATTTATGATGATTGCTGAGGTTAAGTACAGAATTCACAGCCTTCATACACACTGTTGGTCTTCTATTCCAAATGCTTTTACTAGTAAGCCTAAGTCAATTAGTCTTGTTTGTCTTTTCAACAATACTGTTTCAGTGTCCTCTTGAAGTTTCCAGGTAAGTTTTTTGCATTTACAGGATGCAGACTAAGGACTGCTGGAATTTGTGACTCGCTGTTTAAGGCTTCACTTATCAAGAAATGTTGAGCATGGGTAGGTTTTGTTGACTTCAGGCAGTCATGGATGCCCAGTGTATCTGATGTTCAGAAGCAGATATTTTTAGTGTCCAATGTTAGACGTTTTAAGTAGACTCTGAGACAGGGAAACAATATGTTCTAGTATTTCGATACAGATGGATTAAAAGAATTCAGCAGATGGGTGAAAGTGTCTTCTGTACATAGGCATTCTGCATTTCCATGCTGTTCTGGGTGGGCTAAGTGACTTTAATGTTGAACTTAATTTGATATTGGAATTACTTGTTGCACATGGGAGGCATCTCTCTCTCTACTACCTATACCCTGTTAACTGTGTATTTCTCATGCAACGTGCATTCATAGGTTCATCTCTTCTGGTATCTTGCGCTTTCACTGATGGGGGTTTTCAGTGGTGATACATGGATTTATTTTGTGCTGAGATAAAGGAGAAATCTCATAACCTCCTTTTTTACAAGATCTTCTTACTGATGTTTTTATAACCACTGAGATCCTTGAATACTTGTGTGCCATTTCAAGTGCTACTTTTACACTTTTTCCCCCCCCCCCCTTCCATTATAGAACAGTAAAAGCGTGCCTGGATCTTCTGGTAAATTGGCTGCATAAATACATTGATAATCAGGATAGAGGGGCTGATGCTTACTGTGATGTAGCAGTCCATGGGCCATTTTATTCCGCATGTCAGGCAGTGTTCTATACACTTATCTTCCGTCATAAGCAAATTCTGGATGGAAACTTAAGGAAAGGTGAGTATATTAGGTTTGAACCGTATTTGGATTCATTGTTGATGTGTGTTGTATGTCAAGTCAGTCAAGTGCCCGATGGCAAGTTTGTTGTCATGCTCTGAATAAAATGAGATGTCTTGTACACCTGTTGGGCTACCAAGCTAAATGATCTTTTTTAATCCCCACTGTTGAAAACAGTGTCGGTAGCACCTCAGCATTGGTATCTGGCCTCACGTACTGAGCATGTTTGAATTCCGGCTGTATAGAACTAGTCTGGGTTTCAGCTGATAATCTGTCTTGATGAGTCTGTGCCTCTGTTAGTTCCTGTAATGGGTGTGTAAGTGTAGTGTCTGCGTTAGGATACTTTGGCTATGGCAGCTTACCATTATTTAGAGTAGCTTTTCTACTGAGCAAGCTGTAGGCTAGATCTCTCGTGTAAGAGAGTGCCCTAGAATGTGCTTCTGTGGTGGTGTGCAGAGTGCAGGCTGGTCAGACTGGAAATTCTCAGAAACCAAGTTCAGCTTGTACAATACATAACCTACCTTTTGTCAATTGTTCTTTTTTCAAGGTCTGTCGTATCTGCAGAGTTTAAATTTCGAGCGCATTGTCATGTGTCAGCTAAACCCTCTGAAGATTTGTATACCCTCCGTAGTGAACTTATTTGCTGCCATTACCAGGTACCTACTCATTTCACTTCCTGCTTGATAGAGATATTTCTCTGCGTGTGTATCTAAAAGCAGCACAGTACTTAAAAGAAGGGGTTTGTTAAGGACAGTATTATCTAAGGCAACTGATACAATGCTGGCTGTACTCTAGGTGGGATAAGTTTATTTCTGGTTCATTTTCAATGAAATCCTACAGTACTATGAAACTAATTGCTTTGTGTTGGAGCCACTGTGATTCTATGTGGAGTGAAGTTTATATGAGTGTAGAGGAAGAGAATAGACTCCTTACCTTTTGGCTGTCTTGATAACTCGTAATACAGGTTGGAGAATGGAAAGTAGAAGTGTTTGTAAAAGAATAACTTTGTATTGTGATACTATTCTGGTGTAGTAGAAGTGCTTATATTTATTACCTTTTTAAAGGAAATACCAGTTGGTGTTCTGCTACACAATTATTGAGAGGAACAACAGGCAGTTTATACCAGTTGTTCGGAGTGACACTGGGGGTGACCTTGTGCAGACATGCACTAATCCACTTGACAGTTTCTTCCCCTTTGATCCCTACATACTCAAAAGGTATAGTTTAAAAATAACTAATTTCTGCCTTGTATAAAATAACGAACTAAAAGTGTAAGAAAGTGTCAGTGTTTCTACAGTTCATTTCAGTACCCTTCATGTTGCATATTTTAACCACAGATTGTCAAAAGTTTGAAGTGAAATTTACCCCCGCTGCAACATATAGTTATGAAGAAAGAACAGGATCCAGTTTCCTTGAAATTAATTAATGAGTTAATGTTTGGTGACTTTTCTTTTGGTTTTCCCTGTTTTAAGCAGTCTCTAAGATATCATTTTAGCCCAATACATAACTTATTGGCGGTGTGGTGGTATGTAATTGCTTTTGTTGTTTTGTTTTGGGTTTGTTGCACCTTGAGTGCACTTCTTGATTGGAGACTTTAAAATACCTTGTTGTTTTAATGAGTAGTGGATTATCTACAGCTTTTCAAGATGTCTAGCATTATGATACTTTAAAATCACTTTTTAATGTTAGAGGGTATGGCATTCTGGTGGGGATTTTTTATGTGTGTGTGTTTGAGGTTTTTTTGTTTTGTTTTGTTTTTTTTAAACAAATCCATCTCCACAGAAGAGAGACCTTTGTTAGGAGGAGACATATCAAAGATTGCTATAGTATACACTGATGTAAAAAAGTAATATTAATAAAACTAATATTATTGTCAAATTATAAGCAAATTATTATTTGTGAGCATAGTGTACCTGTTAAATGTAGTCAGCTTGGAAATAGGAGACCTGACTGTATTGGAGCTCCTCAAGCAAACAAATGTAATTTATATTTATCAGCAGAATAGAGTTGTTCCTTAATGGGATTAATTGGGGATTATATAGGGATTAATTGAATAGTTTTTAAAACCCTGTAGAGGGCAATCAAAATGCAAGACATTTGATACTGTGTTATTAAAATAAAACATGTATGAGTTTTACTGAGTACATTAGCTTATACTGTGTTTTAATTCCCTTTTTAGATCAAAGAAGACCATTGAACCTTCTTATCAGTTTTGGGAAGAGCTGAGTGCTGAAGATCTTGAGAATCTGAATAAACCCATTAAAAAGGTAATCTTTTCTGATCAAAATGCAGTTCGGCTTTTGCCAGATGTCTTTATCAGCTAGTGCTTTTGCAAGATTAATTTTTTTCAGTAGACGTGTGCACTAAACACTTAGGGGAAACTGTGATTGAAATTACAAAACTGTTGGGATTGATCTGTCTTTGCTTTGAGAGCACTTTTCCCCTCTTCTGCAGATGAGTTAGTTTGGCAGCACAGGATCACTGTGAATGTTTATGAACACTCAGAATATAGACACGCTGGTGTTGCTGGGAGATCCACTTTGTAGATATGATTCAGTTCATTTTTCATAATGAGAGTCTGTCGAATTCTCTTGCCGTTTCAAATAGTCGTGATAATCTTAGTACAATCCACATCCTGAATTACATCCTTCTAAAGCTCCTGAGTAGCCTGTTTACCTTCCTGCAGAATGTCAGTCCTGTGTCAGATTTTGGAGTCGGTGTTTTTTTCTCCTTCCTGTGATAACATTTACAAATACTTTTATGGTGTTGTAGCCTTGTTACCTGGTAACTTCATAAACTTTCCCATAACATTTTGATTAGCAGATGTGATAATTGCAATATTTCGGAATTTATTTTAGAAATACCTTTTTTGGTCTCACCATTCATTACTTATGTCAAATCTTAACAGAGACCTGGAGTGTATTTCTGCTCTCACTGATCCTTTTAAATTTATGCAGGGTACCTCCGAGGATGAAGATGATGACTTTCTGAAAGGAGAAACCCCTCAAAATGATGGTGTGGTTGGGATTGCTCCAAATCCTTACGAGTCAAATACTCGGAGTCCAGTGAGCAGCATTGGCTCCCCTCCAGACTGTTATGTGCCATACCCTCAATAACGTGGAGAATCAGAAGTGGAAAGGTTGAAAATCGTGTGCAATTTTTTGCTCTGAAAAGAGACTTTTAGCTTAACTTTCCAAACTGGCAAATGTTTAAGTAACTACATTTAAGAAAAACTGTTTTCCTAATCATCAGATTTCTACAGATAAAGTCATACGTTGCTAGTAAAGGTTAGAGAATAAATAGGGTGACATTTTACAAATTTCACATTGAAATGGTTTTTGTGACTTACAGGGATTTTTTTATAATTTTTCCTGACTCTTAAAAACTTTACTAATGTTTCTCTACAAGGTTTTATATATCAGGGTTGAAATTCTGGTCTTTCTTCCTACTGATTTATGTGGGGACCAGAATTCCGTTTTCAGTGTTGAGACTGTACTCTGATGACTAATTTGGAATTGGTTTCAAAGCAGTGGTATGATCCCACAATAGGGAAGACTGACAGTGATTCTTTTGCACACATCTCTTGAGCTTTTCCTCTCTGTTGCACGGTATTTGGTAAAGCCACTTGATAAAGGAAAGTGTATTCATATCATAAGCATTCTTGCTCCTTAAATCTGTAGCTGACACACAGCTTTCCCAGCTATGAAAGTTCAGACCTGTAAAAGTGACAATTGTTGGAAGTGTTGAAAATGACAGAGTAGCCGAATGTATGATTTGTAGATAGTTTTCTTTTGGGTGCTTGTGAAGCACTCTTAAGACAGGTATTTATTTTCAGGATTCAAAGTTTATTATGTGAATGCTAAAAATATTAAAACCCCCCCCCATCTTCCCTCAGCAAAAGGAAGTGATAATGTCACTGATGTCCTTGTGTTGTCCATGTGTCAGTGGAGAGTCTTTGTGCATAGGTGTGTTGTCTTTGTTTCGTGGTTCCTGGCTTTTAGATTTGAGTAAGAATATGAACAGTGGAAAAAAATGCTATTTGTGTAACATTTAATTGAAAATGTTATGCATTCGGTACTAAACCTTAATAGCCCTTCTTTAGAATCAGAAGTTGGAGGCTTTCAAGACAGCCTTTTTACTCAGAGCCAAGAACGGTTGATGCAAACAGTGCAATTCTTAAACCTTTGAAAAAAACCACCACTCTCTGTAGTCTGTAGTTTCTCGAAGTTGAGGTGTTCTGACAGACTGCAAAAATGAGTTTTGGGGATTATACTGCAAAATGCATCAGTGAATCCGTTAATCACTGGATAAATGGAGACTTTTTGTTTTTCATTTTAGTCCTCTTTGCTGTCAGTCCTGTGTAGTAAACAATATATTTCCATCGGAAATAATTGCTTTCTTGCCTGGCAAAGCATCCTTTGAAAGCTGTCTTTCTCTGTCCTTTCACTGCTACATCTTTAGCATTATACTCAGCCACTTGTTACAAAATAAGGAGACACTCCAAGTTGCAATACCAGGTGTGTGATTTGGGAACTTCCATATCTCATGAAAAGCGAAAAAAGAAAGACCTAATTGATGTGAAAAATACCATTAAAAGTGTTTCAACGTGGGCCTGTCTGTACTGAAGTCACAAGGTTAACATTTATATTCTAAGGGGACTCGCTTAAAGCAGATTCAACTGGGAGGTCCACAGTGTTTCTGTAGTCTCTTCTGTGATAGATCTGGGTAACTGTGTGTGGTTGCGCACAGGTGATGTGGCACGTCTGGCATTTTGCTGAAGACTTCGTTCTGTAAACACTGTCGATACTGAGAGGAGTTCTGTTTTGGAGGTGGAAATCTTGCCTGAGACATACACTGTGTCTTTTGAAGAAAGTTTTATGTTTACTTTTGTCAAAATTGGATTGGTGATGGGTTGTTCTGTGCGGTGGTTGTGAACGGTCTACAGTGCCCTGCAGATTTTTGGGATTGTCTGGAAATTCACTTTTGTGGTGGCTGCGGTGAGTTTATTTTTTAAATTTGGAACTTCCTCGTGGTTGTTTCCGAAGCGATTTATCACAGTAGCTACGGATAATTTCGTAGTGGCCGGAGGAGGGGATTTGCGCAGCGTCACCCTGTGACAGCGGTTAGGCGGGCCTGTTCTTTGCCCGTGCCCCTGGTCCCGCTTCGGCAGCCCTGCCCGGGGCCGGCCCCGGTGCCGCGGCTCCCCCCTCCCCTCCCCTTCCCGCGGTTTCCCAGCGCCCCGCGCGGTGACGCCCCGCCCGGCCCGGCCCGGTCCGGTCCGGCGCAGCTCTCAGGAGGAAGCGCGGAGCCGCTGCCTTCTGCCCCGGGGCCTGGGCGCTCCCCGAGATGCCGCTGCTGATTAACGACGAGCGGATCGACCTGGCCCGGCCCACGAGGGACATGATCCGCGCCTACCCGCACCTCGAGGTAGGGAGACGGCCGCGGCGCAAAGGGGCCTGGCAGCACCCTGGAAGGAACCGGCAGAACCGCGGAGCAGGAGTGCCGGGGAGATAACTGCCGCTTGGCCGGGAGAATCGGGTGGTGGAGCGGGGCGGCCCAGCACCACCGCTTTCCTCACGCGGTGACAACGGAAGGACACAGGTTGACTCAAAATAAGTAAAATCGATGTCTCTGGAGGGGATTTGCAGTAAATGCCCTGAGGCGAGAGCTCTAGCGGGCTGTCCCTTTCTGTGGGAAATAACAAAAACTGGTGATAAAAATCAAGCCGCTAATTTGTAGGAAGGTGTTCACCTCACTTTCAATATGTGTGGTGTAATCCTAACAACGGACTGAGTCAGGAACTGTTGGGCAGAGCTGGTTGGGAAGGCGTTTCTGGTCAGAAATGGCTTCTTTGTAGAACAGATTTTTTTCAGAAAAACAGTGCAAATTTGATATAACTCTGAAGAGGTTTTTGAGCCCCAGGGTGGAAATTCACTGCCTACTCAGCATGTCAGTGGCAACACAGCAGCAGCCGCCACAGCCCAAGAATCTGGGGTTTCCATGTGCTAAGCAAGCTAATAAATAGTGATATTTTGATAAGTACTAAATAAATAAGCAGTGTTGTGGTAGTAGAAGACTGAAGCTTTTACATCTCAGAAGTTTTCTATCCTGACTAAACTTCCAAGATGTGCTATTGTCTAATGTAATCTTTGCCAAGTTCTGTTGCTCTTTGCTGTACCTCCATTTTGTCATCTAGAAAGCAGAGAAAAGTGTGTGGTGTGTCTGTGGAATGATGGGATTTAACAATTAACTAGATGAGTGTCAGGAAAGCAAAAAAAAATCTCAAAATTCAGAATATTCTGTAATACAAAACATGTATACGTTTCTCTCTGATGTGGATCGCTTTGCTTTTCAAAGGTGATATTTCTATCAAGTAATGGATACACCTGAGCGTTCAGCCACTGTAGTCTCTATTATCGATTATTTTTAGGAAAAGGCAAAACTTCTCAGAAGTCAGCCTGCTCACACTGTGGAACCCAAAGGTCTTCTCTATGTCAAGCAGAGAGAGTTTGCAGTGACAACCCCTAAAGATGGTATGTAGGATCTTTTTTGTTTGTTTGGTTTTTTTCCAGTTCTGCTGCAACAGTAATTGTGAGCAGAGTTCTTACAGTGTTTCCCTCCTTTAAAATAGGTTCTGTTTCCATTCTGGGATCAGATGATGCAACTACCTGCCACATAGTTGTGCTCCGACACACAGGTATCTCTAAAGGACGTCCAGAACAAAATCTGTACCCCTGAAGCAGTGAATCAGTTTTCCTTTATGCTGCATTAATAGAATAAGCTGCAGTTACACTTACATAAACTCAGACTCAAATACCAGAAGTTACCATGATGTGTTAACTAAATTACTTGTTCTAAGAGTTGGTGTGTTTAGTGTATGAGGTTCCACGCTCTGACTGCTCAGTGAGCAGATCCTAAACTTAATCTGTTCCTGTGGCCAGCAAGTAGTGGCAGTTGCAGGCCTTGGCTGTGTTCAGCACTTTCGGCCTGCAGGGTTTGGCAACAATGGAGGTAGAATTTGTGGAAGGGTCCTTGCTAAGTGCCTGGATTTCTGACATTACAGACGTTGCCTGGTCCTGGTTAAGAGGGCACTTGGATCCCTCATGTGTGTTCTGTGGACTTTGGAATGGGGCACACAAAGAGGTTATTGCATCATTCATCCATCTTCTGCTGGAGACTGCTGTCCTGAGAGGGAGTGAGCCAGTGATGGATGTAACTCTTACACTACTATAGTAGAATAAACTTACGTATTTCAATTGCAGTAGAGTAACAGCCTCCAACGATGTCATTAACTAGCTATCTTCTCATGTCTTAGGCAGTGGAGCTACCTGCTTGACACACTGTGACGGATCGGACACAGAAGCTGAGGTGTCACTCATCATGAGTTCAGTAAAATCATTCTCTGACTCCACAGGATACGGAAGGTCAGCTCTGCTCTTCCTTCTTGTGTACTGTTTTTCACAAGGCTAGTGCAGTTTGCAAAGGGGGGAATTTTTATGTGATTTTATGGAGTTGAGACAAGGTAGTTGTGTGGGAAATATCTCTTGATCAGGAACCACATGCAAAGCAAAAATAATTTCCTTAATGATAATTTTGAGGGTATTTTTAGCAGTGGGTTAAAGCACAGTCCTGTTCTGACTAGTGTCTCTGTAAAATACCATCGTGAGGTTTTGTGTTTACTCTTTCCCAGTTAACTTTTGTTTCAGATGTGAGAAATTTTCCAAAGAAGTGGGCTTGGGTTTATGGTATGTTCTTTCCAGATTCTTCTGGGATCTGAGAATCCATCTGGGATTTTTCTAAGTCCCACATTTTTAGGAAAAAAAAATATAAAAGGGGAGAGGAGGACAGGACAGTGGGGAAAGAAACCTCTGAAATGGAATTTAGCAAACAAGGGTCTCTCTGTGTGTGGAGGTTTTTGTCCCTTTGTTTGACAAGAACCAAACCTCAGTGAATTTAGAAGATACAGTCTCTAAAAACTCATGATTTGTCAGGACTTGTTTTTACATAGACACTTTTCAGAGAAGAACCCTGCAGTATTGTCAAGAGTACTCGTGAGGAGATCACAGTAGCAAAAATCTTAATGCTTAGTTAACCCTTTATTGGGAACTGAAAGGTGGTTACTAAGTTCAGTCCAAACCAGCAATGCTGACCATCAGAGATGCACCTGGGTTGGAATTGCACACATGTAATGCCTCCTGAAGTTTCTAACGTGTGCTGTTTCATGAATGATCCTTGCACTGTTCAGAATGGAATTACTATAACTTGCTATGTAATCAAAACTAACTTGGTGCATGTGATTTTAACAAGTGAGGTTTCTCTAATGGTTGCTTTGCAGCGTGGGTTGGGGATTAATTTGTAAAGCTGTTCTCTGGGATGTCTTTTTAATTGCTGTTTCCTGTTATTGCATCTCTGTTAGGCTGGAAGTGCACCTAGTTGGAGGTTTCAATGATGATAGGCAGTTATCACAAAAACTTACTAATCAGCTTCTTAGTAAGTTCATGTTTTTTCCATTCTTATGTCCAAAAAAATAAATAAGTAGTTCTGACTGGCTTTGGGTGAAGTTTGTTTGTAATCTGAGCCCCCTGTCATTTAATGGACAGAAATGTGGATTCTTTCTGAAGGGTGGTTTCTCTTCCTGAGAACTTGGTGTGGAGAGGGGTTGGACTTCAAATATGGCCAATGTGTGGGGTGGAGGTTTTAAACTTGTAATGTCTTCCCGATTTATATTCTGGCGTGTAGAAATGGGGTGTGCAGTTCAGCTGGGCTCAATTCCTGGCTCTGCTGCCAGTATCCTCAATGATCTTGGTCAAATATTGTCACTGTCTAAATCTATACATGTGGGTGACTTTGTTAGTTACTACTCATTTTGTGCCTTAATGTGATGAGGTAAAATTTAATTATTGTTTGGAATTGTCTGATGAAAGATCTTTTATCTGTTTACAAAATCCCCAGAGAAGTGAGTACGGTGCTTTACAAACAAATTGGAAACTCAAGAGTACCAGCCTTCCTACCTCTAGCTGCTCTGGCTTGTGCTAAGCAATTGCTGAGGGTGGAGAGGCCTTGGCCCCACTGGAATGGGGAAAGGATTGGAGGAATGTGGCCAAAGGGGTAAACAAAAAGGAAAATGGAACTGGTGAAGGTCCTGGGATGTCCCTTTATGGCTGTCACACCTACTGATTCCTGTTACCTGTGTTATATGAGTTCTGTACAGAATGAAGTATTTTGGTTAATTTATTTTTTTCAGCCTTCTGATGCATCTTGCATGCATCGAGTTACGTTTGGAATAGTAACACTATATTGCTATTAGAACTTCAGAAAAAAAGAGAGGTTTTTTTCCTAGTGTGTGGGATGGTGAAAGGCAGAATTTATTTACAGCTAATGAAGATTGGGTTTGCTCACTATATATGTAATGATTTTGGAAAATGCATTTCAATATAAGCTGTTAAATGTACAGTGAACTAAACCAGAGTTGATGTGGTGCCAAAGCTCCATCAGGGTCAGTAAAAGGAGTAGGTGGTACATCGCTTTTTTAGCATGCTTTTGCTATTACAAATGGCTACTCTCTCTGATTACTGTTAAGTTTAGTAGCTGTGGCTTTAATTTTGTAGAAGTTAGTTTGAAGCAAATCTGCAAAAAACTCTGCTCTGTTGCCTTATCTAGGAACAGTGCATTAGGTATCTCTGTCCACCTATTCTGCAGTGCGCAGCACTGGTAATGCCCCTGGCCTAGGTACAGCACCTCCTTTGCCAACAGTCACTCATACACTGCTGCTGTCGTTGTTGCTGTAGGAGCATTTGATCTCCAACCAGATGATGTTCATTTAGTGACTTTCTGCGTAACAGGTAAGCAAATGTTCCCTTTTGGTTTCGAAGTATCTTTAGCTGCTGCAATTGAAGTCCAGGGCTCTTTTCATTTTCACACTTGGTTTCTTTATCTGTCCTGTAAGAAAGAACATCACAAGTCCTCCAAAATGATGTCATTTTTAGTTGTGTCACGGTAGTGTGTGTGGTGATGCCAAATAGACAGTGCAGTGAGGGTTCTCTCCTTACCAAGTGCTGATGATAGAACCACCTGTGAGCATTACCAGGTTATTTCAGCATCTTTGTCCTGTGGAAGGAGTCTGTGTGTCTGCTGGTATCTGTAAGAGGGAATTGAGAAAGTCACCTACAGACATTTGACCTGCTGGGTTGTCAGACCCACCACCCTGCAGGGTTGAGTAATCATAAAGTCATTCAGTTAATTCATGGGGTGTGATGTCACATAAAGGAAGAAGTAATTTCCTCTTCTTCAGATCATGTTCAGGTCCTATTTTCACAATCTTTCCTTTTCAGTGCTGCTGGTGATTTGCATCTTTGAAACTTAGCATCACGGTAGTTTTTCATTGTGTGTTGTTTCCTGTAAACCGCCCTTGCAGGAAGCACAGCAGCAGTGGGCTGGGACTGGCCATGCTCTTAGGAGAGGAACAGTTCTGCTCCAGCCTCAAAGTGTGTTGCTACTGATCTCTACCTTCTTTTCTGTATTTCTTTTACGCTTCCTTGGATTTTTTTCTGTCTTTATGCAACACCAGATCTGTTCTTCTCTGATAACACAGAATTAAATGAATGCTGCTCAGAAAAAAAAGTCCAAAACCCTATGAGTTTGACTTTTCTTCTTTTGTTACAGAATTAAATGACAGAGTAGAAAAGGATATTCACTTTCCAATCATTTATGGAATAGGTGAGAGAAATTAGAAATTTATTTCTTTTTGTTTGGTTACTGGATTGCTTTTCAGAGTCCAATAGTAAATGGGCTGATTTAAATGACTAGTCAAAGCCCCTCCTAAAAAAAAAGCCCTCCCAGCTGCTGCTGGAGGCATAGGTTGAAAAAGTTTTCTCCTGGTACCACAGTTGAGTAGCTGCACACAAGGCAGTGGCTGTGTACAAATACAAGCAGCTTTTTTTTTTTTTTTTTATCCCATTTAACTGTGCTTATGATTTTGTCAGTATCAAGCTGCTGTACTAACCTTTGGGGTGAGAATTCAACCTTTTTTCATTGTTCATCCTGTGGGTTGGTTTTTTTTTTCTGTTTAAGTACCTCTGAAAATGTTCTTCTGGAATACTGAAATGCTGCCAAAGCAAAATAAGTAGAAGTATGCTCTCTCAGGACCTGTGGTACCCAGAAATAAAGGAAGAGGCTTTGATGGGTTCTAAAGTTCCTGCAACATAGTTGTGTTGGGCACCTGGTTGTTTTAAACAAGTGTTTGTGAGAATTCTTCGTTGCTCGTATTTAAATACAATGTTGTTCATTGTATTTAAACTCTGATTTCCTACCAGCTGTGAATGTTAAAACAGCAGAGATTTTCCCTGCAACCTTCCCAGAAAAAGGGCCAGATGAGGATTTGCGTTCAGCTCATGTTTTAACAGGAGCAACAGTGAGTAAAACCAACGGGGGGAGGTGGGAGGGTATTTTTGCCAGAAGGGGAGAGCAGTTAGAGGCCATGAAATGTCAAAATGTTGAGGAAACACTTGGGTAGTGTTCCGTCAGTAACAGAACAATTGAGAAAGATGGAAGAGTGGAGGCAAAGGATGACTCTGGAGATCAAACCCCTCCTGCAAGGGTAAGCTGTGCCTGGGCAGCACAGTTCACTCCTGTGCTTTCTGAGTAGCCCTGCAGCTTTCAGCAGGGGAACTTAAGTAAGCAGGTTCAGGTCATGGGTATAATCCCTGCAGTATCTTTCAGTTCTGGGTGTGTTACACTTCAATTATTCTGATAAACAAGACATTAATCTTAATGTAGTAGTAATAAAGTGTGGCTGAGTGGGCACACTGCATGGCTAAGACAGAAGCTGCACCTCAAGGACTTCCAGATTAAGTGAATTTTCTTTTCTCATCTGTGTGAGTATTGTCTAACTCAAGGTGTGGCCTGTGTTACAGCTGACTAACATTTATGATGCAAAGATGGAACAACTACATATTGGGCCTTATTTCTGGACGCCTTTTGCACACGTGGATTTTTGGTTGGAACAAGATGATGAACAGATTTTACAGGTACCTAAAACTTTTTTTTCCTTTTTCCTCTAGCTGAGGGGAGGGAGGGGTCTGGTCTGTCAAAACTTTGCCCAGTGTACTGCTGAGAAGGGTGCAAAATAATCTTTTAAAAAGGCAGACTAATAGAGACCTTTGCGTTCTGAATGTCAAGCAGCTCTTGCTACCATCTTGTTTTTCAGAATCTTTCCACATCGCCCCTGGCTGAACCACCCCACTTTGTTTCGCACATTAGATCTACATTAGCATTTTTAAAAGAACATCCATTTCCGTCTCACTCCCTGTTTCCTGACAGGAAACCTCGCATCTACAGAAAAAATGAAGAAGGGTTATGGCAACAGGTTCGTTCTGGTAAGATCTAACCTGGAACAAAACACCACGACTGCTTTAGAGAAGTATAGTCTTTCAAGATGAGCAGTCTGTTGCCCAAAAGTGCATTGCTGGTCACAAATCCCATTGTTCCTATGCTTTTCAAAATAAAAAGTATTTTGACAGAAGTAACTTGCCTTTTTTTTTTTTTTTCCTGTGTTACTTTTGTAGGAATTTGAAGCTGCTTTGAAGTAAGAATTTGGCTTTCTTTGTTCTGTTGCTCCACTGCAGTNGGGTGGGGTTGGACTAGGTGATCTCCAGCGGTCCCTTCCAACCCTAGCATTCTTGGAGTGTGTGCGCACAAAGAGAGGGAGCAATGCTGAGAGGCTGAGAACAGAAGTCATTGCACTGGTGTGTACTTCAGAAAATAGTTTTTCACACAAAGTGAAAGAAAGTTGCACACACTTAGAGCTTCCTGAAGTGTAGGGAGGCATCCTTCAAAAATAACTTAGTTCAGAAGTAATAATTTGAAGAATCTTTATTGAAACATTCAGATAGTATCTAGAGAACGAAGCTCATTGCAACAAAACATCTGGTTTAACACTTCCTCATATAAAACAAGTAAAAATTAATCCTTGTGGTGATAACTTTATCCCCACCAAATTCTCTTATTAATAATACTTCATTGCACCAAGGAAACCAGTAAGGAAGACTAGTCAACTTCAGTTGGTTTTGTGTTTTTAGAAAAAAATGCACTCTGATTTATATAAGTTACCCCAACAGCAAAATTAAGCTTGTTTGTGGCATCGCACCCCACAGGATTGAGAAGCTGAAAGTCAAATCATGTGACAGTACAATTCCAAAACCCCAAATTTTTCAGATTAGCAAAGTAAGCCCTGCTACTGCTACAGCCATTATGGTGTTAATTTTTATCTTTTAGGGGGAGGGGGGAAAAAAAAAACCCAAAAAACAAATAGAAAAGAAATGAGACAAACTACAGTACTTGTAGCCAGTTCTGTAGGGATGGGATGGTTTTCACTTTGCTTGTGCATTAGGTGGTCCAAGACACTTAAAAAAATTGTGCTGTAGTGTAAATACCCTATAGCATTTCTTTGTATCTGTACAATTCCTACCACCAGTAAGTTACTGTTATCACCCCCCCCCCCCAAAAAAAAAAAAAGTGTTGAAACCATCACAAATGTATTGGTTTTTTCAGGCTTTACTACAGCTGTCTTTAAAAAGAAACAACAGAAAGAACTGCAGTGACACTACATAAGTGTGTTCAATAGTATTTGCTTTACAAATGCCATGCACAGGAAGGTAATGGTATGGTGGTGAGCCTTTCCAGTGGCAGAGGAAAGAAGCCATCCTGGCATGCAGAGGCACTAGTTCTGTCTAAATGGCTGAAAACTCATGACCCCTAGTCCCCACTGTGGCAAGGGCCTTAGCTGAATACGTCAAGCCTTACTACACCAGGAAGAGATGGTAGATGGCAACGGACTACTCAGTGACTGCTAGATACACAGGCATCCATCCCTATTGCTCACCACGCCACAGCTGTTTGGCAGTGTTCTTCATAAGGTAAAAGAAAAAAAAGCAACCCAGGTAGTGTGACTTTAGTAGATGTCTTGCAGGAGAGACTAAACTGAACTGTAAATATTTTAAAAGGTGGACAAATGGCAGTTGATTTTTTTTTTTTACGTGTAGTAACATAAAATAAGATCATTCTATAATTATTGAGTGCAGCTGTATTCTTAATCTTGTGTATTGGTTAGTTGTCAACTATTATCATGCTTAGATTCCTACAGGAAAGGTAACTGCCAATTGTTTTTACAAATATTTATGAACACTTAATAGATTTCACTAGTACTTTGCTGACACTGACATGTAGAGGATTAAAGGAACTGTAAGGAGCATATGGTAAGACAAATATCTGTCCCATAAGGGGGAATTTATATCTGTGCAAAATCCCAGTTAATAAGTTACAGTAGTTCTTACTGTACTGGGGTGTGGCACTGTTCACGTTTTAAATGCATCATTCATACCCTGCCTCCCTGGGCATGGGTTTCCTCTGTGAAGTCTGAAATCCACAGTCTGGATTTTACCTTTGACTTTCTTGGTCCTCTACCTTTGTGCAGCTGTGTGGCAGTTTGTCACTTTGCGTGTCCTCAGTGTCTGTCTTTGTTGCCTGTGCCACCTCCTTCTGCTCCTCTGTTTTTTCTGTCTCCAGAGGTCCTTGGCCAGGTGACAGAAGTGGTGGTTTCTTGTCCATCTTCTCCAGGTCATCACAGTGGCTGACTGAACTGGTCTCACTGAATGCATCAGAACTTCTAAGAGACCTTTTAAAAATTTTCTGACCTGTAAAGCATTTTAAGTATACCATAGCAATGGAGGCAGCAAGCACCAAATGCAGTGTGCACAAGTGGAGTTTCAAAGTATCAGAATTTTACTGTCCCAAAGAAATAGATGTTACCTGGGTGCTAACTTGCACCCTAACCACAGACATACTTCCTTGCAGTTACAGATATGTATGCAAGGCAACAGCACCTGTTGTTTTATCACGTGTACACAGAGTCTTCACATTCAGCTGAAAAAACAAGCTGCCAACATGTACAGTGAAGTCATTCTAGGGTAAACCTGGCACTGAAAGTGGCAGGCTGGAAGCCAACCAGCTCAAAAGGTGAGTTACAACTACAGTTGTCCTGCCTGTCAAGTCAACATTAGTTACTAATACAACTACACAGAGAGTGTGATAGATTTAAGAAACCTTCACTTTAGAATGGCTTTTTCTACAAAATACTAGGTAGTAACAGAAATGCAGCTGCTTAAATACATGATTGTACATTACTTATGCTTTTATTTCAAATAAAACTTTTGGCTTGTTTGCCTCCTAATTATTAAAAAAAAAACCCCAACCCTCAATAACCTCATAATATTTCAGAGGAAGATTCCAGACTTCAGGGGGAGTTGTCAGTTAATGGGATAACTTCCAGTAGTCCCAGGAAGAACTCCTGGGGAGAAAACTGACTGGAGTGGTGTTCCATGCCATGCTTAAATTAAGGTTTGGTTTTTGTTTTTTTAAGGTGGACTGAAGGCACTAGAAGATGAGCTCTAGCTCTTATGAAAGATGGAAAATCACGTAAGTCTTTTTAACAAGTTCTAAGATGTAGAAACTTACCAGGAAGTCTTTGCCTGGCAAGGCTGGAAGTAGGAGTTGGTGGTGGCGTAGTGCCTGTTCCTTGGGCTTTTGATAGGTACGTGGATTCTGTGGATTCTAGAGAGCCTGCAGGTTAAAAAAAAAAAGTTATCAGGTTGAAAATAGCACAAACTACACAAGTTTTCTGTTCCTCTGGATTTATAAGGCATGTAACAATCTTATTTTTAATGCAAATTTCTGAAACTCCATATGCTAGGTTGAGCTGAAACTGTGAGTTGATGGTAATCCATTTCTGAGTACCTGGGGCATGTGAGCTCCAAGACAAAGAATGAAGTTTGCCCTCACGCTCACTTCACAACACTGCTACACTTTGCTCAGCTCAGGAATATCCTTAAGATGCTGCCACAGATTTTACAGTGAAAAATTGTAACTTCAGAAGTGTTACATTAATACTTACTTATGTTAGTATTAGTTAATAATGATGTAAAGTTCTTTTCACATAACCAGACACGAATTACAACTATATGAGTAGAATAGTCTCTTCCCTTGTAATATTCCATTTGTTACTGTCCCATGTAGCCAGGTTCACACAAGCCCTCAGGTAGGTGCAATGTCTGACAAGGCCAGGCTGCTATTTAGCATGCAGATGAGGTCTTCATCAGCGTGGCTATAGCCAGCTGATACTTCCAAACAGTATTTCACACAGAGACATCAAGTTCCCTTAGCACAGTGGAACATATGACTGCCCTTTGTAACCACACTCACCTGGGGAAGCGATGTTTTAAGGCCTGAGGTACCCTATTAGCTTACATATTAATAAACACAGCATAAACACCAAGCTGTTGCAGCATTTTGTAGCCAAATGGCAGTAATTGTTTCTCTATTAATAAGTGCCAATGTCTAATATAGCTTTTTTTAATGTGACTCAACATGGAAGAACAAAATGTAAACTGTACCAGTGAGGTTAGAAGACTGCCCTTACTGAGCGTTACTGAAATAGTGAAGAGCATGTTCTCTGACAGCCTCAGGGTGGATTGTGTCACTCGCAATCAAATCAGTACAAGAAAGTGTGTTGCAGTTTTAGTGTAAAATTGGAAACAGTTCTAACAACAGCGTAACATTGGCTGCAGATGCACCAAGACCCACCTGCCGTTAAATTAAATGTTCTTCCCTTTGGTGAGGCTTGGAATGGAGAAAACCAGTTCAGCACAGAGCCTACTACAGGTATTTGTCGTAGCAGTCCCTGCAAAGCACACAATCAAACACCGGCTGGTGAGCAAGCTACCTATGTTGTGACAAGTTGAATTTCAAGTTTCCTAGATAACTCATATTTATACCCTTACCTCTTCCAGAAGCCGTTCTTCATTGGCTTTCTGAAGCTGAAGTTGTGCTTCCTGTATCCCTTTTCTAACAACTTCAGTCATGTTTTCCAACAGCTGTTAAAAAAACAAAAGAGAAATTATATATATTATTTGGACTTCAAATTACCTTTTTAGTTCAGGTTTTCAGGATGTAAACATGGTAATCTGATTATTTGAGTCACTATTTCATTATGACTGTAAATCCAACAACATATGGGCTGACTACAACATTTTTAAATGATACATTCAGAGGACAGAATATGACTTTAAGCAGAAACAGTATGTATTTTCCTTTGCTTAGGAATAAGCCTGTGATCCAAAGTCTTCAAAGATCTGCTTAGCACTAGGTGTTCATGAGATGGTGAAACTGGGAGGAAGTTTTAGGTTTATAGAGTACATTTTGGTTTCTAGAAGTATCTCACATAAATGAGCATAAATCAGGATATCCCTCAGATGAGTATCACAAGCCTGTAACAAAAGTTCTTATGTGGACACTGTTTTTTCTGCCGTAATCAATACAGTCTGTTGCAGGCAAGCACAATTTTTACTTTCACAAAGAACAAAGCCATGTCCTAATGCCAATATGGAAGGGAAATGACAAAGGTGCTGAAACGCTCTGTGATAATTATTAATACGTACTCTTGAATTCTCTTCAATTTCTCTGCCTGTTGCTGCAATAGTTTCAACTAACTCCGACACGTCCAGATCCTCATTTACCATGCCAATATAAACACAGTTCTTCTGCCCTCCAAACTCTGGACCTGTGAGCACAAGGAGGATCAAGTCCATGGGATACACTAAAACGCATTCTCCCAACAGGTGCACCACTCATGCTTGCAAAACTGGAGACCCTAATACATACACACACACTTCAGCAATTAAGAGCAGTATCTATACAGGTATAAATTATACAGACTAAAAAGCTCAGCATCTAAACGAGAAAAACACTGGATATTTTATGCAGCTGAGGAGCCCTACAATAAATATCAGTGTTGAATAGGCTTCAAACTCATTACTCTCTGCCATTTACAGATTACTTGGTTCCACAGTTCTGGGGCATTTAATTTTTGAGAGCTGACTAGGAGTTCTGAGTAAGCAAATTACTATTATTTCAGCTATAATGCAGCACTGTGTAAATGTGAAAGTGCTGCTAATTATAATGGTAAAATCATGTGAAGCCTTTAATCTAGCCCCAGAAAGCAGTAAACTGGTCAGCAGGTTTTGGACGAGAGCTGCTTTTCACTAGCTACAGTACTAAGTCAGGAGGCTTCAGCTTCTATTCTGTATGACAAGGAAACCCTGTGTGGTTCAGTTGCTCCTAAGTCAGCTTTCACAGTTGTTTCTGAGAACAGTGCCCCTTGCTCACCCTGTTAACATTTACCTGCTGAAACAGGGGTGAGTAGGAAACAAACTTACAGATGTTGCTTCTACAGTAACCATATATGCAGCAGTTAATTTTCCGTTATAATGACCCATTCAACTATGATAATACAGCCAGTAAAATGACTATTAGCTTGAACAGCTGATTTCTAAATAGTGCAGTTACCCAAAGAAAAAGTGAGATCTGACTCCAGTTCATTTAATTTTTTCAGAAGTTCTGTATTGATTTTTTCAAGTTCTTTTTCTTGTTTGTCATCATTCTTCGCATCATTGTGATAGCTGTATCTTAAAAGCAAGCCAGAAAACAGTAATTTCACTTTGCGGTACATACAAAAAAATATACACAGATTTAGCATGTTTCTACATATTTCTGTATTTTATAAACCAAAAAAATCTCAGAACATTACAGCCTAGACCAACAAACTCACTGGCATTTGTAATCAAGAGATTTTGGGGTAGGGTGAGCTTGCTGTTGCAAACTGAACTGAACACAACAGATTTCTAGGTAATACATTGATTGTACTTCAGGTGTTAAGACTGCACAGAACCCTTTCCCAGAAGACTGTATCAGAGGATCAGCAGACACAGGAAGGGTTTTTTTGAAGCAGTATGCAGTATATAAGTGAATCCCATTATAGACAAACATGTATGTTACACTTGGTGAAGTACAGTAGGATGCATTTGACTGTTACATATTCATCTAACAAACAGATCCACACGTTGCCTCCAACATTAGAGCTGCTGCTCTAATTTTGCTGAAACAGCTCTTCAGCTGCTTTTTTTTTTTTTTTAAGAAAGTAAACATTAAAAAGGTAACTTTTAAAAAAAGCATTCAAAAGTTTTAACTGGGTGCAAAGCCACGTGGTAATCAGCAAACAAAACATCCAAATCACCACTGAAGAGACCATGTATTCTTTTCTGTTAACCCACGGTCTACACAAATTTATAATGAAGAAATGATTGAACAATTTACCTTACAACACCTAATCCTGGCCAGCTAAGATCTTCCATATACAACAGACCTACTGTTCTTCTCACTTCTTGCTCAAATTCCTCTCTCAGTTGCAGTGTACTTGTCAATACTGGTATCTTCATTTTTAAGCAGTCTACTAACTGATCAACATCTTGTATTTCAGTTCCTAAAACTAAAGAGCTGATGTGTTAGTGCGTCATAAAAGTGAATGGATATCACATAGAGGTCTAAATTAAGTAATCTGTAACAAAGCCACTAAGCGACTGTAAATAAAAACTACAGACAGTCCTAAAATATCTTAATCTATATGAAAGTGGTTTTCTTCAGTTATTTATCCAGTGATACAGCAAAATGGAGAGAGCTACGGATTTAATAAAAAAAATAAGCTAATAAAAAGGATTTTCTGATGTTACAAACTAATAAGGACAATACCCTTTTTTCATTACATCCGTGGGCAGGCATCAGAAAAATTCCTCTTCCCACAGCCAAGCAGGTATTTTAAATCCACATGGAAGCTATTTCATTAAAACAAACAAAACATCACAGCATCACCAAGTAATTTTATTCTAAAAAAAAAAAAAAAATCTACTTTCCCGTGTACACCAGCATCCTCTCATGACAGCGTCAGGTGTTTTGATAGTCTAAGCCACTCACCCCACGCAAGCTAAAAGGAGATACCAAGCATCACTCTGAGCCTCTACAATTTCCTCTGTGCCTCTGCCGAGCCTAAACAAGAGTGTGTATACAGTGCTGGCTTAAACAGGGAATCTGTTTACACGTGAAACAAAACTTTTTTTTGCCCTCCCCCCCCATGACATTTAATAAACCTCTGGGTTTTTCTGTCAATTATTCTAGTTGAGTAGCTGTATTTTGAACCCAGGCACCATTGCAGTGTTGAAACATCTGTGCAGAAAGATCAAACATCTTGTGTTAAGCAGCTGAGAGAAGGAAAGACAGGGATGATTTATCCTTTGTATTTCTTTTATTACTGTTAGAAACAAGGAGCTTCTCCCCTTCCTCTTCCTAATGAATTTAAAAAATTGCCAGTAGAAGTCTTTTTCTCCAGAGGCTGTGAGGCAACATCGCCCACAACAGTTCATCTACCATTAACGTACCCATTGCCAGGGCACAGCAGAACGATAAAGCCAAGATAATTCCGGGGTTTTTGTAAGAGAATCCTTACCACAGGAGAACATGCTGAAGAGATTCTTGAGAATATCTGCTTTTACATCTGGAGATTGTGCAATTTGATAGCAAATCACAGTTTTTACTAGTGACTGAATTAAGTGATTGTTACCTGCAGAAGTCATAAGTGGGCTGAACCGCACACAGGTGCCTTCATCGTCCAGTTCTACCACATCAACTCCACTGGCCGGAACAAGCTGTGCCAACTGCTCTCCTAGCTGAAGGGATGAGTCACAGTTAAAGAACCATACATAGCATGACCTCCTCCCATCACTGACTTCCCACACTTAAGGAGAACCACATGCTAAGTACAGTTTTCTGTATTTCTTAAAATCACTTATTCTAACAAATTACTTTTGCTTGCTGGTGATATAACAAAGTTGAGCATACACTTAAAATCATCAAAATTCAGGATAAGCTACAAGTGTTACAAGTCAGAAGTTTCTGCACTGTCATTAAGTATGCCATGATTACTATGCAGTTGATCCAAAAGAGTTATGTGCTGAGCTCTCTGAAAGTACAGGTTTCTAGAATTAATTCTCTAAAGATCTGGAAAACAAAGACTGTCCATTAATACACAGACACAGTCAATCAAATATGCAGCTGATTTAAGAGAGTTCTAAAGTTTTCACGTATTTCCACAACACCAAGGAAAAAAAATCCACTACCAACAGCTTAAGATGCAGTAATAATTTCAGTAGTAATTGCATATAAATAATCAGAAACGTGAAAGCACCTTTGCTTCAGAGCAAATTCATCTTTTAAATCCGAGGCATCCACTAGATTTGCAAAGGATATCAGATGAAGAATAATTAACAAACTAGCCTGGCAAAGGTATTACAATCACTGACGAACCCCTGGAAGTACTGCCACTGTCACTTATTTTTCCTAAAGAGAAGAAGCATCCATTCTTACCCACTGATTGAAAGTGTCATAAATGTGTCTTTCATTGCTTATTATGGGGTGCTGAATAGTTGAGGCCTGTGCAGCATGTGAGGTTTGATCTGAATCCAAAGAGATAAGAATCACAGAAGTGGATTTTTATTCACTTAATTAAACAAAATGCAACCTAAAGTTTAGGTAAAAGACAAATGACATTTCCTAGGTAATGTAACATCTACACGATGTACTGAACCTCAAGCAGACTAACAAGGGTTTCTTTTTTGTAGCTATGCTGAATGTGAGAAATACTAGAAGTAAAACAGATTTGAATATGCTAGTTTTAGAAACAACCAAGAAAATACTACCGTCACTTTTGAGGTTCAAATGTCCCAATGGAAATAAACCCAATGTTTTCACAAAGCAAAATCCTGTCACAGCAGGCTGCAACATTTAATTTGATGCATTCAGCTACTTTTTAAATCAAGTTTTAATGATTACTTTCTGCTTTAAACCACACAAAAATAATACTAAGGATTTAAGAGTCCATTATACACATAAAATATTCAGAAACAAACATCTTACATCCTTATAATTCAGGTGGGTGGCTTCTCCCTAATAAAGCTTTCCAAATAAATGTGTCAATGTACAAAGCAGTCCACCAAGTCACTGGACCTGTCTGGCTTACATTGTGAGTGCAACCACCAACTACATTAAAAGCCAAACCAATCCTCCCCCCTTCCACAACACAAAAAAAAATCCAGAGACAATTCAAATCAACACCACAAAACTACAGTTTTCCAGCTGTATTTTGCCTCATCTGACCTAGATGTATCCCCACCCCTCGGACTGTGCACATAAAAACAGCACAACAACATCCTCTGTTGTAACCAAGAGGACAAAAGTCCTCTTTCTTGGAGAGCACGTCTAAGGAAGGATGTTCTTCTCAGAGCCACATGTGGCATCACTACTGTATACCCATGACAGTATTTCCAGAGCTGTTCTTCGTGTGCTCTGCTGTTTTTAAAACTATTGCCACAGCAAGTGTGATCAGCAAACCAGGAACATGGCTCTTGCAACCAGCCACTAAAAGTTTCAAGGGAACAGAAAGCCTGAACAAATCCAAGGAAGATCTTCCCCTATCAGTACACTCAAAACACAGCTTGCAATCTCTCTTATGAGAGACTTCCATCATCTGCTCTCCAGATCAAAATCATATGCAAATCTCTCCTCACTCAAGAAGGCAGAAAATGATTTGTTATGAAACTTTAAAACGCTTCAGTCTATCTAAAAAGAAGCAGCTATCACATGTATGGATTCTATCACTAGATTACAACCAGCATTCACACAGGAGAAGTGCACTACATAACAAGTACCTCATCAAATTCACAAATTAGCAGTTTAAAAATCTCTAAAGAGAGATTATTTGGTTTTGTTTTTAAATAAACAAACCTCTATTATTTAAATCACATACCTCTATTTGAATATTCCTGGAAAAACTTGAAAACCACCACCGGTGAACTCAGTTCATCTTCAACCTTAAAAAACCCCACCAACAATTAGCTATATTTTCACATGTGTTTTTAAAGATTTAACACTGCATACAATTACTTAGATTTCCAAGCAAAGCAGGTAATTTTGTTTTGACAGCAGTAACAATGTTCACACTATCTCAGTCCTATAAGTTAAATCTGTAAGTGAAGTATCTGTAAACACAGGAGAGTAAATAATTACTCAGTTAAAGCAGACTTGTACTGATTTAAGGTATGTAAAATTAAAATTTAGACATTATAAAGCAAGAAACCTGAAGGTGTTCATTAGCAAACAGGCTATATTAAACCATTTACTTAGCTTTAAGTATTTGCAGATATTAACATCACACAAAATTGTCTTGGAAATTGGCCCAGAATCACTGGGCAACATCAGGAAAATTCCAGTAGGAATAACAAGATAATTGATCCTCCTTTGAGGACAGGAAAAATGGACTGGGCAACTTCTGAAGGCAATCTGAGGCTGCATCTCATCCAAAAAAATGAAAGGTTTATTTAACTAGAATGAGGAAGTGCTACAGTAAAGTGAACCCCCAAGGTCACTGATACTCTTGGATACTAAGCTGAATATATTTTCTATACATCAAGTGTCAATTAAAATTGGGAGTGGGCAATGAGGAGTAAAACCACCAAATTGTTTAACAGGACATCTGATAGAAACTGAATGTGGAATGAATACATTAGATGTAATTTCTAAAACTATTTCTGGTGTGAAAACCTCAGCTGGGATAACTTTTGCATATAATTTCACAGGGTTGACAATATCCTCTCCAACAGCAGGGTAAGATGCAGCCAGAATATATTAGAGAGTCTTATGGAAACTGGTTTCATAAATGCATTACTGAACAAATACATATTTTAAATGGAATTAAATCAAGCTCTGGAATTCCTGGATGTTCTTCTGTCAGCTCGACATGAATACACAGCAATGGGACCAATACAGACTAGAGGTCACACAGAGTCAAGCCATGCCATTTCACTGAACACCAGAACTTAATTAGAAAGACACCAAGTATCTTCCAAACAATGGCTATGATTTAAATAATATTTTAAAATAATTTTTTTAAATCAAAGTTATTCTTATCCTTCAACAAGCAAAGACTGAGCTATACAACCAAAGTATTAAATGTAGACTGTACCGAAGTTTTAATGAAATCCAGGTTTTTCAAGTTTTCCAGCAACCTTTGACTCTAAAAGACCACAGAAGAGAAACAAAAGGAAGAGACAAAGGCACAATTTTAGAGGTTGAAATTAGTCTGAAAACCAGTAGACACTACCATTGTTTCTATTGCTGAACAAACCCCTATGATGCATCAGAGATTCATCCAGTTCTCATTTGTAAATCTCGACTGTAATGGAAAAGTATTTTCCATTTTTAGTAAAACACTGACTACAAAATGATTTTCAGCAAGACAACGTCTTGCTGTGTTTGTTGACTAAGTTCCAGAGACATTACAACTCCACTGACTAACTAAAGCACAGTGTGGAGAAGAACAGTTTGTTTTTCTCAAAGCTACTGTAACAACTGGTTATGATGGCTTTCTGAAGTATTTTCATTAGAAAAGACACTCCTACGGTGTGGTTTAAGACTATTAATAGACTACTATAAAAGGCAAGATCAATCTTGGATGCCACAAGATCTTAACAACTCATGACACTTTTGTCACTCTTTTAGGTCTTTCATGCCAATAACTTCTTCACTAACCACTACGGAAACTCCATTTTCATTTTACCCTTCTTTGAAGTTTTTGTAAGTGCTGTACTTTTAAGGAAGAACATTTGGCATATACATAATGCAACTTTTTTAGCTACCATGATATCAGATCAGAGTTTTTACTAGGCTACAGACTCAACTTCAAAAATAGTGCACTTGCTGCCATATCCGCAGAAACATTTTGAGGTCCTTTATTTCAGGCATTTATAATTTACCTAAATCAGTAAGATGCCAAGTAAAGCAGGAAAATAGTCTCCCTCTAAACAGCTTTCAAGCAAAATAAAATAGAGAAGTGACAAAGAGAAAGGAAGTGATTATGTTACTTCACTGTTTAGAAAGAACAAAGATTAAGTATTTCTTATTTAAAAAAAAAAAAAAATCGATTAAAATATACGATCTAACAGTAAAAGTACATCCTTCTCCCAAATACTTCACTCTACTTTCATAATTTGTTTGCAACACAATATGAACCTATATACTATATCGTCAAGAACTACAGTATATTTAGTTGATTCTTCACCAATGGACCACAATAACCTAGAAGATGCATGAACAGCTATTATTAAAACATTCCTAAGTGTAACAGTGTTCTGTGATAGCCATCCAGATATTGCCTGTACTATCACTGCCACCTGAAGTTAGTTTCTGCTTGGAGACTCAAACTGTTAAATCAGATGGTGAGGACTCTTAAGAACAGTCTCCAGCCCATGCTCAAAGTCTCTATAAAAAAATGTGCCAACAAGCTGTTGCTTACTAGTTGTGAGGCGTGCTTTATCCTCTCCACAATCCCATTGTGGCCCAGGTACTGCAAGGAGAGCCACAGTGGCAGGGCACGAAGCTTCTCTACAGGCTGACTCGATGTCAGCCCAGCTGCTAAGGACTAAAGAGCAAAATAAACAATAATCAAACCACTATTAACCTCTCATCAATTATTCCATTTTTGCCAGTTCATAGAATATGTCCCAGCTTAAACAGAGGAGCTCTTGCAAATTATAATGTCGTTGCTTATAAAGAACAAGACACTACACCATGATCAAAATTAAAAGTTTCAAAATCTTACTGAGACTTACTTACCAAAGATGGATCCTCATGTCTGTAGAGCGTCACTGCTGGCACAGCTGGGAGACCCAGCCAGGAGCCCAGAGTAAGAGTCATGCTGTCACATTTTGTAGCAGCCTGAAGTTTATTACAAAAAGCAGAATATAAATCATATATATTTCAATTAGATCATGACCTTAAAATCTAGAGCACATTACTAAGTTTCTAGATATAGTAAAACATACCAGTACAGAAGAGGAAACATAACCTAAAGCCAAAGTCGCCAAATTCACACTAGAAAAAGAAAGTGGGTTTAGTGCATATTAAACATGTAGTAAGAGACAGCATTTTAATCTTCAGTTTAAATATTTCATTGATGCACAAAGGGAAGTAATTTTTGTTTTTTAGTTTTCATTAACACTGCTGGAGACATTGCTGCTTGGTATTCCAAGATTAAAAACACAAATGTGAAAATCCATTTCAATCTAACAATGTTTCATTTCAACCTATGGGGAAATCTTCCCCCAAAGTCTTACCCATAATTCAGCGCCAATTTGGTATCAGAAATAAATAGCATGCAAATGTAACACTATACAATGAATTATCTTAGAGCACTGGAGTCTTCATTAATATTATCAAAGTTCTTGGAATTTCTTTTCGTCTCGGCTTAATCCTCATCACAGTGGCTACCATCTGAGTAAAAGTAGCCACTAAGCAGTGCTAATTTGTATCTCAAAGTGAGGAAATTATAACTATATTAAATGCTTAATACGACAAAAATAAAGATGGTCCTATGGCTCTCTACTAGCTGCTTAGCTGTAAAATGATGAGCTGTCACAGTTAGATTGTTTAATGAATATAGTTGAGACAGAAAAACATGGCAAGTTTCATACCCTTCTACATGGAGCCACATATTATACTGCTCACAAAGTTCCTTCAGTCGGCCAAGTTTATCTGTGTGCCCAGCACCTGGCGTCCCTTTGTCGACAAGGAAAAGAAGGCAGCAATAAAGGATAAGCATGCAAACTAGGGCTCTACGTAAAAGGACCTCGTGTACTGCTGTCAAAAAAGTCACACAAAAGCAGCAAAGATGATGTTTAAAAAGAGCCCACTACACAATATTCATATCTGGTTCATTGTGACTTATGAGCAATTAGAATACTAGACAAAAAATAAAGACCCTTGTTTTGCTTGTCAGTTAGAAAATTAGGCTCTAAAAGACTCAGTCTCAGACAAGAAATACAGGCATTTTTAGTACGTTCAAAGTATGACCACAACTACAGTAAACTAAACCAAGATTAACATCTCAGATTTTTTTCCAAGCCCAAAGCAAGTAACAGTCACCCCCTTCATTCATCCTTAAATTTTGTTCATGAGCAGGTCTGTTTAATTAACTAGAAGAAAAATGCAATTTTAAAAGCTCAAGTTGATGGCAGATCCATCAGAAAATGTGAAACTGATTTTCAGCAAGAGATCATGGTGCACATGCAGAGTAGGGAGATGGACTAGATGATCCCTGTGGGCCCCTTCTAACTCAGAATATTCTATGATTCTACGATGATTTGCACTCACTAAAATAAGTTATAGTCATATTAATACATCAGTTAACATAAAGCAGAACTGTAGCAGTAAAATCCACCTTTGAAATCAGTTAAATAAAAACACCTCTAGACAGGTCATTATTGTGTTATCATTAAGGTATTTCCTGGTATTTCTTACCATGCAACCACTAAGCTGTTTAAGAATTATTTTATTCTTTTTTTAAATACATATATAGTAATGAAATTGTGTATTTTGTTATTGTTTGTCCATAGCACTTACCAGCGTTGGCCACAAGCAACAAAGGCAGCTTTCCAGACTCAACATCATCTTTAATCAGTCTGTCCAACAAAGCAACATCCTGTTGTCAATAAGAAAAAGGTATGTATTTATAAATGTTTGCCCAATGTAAAAAGATACAGTGAGAGTGAAAATGGACAGCATTCTGAAGTTCTGGGAGATATTCTTAATGTCATTGTTTGTGGCTTGCAGTTTTTTCTTCTCCAAAGTAAAATAACCTTGAGAACAGATAAAGCACATAGGAAAAATGCAACACACAATGCATCACATAGTTAGTAAATGTACTTCCAGCTACACAAATTCTAGAAACCTTGGACTAAGAAAAGCACCTTACAATATGCCATTAAAAATACCTTGCAAATGACAAGACCAAGATACAAGCTGCTGGCTTTTTAGAAGATTTCAGTCCAGGATTTGTACAGGTATTAACATAGAAGACATAGAGCTTGAAAAACTATTAATAAGCTTTTCCTAATGACACACTCGACATTCGTTTAATGACACTTTTCAAAACAAAAACCACCACAGAACAAAAGAGCTCTTAAGGAAGACAAACTTACCATTTGGTGCTGAGATCCAAACATAGTATTACAAGGCACACGGCACATGCAAGAAAGAGGTAACCCTAACTGCAATAAAAATAACGGAAATTCAGCAACTCGCTTCACACTTTCATGAAAATATGAAGAGTGACACAAAAAATAGCAAACATGACAATAACAAGTTGAGTACTACATTATAAAGTAAGTTTTCTGCTAAAACTTATAACCATAATATAATAATATAATATAATTCTTATAGCAAGAAAAAAGAAAGCACAGGAGAAACTGGAAAAAGGCAACAGTCAACTTTTGGTTACCATGTTAACAGCATTCAGTTCTTCTAATGAGACACCCATGCCCTGTGCAATGGCCTAAACTCATCCTCTTCTTCTTGGTCATTCCTGCAGAGTAATCTCCCTACTTTGATCATACAGTTCAGCTGACTACTGATGTTGGTATGTGTGAAGTTCTTCCTTTGATATGGAGGCAAATGCCAGGTGACTTTTGCATCGTTAACATGAGAAAGTGCTGAGGAATCAGGGTTTCTTGCATTTTGATCTTAAAGTTGGAAGATCACTAAACAAGTGAAGTATAGTTAATCATACTGATCACTGAACAAAAGATTCATCGAATTAAGAAGACTACAGTCACAGACTACTTTGTTTTTATCACTGAACAGAAATTGAATTAAATGTCTGGTTACTCAGTTCCAACTGTCAGCTCCAATGTACACTACTTCTCAAAAAACGAAGAAAAATGTTACCACCTTTAAGTTCAGTGATCACCTATTGTGGACAGGTTACCTTATAAACAAAAGATAAGGCACTACTGTTATTAGCAGAATCTACTCTAAACTCAGCCATACATTGGCTGGCATCAAAAGTATGGTTTCACCTCAGACTTCCTAACCCTCCACTCCCTGTTGTGCTCCTGTTTAGTCACGTGCCACTGTTTCTACAAGGAAAAAGTAGTTTTTCTTTAAATCACCAAGGTTATGTTTCTCCTAAAATCAACTTTTTTTGGACACCAACTCATTCCTCATGAAGAACTCATTCTTCAATATGCCTCTTTTCACACTGTGTTTCGACAGGCTGACACATCATCCTAAGTCTTAGAAACATTGTTTTCTAAATATAAAAATCTACTATGTCTGTAGAAACACAAAGAAGACAAAAGGGATGAAGGGAATCTGCTCATGAGGAACCGCGATCAAGGGAATGGGCAGAAGGAAGGGGAGAGCTGCAGAGAAAGCCTTCTCAGCTTGACTGGGAATACATCTATTCAGTCAACATAGTAGCAATGGGAAAAATCTCCCAAGAAACTTCCCTTCTAACTCTGGAAGTTCCAGGCAGACACATGGATCTAAAGGAAAAAACTTTCCCTGGCCCTAACCATTTTACAACACTGCTGCCAATAGCATATCAGACTGCACTGCAAATACCAGTCTCTTGCAGGAAGTCTGAATGTATTTTTTACATTTAAATTTCAAGTAGCTATATGAAGCGAGGTAGGTTCTACTTACAGCTAAAACCCCAACTGATCCACTTTACCTGACTGCAGAGAGCTTGGCCCAAGCCTGTTCTAGCTGCAGAGCTAATGTATATGACAGGCTGCTTAGCATATAGCACGTTAAATCCTTCTACTGTATAATCTTCATAGCGTGTGTGAATAACAAGTCGACAGATTTTTAGAAGACCTTCACGATCATCTTCATGATAATATGCTGATCCGTTTTCATACCTGCAAGAAAAGAGAAGTAAATATGACCAACAAAACTAGTTTAGTGACTAAAATAACACTGACCAGGAAAGGACAACATAGGAGGACAATGAACATAGAATAGAACCCCTTCCATTTTCCTGGCTTAGATTATAAATGAGGAAAGCCTAGTACATATTTCCATTTAGACTCAGAGATAAAGTAAGAAAGTAAAAATTATCTGGGTTCCTAAGGCTTGCCTCTACAGAGTTCAAAACTTTGCTTACCAACAGCAACGTCGGGGAGAAAGCACAAGAGTTTTCATCTGGTTTTAATCTATATGTAAATTCTGGACTGCTAATTTTCAACTAAATGCAACCTGCCATTCTTAAAGTTAGGAAAGCTGGAACAAGAGACAGAAAGTAACGAAAGTGGGCAGAAACTTGCAAACTTTCTTTATTATGAAATAACAAATCAAGATACTTTGTAATACCCACAATTACAGATGTCATTTGTATTTTAGAGGGTTTGGAAATAAGACATCAATTTAGTACAAACTATTCAGCACACTGCAAGACAGTTTTCCTGACTTTTAAAATACACAAATTACATAAATGAAATACACTTTTCCCCAGGAATATTTTACTGACTTTCTGGTTACTTTGGCTTCAATCTGATTTATTAGGAATGTTCCCTTTTGCCTCACGGGGGTGTGAGCATCTGCTCCTCCCTCGCCTATTTTTAACCCTTCCTAAGAATCAAACTCAGATCAGCACATTAACATTTATAATTAAGAAATGGAGCAAAGTGATCAGAGAAGAGATAAGGTGCAAATGTTCCACACTAGTGCCAATCCCTCAGCTGTCTTAACTGCAGAAAAGGAAAGAGCAACAGAGTAGCTATGCCAATTTATTAAGCGACTAGCCAGCTAGATTTTTCTTTTAGCATTTTTGTGCAATATGGAAGTCAGCGATCTGCCACAATTTAAGAGTGACATGTATCAACAAGTTTACATAAATGCCCTAAAACATCTTAGGTGATCACAGACTATCTGATGCACAATAGTGCTTAGTACTGCAGACTTAAACTCCAGAATGAGTCAAACATTTACTTCACCTTTAAAGAGCAGTTATGTGATCTAAAATGGGCAAGGAAAAATACCTCTAAAGTTGTTAACAGCCACGCAAAACGTCAGAAGTATGAAGCAGTTCACAGGACAGTATTTATTCAATGCTGTTGCCTATGGGTTCACAGCACAGTATTTATTCAGTCCTGTTGCCTATGGATCACGAAACTTTGGAGACAACAGTCCAATGGATACCCAACGTCACTCACAGAAATCACAATGTCACTGAATATTTGGTTTGGAACAGAAGTATTTCTTTTTGTTAGCCATGTCATTTAGAAACATCACTGACGCTCTCTATATATACACATAGATTTGTCAAAATAGCTGGATTACCTGCAACGTCTCAAATATCACCGTGGTACAAGGTTTCAACATCCTTAAGTCAAAGACAGACAGATATAACAACTGAATTTACAAAACAATTCTGGTAGGGACGAGCCTGTCAATGTCAGAAAAATCCTTGTAATTCTAACAGCAAAATTTGGGTTAACTCCAGTTACATTTTTTCAGCACTTCATCTTGCACTGGGCAAATAAACAAATAAATACCTCAGTAGCACTGGCAAGATTTTCTGAAAGACACAATGTCATGAGGGGGAGAACGTTTGGAGGGGTTTTCGCTTCAGGAAGAAAAAAGGAATTTCTAACCAATGAATCCCTCCCTATCCCACCTTCACACAGCTGATTTCCATTCCTCTCTTGTGGAACACTGCAAGTTATCTATGCCGCATAAGGAAACAGGCACTTATCAAACATTTTGCTATACTGTCACTTTCGGTACCATACTTACCATACCTGGAAAAAGAAACTAGATCCAGGAAGAGCAAAGCGGACATTAACTGAAAACATCTTTTAAAAGTATGAAGTACTCCAAGCCTCAGCAACATATGCCTCAAGAAACAACATTTTAGTTAAATGTTTGACCAACAAACACTTGTCTGCAACTGTACTCTGGCCCTTAGCCTCACCATATTCTCTTCATGAAAGGCTTTTTTTATGGCAATCGTGTTACTGATAAGTTCCTGCCATTCAACAAGCAGTCTTTTTTTTTTTTTAATGTGATGTGTTTCAGACCCTTGAAAGCACATTTTTAAGTCCGTGCCACAGTAGTTTCTTCTGTCCAGTCACACATTTTTAAACTATCACTACCTAATCATACTTAAGTTATTTACAGTGACTCACCTGAAAAGCCTGCAGAGCCAGAGAGTAGTATCAGAAAGTATCCTTGTTGTAAGTTTTCTCAGTCTTTCCCTGTCCAGCACTGATATATAAGCAGCCAAGCTATGCCCCAGTAGAGCCATGTGACCCTGTTCACCAACGTTTTGAAGTCTGCAAGCCAGAACAGAGTAACTGCCAATTAAATACATGTCATGACCATTGCGTGTTTTCCCTGCAGAATTTGTTGATGTGCAATTTTAAATACTTAGTGGAGAGAAGTACAGTATGCCACAGTCACCTTTCTGCCAGCGTGCATCACATACTACAATGCCAGGGCAGACAAAAGCACTTGCACTTCACTTAGCCTAGATGCTTATGACAATACCTCAGCCTCATTTTCAGCCAGTCACCTAGCATGAGTTGGAGCTAAGCACGCTGTCTCCACCAGGACTTTAAAGTGCATTAAACACACCCCTTCTCTCTTCATGCAGACAGAACTCAGAAGACTTATTATTATCTTTAGAGGCACAGCTTTCATTAGTGTTGGGGTTTTTTTGGCTTGTTGGAGGTTTTTTGATTGTTTTTGTGGGTTTTTATCATCTCCAAACTGGTTTTCAAATGTTAGTTTTCATTAATCTTCTGCAGATTAGATTAAAATTTATTGGCATTCAAAGTTTCCTAAGACTTCCAGACTTAAAACACCTTTCAGAAAGTCAAAACCAAGATAAGCTGTCACATCAGAAACAATTCCCTTGTATAATTCAAGTTAGTACTTAGTCACGAAAGCTTTATAATTTTAAGAAAGCCACGCCTAATGCATTATTCTGGTTCACTATATAATGCAAGTTGCCTTTTAAAAGTTACATAGTTGCACAGTGTCTTTACACCTTAGAACATTTAAATGTCTCAGTTCTATTATAAACAGAATATAACAAAAATCAGGTATCTTCCACAGACAATAATTCGTATTGGCTTTACCTGTAGGCCTGTGAAGTTTCCTCTTCCTCCTCTCCATGCATTAGGTTCTGAACTAACTGAAGTATGCTTACCATATCCTGGCCACTGGTGTACCGGCAAGGGGAAAACAAAACACGCATATGAAAACCCCAAAAAGGTAAGTACCAGCATCTACTGGCGAGGTCATTTGGGGCACTGCATGGTAAGACATGAAGAAAACACTGCACTTTTATGGAATACTGAGCATAGCAACAAAAACAGTTCCTTGTTCTCAGAAAAACAAGATCATATGAGGTAGCTGAATCATTTTATTCAAAGCCCTACGTAATTATAGCAGGGCACTTCAGGAAGTACGAACTCAAGACTCACAGAAAAACAAATCCACTGAAATTGGAAAATTTGGACCAAAAAATTTAACTTGACAATGTTTAATTGCTCATTACTACACAGCAAAGTAAGGGAATAGCTAAGGATCCAAATTTCTCTTCACATGATCCACCTTCAGCTCACAATTTCAGCACATCTCTTAAAACAATTACCTTCAAATACTAGTTTCTGGCAAACAAAAGCTACATTAGACTTCTGACATGGTGCACTCTAACATGGTAAAACTGGAAAAAGACCCACCCATAACACTTCAACTAAAATGTACTATAGGAACTTACTTTCTGACAGCTGACGTTGCTTTTGAGTCGTAGAAAAGCTAATTCAGTGTCCTCACTCAAAAACAAGCTTAGTTTATGTACACAAAAGACTTAAATGGATTTTGCAATAGTTTCTGAAGTGCTACCTTGGGGTTCTGCATCTTCCAAAGAGGTTACAACAAATTTAAATCTTAGTTTTCAAGCACAAACTTATCTGCCTTATGCACAAGCGCTTCAAATAATTTTTGTCCTGAAAGGGGGGTAGGGCTAGTGTCTTTGTGTTTTGCAGTTTGGGGCATTTTTTTAACGGTTTTCTACTTCATCAGTTTCAGGGTTGGGTTTGTTTTGGTTTTGGTTTGGGTTTTTATGTTTTAATGAATCTTTTATTATACAGCACTAATTTATCTATATTTACTTTGTCTCAATCACAGCTGCAGGCACCAATACTTCTTTAGATACCAACAGTTCAAAGTTTCAGTCACCAGGGAAAAGTAATCTTTTATATTTTTCCTACGTGAGTACGCAAATATTTGGTATGATGATACCTTTTTCCCCCCTCCCCAAGTGAGTATGGAAGAAGTTGATACAGTGCCTGGCCTGGCCAATGTTCGTGTTTGCATTAACACAGAAGTTGCTTGGAAAGCTAACATGCTATATCATAGAATCATAGAATGGCTCGGGTTGGAAGGGACCTTAAAGATCATTTAGTTCCAACCCTCCTGCCATGGGCAGGGATGCCAGTCATTAGACCAGGTCGCCCAGGGCCACATCCAGCCTGGCCCTGAACACCGCCAAGGATGGGGCATCCACAACCTCTCTGGGCAACCCGTTCCAGTGCCTAACCACCCTCCTGGTAAAGAAATTCCTCCGAATCTCCAACCTAAATTTCCCCTCTTGCAGCTTATAACCATTTCCCCTTGTCTTGTCACAGTTTGAGAACCTAAAAAGTCTCTCCCCTTCTATCCTATAATCCCCCTTTAGGTACTGGAAGGCAGCTATGAGATCCCCTTGAAGCCTTCTCTTTTTAAGGCTGAACTGTTTAAGCCTTTCCTCGCAGGGGAGGTCCTCCAGTCCTCTAATCATCCTTGTGGCCCTCCTCTGCACTCGCTCCAACAGGTCCACATCTTTTTACAGATTTTGAGAAGTTAAGAGCGTTACAAAAAACTTGTTGCCTACCTGCCTTGCAGCGGCCCAGGAATATCCTTCCGTGCATACTTCTTTTCATTTTCCTCCTCTACTTTTCTAATAAAAAGACACAGGAATAAACAGTGTATTTAGTTTGTATTTTAGAACATCAAATATGCAGTCAACTTAGACTTGCAGAAATACGCACTGACATGTTTGCCATCTATTTCACTGTTAACTGTTTCATAAATAAATCATATGAGACCAATACAAAAGTTTAGTTCAGCAATTAAAGCACTCCTAAGCTCGGAGGGTTTAGTTCTTGAACAGAAAATGTCAAGCCTAGATAGATGGGAATTGAGAGGTACTTGCACAGCAACAATTAAGAAATCTAACCAGACTCACTGGACTTGCTCTCAGTATTACAGAACATGCATAAGAAATGTACATTTATTTTTAAAATCCCATCATTCGAGAAGCAATGGTGATGTGTAAGCTTCAGAAGGACAACGTGACCTTACACTACTAGGAAAACTAGTTTTTTCCTGCTTCATGATGGCGGTATTAATAATCCTTACTCTAGCACAGACAGTTACTGTTTTTCTAGTTATCATTTGCACATACCTTTGATTGTCTTCCAGCATCTTCATTGCTTCGTTCAGATTCTTTCCCATTTCTGCTAGAGTAGGGTCGACCATCTTTCAGGGAAAAAGATAACTTTTAAGAAAAGACCAAAACACATTTATCTTGTTACCGTTTTCACAACATTCTCAATATAAGTTTCATGTATCAGCCAGATTCTTTTAATTAGTCAGTGCGTACTCATTTAAAAATAACATGTTGACTATCCTGAACTCAAAAATACACAAAATCAAGACCCCCACCTCAAAAGAACCTAACATCAAAGGAGAGAGCAATCACTGGGTAAGTACCACAGAATCACATATTAGGAGTTGGAAGGGACCTCGAAAGATCATCTAGTCTAACCCCCCTGCCGCAGCACGATTCCCTAGACCAGTACAACACTATTCTTAGAAGAAAGTTATCTTCTCCAAAAGAAGTTATTTGGGAAATCAAACAGTGAAAAATTTGACCGTGGCAAGTTTTAGGTAATGGAGCATTCTGATGCAAATTCAGGAGAAAACTGCATTAATTGACCCTTTTGTGGTTTTGTTTGTTTGTTTTTGTTTTAGATTATTCAAGTAAGAGATATTCAAACATGTTCAACAATTCCTAGCTGATGTTAAAAAAGCAAACATTTCTTACCTAGGAAACACAAGAAGATACCATTCAAGACTGCTCTAGCAAAGGCAGAAATAGCAGTTTTCCTTGCCATTTCCTCCTTCAGGTTTCCCCATCAAACTGTTAGAACAGTAGTTTTCAAAAAAGATGAGAAAACACCTAATCCAAATACTCTTGTAAATCTACTTTTTTTCCTACTTCTAGAACCTTTAAACCAATTTTTAATCTTAAAGGGCATCTCTCCAATAAGTTAACTAGACAGAGTAAAAGTGACCTGCAGCAGATAGATTAAGGAAGACCGACATGCAGAAAAGTCTTATCTTCCAGCAGCTGCAGCCCTCTAGCTACACAAAGCAGGTCAAAAGTCCCGATTTCACTGCTGAAACCAGGTAGGAACAGATACTTGTTAAGGAGCCTATCAGGACGGAAGAGCTTCAAAAATCACTGAGCTTACTTCGCTTGAACCAGTGACAAGTTCAAAGATGAGCAATCAGCATTTTCCACAGAGCTGCTTTTACTTTGAAGTCTCTTTTATGAACCAAAAAGCCTGGAAAAAGCTTGTGACACCGACATAAGAGATCTGGACAGGAACATTTATCCATTTAAGAATTAGATGCCATCTAGAAGCTTCAGTAACTATGAAAGGTATCACCTGGCAGCCTGATTTGACAGTAAACTGTACTTGAAAAATAAGTATACCCTAATATGAAGGTAGAAAGTAACACCACTGGTAAGATCCATCACATCAGACAGCCAAACCCCCTAAGATACTCAGGTGACCCTGTTGCAGAGTCTCTTCTCCGTTCCTCTGCTTCCCAAAGGCACAGCCTCCATAAACTCAACAACTCTTTTCCAGAAGATTGGCCACACACCAAAGCCTCTAGTAGTTCACCCTTCAGACTGCTGCTGAGGTTAGGAGGGTAACAACGGGAGGGGTGCCGGTTGTTTAAAAATAAAGCAATACAAACCAAGTTTAATATTTAAACTTACACTACCCACACTGTAGGAATACAATAGCTTGTCTGCTCCAGTATTTGAGAAACAGTATTCCTAAAGGCCTGCACATGCCTCCCATCACTGCTGATTGAAATGCATGCAACTGCTGCACAAACGCAACATAAGCAAATACGTTCGCTCGTGCAGATGCAGGCACAAAAGCAAATTTAATCACAGAAGGTATTAATTTACATGAGGATTTTACACCATTTTCATCCAGAGGACCGATCAAGAGAAGAAAAATTAAGTTGAGAGTTACCATATGCTCAAAGACTATTTTTACCAAAATATTTAGAGATTTAACTCATATTACAGCAAGTGGTAGGCGGCTGAAAGAATCAGTAACCAGCCATGGCCACACTGGATCCATCCAAGACCAACAGCTCTCTGTCTTCTGTTGCTTTAGGAGCAGCCAGCAACAAATATTTGGGGAAAGAACAAATGAACAGTGCAAGTACTCAGTAATATTTCCCCACATGAACTCTCAGCATTTAGAAATAAATGTGTTTTTAACACTTCTGGCTTCTACAACATTCACTGGCTATGAGGGCCACAACCTAATTAAGCACTGACTGAAAAAACACAGAACAAATACGGATGTTCAAGACCTCATCACAGAGATGAAAAAAAGATACACACACTGCAAGCACTTGATGCTCAGAATCCAATAGATTTAACTAGAAGAAAAAAACTAAACATCATTGGCAATATTTCCCTACTTCTTCAGCAGCTTCCAGAGAGGCACCACATCAAAGAAACACTGAAAATAAATCTTACTAAAAGATAATTAAATAATTTTAAAATTAGTTTTGCTCCTGGGAGCTCTTAAGGGAGCAATTGACAAGACATAATTTACTGGTTGTGACTATCTCACATACATTAATTCAGGTTGTCATAAAACATGCTTAGTGGCTGGAAGGCAGTTATTTGCTTGAATCTTCCTCAGCATCACATGCAAATATTCAAATAGGTCTGTTGTAGAAGTGGACAAAAAATGTAGAGGCATTATAAAAATGGCTCTGAGCTGCTTTAGTTTGTTACCAACAGAAAATTCACCTGCTGGAATTACATTAGTTGTTAAAACCTGCCCATGCGTACGTTGTGACTCATCCTGTCTCACTAGTAATTATAGGTGCATGAAACCCTTCTGCCAATAAAAGGCAGAATAAGTACATAAAATACAGCTTCAAAAGTCCTAAGAAGTTACACTAAGCTCCATAAAGTGCTATGAAATCCAGAAAGTCTTTGAATTCTGATGAGGATTTAATTAGAAAATTAACCCCTTCTGTTTTTTTCTTTTTTACCCAACTACTACTGCAACTTATTTTCTCCTTTGAATTATGGGAAGAAAAAAAGAAAACACAAAAAAGACTTGTACAGCTGCACACTGAATTTTACATATGCTTCCTCCTCTGCTCACATTAGTAAGGGCATGGGGGTGGGAAGCAGAAGACTACTGACTTATTTCAAATAGCAAGAAAAAGGTGTGGCAAAGTTGCAGCAATGAACCATTCAGTTAATTAAGGTTTCTGAACACATTTTAATAACATGCCATAATACAGTAATATGTTGGTTTTGTTTTGTCTGTAAATGAGATCATTATCACCATCATGGCTACAAGTGTGTATAAAATCCAACTGGAGTACTGGTGGATGCGTTCTTGAATACTACCTCCTGAACTACAGGACAACAGACTTCTTGAGGGGGTTAAATCAGTTGCACTAAATACTGTACTAGCCTTAGTTTCTGCACTCAGACCTTGCCCTGGTATCACAGGATATGATCCTTTCACCAGATGATTTACAAAACATGCAATGTCTTTTCAAGCTCTGAAGAGGCACCAGCCACAGCCTCTTCCCTTAAGATGCCCGTTCAGCATTCTGACATCTCCTGCCTCTTTATCCCTTCAAAGGCCCTGACATTCACTACCCTACTTTGCCTTTGTCATTTGTTGCCTTCAACATGTTCAGTATGCCTTCAGCAGTTCACCGAAGTTTGATTTGTGGTTACTCTCCTGTTTTGTAACTTATCAGTTACTAGTTCTTTAAGCACTTTCAAATGTAATCTGTTTCTGGTTTTATAGGTGGTATGTCACACCTTGGGATCACTTGGCAGCAGGGGAAGGATAAGGGGCCATTCTCCAGTTGTGATAAGACTGAATATTAATTACAAATCCAAAAAGGAGAACACTGCTTCATGTACCAATGTTTTTCAATCTCAATTTTGCACTTCCGTAGGCTGTACTCCTAATGTAAAAAAGGGACCATTTTTAAACAGCCTACATAAACTACTGTGATGCAAAGACACTCACAAGAGTAGCTCCTGGTGTATTATGTGAGAGGCAAGTCTCTTTCTCCCACTACATTGTTGTATTTGCATAGAAGAAAGTTTTATCATCAAAAACCAAAACCTGGTCTCAACAGTAAATTAATCTCAAAAAATATCAGTATTCTTCAGCCAAAAAATACTGTGTTTATTCTCCAGGCAATGAAAAGTTGCAAATGAAAAAGCAGGCACTTCATGACTTTCGCTGGAATGAAATGATAAGGCTTCTGCATATAGGTATTTGCTCTTTTAATCTTTATCACTTCCCTGACACACAGCAGGATTAGCATGCAGGTCTGCTGTCACAAGTTTTCCATGAAGTTACCAGGATGTTGTGGTAATTGACACAGTAACAAAGGTCAACAGTCACAGGCTGAGCATGAAACCAAGCAGTTTTTTTATGTTTAGGGAAAACACTGCTTTAAAGACAGCAAGAAGTTGCAAGGAAAGAATTTGCCCTAATTTTGCCATCAAACAAAGCCATCTGACTTGAAACTTAAAATATCAAAATCCCTCAGAAGATTGGTCACTCCTATAAAAAAAAAAAAAAAAAGCAAACACGAGGGGGTGTGGGAAATCATAGATCTGTTAGCCAAACTTCTGAAACTTGAAGTTCAGCCCAAAAGAGATTTCTGGATTTCAGATGAAATCAATTCTAATTATACCACTTGTGAGAGACAGTATGAGCATGTTAAAAAATCCCAAAACATTTGTCTAATAAAATAGATAATTTGCCAGATCAAACTATGTTCATGTGCACAAGTGTGTCAGACTCTGCAACGCTCTTCCTCACAACCTTATCATGCAATGTTTTCAAATCTCAGGATGTTTCTCCTCTGCTAAATAAATCTTTTTCCATTTTTTCCATTTTACCTGATGACTGTAGTCATTCAGTGCCACGATGCATCACAGCTAATTATGTGATTCTACCAAAATGCCTTCATCATTATGAAAAACACATTGACAAATTGTATTAGAAGTTAAAAAGTACTTATCACTGACATCCAAATAAGCTACAGATATAAATGCATAAGGAGTAGAGAACCCATGTCTCAAACAGAAAACAGTCTCAGATGTACTATGATAATACTTAAATAAGCATGAGATAACCGGACACATTTCCTGAGGATAGGTATATCCCAACTTGGATGAGTTTCTCATTTATTTGGGGAGAAGACTTCTATATCATGCTCAAGACTATCTTAGACGAAGTGCAGATTGCACAGATTTAAAACAATCAACAAAAGACTACCTCAGGAGGGCACTAACTGCTAAGTGGCTGGAAGGTAACTGTATTGTGGCATGTTAGTTACGATACAGAAGCAGAGCTTTTATCATACACCCGGAAAAAAGCCAGGACAAACAAGAGGAGAATTAAATCAAAAATAACTCTTTATACACATCTATCTGCATATATTGAAAAATCAGACATTCAATTTTTTCCAGAGCCTTCACCATTATAGACTACTCCTTACACCAAGAATACCAATAATCTAAAACACAGACTTTTATTCTGTTAAGAAATTTAGGTATTTGATTCTCACAAAGCATTTTTATTACTTCTTATGGTGACCTCGTCAAACAAAGTTTCTAAGGACTATCAGGTCAAGATAAACATTTGACCCGTACTAATGTGTCGCCTTTAAATAACTGCATATTGTTCCATTATTCTGCTTGAGTTCAGTTGATAAAGACCACACTCCAACTAGTATATTCAATTAAGTTTTGCTTAAGTATTAAAAAATTTTCAGAACAAGTAGTAGACACTATAACTTTTGTCAGTGCTACTAAAGAACTTGAGCTTTTAAAGCTACCAAAAACTCTTCAACACTGTATTCTTCAAGCATATTGTAATATATCAAACCATTTGCTACAAACTCATTAACCAGATTAGAAAGACACTTCCTTAACTTCCTTGCTAATCATTTTACTAGTCCATTCAAACTTCTCTAGACAACTCCAAAGATCATGTAAAACTGAACAAGCTGTTACAGCAAACGATGCAAAGGAGGACGCATCAACATCTCTTAAGCATACCAAGTATAACTATTTCAAATGTATACTATTCTCAAAGACATGTCCTCGATGACATACAACTGTGATAAGCTACGTATGAGCAGCCATTCCATCCTCACTTCTAGGGAAGGTCTTCTGAAGCACAGCAGGTGCCATGAAAGCCAGCAGAAGTGTGGCTGGTCCCAGATTACCAGATTCTAACTGAGTCACAGCAACAATGGCAAAGTTTTGTCAGTCACTTATAGTATTACAGAGTCAGTATTTGATTTGTACATTACATCGGACAGATGAGAGCAAATAAGGGGCAGCAAACACCTCCAATATAAAATGGAGGGGGAAAAAAAATCAGTATTTTCTTTACTAACCTGCTGAAGGCTAACATTCCTATGAAATAAATTTAATCTCCTTTTTGAGAAGAAAACCAAACCCTAGACCCCTTCTGTGGCAGGGGGGCTGGACTAGATGATCTTCCGAGGTCCCTTCCAACTCCTAATATTCTGTGTGATTCTGTGAAACCATTTCCTGATAGTTATTCAACCTGTTTATAGATCCGGGACACAGACGGCGTTCACACAGGCGACGAACGCCACGCACTATGGGGAGCTGGAGGGACGCATGTCCGTGGGCTTCACTCCTCACTCAAGGCTTCATGACACAAAGTTGACTCAGGCCCCTGCAGTACAGCCGCTCGCGGCGGAGGCGAGCCGGGCCGAGGAGCCGAGAAAGCACCGCCCCAAGCCCTGGCCTCCTGCTGACCCCCGGCCCCACCGTCCCGTCAGCGACGCAACCACCGGGAGCCCGCTCGCCGCTGAGGGCCTGCCGCGCCTCAGCACCCCTCCGCCCGCAGGTGCTCCGCCTTCAGCCCCCGACCCTCAGCCTGGCATCGCTGCGCCCCGCAGACCTTCTCCAGAGAGGCGTCCATAGCCGGCGGGATTCCCGGTGCGCACCGCCTCCCCGTTGGACACTTCCGCTTCTGCCCCGGCCGGCTCCACGCTGGCAACACTGACGAGACTGCAGCGGGAGGGGCAGGGAACGCGCTCACCTAGGGAACGGCGGTAGGCCTGCCTCGCGGCACAGACCACCGCGGCAAACGGGTGGGGATGATCCGCGGCGACGGCGCTGCGAAAGGCGCAGTGGGGCCCGGGAGAGAGCGCAGCCGGCTCCCTGTCGCCGCACAATGCCTGCTGCTGCTTCCTGCCCTCCCCCCTTCCAACTGGTGGAACAGTCCTGGAGAACGACAAGGGAGGTGACAAGCACAAGCACAAGCACATGCGCAGTAAGCACAGTCTGGGCGGCGACCCACTCCTGACGGCGGATAGACTGCGTGGGCGTGGTGCTGCTGTGTCGTGCGTTCCAGTCCCCCAGGTGGCGGTTCGTGGGAGCCCAGTAGCCCGAGGGGGTTTTGCATGGCCCCGGACTTCAGAAACCTCTCGGCTGTCACCGCAGTGTGGTCAGCTTAGTCTACAGGGGCACCAATCTCTTTCCTCCATGGACGTGTCCCGTAAGGGGACGCTGCTGATCCCCAGAAAAGAGCTTCATTCAGACTCGGGCGGAGCTTCGAGTGTCGCCCGTCGCGGGCACAGGCTGCCTTGCCCCGATTGTCGTGGCGGAGAGGGCGAGGACGTAGGAGCGCAAAAAGCAGTTCCGGTAGTCCCCGGAGAGCTAAACCCTATTTTCCAGAGCTTTATTTGTTCTTTCAAGCTGGAGCTATTTTCCGGTATAGGTTCCTCTTCCTCTAGTGTATTACGTAACAGCACAAGTTCCAGGTACCGTAAGTGATCTGGTTTTGGCACGGCCACGTCCGTGTACTCGACAGCTCACCGGCCCTAACACTGTGTGTCCCAAGCTCTGGGCCGCTCACTCTGCTGCGTTATTACAGTGCTCAGTCTACAAACCATATGTGTCTATTTATAGTCGTTCCTGGAAGATTTCATTATGGTTTCAAACGCATTAATCCCAATTGCCATTAGGACACAGAGGGAACTACCACCTCCTGCCTGGAGATGGTTCCCAAAGTCAAGCCTGAGCCCATTGCCAGGACCGAAGTGAAACTTGTCTTCTTGCCAAGGGCTGCCTAGCAGGACGCAATCCTCCCTTGGCTGGTAGCTCACTATGTGGATTTCAGATCCCATCTGTGGCAATGGTTCAGTGCCTACAAAGCTGTGTGCGCCAGCATCACGAGTAAAGTATACATCACTTGTGGCTTTCTCCTCAAATTGTCTCAGCAGGGAGGAAAGCAGAGGAACTTCATAAGATGCTGCTGCTCTGCAGGGTGTGTCAGCCCTGCTCAGTATTGTAATAGAAACAGACCGCAAAACAACAGCAAAATTGAACAAAACCATAAACCTACTCATGTTAACCACGCAACAAGGCCATAATTTAAAATACAATAAGGAAACAGTGCCTAGATTTAACTTATCTCAATTGTAGCAACACTGCACAGTGCCTCCACCGTGCACCTTAGACCATAGCCCAGGAGAAAACAGTGACATTTTTTTCTGAGTGAACGCAGAGTCATTCGAAAAGTAACCCCACGAACCAACGTCCTGGTGCCCAGCCATCACCCGCGGGACGGCCGCGGGGAGGCCGAGCACGGGGAGCGCCGCTGGATGCTGGCCTTCCTTCCCCGGCAGCGGCAAACCCAGCGAAGCAGGCACCTCGGGCGCGGCAGCCCTGAGGGGGAACAAGACGGTGAGTGTGGCGGCGGGCAGGCCCGAGAAGGAGGTGGGTCGGAAGAAGCGGCGGACGATGGCCAGGGCGCTGCTGCGCGGAGGAGTACGCCGCTTTCCCTGGCTCTGCAACGTGCTGCTATACGGCGGGCTTTTCGCAGCGGGAGACGCGGCCCAGCAGCTGTGGCGGCGGGGGCCACCGCCCGACTGGGCGCAGACACGGCGCGTAGCGCTGGTGGCTCTCGCCTTCCACGGCAACTTCAGCTACATCTGGCTGCGGGCGCTGGAGCGGGCGCTGCCCGGCCGCCGCCCGGCCGCCGTTCTCGGCAAGGTGCTCTGCGACCAGCTCCTCGGCGCTCCCGTCGCCGTCCTCGCCTTCTACACGGGTGAGTGCCACCGCTGCCCTGGCACCGCTGTCTGGGGGCGGCGGAGGCGGGCGTGCCGAGCAGCGGGTGCCCGCGGGCCTCCACGGCGCACGCAGGCCGGCTGTAGGCTTGCAGAACGCGCAGCGAAAGCGGGGCTTTTCACCCCAAATGGGACGAGGCGGTTGGGTACTGCCCTGCCTCGCCGGCTTGCCCCGTGATCGCTGCGGGCCGGCTACCGCAACCCCAGAAACGCCGGTGCGGGGCTAGGCGTTCCACGTGCTCGCTGCGTATTGTGGGTCCTGCTCCCAGGCACTGCCAGCACAAGGCCTCGGAAAACGCTACAGCCGCTGGCAGAGCTGCGTTCAGGTCCGGGGTGGCGGTCGGGGACCTGCAAACAGCAGTAGCTCTCCCCGAGTGCGTGTGTAGGACAGCCCGGCGCTCCGCTGCAGAGCTTTAGGAGAGAGGGTGGTGTGCCAAGTGGAGTCCGGGCTTGCCTCGGCCCGTAGACTATCATTAGTTGGAAAGAATTCGAAGTATTTTGCAAGGGCTGTACCGTGCATGTCTGCTTGAATTACTCAGCTCAGTTCTCAACATCAGCTGTCTCGCTTCCAAAGCACAGTTAACTGTAGATGTGAGGAAATACTATGGTTTAGAAAACAACCTGTACCATCTTCTGCTGTGAGAATATATAGGAATACAGCATACTACTAATGTATAAACTCAGAAGCTAAGAAATAAGAGACTTTAGAGAAGACTAGTATCTATTTAAAAAATAAACATGAGGGAATAAAAGTAATAGGTGAGACTGCTGTAAAACAAGGCTATAAATTAATTTAAGCTACATGTGGAAGAAGAGCAAGAAAGGTGCTGTTTTTGACAGGTATTGGGAGATAGGCATTTTATGAACCTGACAGGGAAATCATTTAGTTTGTGATTGAAGAGAAATTAAGCAAAGGAAGAAGTCAAACACGGATACTTACTCTCAAAATCGTATCTGCCTTTGTCAGAATATAAGCAGAAAATTGCTCAAGGACCAGAAAGGTTTGAAGGACCACAAAAGGAGTGGTAAGAATCCCTGAGCTGGATAGCAGTATGATGTAGTAGCAAAATAATGCATCCATGGAGAGACGCTGATAACCTCATGGCATGCAAATACCTAGAAAGATACCTGAGTTGGACTAAAGCAACTTTGGGCCTCTGCTTATATGTGCATGTGTAGCTTTTGATTTTAGATTGATTTGCTAAAAACATGTTGTCTAATACCGTCACTTAACATAGGTCACATCCGCCAGATAAGGTGAGTGATCTTTGAAGAGCTGCTACATCTCTTAGAAGGATATAGCCTTAATTTGACACATGAAGATTCTCATCCCATGAAATATCATTTAAAGGGTTTATTGTTCTGAACTCTTTAAACAGTATTTCACAAGTGGTGGGAATTAATTCAGATAATTTCTTTCCAGTTTACATGTGTCTAATATGTAATTCCACTACGCTGCTTTTCTCTTGATCTTGGGTGTAATGGTGAGACCTGTTGTGAGGTTGTGTTTTCCTAGAATCAAGAGGAGTTTGGATCAACTAGTTTTTATTTAATATTTTGAAATGCTGTATGTGGAGGGTTAAACAAGTAGGTTTTGAAACTGTTCTGCTTGTCAATTCTGGAATTTGGGTTTTATGTAGTTATTTGTGAAGGTAAAAAAAATTAACATGTTGATTATTGCCAAAATAAAAAAAAAAGTGCCCTTTTCCACTGACTTCAGTGATTTATAGGCACCTAAACTTCTTCAAGGATCTGAGCTACCTGTGGCAATTCAGCAATGCCTTTTTCTCTCTATCTCATGGGTTACATTGATCACGTGTTACATTGATCACATCTGTTCCACTGTCATACCACTGGTGAATTACGTGGCAGTGGAACAGAGATCATATACCACCCATACAGTATATTTCAGTTGATCTGTGGTGTCAACACTGAGAGCCAAGTCAATAGGTGAGGAGATATGTTATATCACTGTTAGGTAGCCAGAAGGATTTTTTTGTCTTTGTAATAATAACAGCTGTTCTTTCAAAACTATTGGAATCTATTTTGAGAAGAGTGGTGTATCATTGAAAAAAAGTGAACGTTTAATTTTTGCTCTTTTTTTTTTCCTGATTTTTATAAATATTTTGCCACTAGGTATGAGCATCCTTCAGAGGAAAGAGGACATCTTTTCAGACTGCAAAAAGAAATTCTGGAATACATATAAGGTGAGGCAAGCAATTAGCTTATCTCTCGGCTAATGGGGGAAAAAAATCATTGGATAAAATATTTGAAATAGTCCTTCCTCCAACAGCCTTTCTCACACTCCATTATTTGATTACATGTAGGAAGCTTTAAGTACCAGCCGTCATGTGAAGTCAGGGTAGTCTGGAGCAGGCACTGCTGCCAGATGGGTGAAATGGTGCCATTTTTTAAATGTGCAGCGTTTATATACGTAACACTTGCACCCTGCTCTGTTTGAATGAAAGCCCTGCAATACAATGCTGATGAAGACTGTACTACCCTTTATCTTAAGAAGTACCCACACACCAGTGTTAGTAATGCTGTTGACAACACTTACATGAACACCTGTTAAAATCATTAATTATAGAGACATCTTTTTTAGGAATCATTTTCAGCATGTACTTTTCAGTGAGAGCCCTCTCACTTCAGAAACAATTCTTTGTTTTCAGACCACTTTGGTATAAGTAGCTGGTTTTGGTTTGCATTTCTGCATGCACAGGAAAAAAATACCTGCGCTGCCTCAGAGCTGGGCAAATTAAGGATTTTAAAGATTTCTTAGGTGCAAGAAAAATGATAGATTAGCAGAAAAAATAGAACAGGAGGAGAAAGTGATGCAGTATGAATTTCTCTTTGTACTGTGGAACTATAGGTAGAATAGTAAAGGATTCTTTTTATTCCCATGGAGGATGATTCTTAAAACAGTCCCCCTAATATCCTATCAAAACATGAGGTTTCTATTGGCCTTCTGTTCTGTGAGTAGATTACCCATTTATTTTTGAAAAAAAGCCTTAAATGCATGAGTAACTAGAGGGAGCATTGCACTGTGAAATAAATAGCGTTCAGTGGTATTTTTCATTGATGGCTGAAGCAAATGTTCACATATTTAAACATTTGTTCACCCATCTGGTAAATGTGCTTATGTATCTGGTGTCAGGTGACTATGAAGGCTTAACTGTTCATAGAGTTTTGTATTTAAAATTAGTTAGAAGAGTGTGTTGGAGAAACTCCTAGCGTAGAGGCTCATGAAGATGATTAGAAGTTTAATGTTGCAAAGTTATTCTTAATAAAGAAGCTTAAGTTAAGTAACTTCATTTACAATCGAACAGCTTTTTTGAACTGTGCTGAAATACATTTGTCTTCTCTAAATGTGGTAAAAAACCCCAACTTCTGTGATTGAAATCCATAAGAATAACAGGTGATTTTTTTTCATTTCAGACAGGACTGATGTACTGGCCTTTTGTGCAGGTGAGTTTTTAGGGTAACTCAGGAAGCCTTTCTTTCTCGTAAACCCTGATCTGATGTGTTCATAGTATATCCAACACAGTGAGAAGTCTGGAGTTGTTGGGTGTGTAGGTGTAAGACCTAATGATGCCTGGAGCACTAACTGAGCGCTCTCTCCTTCTAACACAGCTATCAAACTTCATTTTGGTCCCTGTTTACCTGCGAACAGCTTACACTGGGCTCTGTGGCTTTGTCTGGGCTACCTTCATTTGCTTTTCCCAAGAGAGTGGAGATGGCACAGCAAAGTCAGCATTTCTGTGGCTCCAGAGAGAGAAAGACAATGCAGATGAAGAATCATCAGCAAAATAAGAACTCTAGTTCTGAACACGTTCTAAATTGTTAAACTGAGTTTATGAAAGTCAGTGAACCACACTGCGCCGTCATTGCTGTGTTTAAAAGAAGCAGTCATCTCAACATTTGTTGGTTAGTATAAGCAGTGGAGTAGTTTGTGCCTGTTTATTTTTCATAAAAGAAGCCAATTGCGTATTAGTATTTAATTGTTTTCATGCTGCCAGCCAATCTCTTCTGGGAACAACTGACTTAACAGGGCAACGTAAGCTCTTGCTCATCGTGTCAGACTTCCTCACTGGGGAGAAATATTAACTGTAATTTAATTTTTAAGCAACTTGTAATTGCTAGAAAAAGGACAAGAGAACATAAAATCATCGGTTGTGGGACTTGACGATTGTTGTCAGTGCAAGACCGCTTTTGCAGAACAAAAATTAACTGATTTCTTATCTAAAAAGTAGCACTGAATCTGTTTTATTCAGAGAAAACCAAAGTGCTGTGTTTTGTAGGGACCACTTTTCTACAGGGATAAACTTGCTTTGTTCTGCATAAAAATCTGTATAGCAAATTATTTCACAGAATGTACAAACTTGAAATATATTTGTACATCTTTTGTCTTAACTGGGAGAGTACAGATTCGGTCAGAGTTCTTTGGGGTGGATGCTGCATATTGACATTTGGGGGAAGCATCAGTCATAAGCAGCTCTTGCACAATGGAACCTAAATTAGCACTGTAGTGAGTTTTGTTATATGTGAAAGAAACAACAACTTCTTCCTTCCTTTCCCCCTCAAGGGTCCAAGTACATGGGGCTCCTGGCACCTTGACTCTTTTCTACTGTTTCATTATGTTGAAGATACAATTAAGATTTTTAATTTTCCTTTGTGGGAAGGAAGGCAGTGTGAATGCCAGAATCCATCTCAAAACAGTCCGGCTGTATATAATAAAATTCCATTGCTTCTTCAAATGGCTTTTAAACATTCCTATTCATAGAAGACACTGGGTAACTAAACATGTGAGACCAGGAGAAGGTGAAGACTAGAGATCTGCTTTGTAAACTGAGGATCAGATCTGGATGTAGGTGTACTCATCGGTATTTTTTGAATGTGCGTATGTATCTTAGAACTGGAACTGTGCCCATTTCAGTGATTGCAGTAAGTTGAAATCACACCAATAAAGGAGACCTTGGTTTATTAGAATGGCATTTTATGCCTTGAAGCTCCTAAATTGTGGGCTTGAAGCAATATCTTATTTAACCCATCTTGATGATGATTGTGATGAGAAGAGTCAACCCTCTTTGTTACATTAATAATAAACCACTTTGAGGAATGTCAGAATTCCCCAGTCTTGTCTAAATAGTAAACCAAAGCCTGCTTAGGCTATAAACACGCATTCCTTTGGCCAGGAGCTGTACTACTTAATGTGTTGCTTACAATTACTTGTCACTATGGGAGACCAGTGGTGCTTAGCTCAGACAGGGAAATGGATCATGCGAGCACTACCCAGTCTATTCGTGGTAAAAACCAACTTGTTCAGCATAATCCGGTGGTCGAGAGTGATGCAAGGTACCCATATGACCTTGACTGCAGGACTATAGCAGATGAGAGGAGGGTAGGTGATGGGAAGGCTGCTTCTACAGTCTTTTGCTGGCAGACATGGAGGAAATACCTTCCCTCTCAGGACAGGTACGTCACTGGAATTCCATCTTCAGCTGCACAGGCAGACTTGGAAGAGGACACCTGCTTATGATCTTAAAGTAGAATTAATTTTAATTGGCTTTTGACATCTGTTGTATGGACATCTACAACTTGGCTGATCAGTTTAAACTCTGTTTACAGTCAGTGGAGGAAAGCAGGCAGTTTTCCACATCTGTTGTAGGGTATGTGCACTCTTGCGCGTCTATTTCTTTCCATCAATAACAGAGTCTCAAGATGACTAGCTCCTGTGTAGATAGCTTCATTGTAGATGCTCGTATTTGGTAAGTTGAATTCCCTAGCTTGGTGTCTATCTTACATGTCCCTGTGGGGGCAATTTAGTGGGTGTTGCTGCATGAATCCCACCGTGTGACTTGGGCTGTCCTGATGCTGGACATCCCAGTAGGAGTAGAAATCTGCAGAGGAACTAACTGTATTTTATCGGTCTGTGTAAAAACATGGAACATGAGGGAGTAGGTGTTCAGGCAGCTATAGCTGTTAAATTGTTACTGTGCATATGAAGTCCTCAGGATGAAGAAGCAATTTCAGTAGTGTTTAGTGTTCTGTGTTTTCAGTGTTCAGCAGGGTTTCTTTTAGGATCAGAATAGTGTTTTAAAGTCTGTTCTATTCAGTGAAACTTAAAAGTTTCAGATAAGGTGTGCTCATTATTTAACCTGTTTTACAAATGCTATTTATTTTTATTTCTGCTTGTGCCTTAAGTGTTTAGTAATTGATAGAATTCACTTGGAGAAGGGAGCTGGAATATTACAAGAAGAGGAAAATAGTGAAATGGAGTTAGTTTGCTGTAAGCAGTATGTGATACTGTGCTGCAAGTCAGCGCAAAAATGTCTCTGCATGAGTATAGCTGGTAAAACTTAATCCCCAGGTGAATTAAGAATTTAAAATTATTCTCATGGTCTGTGTAACACTAATGCTTTTCTTCAGCACGAGTGATGAATGGACGATCCATCTTTCATTTTAAATGGCTTAAAAGCTTTAAAATTGTAAGCTGTGCTTTATTGCTGTATGCTTTTGTGCTGCTTGCTTTTTGCTTGGGATTTTGAGCTATATCCTGCTTTGTCTTCAAGTTTCTGTGACTGGGCTTCAAGATTTCCCTCCATATTTCTATTACTTGCAGTACAGCTCTTCATGTAGTAGAAGTCTGTACCTCTTATATTTCAGTAAACTTTAGATTCTGTGTAATAGAATCATAGAATTGTCAGAGTTGGAAGGGACCTTAAAGATCATCTAGTTCCAATCCCCCCTGCCTGGCAGGGACACCATCTACTACATCAGGTTGCCCAGGACCCCATCAAGCCTTGTCTTACAAGCTTCCAGGGATTTTCAATTCCTCTGTTTCTCACATTAAGGTACTTGACAGTTAAGTAACTCATGTCCCTTTTCACGTAAAAAACAATTTTTTTTTTTTAAATTACCAGCACTAACTGGTCTTATGAATATTTCAGATCCACATAATATAAAATAATGAAGCACAGTATGCATAAGTTAGTGCACCTTCTAAAGATTTTTTTGCCTCTGTCAATTTAGTCTGAGGACCTAATCCCTTAGTTGTTAAAGATTTTATTATTTCTTCACAATTTTTTGGCTTAGAAGATTGATTTTGTAGAGTAACAGAATGGTTGGAAGGGACCTCTGGATGTCAAGACCAGGTTATCTAGTGCAACCCTATTTGACACATACATAAAATTCTGTTTGCTTCTTCTAGTGATTCAGTGATTACTTAAGAAAAAAAAGGAAAAGAAGATGTGTGAGACTTGTCCTAATGTCTCTCCATCACCCCTTCAAAACAAGTAGTTGTTCCTCAAGGAATTGCACTGATCTTACTCCTAGCTGAACATGCAGATTTCCATAGCTTGAAAGATCAACAGAATTATGCATTCTGTAACACACTGACAATAGCTACAAGGCATGCATTCAGGTGACATTTTCATGTCATGGGGCTTGTGTAAGAGCACATGGGATGAGAGGTGTTTATATCAGCTGCAATTCCAGTTTCATGTTATTTTGGATAGCTGTGGACATGTAGTGTCTGAATTTGCTAAAATGAGAATTTCAAAATGTATTTTTCTACTGCAAATCTTCTATGGAAATGAACCTCCTGTGCTTATAAGTATGCAAAATACATCCTTCTATGCTTGGAAAATTCACCAGAAGGCCTCTGTCTTCTTCACACCAGGAACAACCATCCAGTAACACGGCATAAAATAAACAGTTTCATAATGCAGTGAAGATGAAACTGCATGTGGCTTGTTACCCTATCTTATACATTATGTTCTCTGTATAGCACAATCTTTGGAATCTATGCAGCCTCTGCTTGTGATTCTCTGCTGTAAGTGACAATGTATTCTGCTCATGCTGCTGCCTCTACTGCTAGTGCCAATCCAGTGAGATGTGCAAGAAGTACTTGAATTTGGCTAAAATAATGAATTTCAAGATGTCTGGAAAATGCCTGTGTTTTTGTGAAGGCTCAATAAACATTAAATATTATTCTTTGGCTTTGTCTTTGTTTAGCGTGTGTATAAACAAAGCCAGGTCTTATGCAAAGTTCTTAGGGATCTTCATAGACTACATGCAGGAAGAAGCTCCATTTGATGCCATAGACCTTAACAAAGCAGCAGAGTAAAAGATAAGGAGTGAATATTTACACTTTTTAGAGGTTAGTTACATACACTAAGTCATCTGCCACTTCTGAACAAATTCATGATTCCCATCATGATTCCCATGTGCTGAAGCTAGTAGACTTTAATTAAAAAGAAGTGAAACTTTGATATAATTAGCTGTTTAGATAATTAATACATTTGCAGAAGAAACTGAGGAATTCAGGTAGGAAAAAGATAAACTTTTAAGGAGAACAGGGATTAGCAATGGCATCCTTATTGAAGGACTACACTCTGTGTAGTTTGTGGGATACTCTTGGGAAGGAAATGGTTCAGAAGATTTGAGGCTTAAAGGAGTAATATATTCCGCAACTGGAAGAGAGATGCCGGTTCCATTCCCTGCTGTAACCTTTTTATATAAAATGAGGAGGAAACTTTATGGAATGGTTTCAGGTTGAAACATTCTATTTTGTAGGCTTTCTGGCCAGCAGGGGCAAATATTGAGTCTGAATCGTTGCATGATGCAAAGCAGAGTGTTCCTGAATCAAGCCAGTGATGCCAAGTCTCATGCCATCTTCTAGAATGGTGTCTAAATACTTCAAATAATGGAGGATTTTCTGTGTCTCTAATAAGTTATGTCTTTTTATGAAATTTTATAACCTATCTAAATCAATCTAGCTGTAACAGTCTAATAAGATACAGTTACTCCTTTTCTGACAAGTTAAAGAGTTGGTACAGCAGGCAAAGTCTTCTGTATGCATATAGTGGTAAACTTTTGCAAAGTTCGTGTTTATTCCTTGGATAAACAATAGGTTTAGCTCAGTTAGCCTCTTGCTAAATCATTCTTCAGGCTCTTTTGTGAACCCTTTTTGGCCTTGCAACCTCTAATGTGAAAGGTAGACAGTAACACTAACAAGTAATCCCAGGGATTGTTTCACATATGCTTCACAAATTTTTTTTTCTAGTTATGCTTAATATTCCTGTGCTTAAGCAGCCAAAGACTGTGTGCTCCCTTACTTTCAAAGTTGCATTGAGAATTCACATTCAATTGCTAGTCCACAATGATCAAAGTTACTGTAATCAAATCAATTTTAAATAAGAATGAAGAATGCAGATTACGTATCTGTATGTGTTGCATATACTTTTCAACATCATGCCCCCTAACAAACGCTGCTTTCACCTTTTTTTTGAAGATTATTTGTTTAATGTGGCAGAGCCCAAAAGGTTTGCACCATGTAGCTAGATAGAAAAAGAGACTTCATCAGAGAGAGTATAGTAAAATGCATCATTCCCCTCTAAGCAACTCTAGTGACAAGTACAGTTATTTGTGTTGAAAGAAGTCTTTGCACCAAAAAGACTAATGATGTGTAGAGTATGTTCAGAGAAGATGTGGTCAAGGACAGCTCTGCTGTAGCTGCAGGTACATAAGAGAACTTCAGAAACTGGAAAATGGGCCTTTTTGTTTGCTATGTTTAGGGAAAGCCAACTGTGAAGTGGGGTTGTAAAAAAGCGGAAGAAGGACAGGAGGGCAGAGTCTGCACACACTTTTTTTTTTAAAGTGATGTGATGTCAGACACCTATGCAAATGCTCCTCTCTGCCAGGAGACTTTAAGTATGGGATCTTGATGCAGTCACTGTTCTCCATTTTACAGTCAAGACTGATTAAATCAAAGTGAGACCAAGAGGCAGCATGAATATATATAACCTAGCAGGTAGTTCAGTTACCAGAGCTATAGGGAGATCATGTCTGCCATGGGACATCAGTGATGCCTAATGGAGGCCAAGGAGCAATAGATACGACAGTGGATTTGCCAGCTGCTGCTGACCAGCTGTAGCTCCTAGTGTCAGAACTTAAAGGAGAAATGGGAACTAAAGCAGTCAGGGGAAATGACCACAAGAACAAAGTGTACCTGTTTTTCTACCAGGCATTTTTCTTACGAGCAGTGAGAAGAGACCTGATTTTTAAAATTTTCTTCCTTATTAATGCTTTCAGCAGAAGAAACCCAACCTTTATGAGCAAAGGAATGCATATATATTGCTGAGGTGCACTGAAGGGCATCATCAGTTGGGGGGAAATTTAATTCCACTTGCAAGTGCAGCAGTGACAATGCTCCAAAGTCACAACAGCAAACCTGCTAATCTTAGAACATTAGCAAAATAATTGGTAAATACTTAGGCCCTACTCTTGCAAAAACTTTTGTGCAAAAGAACTCAGCAGGACAGCTTCCGCATACCTGCTCTTACCTTCGACGGTCTGCAGGGCTGGACCCGTCCTGGGTTTAGTCAGTCTTTCAAAATAAGCCGGTGAAAACCTCCTAGTTACAGTAAATCACCTTATACATACTTTGCTTAATGTAAGTAAACTTTGTATATCCAAGTTTCTACCTAGTGGGTGTTTTTGTGTTTTTCTCCCATGCGAACAAATGTAGAGCTTTAAATACTCAACCATTTCTAGGATCATTCCTCCATCGATACACATGGATTATAATGACCTAAAAACTTTAAGGGCCAGATTGAAGCTAAATAGACCTCAGATCTACCAAAAATTGGCCTTTCTCCCTAGGTGGCCTGTTTCTTGTAGTCCAACTCTCATCCAGATCCCAGATGGGCTCTTGTATTACTCCCACACTTGTGTTCCTTACTTCTACAAGTGAGTCAGTCCAGCCCACCCCAGCAGACAGCTGCACTGTCACCCAAACTCAGCTGTGCAGAGTGCTACCACCAGCTTTTCTGCTTGACTCATGGCTCTGGGCACCCTCTTTATAAAGGCCAAAACCAGTAAGGATGGAGCACTGCACAGTCAACAAGAGCTCCTCCAGCATGCCTGGTGATCAAGTCACAGCATATCCTTGGGGAGCACAATTGACAGAGAAAAATCAAAGTGCCCTGAAGACCTCCTGAAACATTGCCCAACTCATTGTATTTTGTTAGCTAATGCTAAGTCTCAGAAAAAGCAGAGAAATTAAACCACAGATTTTCAGCATTACAATTGAAAAACCGATGTGGAAGTTTTCTCTCCTCCAACATAAGAAGTACCCCCCAAACCAAAATTGTTTGTGAGTATAGCGGCAATGCACATCAGTCCAATTGGTAAGTACATCACTGGACGTTGAGGAACTACTTCAGAAGTGTTGACTGAAGGGCAAGACAAAGTTTGTAGGCAAAAATAGGTGACAAACGAGCTTTCATGCACCCAATCTGTGTTCAGCATTACCAATACCACATGACTTTTCATAAACTGGGCAAGGAGCATTGAACTGTGGGCCACTGGACAACCTACCTGACTCCCACTTCATTGTCTTTACATCATGAATCATACCACATGCTGTAAAGCACAATGGGATTTCACGAGGGAAGGTACTCTATAACTGTAACATGATGCTTAGGGATTTTATCCTTAAAAGTTTGCCTACAATAAAGAAAAAAATAACAACAACACTAATTGTCACCACACTTTTGCTTTTTGCATAGTCATTTCCTTCTCTTCTAATCCCAGCAGGCTGCATAAGCAGCAAAGCGGCATGCTTATGAAAAATACATATGGTTACGAAAAATACAAAATCCCATCACTTGTTTGGGTGCTGCCTTCTGGCTTTTCGCAGCATGATGCTGGAATGAGCGTTATTCCATTTAGTGCAGGACTTTCAGGAAAGCCAAAGGCTGCGCGCACAGCAACCATTGATGTGTTAGCCTGCCAAAGCCATAAGCGGTTGTGGGTTTTACCGTTATTCCCCAGCTGTNTGTCCCTACCTCGCTCCACCCCAGCTCCGCAATGAGCATGTGCATGGTGCCTCCCGCTCGAGGCCACTCTTCTGCGCAGAGGAGTGCAGACGTCTGTGGAGGTTCAGTGGCTTTCGGGCCGCGGTGCTTCTGGCATGCTGTGAGCTGCGGAGCCGCACGGCGCCCGGCCCGGCCATGGAGCTGAGATGGTCCATCTCGGCCAGCGCGGAGGCCGAGAGGCCGATGAGGCGCTACGGGGCAGTGGAGGAGACGGAGTGGAAGGCGGAGGCACTGGGGAGAAGTGAGTGAGGGGCGCGGGGGCGGTTTTCCAGGGTAGCCCGGGGCGGCGGGCTGCGGCGCGGGGTCGTGCTGTCCTCCCGGCCCCGCCTCCGGCGGCTCCCCTTAGCCCGGCGAAGCCTCCTTAGCCTTCTCGAGGAGGAAGGATTGTGAGACCACTTTTCCCTCGGAGGCTCGTGCTTCCCGAGGGGTCTGTGCCGGAGACAGACAGCTTTTCCCTGTAAAGGGACAGGAAGGGAAATGGCTGGGGCCATGCCCGCGCGGCTCCGGCCGCTTCGATGTCTCCTTGCCAAATGGGCTGCGGGCTCGCCCTGCGAAGTGAAGCGGTGAGCGGGCGGCTGAGGACGGATGGCTGGGACGCTGACTCTCCCTCCTTGTTTATTACGTGGGATTTAATATATGGCTTTTCATAAATATTAGTCGTCTTTAATGTGCTTCGCATCTGAAAGGCGGAGATAACCACATTATTTCCTCTTGTTATCTCAGACAGAGGGTACAGGAATACTGCACTTCTTTCACTTCAGTGGCTGCACTGTATGCATGAGCTCAACAAATGCTCTGTGGTGGAAGAGCTTTCTTGAAATCATAGTTTTCCAGAATGCAGTAAGTTGACAAAACCTTTCAAAAATACCTATGGAAAGAATAGTTAAAAAGATATGTAGTTGGCTGTTGAAGTTATCTGTAGGACCTTGTCTTCTCTAAAGGATCAGTTAGTATTCTCGTATTGGCAGAACTATCTTATTTACAAACTAATAAGCCTGTCAATCCCTTCTCATTTTCCAGGTAACCACTGAGGCAAGAAATCTTGAAAAGGCTGTCACAAAAAGCTCTGTACTAGTATAAAGAAATATATTTGCTAGGTTTCATCAAGTGTTTGATTAGGCCACTACAAAAAATGCTTTGTGTGTCACACCTTCCTTTTCGCTGGTACTGGGGCTGGTGATATTCTTTATTCACCATCTACCTTTTGATGTGCATTTTGAAGTTTCACCTGGATGTCTTTAAACATCCCATGGCTTTGTAGCATCCTAGTAGCAGATTTTAGTCTGCACTTTTACTGTGTTTTGACTTTTCAGATACTGCATTGTTCTGGAATCATACTTCACCTCTGGCTTTAATTTTTCATGCATATGTTATTGTCTACTATATGCTGATGACAGGGTGTAACTCTCCTACGCTAATGCTTCAGGTGGAGTGTTGGTTTTGTTGCAGTGCCTGGCATAGGATCAGGACTGAGTAACTCCACACTTTCTAAAGTGGAATTGAAGGTTGAAATCACTGTTGATTGAGTTGGTTGACTCAGAAACCTGCAACAGTTTTGCAGGTTCTCTGGCATGATGCAAACATGTGCTTTTCTTGTTCTCGTAAATATGCCTGGTTTTGTTCCAGAACTTGGGAGCTCTGTGCAGTGCAGTGCAACGCTTGTAATAATAGTTATAACTGGTAGCTAGAGACGACAGAAGGCTTATGTCCTGCAGTCTTTGGAGAAAAGATCATCTGTTTGGCAGAGGGCAATGTGGATGCTGAGTGGGAGACCCAATCTGCTCAGAAATATGTGCTCAGCATTGAGCTTCCACCTGAATCACAGCTTGACTAGGTACCCAGAATGGGGTGTTGGCAGGACTAGAACCAAGTGTCCCGGTGTCGGCACCCTGGCCCTGCTGCTGAGCTGCCCTTCTACACACTAGATTCCATTCAATGAGAAAACTTCTCTGTGTATAAGAATTTAGATAGAGCAGGAAGTAATCTAGAGGCCATGACCTGTTCTTTGAAAAGTACAGAATTGCCATATTAATACTTTACTATTTGAGTAGCTGGTCTGTTTGGTTTGCTCATAGGCTTCAGCTTTCTTAAAATACTGTGGGAAATGCTGTTTATGGTAGCTGATGATTCCTGTGCAGCTTTTCTATTTTAACACTAACAACGACTTCTGGTCAGACTTTTGCATTGATTAAAAGTAAATAGATCTTACTATTTACTTTAATGCTCGCTTACAGCGTAGGTTCTAAATTGCATGGCATGATGACAGTAGTCTCCACAAGGTCTGGGAAGAAGTTGAAAAAGCATAATCTCCTTTTTTTTTTTTTTTTTTTTTTTTTCTAATGTCAACAATTAGCATTTGATATTTGCATATTGCTTTAAATATGAAATGCTACATAATAGTATTAACAAGAGCAGAAATCTATTACTGTGTATGAATTTGCCCTTTTTACTCTAACCGTTTGTTGCATCTTAAATCAGGATATCTGTTTGGAGTCAGAACTTGTGTATCTGTACAAGACTCTGCACCATGGAGTCCTGTTTCCTGGTCAGTGCCTTTTGATATGAATGTAGTAGTCTTATCACAATAAGAGAATGTACGTTATGATTATGACCATTACAGAAAGAATGTTATGGAGGTTAGGTGAGTGGCTGTTCCTCAGGCTATCCTGTTTCACAGGAGAAGAGGCAATCAGAGAAATTCAGCTACGTGTTTGTGACCCCACTCTTCTTATCCAATCTGTAATTCTCTCATCTTCTGTCAAGGATTCCCATACAACTTTATCTGGGCACTGTGCCTCTGAGGGAACTGAAGTTACTTCGGTTTGGCATACTCTTCAGGCAGACACATTTTCCTTCAGGCTGATACTTGTCTGTAGCAGACAGGGTATGTGGGATGTGATAGTGAAGGGCACAGCCGTAGCGTCATAGAATTGTCAGAGTTGGAAGGGACCTTAAAGATCATCTAGTTCCAACCCCCCTGCCTGGGCACGGACACCTCCCACTAGATCAGGTTGCCCACAGCCCCACCCAGCCTGGCCCTAAAAACTTCCAGGGATGGAGCTTCCACAACCTCTCTGGGCAACCTGTTCTCACTACCCTGACAGTGAAGAACTTCCTAATGTCCAATCTAAATCTACCCTCCTCAAGTTTGTATCCATTCCCTCTAGACCTATCACTACCTGACATCCTCAAAAGTCCAGAAGAATGGATACTGGTGACATTTCTGTGGGCAAAATCAGAGCATTATCAGATGTTGGCTAGGATAAGATGGGTGTTTGCTGGTTTGTCAAATAAAGAAACAAGGCAGCATGGGAAATGGTCATTTTGAGATGTATATCTTTCTAAATAAATCAGTATTGCAAATGAGCTGAAAATTGTGCCAACAGATGCAAATAAAATAGCATGAACTGTTTACAGAAATACTTGAGTATTAGTTTATACCCCAGTCTCCATCAACATAAATTACATCAGAGATAATCAATTCAGAAGAAACATCAGTAAAAATGGGACTGCTACTAAAGGCTTAATTAATCAAGGAGGTGATTAACTTTACATAGTGACTACCGATAAATTAATTAAAAAGGACTTAACATTTTTATTTATTTTACAAATAATTTCTCATTAAAAATGAAAATTTGTAAGCAGAACTTAAAATTGCAAACAAAAAGTAAATTCGTTACTTAACCCTGTAGAATTTACTTAAATTTCACTTCTGTAAGATCTGTTATTCTGAGCAGTGGTCTGAAACAGGTTATCAAGAGTGTGTTTTGTCTGTTCAGTCTACCTGGTAATACTTCCTGAATACAGTCAGAATCGTTTTCTTTGTTAGTTCCAGGAAGTTTTCATATAGCAACAGGGGAGATATAAACACCTAATGAAGTAGAAAAATCTCATTCTAGAGCCAAGACATTGAATAGGAAAGGTTACCTGAGGGGAAAAGAGTAAGAAAAAAAGAAGCAAGTTAGCTTAATTCATTGTCAAAACCAACAGATTTCATGCTAGTGGCATCTTAGTATTTTACTGAATGGCAAATCTGTTTTTAGCTCTTTTTGTGCTTATGTTTAATTCATATAGGGAATTTCTACTTAGGAAACGCAGGAATCTGGTCTGTTGGTTTTGTGGTGGCTGATTCCCAGAGATGTGAATGTTCAGCTTATGTCAAAGATCTAGACCTCAAGCTTTGTAATATGCAGGTGTGCCGAGATCAGATTCTGGGCTTAGATGAAAAAAAAAAATTCCAGTTTTTTTAAGACCTCTCATAAGAAAGATGGTTTCTTACATAATAAAAGAGATCTCCAACTTTGCAGTAAGTATTTTTATCACACACACTGGTTTTTGCAAAACAGAGGGTTTTTTTCATTTCCTGATGTGAGGAGATGAGGTCACATAATACCTTGGTACAGAGGATTTCTCTGGGCAGCATTTTAAATGGGACGCATTCCCAGGCTGGGTATATAGTTAATAAAATCTTCTTTAAAACTTGATAGGTGATATAACTGTGACTGTGGTAAGAAACAGCTGTTTGTTAAAGAAATCCCAGTTTCTATCCCAAAACTGCTCAAATCTTGGGTCTAAGCTGCTTGTGAATACAGCGCAGTAAATTAGGGACCTGTATCTTCCTTAAAACAGGTGGGTGAGGAGGAGTGAGGAACTGGTAGTTGTTACTCAGTTCCTCTTTTTGGGTGCTGGCAAGATTTGTCGGGTGCAAGTTTAAATGGGAGGATGTACAGCAACTCACTACACCCCTTCTCCTGAGCCAGGAGGAAGCGGAGAGCACAGCAGGATGCAGAGACCTTTGGCTGATGCCCTCGGTCTCAAGCTCAGAGAAAACTAACCTCTGCACCAGATCTGCCCACCACTCTGCACAAAAATCCAGGTCAGTCTGAGGCAGGCTACTGGACAGTAGTAATGACTTGTTATTCAAAAGGAAAAAAAAGCTAAATTGCTGGGGTTTCTGCCAGCAGCACTTAACTTGGGCGATGAAACAATATCATACATGATCAACTCATTTGTCTGATCTGGAGATAGTTATCTATCTATCTGTGTGCAGGGGGAGAGAGAAGAGAGAAAACCATGGAGAATAGACTATTAGGAGAAGCTTCTGGTTTTAGACCTACGTGGATATTGAGGGCACTTTTTTGTCAGGTTAGGTCAATAGGAGAATCGCTGATATGAAATACATGGTGGTACATCTCCTAGAAAGAGGTGGTGTCACACTTATTTCAGTTACAGCAAGACAAATGAGGTTGCTCAGTTTCAGGCTGATGTAGTGTGGTCTGGGGGAAACTGCTTTCACACCTCACCTAAATCCATCAGCCAAACGTGTGAAAAATCCTGTTGTCAGAGCATCTGGCCTCAAGGAATGTGATACTGATACCCAGGCTACAGTTTATTTAAAATCAGAAATAACATTGCAAGTCTGGAAAATGTTCTTGCACGAATTCAATTGCAGTCCTTTAAGTCTGTCATAATTTTCTGCAGACCTAATTATATGGACCGCTTTTCATTAAATCCCACTGAAAACCACTAAATCCTTCACTATACACAAGGGAAATGGCTGGATGAGATACCATAGACTGTTTTGCAAATGGACTGTGCTGTTCTTGCAGAGTTTGTGGCTCAGGGGATGCTAGAAACTGAAGTCTGCAATGGTCACACCAGTCATGATGCCCTTCCAGTGTGCTGTAAATGCTCTGAAAAATTTACGTATGTGGGCAAGTTCTTTTTCCTCTCTGTCAGTATACATGAAACCAGTAAAGACTTACTGTATTGCTCGATTTTTATGTATGGTGTATGATAGGAACTGGACTGATATGATACTAAGCTGGCTACTGAGCAGTCACGTGCAGACCAGCTTACATCTGAAGGTGTGAGCTGTAGTGACCTTATCACAGCCACCGTAAGGGTAAAAAAAAAAGTTTAACCTGCCAAGTTTAGAATCTGGATGTTTGAAAACTGTCTCAACTCAGAGATGAAATTTACATTAAAACAGAGGATTTGGTTTCACCTGGGTGAAGAATCACATGTGAATCCATGAATAATGTGTTAACTCAATGGGACTTAAGTTTAAAAAGGATTTTATAAAAATACATTAATTCCCAACTCCCTTTGCTGTTTTCATGAGTCTGTTTTCCTCATTTTTATGTATTTGCCCTGTAACAGGCTGAAGAGCAGCCTTGTTATCATTGACTGTAATGGAAATTGGCTGGGGCATGCAAATTGCCTAGACAGAGTCTTGGAATTGACTTCAAAGTAGCAAGGTTGAGGCCTATAATTGGAGTGTCAAAGTCCCTAAGGGTTTTCAAACCCCAATCTGTGTGTCATTAGGATAATTTATGTTAGTGGACATACTTCTGCATACCCTGAATTTATTTACATTGGAAGAACTTTCTGCAAATTTCAATCACATTAGAAAAATCTTTATTTTTGACTTAATATTCCAGCACAATCAGATCAGGCCTGGGGCTTTTACTTCATTGTTTACTGGTAGACCTTTGTAGGTTATTATATTTGTCTTCTATCTTCAAAGAAACATTTAGTTTAATATTAAGTTCTGACTCCTTAGGCATTTATTGCTGAGTGCTGAAATTCTGTTTCCTAATCTGTAAATATGGTTTGTATTGGCTTTTAAACTGCTGCTAGAGGGGGTACTACTGAGGAGGAGTCCTCCCTCTCCCCCTAAAACTGACTCTTTAGGGGACTGTGAGTCACAGATCAAATCAGTTGGACTAGATGATCCTGAGGGTCCTTTCCAACCGTAATGATTCTGTGATTCTGTGACATAATACAAAAATAGAGAAAACTAGTAGAACACTCAGTAGTAGGAAAAGCCTACATGTAAGTTATAAGGATAGTGCAATAAATCGGCACCGAATTATATACAAATTGACAGCTAGAAAAGAAATTACTCTAGTTATGGATAATTAGTTAGCAAGTTGTCATATTGTACTGAGTTAGTTCCGTGCAGAAGCAAACACCGTTAGATCCAAATGGAAGAATATGAAAGCAGAAGTGATGTACTTTCTGGAAGCTATAGTGTAATTTGATGGGACAGATCCTTCTGACTTCATACCTGGAGAGTCAGGAATCTTTGTGTGGACAGTGTCTGACTGCAGAGGACTCTGGACATCAAAAAGCTAAATCCTACCTTTAAGAATAAAGCCCCAGATAATGGTTAAATTAAACTTTTCTATTTCCTGAGTCCACCCTCTTGCAGCTGCAGACAAAATGTACAGTACCTGAGCTTATTCACAGAACCTGTCTGGATCTTTTTTTAACCCACAAAGCGAGGCCAAGCCCTTTAAAGATGCACGTGTTCTGATCTTAAAACAGCTTTGGTTCCTTACCTCCGATATACTACTTTCAAGACTGTTTCAGGATGTTACTACTTTGGATGGTTAAGAGTTTCTAGTCTAAGCTTATTCTTTACTTAGTTTTACACCAGCCATTATCATTTAACGTACACAGTCCTTTCCCCTGTTCATCCTTTCCTCTTAGCTAACCAAAATCTCCTTCTTCACAAGTAGATGAGTACCACAGTTTTGGCAGCATCAAAAGTCAGGAGAATGCTGAAATCTGAAAGCTTAAGAGCAAGATAGAACAAATGGAATTTATCATCCAAATATAAGATAGCAGTATGGATTTTAAGATACAATGAGTCTGAATATCACAGTAAGTCCTGTGCATCACAGTAGATTTCTACAGGAACTCCAGGGTGGTGCAGACTCACAGGGTCTTCACTGTCAGAGAAGGATGAGCGACTACTGAGAGATGAGCTGTTTTTTTCAGGATATCATTACAACCAAACTGAAGTCTTCTATTCACATAGCAGTTTCTTCACACTAGCGAGATCTTTTTCCCAGGGGAGGTGTAAGATTAAAGAATTGCATAATTACCCACTTAGGAGATTGGAACTGTCATATAGTGACAAAAGACAAGCCAAGAATAATTACTGCTTATAAATTTCTCAGGATAACAGACAAGACAATTTAATTGATGCTTTTTTTTGAGAGGTAAGGTCTTGATAGATCTTATCGCTATGGGCTTGTGCTGATGTATGTCTTTAAATAGGGATAGAGGGCAGGAAATGCTCCTTAAATGATAAAGTTTTAACCATCATTTAACCATAAAACTTCTAGTTAACAAAGTACTAAAGGCTGTCCTTAATTAGCAATCATTTGTACTGCCTGGATGTCTATTTCTGCTTGGGAATATGGAGTTGAATTAGAAAACTCAAACCAGGATTTCATTCAGGTTTGGTTTTCGAACTAGCTTCTCTTCAGTGCAATACTACTTGATCTACAGCACAAAAGATGCAAAGCAACTAAGAATGTTATTTGGACACTGGACAGGTTACAGGCACTTTCTTACAGCAGATGTGAAAGGAGTCATTGTATGCAATACTTTGGGTATGGTATCATAGAAACCAAATATTCATTTCTGACGGGCACATTGAGGATGAAATGTGGTCATTAAGTTAATGGTTTAACTATACCAGTCCGCATTTAAATTGGACCAAAAATATGCATGAATAGCTACAAGGTTCACCTCTTCAGTCCCTCTCATTGAGAATTTTATTCCTATATAGTCATTGTTTTCATGCTAGTATTTTTGGGGGCATAGAGTAAAAATATTTTATTTGTTTCTTTGTCACTGAAAATTATCCTGGAGATTGCAGAGCAGACAAAATAGTTTCATTATTATTATTTTATTATTATTTCATTAGTCACTGTGACTAATCTCAGTCTTGTCAACTTCATCAATTTTTGTCAGCTTTATCAATTTTGGCTCATAACTGGAGACAGAGCTTAGTAACAACATATGCTAAAAACTAGTTGACTAATGCATGCCTGCTTTAAATAAAAAGTTTCTTCTTTTATGAAAAGATAAGTGGCTTCTGTGAAGCTGTTCAGAATCATGTCTCAAAGCACTAAAGGTATCACTCATCACTGGGACAGAGCTAGACCTTTACTCAGAGGCTTAATAATGTTAACATAAACTTTCCCAAGTGAAAAGGAGCTCAAACCATTTTAGGGAAAATAGTTATTTTTCAGCATAGCTGCTGCCAGGTAGGCCAAACAGTTATCCACAATATTAGAAGAGAAATTCAGACACAAACAGATTGTTGGTTTGTGAGGATCACCATGGTGAAGGTGTGAATCTTCACCTGTTTGGAAGGTAGATTTTGAAAAGCTGGAGATTTGATGAAAGAATGGTATCTTTCCTTAATAGTGCACAGTTGAACATGCATAAAGCGTAAATTAACTTCAGCTCCTTCTCCTTGGAAGACCATGTCTGTCTCTCTAGAAAGCCTCTTAATCTCTTCCAGCACCATGGTGTCTCCATACTCAGTTCTTTATATTCCCAATCACCTGACAGTACTACTATGAAGATAAACTAACCACTCCTTTTCTCTCTTACTTTTCTGGCTGCATCTCTTAAGTTTGCAGACAAGTTGCAAACTAGTATCTTATGGTTTCTATATTTATTTTCCTTCACATTCAAACTTGTGGTCACTTGCTTGCATTTTTGATTCTTTTGAAAACGTAATTTTGGATAGCTCTCAAAAATATTTTCTCTGGTTCAAGCACACATTGAGTGGGATGTGAAGGAGAATCTGTGACTGTTCTGCAAGAGGTCAGACTAGACTACTGGTTGTCACACTAATCCTTGTGTTGTCTTTAAGCCCATATGCAGGGCATAAGTCTTGTTTATGATTCCCATCCTGAAATGTTGAAATCCAGTGTGATGGCTGATCTGATCCCGGAGGTAACACTGGGCCATTTTACAGCTAGAGTTTCAAAGCTTATTTCTCCCCCCCCTCACCCCCCTGTTTTCTGAGCTCTTGAGAACTAATTTTGAAGTATGTATGTTTGTATAATGTATCTGTGGCCTATCTTTCTAATTGCTGGTATTACTGGCTTTAATCCACGGTAGCATTAGAGTAACTTCCTGTCTCCTGCTTAACATTTTTGGAAATAAATTTGCATCAAAGCCAATTATGCTGCAAGCGGTTAAAATAACTCCACAGCTCTGAGAAGCACCAGGAGGCAAAACTGTATTTACAGAATCCTTGTTCTGTTTTCTTTTGACTGATGTCTTGTAAGCATCTGGTGAATAGTGCATTATTATTCTGCCCATTTGTTAGTGGTAGCAGATCACGTAGCTACTCTGCTTTAAGCTCAAGACTTTGCTGTGGTTCCTCAATCCCGCATGCCTAGATAAGGGTTTGAGGGGAGGGAAAGGGTGGGCTTGGATACAGCCTCTAAGGCATTTTCAGTAGTATTCAACCTTCCTCAAACAGAGCGAGAATTTCCAAGGTTTTATTGTTCTGTTTCAACATCTAAGTTAGCAGCTGGGATTTGATGCGCTTTGCACTGTGAAGCTAGCCCTTGATGATAGAGATGGAATAACACTTCTCTTAGGACAGCTAGGCTGTTCCTCAACTAAATGTACCCCAACAAATATGGTGATTTCTAATAGGAAAATCCATCTTCTACAGGCAACAGCTGTGGGTTCAGACACACAAGATAGCCTTACTTTACCAGCCAGTTTTGCAATTTGAGTTTTAAAAACAACTATTGAGAAATGGTTGCTCTCTCATTAGAGACATTTCAAAATGTGTCATTTTTTCTCTTAAGATTATCCTGGAAAAAAAAGTGATTTTTATTTGCCTACTTCCTTCATTATGAAGTGAAGCCAAAACTTGCAGACAATAGTAGCAGGATAACTTTAAAAAAAGCATACATTTTATATATTTTTATATATCCAGAAATATATTTTCTTTATACCCTATACACCCTATACTATTTCCTCACTTTGCTTCCATTTTGGGAGAACAGGTCTTTGTGAACTAAGCTTACACAGGGGCTGTGTCGAGATTTCATAGTGTCATTCCTCCTACAAGTTTCTGTCAGAAATATTTCTCAAATGTTTTTTGCTTAGTCTGTCATGAGGGCCTTTGGAATTAATTCACTGAAGATTTTTCTTTTTCTGGTGCTTTTTGTCTCCTGTTTTCTGCATAATCATGCCAAGTACATTTTGACACATCTCCATTTTCCTTTTTTTAAATCGATACCGCTGAAGCAGGTCTGCTTTCAGGACTGTGTCTCCATTTGGGTACCAAAACATGCACGCATTCTATCTTCTAGTCTCTAAATCCTTGTTCAGAATGAAGGCCAAGTATGGTGAACCCTTGGAATAAGGTTTTCCAGAGACCATGTTGCTCCTTCCCAAATCAACCTTCTATAAATTGATTCCTTCTACCTTCAGTTGACACAGTTCATGGCCCTCTTTCTCTTTGAATTAGAAGAGGTTAATACATCAGTTATAGAAAAATAATCCTAGAAGGACCCTGGCCTTACACAGTTGCCAAGTAATTACTACAAAGTGCTGTTTGTTTGACTCCCCAACTGATTTCAGTACCATAGTGAGCAATAGCCCCTTGAAGGATAGGCCCTATGTAATTTCTAATCACATCCTTGACTCCTCTCTAGGGGGTCTGTGCTTTAGCTGTTAGTCAGGCTGAGATGGTGGAATGGCATGAAAAGTTGTAAGAATTAAAAGATGGGAAACCTTCACCAGCTTACATTGCCTGCACTTGCTCCAAGATAAAACTCTTCGGTTGCAAGTAATTGCTTTAAGTGAGATTTGTAGAAGTCTGTGGCTGTTCTCTCAGAGTTTGTAGTGATATTAATTGAGGAGCAGTAGCTGTAGTTAGGTACTGGGTTGGGATTTCTTAGAGGTGTGATAGATTCTGACTGGCAAAATGAATGTCACTTAAGCTTCTTAGGGATTCTTTCAATTCAGAATGGTTACATTGAAAGTAATAAGCAAAACAGCAGAGAAACCAGTCAACATAGCATTCGACTAGAATGATCTTTACTACTTGCATTAATTACCCCACAGTCATACAGTTCAGTGATTAAATTTACATTAAAAAACCCCCAAACGGTAAGATGTTTTGAGTAGCTTAATTAATTTTCTCTGCTTTCACACACAGATCAACTTGACATCATCTCAATGGCTGAAACAACAATGATGCCTGAGGAAATTGAGCTTGAGATGGCAAAGATCCAGAGACTTCGGGAAGTCTTAGTCAGAAGAGAATCAGAACTCAGGTTTATGTAAGTATCAAAACTTCTGGGAAAACAGTATGCAAAATTAATCAAAATAGGTAAGAATGCTATTTAGAAGACTTTTTATCTGCTTGACATTTTAAAAGGAAGAAAGATAAAGAGCATCCCGGTTAAGTGAATGCTTGCAAAATGCCATTGGGAGATGATTTTTGTAGTTGGCAAAGGAAATTACCGTTTTCATTCAGCACCTTTTTTATTTAGCGTGATTTACGGAAGACATAAAGAGCATCTGTTACTTACAAAAGGAAGCTTTAGCAAAGTACTTGTCTACAGAGCATATTTTTTTACTTGACTTCAGCCCTTGGTGGGAAGGATATTGGTCTGAAGAAAATATCAACAGGTAGGGGATTTGGAGCTTCCACAATCTAACCTAATTCATGCTCTCTTCTTCACTTCATTACTGGTCTTAGTTCATATCACCAGAGAGCACACTGTGTTCTGGATTAATAGCGACCAAGATTTGACATTTGTTAAATGGAAGCCATTAAGTTATGAACACAAACCACATTTCTATGTACCAAATTAAATGGCAGTACTCCAGGAGAGATTTTCAAAACTGCCAGAAGGGTAGAAGGGTTAGGCATACCTCCCTGAAGGTTAATGAATGTTAGTCCAGTTCTGATGATGAAGTCTAATTCCTAAATCACAGAATTCAGAAGACCAGGACTTCTTATTAATAAGGAATATATTATTTTGAAGTTCCACCTGTCTGTGAGTACCTGGGGTCAGAAACTTGACACCTTTGCTTACTGGCGAAGAACCTCAGTAGGTCTAAGACCTGCTAAACCCAGACCCTTGGCATGAATGAGGCTACAGTAGCCTGGAAAAAGTCACTTGCTTTCTTCTCCCTTTAAAGTACAAAGTCAGGACTGGTACTTTAACCCTTACACCTGGAGGTTAATTTCAGTGCCCTGGCTTACACTGCCAGAAGTTGAAAGTGTCACCCTCAAACATCACAGGTATCTATCTTTGAGTATTATCCTGGAAGACTTCAGCCCGGAATCACTGCTTAGACACCTCTGGAAATAAGGACTAGTAGTAGTGACACTGACCTTTAAAAGCCTGCAGTGGTACAAATAAGGTAAACAGGAAAGGTTTTGCATACCTGTTCCTGGTAGTCAAATAACTACTTGGTTATTGGCTTGTGTATAAATCTAACGTGGAAGAAGCCTCACCATTGAACTGTGCGCTTTTCTTGACACTTTCTGTATCAAACAAAGGACTAAAAGAAACTATTCCAGTGAATGAGAGCCATGGCAGACATCTGCTTGTCATCTTTCTGCATGTTTTTCGCTTGTTCTGTTTGTTCTTGTATCCAGTTTGTTCTTTTCCCCCATGCACTTACCACACTCTTTACTCTTTATTGCCTAGCAGATGTTTGATTAAGGAATTTAACACAGAGGAGCCTGCTTATTGAAAAGGGAACACAACTGACATTTATGCTGTGCGACAGTACTCTTCCTGCACTAGATACTGTACAAATACACTCTGCTCAGAGCTACCCAAGAGCACTACCCAGCCATTCACTGGCTGCATGAGGAAAGCTCTTCTGAGCATCAAAGTCGTCACTAGATTTGGCCCTAGATATTGGCAAAGGAGGCAAGTGACAAAGGCAGCAACCGCTAGAGATGGCCCCACTGTTTTGTCTTTTCTAAGTCATGTAAAGCTTGCTGCTGCTGCCACTGTCTTCCGCAAGACTGTGCCACTGCCACAGGGCCCTCTCATTTCTTCAGCAGCAGTGGGCCAGGATGACCACTTCTCCAGGAATTACAGGAATTACACATCCAGCCATCACTTACATCTAAGTAATGGTTTATTCTTCTCACCATCTCTCTGGATTACAGGGTTTTTTTATTCGCATGTTACCAGAACCTAATGCTAGGACAAAGTACATTGCAGCTCTGCTTTAAAAATAATAATAATAAAGGAAATAGGCTAGAGGGCTTGTGCTCTGAGTTTATCACCAGGCCTAATGGTGGCTATGGCACCCTCCTTTTAGAGGCATGCAGCCTGTCAGTTTTACTTACATACACCAGCAACCACCCCAACTCTTCACAGCACAAACATTGTATTTTAACAATATTCACACTCAAGAATTAGAAAACAAAACTCTGCAAGGTAGATTTTTCACTGTTGGGAGTCAGAGCGAACTCTTCCCCTGTCAGAGCAATGTAAGTTTAATCCATGGAATTAACTAACTGACGTTACAGTTTCGTTGAAGAAGATGCACAAAGATTGAGATGGATAACAATAAAACTGGATGTTTGAAACAGCTCTGCAACAACAGGTGTTCTCTAGCTGTTATGTCAGCATTTTGCACAAACAAATACAGTATTCATCATCATCATCATCATGGCTAGGCTTTGCGAACGAAGATTTGGGAAGGGCTCTACCCGCGTTTGTTGCAAGCACGTTGGTGGCTAAAAAGGCCAATACGAGATAGGCATGAGCGGTTGCAGAAGGCATTTGGCAGAGAACTGCTCCAGGTTAGTGGATCAGCCAGTACAAAAATCAACCAAAAACCCCAGCGAACTAGGAGCTGGTTTGCATTTTCCATACTTCTTTGTGTGAACCAGTAAAATCTTTTCCTGCTGATATGTGACATCATTGATAATGTAATATTCTTTCAAGCTGTTCCTCAGCTCCGATCCATAGAGCATGTGTCTCTCTCCAAACAACGTGAACTGTACCTGAGGGCATCCTAGCAAAACATACAGACAGCTCTCCTTGCTTTGAAAGATAAGGCACTGAAGCCTTATTTTTACCATAGTAATACTATGAAGTCTGTATTTTCTTTGCCCCCTGAACAATGTTTCACTGATGACTAATGTGGTCTGTAGGACAACAAAAATAATAAAATGAAATATGTTGCTCCTCCATCACTACACAAATGTTACATTACAGAACTCACAGCTGGTAACACTTCAGTATCTAAATAAAAACTTTACTGAACAGTTCGTCGTCACTAAAAGCTTTAGAAGAGTCACCTTCTAGGGGTGAAGTAAAGCGTGGGATGGTGAAGAAATAAAAGTCAGATACTTAATCATCATTATTATTTCAAAGCAAGTCCTGAAGTGTTTGAGAATCAGGCAGTTGGATTAAGCTAAAAAATAAAAGGACTTAATAGTATTAGACTTTAAAAGTGTTAGAGAGTAATGTTCAAAAACCATACAAAACTGTAGGTTGTTTTTTTTTTCTCATATATATCCAGGCAAGCTCTGTCTCTGATCTGTTGGCCTGTATTTATCAAAGACACTGTTAGTTCTACAGACCCAGATTTTAATTCAGAATTAAAGTGAGGAAATTTTCAATTATATTTGAACAATTTTCACATACGTTTCTGTGAGTATTGAGTTAAAACATCAAAGCTGCTTTATTCAGTTTCTTAATTTCCCCCCATGTCATTGCAGCAGTTAAACTGTGAATAAGCAAGTTGCTTTTTGCTGTACTGAATATTAAAATTACTCACGCTCATCACTCTGGGCCATCAACAGAAAGAATAATCTCCTCAGGAAGAAATTTTCCACCTTTAGAAAGAGATTTAGAGACCCAGTCAGCTGCAGTAACTCACATGATACTGAAGTCAGTCTCCAGATAAGAGACTTCACCTGCTTGCAGGTTTCTGATTCTGGTTAAGGAAGAGAAAGGGAAGCAGAAATTCCTTTAATGAGTGGCACACTTTGTTTTTAAAGTTTGGAGGAAGTGCTTCATAGGGGCCCTTCCACAGCAGAGCAAGCTAGCTGCTTGCCCTCACAGGTGAAATGAGCTCTGTGGCCACAGGAGACAAAATGGCCACCATTCTGTGGCAGCTCAATCATACAATACAAAATGGCTGCCTCATCAGTGGGATTGCTGCAGCACCCCCTTCCCCTGACACCCACCTTACTCTTGCAACAGCTCTGAGGAATTTTTTCCTTCCTCACAAACTATGTGTTCTCCTTATTGTCTGCTGGGCTGTGTAGGGTAGAGGGCTGTGAGCTGTTAGCTCAGGTCCTCCAAAAGGTGTGTTTTTCTAGCAGCCATCTCCAGTGCTTCTCGCTCTGGTTGAAGGCAGTGGACCACTGCCAAGCCCATCCCAGGAGGCCTTTGTGAAAACCAGGGGATATCTGAATGCAGGGCTATTCAATGCATGTCTTCCCCACTCATCCTTCAATAAAAACTCTCACTGCTCAGACCTCCCCAAGTACAGCACCCAAGAAGGCCACACACCCTGGTCCAATCCTGAACTTAGTGCAGTTTACAGGGCATGGCTCTGAAAATTAAACTGGTAGACATCTACTGACAGCTTCCATAAGTTGCATTATTCCTGACTGATAGGCGAGTCAGGTATGTACTAATATCCATCAAAATTATTCTTAAATTCAGAAGATATCTTTTAGAAGGCATTGCAGTTTGTCCACATCTGTATACCAGGCCCACAAATCACAGCCCCACAGAGCAATACATATGGGGTTTTTTAGTGACAGATAATAATTCAGTGTTGAAGGGGAATACTTGTTTGCTCTGTATCGACAAATATAGATATTTCTGTAGTCTGCCTATCACTGTGTTAAAGAAAAACTTCGTCAAAATACAGAAAAAGTGATCATTCAGTGAGAACAGTGGAAACAAGCTTTACTCTGTTTAAAAATGAAACATCAAAACTTTTTAAGTGAAGACCACAAATATGTATATAGTTCCAATACATACAATTTTTTCTCTCTCTTGTACTGCATTGTAGTCATTTGTGTGCTCTTTTGTCTCTGCCTTGCAGATAGAAATGGAAATCCCTTACTGTTGTACTAAACATAATGCAAGACCTCACTTTGGTAATTAAAGCACTTAAAGACATTGATAACATGCAGTATAGGAAACTCCAACTGGCATCTCTGATTTTCAAATTTGTGAGGCTTCTTTATTGCAAAATACAGCTTTTTAACATTGCTGAATGAAGCTCAATAAAATTAGATGTATGACAGCATGTTATTAGCCTGTCCCCAGGAATTACGTGATTTGAAAAGCAAAGGAAGCAGCTGAACTCTTAGTTGCTTAACAGATTACATGGTATCTACATCACAGTGAAATAGTTCATCTTGTATGCGTACTTCAAAAGAGTTCCGCTTTGTGATAATTCTTGTTTTTCTTTCTATCAATACAAAGAAATAAAGAAAGCCAAATCACCTGCAGCAGTGGATTAATAGGTCATGATGTTTCTCAGACCTTGATGCAAATTGTAAGTCAAATACTAGTCTTTGTATGCCTGTCCTTCACTTGGCACTGTACTGTTACTTCATCCTTTAAAAAATAAAGGAGGGCAGCTGAAGACAGCTGTATTATTCATATCCAGGAGGCCTGTGCTATGTCCAGCTGAATACCTGCTTACTATGAAGAATGACCTAAAGTTTACCTGGAACCAATTTTCAGATTACAAAATCTATCCTTCCTCAATTAGGTAATGCCACAACTGATGTTGTGCAATCACATTATAGCTCAGGCAACCATAGTCATAGCAGAGCAGATGCACTGTGATTTGCTCTGTAATTATATTATTGAATCCTATTTTTGTCTCAACCCTGCCTCACTTAGTGCCCAGGATAGACCTCCTCAAGGCATGTCAAGGTTATGTAGCAGTTGTGGCTCTTTGTAGCATCTCTCCTTCTATGCTACTGATACTTTTTTTTCTTACTTTTTTACTGATACATATTTTTTCATAAAATTATGCCAGGAGCCATTGTGACCATTTCCAGACAGCCCAGAAAATAAAAACATAGCTTAAAGCCATCATATGCTATCTCCAGATCTCCTGGGTTTATTTTCAGAAAAGCTGAGGATTCAGCACATTTTGATATGAAGGAGAAAATATGTAAGGAAAAGCATTAGTTTATAGCTAGCCAGCATTCTGACTCATTTGCTTCTCTGGCTTCTCTCAACTAATTCCCTAAAGTGTTCTCTATAAGAAATGTTTTGGGTCAACCTGTAAATTTTCTGTCTGTCTTTGTGGTCAAGGAAAGCAAACGTACCACTTCAGAACATACAGGCTCCCTCTCCCTTTCTCATTCTCCTGTACCACTTCCTTTTTTTGCTTTCCTGGTGTGAGAACAGACCCAAAAGCCAAGGGAGCTGCTCAGGCACCATCCTCTTTGTTGCACATGTGCGTGGGATCAGAAGCATATCACTGAGGGGCTTGGAAATAGACCCAATTGTAAAAATAGATAATGCACACGTTAGCTCTGTTCAGCTAACAGAGGAGACGGGCAGCAAAACCTCAGACATATGAGGAAAGGCTAATGGAGCTGGGTCTCTCTAGCTTGGAGGAAAGGAGACTAAGGGGTGACCTCATCTATGCTTTAAAATATGTGAAGGGTGAGTGTCAGTGGTTGTAAGCTGAAGCACAGGAGGTTCTGTGTGAATACAAGAAATCTTTTTTTTTTCCCATTTGAGGTGCCAGAGCACTGGCACAGACTGCCCAGAGAGGTTGGGGAGTCTCCTTCTCTGGAGAGATTCAAAAGCTGTCTGGATGCCCTTCTGGGTGACCTGGTCTAGGGAATCCTGCTGTGGCAGGGGGGTTTGACTAGATGATTTTTCGAGGTCCCTTCCAACTCCTAACATTCTGTGATTCTGTGATCCATATGCTACAGGAACAGCTCAAAACTGAACCTCAAAATCACTTTTAGTGCTAAATGCATGCAGTTTAAAAGGTATTAGCATATTCTGACCCAGTAAATATTAATACTGTAGGTGAGATCTTACCACCCACAGTTACTGCCTATGCCTGTGAATAGAAAAGGCATGGAGTTCTTGTAAAATAGCATTTGCTGTCATCATGAAATATGCTCCTTGGGAAATATGCCAGTGCCTGATACTGCTGGCTTTCCATATGGAAAGCAAAACTTGAAGCCAGCTGTATTGGATGACCTTGAATTAAAACTGTGGAAGTTGTTTCCACCTGTGATACCTGTCTTGGAAGTGATTATTTTTGTCATGTAGGTGATACTGATTTCAAATCGCAATTACTTTTTAAACCAAATCATAGAATCATAGAATGTTAGGGGTTGGAAGGGACCTAGAAAGATCATCAAGTCCAACCACCCTGCCAAAGCAGGACACCCTAGATAAGGTCACACAGGAGCGAGTCCGGGCGGGTCTTGAATGTCTCCAGAGTTGCAGACTCCACAACCCCCCTGGGCAACCTGTTCTCTCACCCTTACTGTGGAAAAAGTTCTTCCTCACATTAACACTAAACCTCCTATGCTCTGTTTTAGTGACTCACCAATATAGCATCAACTGGGGCTTCCCAGTGGCTTAGAATAACTTGCGGCAACAGTGACATACAGTAAACATCACCCTGGGTAAGGGAGAAAGGCATGGAGAGCGTAAAGAGAGAACCAGGCTGTCAAAGGTGCAAACAGTGGTGGTAATTCACTGGTTATATGTTACTAAGCTGGTGGTCTGACTTTGTCTTTGTACCGTATGTTATCTGTTTCCTCTAAGCTTAAGCACGGAATTCTCTTTGGACTGTTTACTTATATGCACAGTATCTAGTACTTTTCTCTGAGTTTTGGGCTCTTATTGGGAGAAGAAATAAAATGTTTTGTCATACTCGTAACTCACGTGTAAGATTACTGGGCAGACATTTCAAACTCAGCTCTAGAGGAAAACTGACAGAGCAACTGCTATTTGCTTTTGATGCTGTAGAAAAAGCATCAGTAAAACAGTTTCATGGGGACTGGAAAGAATGTACTATCTATTCCAGAGAACAGAGTTCAGCAAAGGTTGTTTACACGTTGCAAATTTTATGCAAACATCTTGAGCAGCTTTGTAGATGACTAAAATGGATCTGGAGGGTGGTTCCCCCCTCTCCAGACTGAGGGAAGATGTTTCACAAGCTTAAGGCGATTGGTACAGGTGGTGGGTTTAGTCTTTGTTCATCACCAAAACACACTAGCCTACAGAGCTGGAACTCCAGAGAGGTCATCTTATGACTTCTGGAATTCAAATTGTCACAGAGCTGATACAGCCCTTAAGTGCTTGGCCACACATTTACTTCTCTCCTGGGAGTTGCAAGACAGAAACAAAGTTTAGGTCAGGAAAAAGAGATGCTAATAATCTATTTGGAGAGTGTTAGCTATAGACTCTGCAATCAGATTCAAAAAGAGCCAAATAAGTGGGAGAAATTGCAGCTACACTTGCAAGATGAGGCCCATACCTTTGCCACAAATTGAGCACAGGGACTCTAGGCTGGATTACTGCATATCCATGATCTTGCTCACTTGGAATATACTGCCAGTGTTATTTTAAATTCTCGGAAAATCCTGAGAGAAGAGCAGTGATGTTACCTTTTGTGAGGTCCTTGAGGACAGCAGGGAGCTAAATTGATACAGTGAAGTATCTAATTAGTACCTTTCAAGATCTTTCCCAGAGTTAAGCCCATCTACTGAGACAGAAAAAAAAGAATATCCTATCTTTGTATGTCATAGAGATCTCTTTGGTAGAAACTCAGTGCTCTTTTCGTTAGTTGAGGGTTTGACTCCTAGATATCATTTGGATACAGCCATTTAATACTAAACATGTCTTACCCAGAAACAGAAATTTGAAATTTGAAACAGAAATTAACAGGAATTTGTTAATCATGGTTATTCCTCTCAAACATATTAACGCTCATTATGTTACTATGATGCCCAAACTGCATGAACATTGAATAGATAAGGAGCTGTAAGGCTTGCTCATATCCCAGCACATTTTGAGTATCAGTTCTCCGGAGGGGATATTGCTGAAGACTCTTAATTGATAAAAATCATTTCTCAAGACTAAAGCAGGCTTTGCTTATAGTCAGCATGAATCATATGGGGAGCCCCAAAAAGAATAATCATGTTTCTGTCTCCGTGTGTCCTAATTGCATACAGCAGTCGCCCATGGTCTAGCCCTAAGGCTAGCACACTGATTGTCCCAATAAAAGTCTTACAAGACAGATGGACGATGGGAGAGTCGATCCCCAGCAGAGGTGACCATGGCACCTGAACAAGGAAAACAGGTCAGCAGTAAAGATCACAGGTATTGCACTGTCATATTTTGAAAAGAGAAGTTAAAAGGTAGCAGGAATAGCACAATGGAAGTAGCAGAACAGGTGAGATGGAATTAACCAAAGCAGCAAATAATAAAAGGATCATGTTTTTACTAACATGAGCAAAAGCAGATGAAGGACAGCTCCTTGCAGAGACCTGCATCCCAAGCAGAGGCAGCAGGGAGAACAAAAGCTGTTGGCTTGTGGTTAAAATCTTATTTGTGCCAGAAACACCTACTTTTTCCACTCCTCCATTTAACAATTTGACTGCATTACGCTTTTTTCACTTGCTCTCACCTACACACACACTAATCTCTCAGGTCTTCTCCCTTGAAATACCACTGTGACAACCAATGTTCCAACAGCACTTCAGCTACCTTCAGACGCTTAGGCGACAGGTAATCCACCCTTCAGTCACAGGATTACGGAAAAAGGACCGAGAGATGGACGCACAAAGGATAGTGTTGGTGACATCCAAATTGAAAAATGTACAATTAATCACAAAGGCTGTTTTTTTTTGTATTCTTCAGCGTGTCATTTTGAAGTGCAAGCCTCTGATGCAGCCCTTGGAACCAACATACCTGAACCTTGCCTGTCTGTATGGCTAAGACACCAAAATAAAACATTTGCCGGGAAGCTAATGCTGAAGTTTGCTTTATCCCAGGGGAATAATTCAGCACAGCAGCTCTTAGGAAAGGTATCAGTTTCAAAAAGAACGGAAGGTGCAATTTTTGTTAATGTTACAGATTTTTTTAGCTGTCTTTTGTGTTTTAACATTGGTGGACTTTCTGCACACACCAAGGATGTGAAGCGTGTCAACCGTGGAAGACATTCACTCAAGGCACAAGACTTCAAAATGGTCAGATGCCAAATGGTCAGTTTCCAGACCTTTGGAATCAGTGCTAACTTATTAGTAAGGTCACAAATAAAGTTGATAGTGGAATATAAACCTTATCTTCCCTGTGCCAAATAATGTATCAGCTTCTGCTGCCCCTTCCCACGTGCCCTGTTATTCTCACTCTTGCTCTTTTGCCTTTTGAAAACTTGCTGCAGTACGTGCAACATGGCACACATTTTTCATGACTATTAAATATACAGATGACTGTTCCAGAATGTTCGACACTCAAGAAAGCAAAAGGCATCTGCAGTGAAAGATGTGACCTACGCACGGATTAGATCTCAGTAAGATGAGTAATCAAGGGCTCAACAGGCATTTAGCATGAAGTACTTTTGCTAGCTGTTAAAAATCGGTGAACAAACAGCATCAGTGTTCAAATGTTCAACCTCTGAGTTTCAAGCTGACGCGCAGGTCCCAGGCAAAGGACTGTATTGTATATTCAGATGAGGTATGGGCAACTCCATTAACACAAGATGGAGTTCGCATGTCTCTGACCATGCTTTTTCTGTTTCTGCAGGATGGATGACATCCAGCTGTGCAAAGACATCATGAACCTTAAGAAAGAGTTGCAGAGTTTGGTAGCAATCCCAGGTAATGGCTATGTCTAACCCAGTATTAGGATAATGCTTTGGTAGTGCATAGGTGGGGATGGTGTCAGGAACATAGCTCTCCCCTAACAATCAGAAATCCCCCAAGGCTGAGTTCATGTATTTCCTCTACTCCTTACTTTTTCTTCCTGTTTTCTTTCCCATCTTCAATCTCCTGGCATCCAAGTTTCTTTTCATGCTGTATTTCACTGCTCCCTTGGCAGCAGCCCTGCAAATATCACTCAAACAAAGGTACACATTCCTTAGTTCTTGCACACCCTTGGCAATCTCAAGGGAGCTCCGAGATCATTGGGTCCAACCACTAACCTAACACTACCATGCTCATGACTAAACCGTGTCCCCAGGTACCATGTCTACATATTTTTTGAACTCTTCCAGGGATGGCCATTCCACCACTTCCCTGTGAAGCCTGTTCCAATGCCTGATAACCCCTCTTGGTGAAGAAATTCTCCCTATTGGACTTCAGTTGTGAACCATTGACTTCAATCAGTAATTCATTCTCAGACATCTGCAGTGTCCACAACACCCCAAGCCCCATCTGCATGAGTCCAAAGTAATAACCTCTTTTCTCTGTTTTTGACCAGAAAAAGAAAAAACAAAGATGGAGAAACAAAGAGAAGATGAACTGATTCAGAAGATCCATAGACTAGTACAAAAAAGAGATTTTCTTGTAGATGATGCAGAGGTAGAGAGATTACGGTAAGACCTAAAAGCAAGTGAACTTATTTGTGAGATTTCTCAAGTCTAATGCTACCCTGGAGGAAGTGACAGAATTTACATTGGCATTAACGGGAGAGAATTGGTCCTTTGCAACAACAGGTCAAGCTAAAAGCCTCCTCCCCAGTTCTATAGGTATACCCTTCTGTGGTTCTTTATCCCATTAATGATTCGGTCATCTCATGACTACAGTGGGGTTTGGTCTCTTATACCAGAAAAAGTGTCTGGGCATTTACCATTAATGAGGAGTTTTGCTGCTACCAAAGGATTCTTTTTGCATGAGAAGTAGACATGAAATTGAGTTCTACAAAGGGCATTTGTGTAGACGTTAAAAATCTGCCTTTTTTTTTTTAAAGTGGTCACATTTTATTATTACTGTTCTTACCCCACCCATAGCAAAGTAAAGATAATGCAGTCACTAGCGTAGAGTGACCTAACCTATAAGCATAAGCAGCTTCAGAATGGTTTCATCTTAGTGTCTTAGCCCAAAGTTTCTGAGAAACTTGTGATCTTCCTCAAACATTCATTTCCACCTGTTGCACTGAGATCCCAATAGTCTACAAGCAGTCAGCGTTTTGCTATGATTTCCCCTGTCTGTCAGCAGTAGATTCAAGACTCATCAATCCGCTTATCCTAAATGACAATATCTCTTCCAACACATCTAAATTCTAAGCAAGCAGAGGACAAAAAAGAAAGCTTGCCAGAGTCCTGCAACTGATCAAAGAGAGGCGGCCAAAGGCAGCAGCTGAGTTAATGTAATCCAGAGCTCCCAACTGTTAGTTTGACGTGCAATTCACAAAACCCTTTGACAGACAATACAGAAGCCTAATTGTAGGCTTCTGAAAATGTACTGCTATGCACTGTGCAGTTGTGAATACAATTAGTGTCATTTCACATTTGCAGAAAAGTTGAGGCTTTTCTTTAAAATTCTTGTTAATAAAATCTGCTTTTTCTCTAAACTGAGATATTCAATCACTGCACTCATTGTTAGTGCTTAAGTAACAAAATAGCAAACAAACTTGGAAATATCATGAATAGATACAACCAAGGTTAGCAACACAATATTTTTATTTTGGCCCTAACATTGTCATCTTCAGGTAGAGGGAAATACACCTAGTTTTAGTAAACATTGACAGCCAAAGAACATGAGATCCAGTATTTTGTCTAAACAGGTCTTCAGAAATAAGCAGTACAATCACAGTGATATGTATGCTCTGCTTTACTTTGTTACTTTGTAGAGGAAGCACTCATCAGGCCAACCTAAAGTAGAGGACAGTTTAAATCAGCTAACTAGGGAATACAGTGAATCCGACGCTATCAGAGACAAGTAAAGAACCTTGGGGCAAATTCTGTCTTGGAATTACGGAAGAAGTTTGTTACTATTTTCATTTAGGCAAATATTTTGTTCATTAATAAGAATCAAAATTAAAAGAACATCATTGAACTGTTTGCTGCTTACTTGCTCCTAGCTACTCGTAAAATCTATTACTGTCCCATTTACAGATAGAACATGGTTACTTCTGTAACTGTCATTTTTCTTTTTTTCCCCACCAGAGAGAAAGAAGAAGACAAGGAGATGGCCGAATTCCTTCGCACCAAGTTAAAACCCTTAGACAAAGCAACGCAATCTCCTACCAGTGAGTTCCTGAACAGTAAAAAGAAAACCCAAGAAGAATAGGAAAAAACCCAAAGGCAACTGGACAAAAGAGCATTTTCAAAGACCATGCTAGGCCAGCCTCTGAAAAGCTAGGTTAATCTAGCCAGATCATCCTGAAACAAGATAATGTGTTAGCAATTGCTAGCCACTTGCAAGTCAGATGCCCAATTACCCCCAAAAAAGTCTACAGCCAACTTAAAGCTGCTGTGCATGTTTAAAATGTACAAAGTATAGTTGAATACACATTGCCACAACCTGCTTTTGTAATCAACTAGATTTATTTTTTGGCAACTGTTTTCCCATCTAGTTCTGCAAAAGTAACTGGATTGAAAAAGACCTCCTAGGATGTTTGTGTGTTACAATATCTAAAGCAAAGTTTGCCTGTTTTACTGCAGGCAAGATGGAAACTAGAGAAAAGGCTACAAACTTTCACAGCTGCTCCAAATTTCTTGCATCTTAACAGCATAAATAGGCTTTTGAAGCACCTCAGTCAAATCACTTATGGACAGAACTGCAAACACTAATTTCTCAGAAACTAAACAGATTACACGATCCTTTGGAAGCTTTTAACTGCAACTTTCAAGCAAAACTTTTAGAGCTAATGCCTTGACTGCTGCCACATTTTGATGCGTCTTAAACTGAGCTCAGAGACAGGGAGATAGTAAAGTGAGGGTGGTGGCCATAGAATATTAATTTGGTGCACCAACTGAAGAGGTTTGTATCCAAACACACAGCCATTTTCACAGATGAAGATCTTTCTAAAGAGTTTCCAGAGGGATGCAGAATGACTGTTCAAGTACAAAGTCAATAGAGACATTTTAAGATGGATCACTAATTATTTATACCCTTTTAGTCACAGAGAGCATGACTCATCTCCCTTCTAAGTTTGCTTCATGTCATTGCTTTTACATACTATGTTAGACATAAAGACTTTTCACCCTGAAAAACGAAAACATACCTTTATCACATTCTCCTAATAACAACATCCAAGTCGACAGAATGAACCCTAGCAATATTTTTGTTCTCCAACTCCTTAGCTGTTGGGGTTTAAACACAGTAAGAAGACTTTCTGTGCAAGGACCTGTTACCTGACCCTATGGTTGTGAACAGGGACACCTAGATTGAACGAGATGCAGGATGTCTACCCTCCCATTGAGATGTCTAGATTCTTTAGCCCCTCTTAACTCTCTCCCCTGAGGAGATAAGATATCCTGAGCAGTTTGAATCAACCCACCAGCTTTGTCACTACCAAAGCGTTAGATGTGTTGTTCAAAGAATTTAAAAAAAAAAATCAGGGTGGGAGAGGGAAGGGCAGGAAAGGCTTGCATGCTTTGAGACAGAAGTAGGAAGAGATAATTTGATCAGCTTTTGGTTTTAATGGTGTTCTGTTTTGAACATTGCAGGCAGCCCAGCAGAAAAGAAGGCAGAACCTCCTCCAAACAAGCCCACCATTGCCAAAGCAGGATTGGCTATTATTAAAGATTGTTGTGGGGCCACACAATGCAACATCATGTAGCTCTGGGCACTCTACCACATTTGTCTTTTCAAGTGTTTTTACTGAATGAAACCGTAGGGTGAGGGGGACTAACAGCATCAAGAGCAACTGGTACAACAGTAATACATGGAATGTACAGTGGCAGGTTTTTCACTGTTGCATGGATCACTTAACATGCATGCCTAAAAAATAAAATCTACCTAGTGGCTGTCCAGCGACCAGAAAAGATCTGTAGTGAAGTCAGCAAAACCACCCCAGTGATAAGAGTGAATGAACAGAGGGTGTATTTCATCCAGCAAGGTGTAAACCAGCAATTTTAATAGGCTATCACTTTATACAACAAATTCTTACACTTTTCTTCCTTGTCAAACAGCACTCAGATTGCTGAAATACCCTATTTTGGCTAGTTTTCAAAACAAAAGCCACAAGTAGCAATGCTGTATATAGTGCAAATGATAGATGAAGCAACTATAGGATAACTGATGTTGCGTGCAAAATACTTAAAATAGTGTGATGTTGAACTACTTTGCTGTGGAGTTTCACTTCCATTCGTCAAGAATGAGGATCAGTGACAAGGATGCTGCAAGTAGAAATAGATTTTTATATCCCATATGACTTCTGAATTACTCAAGTCAAATGCATACTGCTTGCATCAGGGAAAGTAAGTCTCTGGTAAAGCTTTAGCAAACACAGCTACAATAATTTGCAAATAGATGATATAGTCCAAAACTGTGTCATAGAATCATAGAATTCATAGAATCATAGAATTATCAGGATTGGAAGGGACCTTAGAGGTCATCTAGTCCAACAGCGAGTAGGCAATCTCCAACTAAACCAGGTTGCCAAGCACCCTGTCTAGCCTCGCCTTGAACACCTCCAGGGATGGGGCCTCAACCACCTGCCTGGGCAACCTGCTCCAATGTTCCACCACCCTCATGGTAAGGAACTTTTTCCTAATATCCAATCTAAACCTGCTCTTCCCTAATTTAAATCCATTACCCCTTGTCCTGTCACTACAGGCCTTTGTAAACAGGCCCTCCCCAGCCTTTCTATATGACCCCTTTAGGTACTGGAAGGTGACTCTTAGGTCCCCCTGAAGCCTTCTCTTTTCAAGGCTGAACAATCCCAGCTCCCTCAGCCTATCCTCATAGGGGAGGTGTTCTAGCCCCTTCATCATTTTAGTAGCCCTCCTTTGGACCCACTCCAGCAGGTCCATGTCCTTCCTGTGTTGAGGGCTCCAGAGCTGAACACAGTACTCCAGATGAGGTCTCACCAGAGCAGAGTACAGTGGCAGAATCACCTCTCTCAATCTGCTGGTCACGCTTCTCTTGATGCAGCCCAGGATGCGATTTGCCTTCTGGGCCGCCAGTGCGCACTGCTTGCTCATGTCCAGCTTCTCATCTACCAACACCCCCCAAGTCCTTTTCTGCAGGGCTGCTCTCCAGCTCCTCATCCCCCAGCCTGTATTGATAGTGGGGATTATTTCACCCCAGATGCAGGACCTTGCACTTGGTCTTGTTGAACCTCATGAGGTTCATCTGGGCCCACCTTTCCAGCCTGTCGAGGTCCCTCTGGATGGCATCCCACCCCTCCAGCTTATCAACGGCACCACCCAACTTAGTTAGTCAACCCAACTTAGTGTCAATTCTCTTTGAGATCTCCACCTCACGTGGAGTGAGATAAAGACTCACTCAGAGAGTTTCATCCTGTATTAGAAGTTCTATGCCGTATGACATTACATACCACTGGCAGGTTGCTGGAAGGAGAACTGAAGGCAAAATTCAATGCATATTTCATGACCATACAAAACACAAACTATCAAGTATAGAAAGACACTAGCCAACCAAGACAAACTGACAAGACAAATATACAAATACAGAAGTAGTTATTTGTGGCAGGAAGATCACATTCTACATAAGTCAGTTTAAAATTATGTGAAATACTGAAAGACTTACACTTGTGTTTCAGCATTAAGTGTGTTTCTGGTCTCTATGCAGATTTTGCCTTGTGGAATTCAGTATCTATATTAGCTGTCAGTAGCTAGTTTGTCTGTGTGATGGTGTTCCATATGAATGTACTGTTATAGATGTAAATAGTAAAATAAATGTAAATGGATCTGATGTGAAAAATCTCAGGCTTAGAAGTAAGAAACAGATCAAAAGGACCTTCCATTTTGTGAAGCCAGCTAGGTGAGGTGTGCACATACATACAAAGGAGTTAGGAGGAAAAAAAAAATAGTAGCAGTTAGCCAAAATGGATGAAAAGTCAATATTTTTGAGAGATAGAAAGTATCTTATTGAGGTTCAAGGACACACATCATCTAAAGTAACTTGGACTATTCTTGTACAAATAAAACTGATTTGTACAAGAATACATCAGACTGATTTGATGAAGAACACTGATGTTTCCAGAATCATGTTTCAGTATTGCAGACTCACTGGAGACAAAGAACCTACATCACTAAGCTCCTTCAGGTTTTAAGGATCAAGGAGAGAAAACCACAAAAGGTTTCCAGGAAGATATGAAGCAGTTTAATTACTCTCACCAAAGATGCGGGAAAGAGTACAAAACACATCCAAAGGCTAAATAGTCATTGGTACACAGAACACATTAAGCTCTGTAGCTGATACGGGTTGGACTCTATAACACCCATTTATGTTAACAGTTATGGGGGAAACTGCTTGTAAGGGAGAACACACACTGGAGGGGATGAAATGCCCACTTGGTTTCTCTAAAATTCAGTCACCTCTTCAATTAGCTGCTACCCAATGAAGACATCAGGAATTACCAGTATCTTAAGACAAGGGGCCATTAACAGTTCAGTGCCATTAATAGAGGTAAATGGAAGTTGGGAAAAAAACTGTAGTGAAGCAGCAAACTTAGTCCTAGAAGGATCAGCTCTGCTGTAAGTAAAAGGGTCCCAAAGGAGGACTTCAGTTTGGTAAGGCAAAAGGTGATTTATGCATATTAGTATTTAAACTAGGCTGTGCTGATGGATTGTGGGGATCTCTGCAGACTTCACAGTATCTGTAGTCTCTTGGGAAGAAAAGTGAAATCAACAGAATGCAGGTTTGCATGAAAAAAGTTTTGTTAACAGAAAACGGACCTAGAACATTTCTAGGATGCAGTCCTTTAATTCAAATGAGGAAAAGAAAACACAGCAAATATTCTGACACAGCACTGATAGCCATTGCTCCAAGGGGACTCAAACTATAGCAGTATTAATGAGAGTGAACTTCATTTTCTGAAGTTCTAGCTTGGCCTTAGGTGTAATGTCTTCTTTATGAGTCTGTTTATAATTAGCAAATACTTCAGTCCTGGTTTTATTTGGGTGGGTTTGAACAGCTTGCTGCAGTGCATGAGAAGTTCCTTTAGAAGGGGGTCAGTGATACTACTTAGCAATTAAGTCCTGGATTTTTGAGGCTGTGAGGTCAGTTCTCAACTGCCTTCAGCACTGGCTTATAGTGTTGTCCACCTAGAACAAAGCAGAGCCCTAATTGCTTACTTCAAACGCAATCGTTGTAATTAGTCAAGCTAAACTTAATGGAGAATTAAGCGAATAAAAATCTTGGTCCAGATTAAACCACTGAGTATGCCCAGAAATAACAAGGACCTTTGTAACTTCCATGATCCCATGAACACATAGATTACACAATCCTCATGTGTAAAACCAGCAAACAGTATCAGACAAGTATCTTCAGGTGAAGACACTAAGTAACTGGCATAATTTCAGAGAATCATTCCTCTCTACAAAGAGGGACATCAGTAGACTGAAGCACCCAAAAATCTCTTGTGGAAATCCTGGTTTTATCACTCTAGAAAGAAAGGCATCAGAAAACTCAAGAAAATTTAAGGTGGATTTAACGCAGTATTTCATTTATGAGCTGGTAAATATAGCTATATTCAGGTAAAGATCTCAGTGCACTGAGAAAAAGTGCTGAAGTGCTATTTGTACTCACCAATTCCACCAGCAAACAGCGATCCTGCACCTTTCCCTAGGCCTACTGAATCTCTTCACAGTTAAACATATTTTCAAATCAACTAAGCTGCTGTACTATACTAAGCATGTTTCTTCCTGTTACTAAAGGAAGTAGGTGGTTGTTGAGTAGAGTGGGATGCTCTTACTCTGCTGCTATACTTTTCAAAAAGAGGAGGATTATTATTCTGCAAGAAAGGCAGAGTTTGCTATGTTAGTGACACTACTGAAATAAAAAAAGGATTTTATCTTGGTGAAAAAAAATAATCGTTTTTCCAATGACACTCCACAAACCAAAGTAAAAAACAGCCAGTCTCAATATGTCCTAGAAGACTTCAAAACCTCACTACAGCCCCAAGCACTGCACAGATTAGAATACAGTTCCCATCCTTGCACTGAAGAGAAAGATCCAACATATCCAAGTATCAAAAATACTGCCAAGCGAGAAAGGCTTACCTGTATGGCCTGTCCACTAGAGTGGTTTTAACAATGCTACCTAAAGTGCAGGGCTCTGGACATCTTGGGGAGCAAATACTACATGACCAGATACAGGCAATAAGATGGAATCAAGTGTATTGAGGGATGGATCTCGTGTTGCTGCTTTGCTCTCATTGCCCCAGTCTTGCTCCTGGGAAGCAAACGCATTGAAATCAAAATTTTCACTAGCAAAGTGTCATCTAAGGAATATTTAGCAGCAATGGTATTGTATAATCCCAACAGGAAATGTAGAAGTCTCTCTCCTCCTCCCTTCCCAAGAAAAAAATAATTCAGCTTAACAAAGCTTTAATCATAACCCTGCAACCAGCTGAAGAATGGTTAAGTCAAAAATCAGCAATACACAGGAGAGACTGCATAATCCTCTTCCAAAAGACTTCCTCTGCCTAACTGTACCCCAGTGACAAGTTACAAATGTCTTGTTAACCGAGACACAGTTAACATGTACTTCCATAAGTACACCCTCTCCACCCTCCAGAAAGAACAGTAATTTACCCCAAAAAATTCAGACTGAAATGTGAGGGTCCAAAAAGTAACTAGGGCACGCTTTCACCTTTGTGACTGGTGACCATTAAGGTCATGTGCGATTCAGGCTTTGTTACGCTTTGCTTTACACAATTCTGAATTCCGTTTGCATATTAAGTGTCTGTTTAGGTAACATTAAATTACTTACCTGCAGTCTGATAAGGTGCTCAGGTCTCACTGCATAGTATCCATACTACACTCTATCTCAAGTCTCTTGGCAACAACCTTCAGTCATTTAAGAATCCTTCCCTACTAGTTCGAGCTTAAATTTGAGATGTCTTCAAATGCACCAATCTGCACCTCAAACAATTTTCCCTTTTAACTGCGACCACCATGGTCAGGCTTCTTCTGTCAAGCTTGTTGCTACTTATAGCCAAACTGTTCAAATGCTTAGGCAAAACAAATGCAACCGTGTCAGTGGCTAAAGAAGAAAAAACAGACAATCTCTTAGGTAGATAGTCTAGGTACAAGGCAGCTAAGGATTTGTCAGGGCTAGTGAAGCATCTAAAAAAGGCCTTAAAACTGATCTGTCCCAGAGAAGCCTTTTTTACTCTATAGAAAATGTTCAGAAACAATACCTTGAAGCAGCAGCTCAAACTTTTATTTGTAAAAAAAGCATTCACTATTTATATCAATCTGCTTCCTGTAGCACATATGTAAGCTCTACAGCCCATTTTAACAGTTATTTAAATTAAGATTTTTTCTTTTTCCTTATTTTTTCCATCTATGTAGTATTAAACACAAACCCAGTTCCCCAGAGGGAATACTAAGTTAAAACTCATATGCTGGAAGAGTAGACATTGTATCTCATAATGTCTAGGCTAGCAGACTGTTACACAAAATCACAGAATGCTAGGTTTTGGAAGGGACCTCTTAAGATCATCCAGTCCAACACACCTGTTAGAGCAGGGCCACCTAGAGCAGGTTGCACAGGATGGCCTCCAGGTGGGTTTTGAATGTCTTCACAGACAGACTCCACCACCTCCCTGAGCAGCCTGTTCAAGTGCTCTACCACTCTTGAAGGAAAGAAGTTCCTCCTTGTGTTTAGATGGAGCTTCCTATGTTCAATTTTGTGCCTCTTACCTCCTGTGAAAAAGCCTGGCCCCATCCTCCTGACACCCACCCATTAAGTATTTATAAAAGCATTGATAAGATCCCCTCTCAGTCTTCTCCAGGCTATCCAGACCCATAAGAGAAAAGTTCCCATTCCTTAATCATTTTTGTATCCCTTTTCTGTACCCTCTTCTCCAGAAGTTCCCTGTCCTTCCTGAACAGGGGAGACCAGAACTGGACACACTACTCCAGAGGTGGCTTCACTAGGGCAGAGCAGAGGGTGAGGAGAACCTCCGTTGACCTGCTTGCCACATTATTCTTGATGCACCTCAGGATGCCATTGACCTTCTTGGCCACAAGGGCACGTTGCTGGGTCACGGTCATCCTGTTGTCCACCAGGACTCCCAGCTCTTTTTTCCAGAGCTGCTTTCCGACAGATCAGTCCCTAACCTGTCCTGGTCCATGGGGTTATTCCTCCCCTGGTGCATTACCCTACACTTGCCCTTGTTGAGTTTAAGGTTTTTCTCTGCCCCACTCTCCAGCCTGTCTAGGTCATGTTGGATGGCAGCATAACTTTCTAGTGTGTCAGCCCCTCAATCCAGTTTTGTGTCATAGAGTGTGTGTTCGGCTGCAGTTGTATTGAGACTACATAATAACAAAAAAGATCAGGAGCACATTAAGCTCTTTACTTTTGTCCATAAAGCCCCGAGATGATAGAATAGTCCAAGTTTGCTGCAGATTTCTTTTTTTTGTTAGATTCTGAAGTTCAAAGCACTCAAATGAAGCTACAAGTAACTTGCCAGACTTAAAGTTTTTGGATAATTACTGTCATGAGCAAGCTGGGAAACGAGACTTACCAGAACTCCAAAGTGACTTGTTAACTTCATTGTACAATAAAACTCCATATGACATTATTCACACAGATTAAAATTTCAAAGTGAAACAAACTCAGTAGGAATATCTTACTTCACCTCTTGCGTTTACACTCCTTTCTCCATTTTTTTCTTTACATTGGTAAGTGTAATTTCCTCCTGAAATAAACACTAAACATTATGTTCAATGAAAAGCTGCAAGGAGATACCGAGTATATCTGCTGACGGTTGAACTGCAAAATTCTGGAAAACTCTCATTCTCAACAGCAAGTTGTGGATTTGCAGCACTTTTGTTTTCACTAAATCCCAAATTTTAGCTCTCTGCTGTCTGGATAATTAAACAGCATGTGACACAGCAAGGAAAGGGTTTTTTTTCCAGGTCTTCAGACAAGGACAAGAGTGATGCTTGCTTGAAAATTTTATTGACACAACTGTTTGGTCCCAACACACAAAACAGCACTTGAGCCACAAAAGAAAGTGCCCAAACAAAGTAGACAGCTAAGAATATTTTTCTTCTCCTTCCCATTCCAAGGAAAAGGTAGTGCATAAATTGAGGGCTTCAGTGACTTTTTTTTTTAAACAGACATGAATCTGAAGTAGTACATTTAATTGTTAAATTAAAGAACTTCATGGTTGAAATTACTTTAAATCTATAAGCCACATCATTAATTTAACCCTTTGGATAAAAAAATATACTGCAATTCAATTAGCTGTTTTGTTACACTATGAACACAACTTCTCAAAAGTATTACTCTATTACTTTCAAACAGCAGTTTCATCAGAATCACATGAATCCAGGAGAGATACTCTGACCTCCGTGAATGGTATACCCACCGCTCTCACTTTCACAAACACCGTACTTTCCTTTAAAGAGAAAACCTGGCTTTTTTTAGTACTCCAGGGGACTTGTAGCTGCACCACATGAAAATAATTTCAGGCCGGTCTTTTCTCCAATGCTTGCTCTTCTGCAACAAAGATCTAGACTGATCAGTGTTAATCTTACCAAACTTAAGCCGAAAGCAGTTGTTCTTGCATTTAACTTCTCAGAAGTGTTCCAAGAAAGCTTACTTCCAAGTTTTTCTTTCTATAGCAGTATGTCTGTAGAGGTTTATTAAGGACTCAACATACTGTGCCATAATGCTCAGAAAAACTTCTGAGTGTTTCTCTGCATTCACAATGGCTGAAAGTTCACTGCTGGTAATGCTTGCCAGAATTTAAAAGATTGTACAACAAAATTCAACTAGTAAAATTCTGTCTATAGCCATTATGGAGTGGTATTCCTGTTGCTGGCTGAGAAATCAGAGCTGGCATTCCATCTCTCGTATATTACAATAGAATCCACCTAAAAAAAGTTTCTAGTTGGCCAGTGGAAAACCTCTAGCATAGGTTCTTTCAATACTACAAGCAATTTATTTGTTGCCTGGCAAATACAACCCATTGTAAATGCCATGTTTACCCATAACGGGTATGAAGTCTCATACACTGGACACTTCTGCTAACTAGAGTTAAGGTCATCCACTGACTTAACCTCTCTTTCAAAGTTAGCCCTTCCAAAAGCCAACTCAAGATACCACAAACTGAAAAAAGCTTCCAACACTAGAAGTAATTTTTAGAATAAAACCAGACACAGCTAAAAAGACAGTACATCAAAGATTAAGCTTCCCATTTACTGAACATGCTTAAAAATGGAAAACAAGGTTAAACAGAAGAACCTTAGCGTTTCCACATGTAGTTAGACCTTTCCTTACATATGGAAATGGCAACAATACCTTCCATCACAAAACATTCTGATATGATCAGTTCTGTTATCTGTAATTTATGCATTAAATGCATATTTCAGAAATATCAGAAGCTTCCTAACTTCATTTCTAGACACAATAAAATGTGTGTGTCTGTACCTTAAACTTATGACACCAAGAGAGTCTTTTCCTTAACCAAATCCACGACAGACTGGAACTAAATATAAAAGGGAAGATTAAAGCATCGATGTCCTAGAAAGCTCCTGAATGGAACCAAAAGCTACATTTAAAACAAATTTTACAAAAAATCCACATAATCTTCTACAGACATCTTCAGACAAAAAGAATTGCTAATGCAGCTACAAATCATCCGAAAGGTCAGAGATCAAGTTTCTCCTCTGGAGTACAATTAACTCCCTCAACTCTTGTCACTTCAGGTCAGCGAGCTGAAGTTTCTCAACAGGCTTTTGAAAGACAGATCATGCATTTTATCAATACTATCTGAGACAATACCAGTAAGCAACAGCCTATAGAATACAATATGCTACATGTACGATTACACCACCAATGAGGCTTAAAGAAAATAAAATCTGTTCCATTTCAGTTGAATCAATATTTTGCTTTTACTGAACACTTACGAAAAATGGTAAGATTTAAGAATAATTTAACGGATGCCAGATGTTTGTTTTTTTTTCCAAAATAGAAAATATCTGCTCTGCTAACAGCCATATTCAGTGTAAGAGGAACAAAATCTTCACAGAATACACTGAATACAAATTAACTCTTCTAGGCCTTTCATTAAAATATATAAAGGCTAGCAATTAGCTTTACTTTTTGCAGAATCCATAGGTACTTGTCTTTCACACTAAAAAGAAAGAGTTAAAGCTTGGTTACAGGTGCAAGTGAGAAGTTTGCTGCCAATTTCACCTTGTTTTTGTGTTGCTTTTTGGCTGGGCTGTCCATTGCTTCCTTGTTTAGTTGGGTTTCAGAGGACTGACAGGGAGGCACTGAAGCATTCTCTGTGGTGCTAGATACCACAGACCTAGTGGTCAATTTTTCTTGAGTTGTGGGAACAATTCTTTGTTTTTCTTCTTCTGTTAAAACATTAATTCAAAAAAAAAAAAAAATAAAATAAAAAAAATAAAAAAAAAACAACTCAGTTTATTGATTCTGTTTTTGAAAAATGAGGAATTTCTCTGGTAATAGGTAATAAAAAGTTTAAAAAGAACTTGTCAGCCTGATTTGAAAGCCAGATGTGTCACATTCACCTCTACAGTTCTGGCTCTTAATTCTCACACAGTTTTTCAGTACTCAGAAAAGCACTATGAAGTTACTGTGGTGAAAAGGTTGCTACAGATTGGCATATATTATCTCTAAAATTCACCCCACAGAATCACAGTAGGGTACTTTGTATTCAAGAATTTCTGATGGAAGCCACCTGCATTTCCAACACATTCCACTGTGCAAATATATACACACACATATATTCAAGTAGAACTTCATATAATGAGCCGCTTGTTTGATGCTTTATTTTCCAAATTGTACGAGTTATCATCCCTAAGTAATACTACACAGGTAAACTCTTACCAGAGAGAGGTGCAGGGCGTTCCTCAAACTGAATGAGGTCTGCAGACTCAAGAACCACTGGATCAGGTCTCAGTTGTGGGGATGGCAGGCAGGAAGGAACCGGCTCACACAAGAGGTCAACAGGAGACGTATTTGTGAGACAAAGTAGTTCTTGCTCAGTTTGATTAGGAACTACAAAAATAAGTGAACATCTTTCAAAGTTTCTGTAAGCTGTGAAGGTGCCACTGTTTCAGACCTGGTAAATGTGAAGTCTTCAGATATGGTTCCAAGGATTTAAGACCTACACTGTATTTCAAATACTAATACCAAAGTTATTTAGTTAAAACTAACCAACTTCAGATTAATTCGGGAGTTACTCTGCTGGATCAGGAGCACCTAACTAATTGCAAACAAAGCAACTGTATGTTAAACCTATTTCTTGCCAGAGTAAATAACCTGTAGTAAAATCTGGTATTTGCCAAACTTGAGTAGGAGAGCTGAAGTTCTACAGGAAGCATCTTTAAACAGAGAAGGGCCAGTTAGCAGACAGCTCCCCTGCAGACTTACCAATATCCTATCAACTATTTGTGTACTATTTAACACACTCCCATACGAAAATAAAGCTGAAAGTTTCAAAATAAAATGCCTTTCCCTGGTTAAGAGGGATAAGCCTAGACTTGTGAAATAACTGAAGAACCATTCCAGAAGTTCTCCAACCTGCAGCTGGTTAAGAACTGGAGACTACAGCAAGCTATGAACTATGAGGTCACCATTTCCCAGGGTTGGTTTGTTTTTGTTTTTTTTATTTAGAGTCAAATTTATACCAACAGGACTGTCATCATTATTTGCAAATAAGTAACAACACAAATTAAGATAAACACACCACAAAGGAGCACTATATTCTCAAATACAGGGCACAATCCTAGCAAAAGGTGGTGCTGACATCTTTTCTTATTAGCTCTGTACTTTTAAATTTCCACTAATCCATAGGAAAGTTATATAGCCTACCAGCTATATATACACTGACAGCTGAGGAGAGCAGATGCTCTTGTCTTAAGGACATGTCTAGCCACATACTTTGTGAGAAGTTCAGATATCAAGCCATACAGCATTTCTACAGATGTTCAGACTGACTAACTCACACAGCTTTCCCCATGCTGCTTTGATTATTCTGCTTATTTCCCCTAAGGTAAAAAAAAGTTAGTGCATAAGTCAACTTTGCATTACCATTGCTAGGTGTTCCTAGACTTAGTTCCATTGATGAAGTGGATCCTGGGGTCTCCATAATATGTCCATTATGGTCAGCAAGTTGATTTCCATGATCATCCACATGATCAGTAGAGGGAAAACTAGGTAAGCTAAAACGAGCTACAAAAAGGCAAGTTCATTTGGTTCATGTACTCAAGACACCTCTTTTTAAAAGAGTTAAACTACGATACTGCTCAAAATTGAAATAGCTTACTTTTCATATCATTCTTTAGTACCACAATTCGCTTATGGCCATGCCCTTTAATCCAGACCACCTACAAAGGGAAAAAAACCCCCAGAATTAAGCATCAGCCCATACTAAGCTCAAAGCCTAAAGCAGCTTAACTCATTGCCTTTCATCTAGCCTGGTACTGACATCCTTTCTAAAACTAAATCAAGCAAAAGCTTTTTCTCAAAATAATTGATGCTAAAAGGCAAACTGTAGGGCCGGAAAGCATACTAAGCATATATTAACAACACTATGTTTAAAGATGGGAGTTAGAGTTCTGTTTTGTCACTCTCCAGAAAGATTTACTTAAATGAAAGCTTATAGCCATAAACTGGGTCAACAAAAATCACCCTAGAGCACTTAGGACATGTGGATGACAGTAAGATGCCACAGCAAAATTACACTGGGGCACTTCAGAAAAGGTCCCACAATTCTTCACTCCTAAAGCAAATAATTTACCCTCATCACTCATTCATTCAAGACAAATCATTTGATAAAGATGCCAGAGATGTCTGCAGCCTCACTAGTCAGTCCTTAAGCTCGATTTGACTATAACGTGTAAAATACTTCTCTTTATTACACAGTCTAGATCTCAGGAGCTACTAAAAATACAACTGGTATAAGCCTCCTTGGAAAAAGTAATTATTACAGTAATTCACATGAATTAACAGAAACGACCACTGTGTAACTTTTTTAATCCATGCAGAAGTCTCAATGCAATTGTGCAAAACAGTCTTTCATACCTGTGGAATTGCTCCCAAAAGCTCTTCTAAATTATTGCATCCATATGCATTAGGTTGCAGCACCTCTCCCGTGTATTTGCTATATGCTACTAGGAACTCATGAAGAAAAATCTGCTGATAATGGTAAGTGTGAAGCAAGGACCTTACGTTCTTTGCAAACATATAAAGATTTGTCAGTTTCACACATTCTTCCGCTGTACTATTGGTAAAAACCTGATAGAAAAAGAGAGAAAGTATTAGAGTGCCTGCTTCTAATATCCTCTAGTCACAATGTCTGTTCAAACTATGGAACACAGGAGCTTGCATACCTCAACCAAGTAAGGCAGACTCTTCAGGAGTTCAGTTAAGGTCATAAATCCATATTCACATGGATTAAGTGAAGTATTGTGGACTGTTTCATAACGCTGCTTAAGCTGTTCAACAGAGAGAAAAGATGTTCCATCCCAGGACATCAACAAGACTAGTAATTGGGCAGTCAGAGTCCGCAGAGACTTTCTATTTATCAGCTGAATTTGCTTGCCAGACTCCGTGTCAACCACCTAGAAAAGCGAATTATGAACGACATCAGGGACAGAGAAGAGAATGATTTATAAGTAAGTAATTTATAAAAAGTTGCGCAGCTGAGGTTTGAGCACACCTGTATCTGGTATTACATACCAACATCTGATACTCCTCTAGTCAAAAGCACATAGGATAAAGAAGGTTATTACATTTAAATTTACTTTAAATATGCAAAATCTGTGTACCAGCTTCTGTTCCCGTGGTAAACATGTTTTACGCTTTGTTCCAAGTCATCTGGACCTGACTAAGCTCCAGCCTGAACACCAGCTTTTAAGTTAACAAAACTGGAGCAGCTACACCAGTATGTCCATGTAGATGCAACCTTCCTTCTCTACTGACAAGTAAGACCATGTGTGTACTTACATTCAAAGTCTCAAACCACAGATCAAATAAAACAGTGGTACAAAGCATTGAGACTGGTAGCCACCATGGTTATCAGGAAATGGTTGCTTTTATGGAGTTAGAAGTCAGAGAAAAACGATTTGTACTTTTAAAATATGTACTACAGTACAATCTTTTACTTATTTGTGAAACAAGCACGAGTTTTCCCAGAGAAAGTCGAAATGTCACCAAGAACAAAGAGAACACCATAGGAATATAAGAAGCTATCTTTAAAATCCCTTTAGACTTTCACCCTGCAACTTAATGGAATACTGTTTCTGAAGTACAATATTCAGCACACTGACCTGTAATTTGAGACAGCAAACTCCTTAACACAACATTATGTACCTTTTACAGAATAAACTTACAAAGGTTAAAGATTACCTTTACAACATGGCAAAGTTTCTGCATTAAAGCTGGAACAGAACTAACATCGTAGTCATGAAGACGCAGTGAGTATCCAAATGTTTTACTGTACTCTGTCAGTAAATCAGTCATCATAATGCAGTTGTCTTTCTGGGACCGCAGCAGTTTAACAAACTGGGCAGCAACTGCTTTGATTTGTTCCACCTCTGTAAGTGCAAGAATTTTCTCCTCCCCACATTCCAATACCTACAAAACAAACAGAAATTACACTTTAAAGTAATTTACCTACTCTGGATGAAAAAGGAAGTGTAATCAGCAACTGAAATTCAGTGTTTGCAGGCCACCATTTACTATATAACAGAGCTCAGCTACTTCAAAAGATATCTGTAGAGCAAGCAAAGCTATGTAATTTCTGAAACACCACAAAATAGGCAATTAAATAGTTATTAGCCTTTTTTAAAAGCTATTGTGGGCTGCAGGGTCCAGGCTCCTGCAGGAGAGAAGCTAGACAAAGCAGAGGTCGGTTTCTCACAAGAAAGAAGTTAGATAGCCTGAGAGAGAAAGTGGGAGTCAGCTAGCAGTTTTGCAGCTGGTACACAGAGGCCTTGACACCCTACACAGCCTTAGCGTGCTACCCTCCCACAGCTCACAGCGTCAGTCTTATCACATCCACATTTCTTTGAAGTACACTGTTTTTATTACATTTATGGCAGTTGTTTTTACCTAGTAAGTGTTGCTTCTTAATTGGTTAGTATAATTTGTATATGTAAGTGTCGCTTGCTAATTGTCAGTATACTTTGTGTATAAAGGTGTTAGTTACTAATTGGTCAGTGCCCTTTCTGTATGAAGGTAATTGGTCATTATCCTTTCTGTAAAAGTATAAAAGTAGTGTTGCCACTAATAAAGACTGCTATTGCTGCAGAAGAACTGTGCCGCGGCCGTCTCCAATTAACGACAAAGTTTCATGGAACTTCAATGAAACTTAGCTCTAATTTTGATGCACTTGAATTTTGTAAATGTAATCCAAGTTAGTAAACTTGAGTTTGTTAAACTTAGCCTGGATGCACTAAAAACCTTGGACCATTTTACCAAAAATGGTTCTATCAAAGGTTCTCCTAATTACTACTGTCTAACATTACAGATGCATAGTGTGTAACTCACACTAAGCAGTAACAAGAAATATACTCCTACAGAAACAGTTGTACAGATTTCAGAAAAACACTTAAGTACAGCTTTGGATTTTAAAACTTACAAGTAAGACATCTGGAACAGCTTCAAAGAGTTCAAGTAGTTTTGTAAAACCATAGTAAGCAAGTTTGCACTGACGACCAAAGTGGTGGTGATAAGAAGGAATAAATTTATTGAAGGGCATTCGAAAATGGGGTTGATGGCGCAGTAAGTCTACCACCTCTTTAGCAAATTGTTTCGTTCTTTCAATTTCTTCTTGTGTACGTTCTAAAATTTAAAAAAAACAAACTATGTACCAACACATTGCATGAAATGCAACAGAATATACTAACAAAATACAGTAGTCTATTTTCAGCTTAATCACATATGACACCAAGTCACTATTTTCTTCTACCACTGAAGACCATTACTATGCAAAAATGTTTAAAGTCCAAAATAATCAGGTGACCAGCACTTTAGAAGACAATAGTCAAATAAGTTGGTATTTCTGCTGCATGGAAACGACCCACCCTATAATCACTCCACAGAAAGTTTAACTGAATTCAGAAGTAGTAAATTTTTTTTTGCCACCTGCTTTCCCACCTGATCCTTTTAAGTGTTCCTACAAGGAGAAATCCTTTATTCGCTATAAGTTCATAATTTAGTTACTAAGGTAGAAACACAATTATCAAAAAGCCCCAAGCCAGTCCTAGTACAGTTTTAAAATATCCAAAGAAAATTTATTTAGCAACAGTAAAAAAAAAAAAAAATACATGGACATACCTCTTTTGGGAATACAAATTACCATTTCATTGTCTTGCTGTGACAAACAGATGGTTGTATCTGGAATTTCTGATATAATATCAGACAGTTCACATACTCCATACTCCGTAATATCCCAGTCCTTAGAGAAACACCTAAAGTTTTAGAAAATTGCATAATACAAGTATTAATGCATGCTGTGTAAGCAAAAATCGTGGAAGTTGAGAGAACAAGCCTCAAATCCTTAGAAGTATAATTTCCATATTGTCAGTAATACTAGCACGTGAAACAAAGGGGAAAACCATTCTTAATTCAGATTACCTATCCATTCTAACCAGAAAAGTTAACCAGAAAAATAAGATACGCTGATGGTTCACATGACACTGGAAGAAAGCCGTAGCGTACCAACCAGTGGATGACTCAAACTAATTGTAGTAAGTGATAGTACGAAGCAGTACCTTTCAACCTCAGGTTTTAACTACATTTTTAAAAATTACGTGTTTTACAGCTCCCTACGGCTACACTTTCAACAGTCTGCATTTGCTCAATGGTTACAGACACATGCTCTTCTTAAACAAGACTAGGTGTCAAGAGAAGGCAGATACTATACCCTGAAAAACATCGTATTAAGGCCCATGAAGTATCAATAGACAGTCCGTTTGTTTTTTGATTTCCCCTCTAAAGAGGGCCTAACACTAAGTTTTCCCTTTATCATTCACGTTAATACGCTACAACCTGCTTGCTTACGTCCAACCTTGTAGTCCCAGCCTCCAAGAGAACTAATGAAATTCAATAATCCATTTCAAACTCCAATAAATGAACCTAGTATAAAAGGAAGCAGCAAAGTCTGCCAGAGAGCTTTTGATTTCATCATAAGGTTGAACTTCCACACCACAATGAAGAGGCAATATAGTTGCCACAGTTTTGTACCAAGGTTTAAAGTATCAACTTTCTTGCTCTAGGTTTTAAAATCACCACTGAAAGGCATGCCCTGCATAGTTGTTCTTGTTTCATCAAATATAACTTACCAGTGATAAGCCTGTAAGAATTCCCTCACAATAACTTGCTTACTGGCCTGGGATTTGAGAAGCTTCAGTAAGTCTTGAGTAAAGCGCTTCACTTGAGCTCTGTGTGTTAGAGTTAGTAAGCGTTTGGAACCCATACCAAGAATCTGAAAGAAAATTTTATTTGATCACACATATAGCAGCCTCAGTAAATTTTTTTACAAGATATTTACGAGTCAGTTCTGGCATAGGAAGGCTAGAAATAAAGGATATAATAGAGACTGTGTTTGGAAAGGCAATCTCACAAAGCCATACGCTTTCTATACTAAGGCATATGTCATCAAGAAATGCTTCCTCCATGAGTGATATTGCAACTGTTGTACATTTCTATCGGTTACTTTAAAATTCTACAACCCAGAGGTGTTCAAAGTAGTAAGCTAACGTGACCCATTCTGGGGTTCTTGTAACATAAGGCCACATCACTTATTTCACACAGAAATCCTTCAAATTACAGACTACACACATCACAGCCTAACTTACAAGCAGACAGAATTTGCTATGTTTGTACGATAAACAGCAAAATTAGAACCTTTTACCCAAGCACTTGCCAGAACCTAAAAGTAGCTTCAAACTTCAGAGGCTTAAATAGTTATTTTCCCAGGAGTTGTTTTGGAAGGGTGAGGACAATAAAACAACAAATCAAGCATCTTAAAAAAGACAATTACGCTTCAAGGTTCAGTGAACCATTTCTTTCAAGGTCAACTAGGTAACTGCGTAGCATCTATTACACAATACCCAAATGGTAATTCAGATAGTTGATAGTTCAGCTCCCCAAGTAGAAAGGAACAGTCCCATGTAACTCACTTGCAGTACATGAGGCACTGCTTCTAGCAGCTCCATTAATTTAGAATACCCATAATCAGACACACGGCATTGTTTTGCAAAGTGATGATGGTATGTTGGGATGAATTTACTGACAGGCATGACGCAGGACGGCTGGTTTTTAAGTAGGTCTATCACTTCTCTACTGAACTGAATAAGTTGTGGATTACCTACAGGGCTCTTGGAACGCAAAAGCCAAGGATCTACAAAAAAAAAAGAGAACACAGACAATCACGTTACTGAACCTTTCACTAGTATTATTCTACTAAACGCTGCAGTTTGTGACATAGGCTAGAGTACAGGAGGCAAGAATGAACAGTCAGGCTAAAAGTTTCTCTTTTTGTAAAGTTTAACAATTACACAATGTTTACTTCATGCTACTTTTTTTTAGTGGAAATACTAGTTTAGAGAAAATATTTTAAATAGAAATATTTACCTGTAGTAGGAGGTGGTGGTTTGTTATGTATCCACTTAATAACTTTAATGCCATTTTGGGCAGTGGCAATGTTAACTCCAGGAACACAGGTAATTAGATGTTCCAAAGGAACACCACCCTGGCCTTCTGGCACCATTTCAAGATCACTGAACTCTGACATGTAACAATCAGGAAAACTTTGGAAGGAAAAAAAAAGCTTTCATTATACACTAAAATACCACTATAACAATGGCCCTAAATACATTGAGACAGTTCCTGAGCAAGAAACTTCAACAGCTTACTAATATGTAACAGAGGACTTCAAAAACATGTATTTGAAATAAGTACTTTTCTTCACTCAACAAGAATTCAGAAAGTAGTAGTTTCAAAAGGTGCTTCTTTGCTATAAAAGATACCACCTTACATAAGGACTGCAGTTTTCATACAATATGTAGTTTCAGAGCCTTACAAAGAGACATCAAAATCTGTCAGCCCTTATGCTAAGTCTAAATTAACATACTTTACCTTAATAAAGGCACAGTACCCTCATGTGTTTGTAGAAGACTGTGAACTTGGGGAGCAAATGTCTTCAGAGACAAAATCACAAAAGGAATCTTATAAGAATCTGGATCAAACTCATGCTCACTGTAAAAACAAGAGGTTGAAGTTCATACGTTCATTCTACACATAACTTTAGCAGAGTATGCCTATGCTCACACACATAACCCCATAGCAAGTGCCATACTATGTGCATGATATACTGCTACTAGCTGGCACTATCACTGTATAGTCAAACAACTTTTGTCTTTTCTTCACAAAATTAAGACAGCTACAACAAATTTCCAGAGGACAAGCAACATTGAGAAGACCATACTTTTATTATGATTAGATAAAAATTTTCAAATTAAATTTTAGCTGCACATACCATGCAGTTAACAGTGAACACCTAACGACTGCTCTAGAAGCACAACTTGGCTGCTGTTAAGTAAAACAAAACTTAATATATGGCTTCAGGAAATCTTCAACCCAGTATGAATCGCCCACTAAGGGTTGTTGAAGAATAAAGAACAATGACCACTTCCAGCTGTAATTATGTAATAGAATTGAGGCTAACAGAAATCTCTAGAGCATATAACCTTCCTATACAACCAGAGGCAGGAAGTGTACCTTTCAGCTTCTGCTTAAGTAGTATTCAGTCTTGGCAGCTGTACGACAATACAGTAAGCTTACCTGAACAGACTGACCTATGAGAACTGCCTAGAAAATTCACTGCACCATCTCACCATTTTCACTATACAAACAGTGACTGCAGTACACCAGATGAACACATGTACTTCAACTTTAATATGTGTTAAATGCTGTTCATATATTTTGTAAGATTTTATAGTATTTTATATGCAGCTTACATAAAGTCTTTATTCAGGCAATGCTGCTTACAAACAGGCTCATGATATTCCAGCTCTTCAAATACTATAGGACTACAGTTTGCTGATGAACCATCATGTGACTGTGAAGATCCCAGTGGACTCTGTCGGGCTTGGCTGCTGGGTAAGAGGCACACCAGCCGCCCATTTCCTTGCTCACGGATTGCCACAGTATCCGTCAATTTATATAGGTCTGATACAACTAACTTATGTCCAAATCTAGAAGGAAAAAAATACACATAAATGCAGCTAAGAGAATGCAGTATCTGCATTTTTTGTTTAAGAAAGAGGAATATACCAGAAACTAGATAAAGCATTAAGGCAACTCATCTATTCACCCAACATAGAAAGATGAAGTAAATAGAAAAATGAAGTAAAATACTGAAAAGAACAGCCCTCTAAGAAAAGCCGATATTACAGTCATTGTCTCTGGATAGATAATGTGCTGCAACATCTAAGAAAAGATCCCCAACACCTGTAACACACTATAATTCACTGTAAAGAGCCAGAAGATCAGATTCCATTTAAATGTACTACAGAAAAAACAACAACTGAGAGCTTACTTTTTTTCATAGATTTCTGCGAATTTGAACACTGGCAGACAACAAGCAGGTGCATCCTGCAGAATGGACATTGTTTCAGAGCTGTAAGAGAACATAAGCATAAAATTAATCTGTTAGTATTAGTCTCCAGCCCAAACTGGTACAATATTTAGAGATGCAATTTATGAACTATAAGTGTAACAGGACAAATTGTATTCCTTCCATCCCATCACTACAAAAGTTGACACTTCAGATCAGGGGAGTGCAAGTAGAAACAATTCTCCCAAGTGATCAGGTAATGCCTCTGAAGGAGTGGCATCTCTCACAGGTGGTGGTAAGATTTTGAGCATCTATCAAATGCAACATTAAAACTGCAGCATCAGAAGTTACCAGCCTGGTCATTACATTGAGACCTACAAACAGGCATAAGCTAAAAGGCAAGAATGAAAAACCTGTAAACTCCACAACAGCAAATAGTACATCTGTAGGATACTCTACACTCACTCCAAGCACTATTTTCACTGGAGCTTTCTGTGGAAAAAAAGGACAACTTTTTTCTTGATGCTGTCTTTCAGTAAGAAAAAGACAAAACAGAAAATACTTGTATTCTCACTAGCATCAGCACTTCTACCCTATAGAAAATGAAACATTAACAGCATTTAAAGTGTGTACCCTATCCTCCAAGAGAAAATTCATACGCATTTCCTTAAAGGAAAGACAAAATAAAGATGCCAAGTGTAATCTTAACTCAGCTGCACAAACTAAGTTACTGAGGTGTGTCAGTGGTGAAGCTATTAAACACTATGAAACAGAAATGTAACATCTTCAAATGCAACTTAGTATGTAAGCAGTGTAAAAATGCTAAACTTAAAACTAGCCCAGCTGTATTTAACACATTTGTCAGGTCCTAAACTCAACTCTCATTTCCCCATCATTCCTCTGCTCAGTATTTTAAATCATCTCTCAGCTACTAAACACTAGAGCAATTAAGAAGATGCCAAACTGCTTATTACCTAAGCAGAGAGAGCGATTTACTAGCAGCTCCTGTTACTAATGAGACTTGGATCCTTTTACTGCCAATTTTGTATCTGTGAAGACTGTTGACAGCACTGATTGCTTCTTGCAGATTTTCCATTTGAACAGTAGCCTTCAACTGGTAGTCTGTATGAGGACTGAGCTCCACACTTTTTACCTGAAAGGGAGAAAACACTATACATTTATCACAAGATACTAACCCAAGGCAAGCCAACAAGAGCAGCAGTCCTGCTTTGGCCAAGAGCCAAATATGGTACAAAAGGGAACAGAGTATGATGAACCATGGCCAACAGGGCAACACATATAAGAACCAAGGGCAACAAGCCTTGGCCAAGACCATGATATTCCTTTAACACAAGCACCATTTTCCCCATGGAGAAGATGCCAGAAGAATGTCATCTACAGAGCAGACTGAAATAGGACCACTGCAGAAACTAGCTCTACTTGCATAGTTGCTTTTCACTGATCCATTGATTGTGCCTCCAACACTGGTGTACCATCCTTAGGCTCAACTCTAGCAAGCCTGGTTTCATCTCCTTTCCCCTTCAAGTCTAGTTATAGCTTTCTCTGAGCATTCTCTGCATGACCAATGGACTGCCAACTAAGAATTTTACATATAAAACTTCAGAACACCAGAAGAATACGAAGACCGCCTGCAAACTAAGAAGGTAGTGCAAGTGATGATCTGGTCTTTTTAAAGGGAAAAACAATATCCCCTTTTAAAAAAGTTTAAAAGTCAGGTTTGGGTAGCTGTCCATCCCTACTCACTTAAAGCTAGGCCACAAACATATCTGCAAACAGAAATAGGAAGTATTGAAAAAAACAAAGGTAATTTAGACTTTACCTTGCCATGCCTTGAGAAGGCTTCTTGCAAGTTTTTCTGCAACTCTTTTCTGGACAATCTGTAGTCTATATTGCTGATCTGAATGTCTGCACCATTTGCAAATGGATCAGGGCATTCTGTGCCACTGGTATGATTTACATTAAATGTGAGTGGAGATGATCTGTTTGAGAGGTTTGGAGACATACTCCTGGACAAAGTAAAAACTTTCGTGAGCTGAAGTAGCTATTGCACAAAATCTCAAAATTAATCAGAAAGTGGAGAGATCAAGTTAACAAATACAGCACTTTCAAGGTATCATACATGTACATGCAGGCAAAACAAATTTCACCATAAAACTCCATAGTTAGACATGTACTTTCATGAGAAAAGAGAAATAATTCATATTTCTATGAAACTCATGTTTCTAAGTCACCTAATTTAATAATACATTTGATATCAAGTCTTCTACTATCTCACACATTAAAAAAGTCAAACTCATTCACATGATTTGAATAATTGGCAAATGGCAGAAATTTAAGTCTGAGAATTTCATGGGCCTGGGTAAATTTTTACTAGAAATGCCAAAAGCACTGGAATTAAGATGACTATATACCTCTTAATATTATTTTTCAGGAGCTTTTAGAACAAAACACATAGGAAACAGTTGCCATACAGTAAGTTTCTGAAACAGAGTTCACTATCTTATATTTACATCCACTGTTAGCTGTTACACAGCGTTATCACTCTTTCCTTCTGCCTCCACATAAGTCAGTGTATTGAAGTAATGTGCTTAGCATATAAAACTCCATTTGCAGCTGTCAACTTACCGAGATGACCAGCAACTCTGAGACGTGAGTAAAGGACTGAGCTGTCTTGAGGCTGTCAACTTACTGAAAGCAGAAGGATAGCTGACCTGAAATACAGTTTCATCTTTATCTTTTTTATCTACAGGGGAACTGGTAATGCTCCTGGAAGCAGAGGTCTCTTTTCTATTTAGAAACACACACAAGAAAAAAAACCAACAACAACATTATGTGGCAGAACTCACATTAAGAAAAAAAAAATCAGCTATCATTCTTATTTTTAAACATACTTCAGAGCAGTTTTAGAGGATGATTCTCCAGTTCCATTTTTTTTGGTTGCCAGAGATGCAGGAAATGCTGCATTAGAGTTACTCTGAGGAGAAGGAATTTTTTCTCTTGAATGTTCTTGCTGATTTTCAGTATTTCTACTGACGGTCTTTGATTCAAGGCAGCACATCTCCTACATGAAACAGACAAAAGGTCAGCATAAAAGCTCCAGATGTTCCTTGCTAGAGGCTTTCCTTGTGATAGAAACAGATAAATTTTTATTTAGTAGTATTTTCATTGGCATTTCATAACCAGGAATATTGGTTTTTCTGTGACAGAAAACAGTAAACTCTCAATTAGTTAAAATATTTTTGCTACACTGTAGATCTACCCAGTTTTCCTTAAAAATGAGTAAAGTGGATCACTCTAGATGTTATACACAACCCCAATACAAAAACCAAAACTGGCCTAGGGTCCGAGACTTGGCAAGTTATCAGTAGTATCTCCAAATTGAGAAAAGAGGTGGCAAAGAAAAAAAAAAAAACACACCCTCAAATTCATTGTCTGCTTTTCAAGCAGATGAATATACTCATTTGGGAATGTCGCTATACAGCAGCCCCAGAAAAGATGATGCTCAGAAGATAGAGTTTCTTTACAGCATCTTAGTCTTCAGAGTTTCCCTTCCTTTTTTCTACTCATCAGGGAGTTCACCTGACTGCCAGAACTTCCCCAATATCATAGAGAATGGCTTGCCAACTACATCAGCCAATTCTCTCAGGACTCCAGGATGCATCCCCATCAGGACTCGGACCTATGTGTATTCAGGTTCTTAAGGTGGTCATGAACCTGATCTTTACTTACAGTGGGAAGGGCTTTGCCCCCCGGTTCCTATCTTGCAGTCCACCAACTCAGGCGGTATGAAGAGAGGTTGCTGGTGAAGACTGACGCAAAAAAAAGCACTTCAGCATTCTCATCTGCTACCAGCTTGCCAGACCTGCTCATCACAGGGGATACACTTTTTTGACCTTTTCTTCCTGGTTGACGTACCTCTAGAAGCTCTTCCAATTGTTCTTACCATTCCTTGCCAAGCTCAGCTCCAGCTGTGTCTCGGCCTTTCTGACCCCATCCCTACACAACCAGGCAATGCCCCTATGCTCTTCCTGGGATACCTGTCCCTGCTTCCACTACCTGTGCAATTTCCTCACACCCTTTAGTTTGACCAGCAGGTCATGACTTGGCCATCTGGTTTCTTCCCTTCCTTGCCTGATCTCTTACCCCAGGGGATCAAGAGCTCTTGTATTCTATGGAAAGCATCCTTAAAGGACTGCCAGCTCTGTTCTTCCCCCTTATCCCTGAGGTCTGTTTCCCAGGAGGTCCTATTGATCGATTCCTTGAAAAGCTGGAATTTTGCATTTTGCAAAATTCAGGATCTTGACTATACCCTTGCCTGTCCTGTGTCCCTGAGGACTGAACTCCACCAGTGTATGATCACTACATCCCAGGCTGCTGCTTATCTTGACATCCCTGATGACTTCACTTGTATTTGTGATCATGAGGTCTAGTATCACATCCTGTCTGGTGGGGCTGTCTGTTATTTGGCTTAAGAAGTTACCATTAATGCACAAGGAGCCCTTAAGAAAGGTGGAGACAGACCTTTTAGTAAGGCCTGCTGTGACAGACAACGGGTAATGGCTTTAATGAAATTTAGATTGTCTGTAAGGAGGAAGTTTTTCACAGTGAAGGTGCAGGAGCACCTCATTGGAGCAGGCTGCCCAGAAAGGCAGTGGATGCCCCATCTCTGGAAACATTCCAGGTCAGGTTGTTTGGGGCAATGAACAACCTGATCTACTTATGGGTGTCCCTGCTCACAGTAGGGGAGTTAGACTAGACAACTTCTAAAGGTCCTTTCCAACTCTAACCTTTCTATGATTCTATGATTGCAGTTATTCATTAAACTGTACTGGCAAGTCCAAGCTGTAACAGAAGTAATCCTCAGAACGTGAGGAAAAGAAAGAACACTAAACAAGGCAGAACAACAATACCTGCAAACTTTTAACGTTTGTGGATTTGATGACAGATCCGTGAATCTGGAATCCTCTTCCAGGAGAGCCCTTGATGCCAGAAGACTGATCACTTGAGTCTTTGCTGAGGAGGCACAGCTTTGCGTTCTTGTTAATTTTTTTGGGAGACTTCACCTTTTCAGTTCCCACAATACCGAAGCTTTTAGTTTCACTAAGTTCTTTGGTTTTGGGAGTAAAAGATACTACAATCCTGTTACCAAAAACATCTTCATTTTCCATTCGTTTCCGAGCCCGTTCAGCACTTTCTTGATTTAAAAAACGGAGGATTGCACTGCTTCCAGAAATGCTCAACACCTTTCCTCCACAGTTGTCCGACAAGCGCCTGAGTCTATTACTGACGCTTTTGCTGTCTCTGTTCGTTGGCAGATTATAAACATACAATAGCGTATGGCATGCCTGTTTGAAGGGAGTAAGGTTTTTATTTATGTCAGTAGACCCTCTTTCCTAAGCCCAGTATTTTTACTTTGATGCTGGTGACACATGGTCTCCCCCTGCCTCCCAAGACATTTTTTACAGCATTCAACTTGTTTGGGAAACTCTTGTATCATGGTAGATCCTCAAACTTTCATGTCCAATATAGAGTTGGAAGAGACTACAGTGTTCCTGACCAAGAGATAAATACCCGATTGCTTCTGCAGATAAAAGCACATCACTGCTTGCAACCCAAGAACTTTAGAGTCTACACATGCATGTGAACACACAATTCAGGAAGTTATTTCAAAGAAGGAAAAGGCCACGAGTGCTGTGTAAAGACTACAGAAGAAATCCAAAGGGAAACGTCAGGAAGACAGAAAAACCCAAGAACAGCTGCCAGTCACTCAAAACTTGAAAACAAGCATTACTGAGCAGTCTTAACACACAACTAAGTTCTTCTCCTAACTTTCTTCCAGTAAAAGGCATGTATCATCTGATAAAATATTTAGCAATAAGAATGTGACCTTGCTATTCTACTTCAGTTCATTACAGTCTTACTATTTCACTCTTTCAATCTGAAGCAGAAAACATACATTCACATGGTGTAACTGAAACACAGACAATGATCAACTATTCAGTAGACATTATGTCTAATCATAAAAACACATAATTTCAGCCTATCCACCCCACCCCCCCAAATTAGAAAAGAAAGCAAGCTGACATATTGAAATGCCTGATGTAGTAAGAATTAAAACCCTTACTGGCATTTTCAGCAGTAATCTTGGTGGCAAGTCTGAAATAAATTCTTCGAAACAAATAAGCTCATGAGCATGATGTAAGAGTGCTTCTGAAGCTTGGTTTTTATGTACCAAAATTATCCGAAAACCATGTCGATGTCGTAGGTCACTGAGTTCCAAAGCAAAGTTTACATCCGCTGAAGAAAAACACAGAATGAACAAATAAACACATGAAAAAGCTAAACAACTCAAAGCAGATTAAACAAACAAAAGCCCTGCTCTCACATGAGAAGTTCTATTTATCACTGAGTTTCCAGTGAAAAAGCACCAAAAACTACAAGGCTTCTCAAAACACAATTTAAATCAGCAGTTAGCATCCAGTCTCAGGATAGGGCTTCCTTTCCACAGCAGCTTCTAGCACTGTATCAGCAAGGCATTTGACTGGTACTGTATACTTCCGCAACAAGCATTTGTTTAGCTTTAGGGAGGAGAAACACAAGGCAACATAACGGAATTAAATAGTTGAGTGGTTTGCTTATCTGTATAGTATGCCACAAGAATAAAAAAAATAGTCAAATACATTCTGCTCAAAGCATTCTGAGAGAATACCAAAAGGAAGACTGAGTTTTACCTTATCAGCTTCCCGTTGAAGCTGTCTAACTTTAGACAGTATTTATACACTTATCTACTGACACTCAGCAAGACATCAGATTTCAATTCCGATTTAACTAAGACAAGTTTTCTCATCTTACTGATCCTGTTTTAACCTTGCCGACACTGACATTAACAATTATTGAACAATTTAGTTAAAGCTAATTCTAAATACAACCCTTGGAAAGCAGAACAGCCATATGCAAAAGCACTGTTGGAGAGGAACTAAATTCTATGCTCTGTAAGAGAACCACAAACACCTACTTGACACAAGAACCACAGTGGCAGGCGCAGTATGCGTATCAGCAAATCTCCTAAGACTCTGTCTGAGTTTGTCATCAGCAGCATTCTTTGCTGTAGCATTGATGTGTGCAACAGTCACCTGTGGAAATTCATAGATACGCTCTAAAGAAAACACTGAATGTGAACTATGCTTGCTTAAAATTATAGGTTTTTAAATCAAAATAAATACAAGCTTTCACATGCACCTTTTATTTAGATACATTTATGCACGCATGCATAAAATACAGGATGTATGGATCTCAAACTGTTCTAGTTACCAATTAACTTTAAACCTAGCTGTTCTGCAACGCCTTTGGAATGACTTCTGCTGTTCTACATTAAAGATCAATTTACGTGCCTCAAAAACATTCCATAAACCTTCATTTGAAATAGAAGTCAAACGCTCCAAGTACTAACTACCAATTCCTTTTACCTCACATAGGCAGATATGATTAACAGGTTGACAGTTTAACTGCAATTTAGTCAGAAAATTCCTTCCCACCCCCTAAGAAACAAAAAAACGTTAAAATCAAGAAATAAAAAGGTTTGTAGTGTTGAAGGTGCCCCAATCAATATAACTAATTCACAAGTGTCCTCATCAATCAGCATAGCATTCACTAACAGTAAAAAAAAAAGTGTTCACAATCATTGTTTTAGGTTAATGGTTTAGACAGAGATTTGAAAGATAAATCTAGAAACACCACCACTTAATACTGGACAAAATCAAAATCCTCTGTCAACACTAACACTAAAGACAAAACAGTAATCTACATATAACAGAATGCAGTTTCAGTTTTAAGTAGTATTACACCAGGAAGTTCAGCATTGAAGACTCCACCCGTAAACTAAATTGTAAGCCCATGCACTAAAACCCACAAAAGCTAGCATAAAGCTTCACTGAAGAGGAATCACCATTAGCACACAACACAAATTCTCAAGCAAGAACACCAAGCAGATGCTGTTTTGATACCTGGCAGTTGTTTAGCTCCTGAATAACTTCTTTATTTTCTTTACTAATGTCACACACACAGATGAATTCTGCCTCTCTGTGACCTTTAAAAAACTTTTCACGAATCCTCTGTACAACTGCTACGGCTGAACGGCCAGTGGGAACTGAACAGTTTTCAATATCCCAGAAGACTCCAATGGGGGGCAAGTTTTCCAGAACTTGGCCTGTTACTGCAACTTCCGGGGACCCTGTACAGGTTTAACAGCACAGCTTATTTTAGCTTCTAAATAGCAAAAAAAGTTACACTCAGCATACCATAAACTTTGCACATGGGAAGCTTTATGTTCCAGCGAACAACATGCCCAGGAATGCAAGCTCAGTTTTATTTTCTTAACGAATCTAAAAAAACCACCACATCTTAAACAGAGATTTAGTCACTGTTAAGTTAGAATAACAATGCAAGACAACATCAGTTTAACTTCTAAATTCTCAAGCCACTAAGGTATGTTATCAAATGCTGAGATGGCACGTGCCATGAAAATAGTCTGAAGTTGTGTTGCACTAGACTCAGCAATTGCTATACTAGTAACAGAAGTGAAACATGAAGTCTACTGAAAATTTACAGTGTGCATTAGACAAAGAAGCTAAACAAAACTGGACAAGATTACCAGTGTATTGACAGAGATTACTGAAAGTCAGTATGGAACAAACACAAGGTATCCTAGAGTTCAGGAGAGTGAAGTTGAGAGTTTTTGCTATTACAGGCCAAAAAGCGCAAACAAGGTTTCTGATGTTTCAGCACTCCAAATATCTATTTAATTTTTTCAATTAACATTATACACTCATTCCATCCCCACAAAACAACTACAACAGAAACATGAGGAATGGCAGAGAATCCTCACAGGTCAAAACCAAACTGAAATTAAAGTTAAACAACAATATAAAATTAAGCACAGCAGACAAATGTATTCGTTTGGTGTATGTCGACCAGTTATGCTTCTGCAAGATTCACGGGAATTGCACTTTGTAAGGGCATTTCACTGTGGTGTTGTGCCCTTAAAAACTGAAAATAGGCATAATTGATAGTAAAAAGAGAGTAAAACTATCCAATTTCTTATAGCTTCCATAGCAGCTATGATTTTGTAATTGAAGAAAGACCATGTAATTATTCACAGAATATATTCCTCCCACTGACAAAAGCTACAGTGTAATGATAAACATTACACCTTTGCTGCATATGAAGTGACAGACACTACAGAGTAAGAAAATGCTTTTTAAAGTATGGCTGAAGATAATTTCTTTATATAGCACCAAAGTGAAACATCTTCCAAGTGCTTAGAATTTCTTCTCTAGTTCTTAAAACAGTAAAAAATATAATAGTAAAAAAAAAGAAACCAAAACTATGCAAACAATACAGTAAATTAACTAGGCAGTCCAAACAGGTAAATCCAAGTTGCGACTCTGCAAAACAGAAACAAGGTACTATTTGCTGTTTAGTCTTCTATGACTCTATAGAGTTTTCCAGAGAAACAGTGCGATTTAAGAGACTTCTCCACGCACAGCAGTATTTAAAGAGGACTTCCACTAAGTGCAAGACTCAAACAAATGTGGTTTACCATATTTCTTTGATGATGTGCCAAGGCTGCTTGCCAGTAGCAAACTCTTCTCATTTCCTGTTCCTTTGGTTCCACAGCCATTACATACGGGGATAGGAACAGGTGCAGTCTGTGCACTTGGAGGAGGAATATTTGGCCAGATTTTAGCAGCATCAACTAGGCTGGTTCTGGTTGGCTGTTGGGACAATTTTTAAAAATACATGTTCATTCAGTATACAATACTAACACATACTGTTCAATGCTAGAAGCACTCAAGTTTCCCTTCTGCAACAAATCCAAGTTCAGAGGTACTGCACAAAGTCAATTAACAAGCATCACTGCATGACTCTACCCTAGAGTCCTTCATAGCAGACTCAGCTCTAGAATTCCAAACGTAAGGAAAGATTCTACTAAAATGCACACATCAAGACATGTCATCTTTAGTAAGTTCTAATATGTATTCTAACAAAACTAGATTCAACCTAGCACATGAAATGAGTATGAGTACAAAGTCTAATCATTTCCCTGTCCCAAAAAATAACGGTCATAACTCCAAACATACAGAATTCACCATTTATTTCTGTTGAAGTCAAGACATTTCACTTTTACATTGGAAACTCAGATTTGGATGTTTAAGTAACATCTTGTAAAGTTGGGTATATTATTTCACTTGGAATTCCCATTAAAATTTAATCACAGTTTTCTTTAGTTCTCAGGTGCAGCAAATTGGTATTGAAGTATAAATTACAGATTTGGGAAGACTGAACTAATACCTATCAAACCCAACTAAACCTATAGTATCCTCACAACATGCAACATTTCACTTGACTTACAAATGGATCTTTATTGGTCATCTGCCCCAGGGTACATATTAACCATTGCTAGCCTCTTCTCATAGTATAGAACATTTTAATTGGAGCTGTCAGAGATAACGGTCTTTAAAGCCCAGTCAAAATTGTGCCTGAGTACATTACAAATCCCCTGTAAGCTAAACACTGGTAGCCTCTTGTCTTCCTACTGAACTCAATGTTACCTCAGAAAAGATCATCTTCAAAAAGGATAGCTGGTACCATTTGGACTGTGCATCACCAACTAAAAGGATGCTAACTGCAACCCATGGAAGCTGGTGCTCTGCTTAAGTACCATTACTTCAACATTAACCATACACCATGCTTAGGGAATGAGAAATATGATGTGTACAAACCTTGTTCAAGCAGTCATTGCAGTAGTGAGAGCCCTTTAAACAAACTGAAGGTGCCATGTTTAGGTGCAAAGGGTTGGTGCACACATGTGATGTTAGCTCCGACCGTGCAATATGCTCATCTAAGTGGCCTGTAGCTCCACTTGTGAATTCCGAACAAGGGAAATAGCCAGCAGATGTGCAGCTTTGAAGGGCTGGAAACTGATGCAGTTTGTGCATGTTACCATGGCAGGACTGGAAATGGAGTTTTCCACAACAGGGAAGATGTTGACAGGAAGATACACTGTTTTCTACACACATGCCAGGGAACTCACTTGCAGTGCCTGCCAAGTTGCTTCTAGCTGGAGGGTTCTTCCGTGAAGATGCAGACTGACAAGCAAATCCTGACCCTACTTGACAAGTTATCGTCCCAGTGCTTTTGGAGTCTAATATTGTGCCAGCGTGAATCAAGTTACCACCACCACCACCACAATGCATTTGTGGAGTACAAGAAGAGTCAGAGCCATGAGCACAGCAGCTTACTTTTGGGCCAGGTGAAAGCTGTATTTGCTGTTGTTGAAGAGGATGAACATCAGGAAGTGGTACTGCTGGAAACAGTTTAGACACTGCATTATGAGGAGATGAAGTATCCTTCAATTCTACAGTGGCTTCCTTGTTCTCCATGTAATCTTTCTGGAAAATGAAAGCTCAGTTGCATTCAGACACAAATAAACTAACAATGTTATGGTATAAACAAGCATATTTTTAGACTGTTACAATTTAAATGTTATTTTCAAAAGCGTTATCTTTACAATTACTATTACCTCACTGTCTGAACATGTAAAATATTGAAATAACCATGTGCCAGTTATGTGTGCCAGCCTGAGGTATATCAGTATCAGATGATTTTGGAAGCAACAAACCCAAAAATCTATAAACCAAATAGCAATGGGTCTGTAAAACAGACTTTGAAAAGCAGAAAGCTGTTAGGCTAAGGCTTACTCTTCAACTGCAAAGCAAAAAAAACCCAACAACAACAAAAAACCAAACAAAAACCACACAACCACAAAAAACCCACAAACCAAACCAAGAGCAAGCTTAGATGGATGTGATGTAAACTACAAAAAAAAGAAATCTCAGTTTGCAGGTACATAAGTAATCGCCTTTTACTTTGCATAAAGGCTTTAAAATTGAATTAAGACTAAGTCTTTAAAAAAAATAGTAAATTATGTCAAGCAGGTATACTAACAGGACAGAGAAGACTAAATGTTCACAACTAAGTGCGTTTTACCTACACCGATTTAAGATGTACAGACAAAGATATAAACAAATATAGGGCTTGTTTTTGTTTTTAAATCACAGCAGTGAAAATTAAGCAAGGTTATGAGAAGAACCATAACAGTCAAGGTCAGTACAGCTAATTTGCACACAACTTCACTGCTCCAGAGCTTTAGGCCAGTACTCTGGAAGAACTTTTACTTCCCAAGTAAATTTAATGCATTTCCTACTACACAGTAATGAATAATTGATTACTTAAGTTCAAAACCATTTCTCTCTACCTGATGCTGTATCTTACAAATTGAACATATACTCTGCCAAAAATCTCTCTGGAATTGGTTTATATGTTAATTCCAGATTTTATGGCAGCTCCCTTCCTAACCCCCAATACATAAGAATAGCAACACGACAGGACACATGATTAGATTATCTGTTTCTCTCAGGTCTCTTATGGAAAGAGAGATTGAACATGCATGAATGAGTGCTATTTAACAGCTGGAGCTTGCTTGCTTAAGTCAGTCATTGTGTTGTACTATGCCTTAGCACTCTGCATCTTAAACACAGAATGATATATGGCTGCAGAAGAGGAACTTCTAAAGAATTAGAAATAATGAAAAAATAGACATTCGTGAAGACCTGTATCCACAATTGCTGTATCTATTGTATAATAATAAACAACTCAGAAAATTCTAAGTTTTCCTCCCAACTAAATCTGGAAGCGTGAGGACTACTTTCCTACTCTTCAGCCCTAACTTCAGAGCTTTCAAGGAGCTGCCCCCTATACACATTTTAAGTAGTCAGTCATATTATTCCAAAGCCTGTCAAGCAAAGCAAATGCCTGCTTTCACCAACACTGATAAGATGGTTGTTAACACAACTGAAGACCCTAAATTCCCAGGTACTTACACCATAGTTATTGGCATCTCCTCTTTCTCCCCTTCCTACTCACCTGCTTCAGTCAGCAGTAACACTGCTGTTAGTTATACTGCTCTGTACTGCGATATCAAGTATGCTTTTAGTAAAATAAGAAGTTACCGTTTTTGCACTGCAAGGCAAAGACTTTTCGGCAGCAGCAAAGCAATTAGAAAGTTTCCAGAGCCATGGTTTAGTATCATTCTCTTGTTGCTGAAGCCACCCGAATGACCTATTGAAGAGACTTTCTGTGCTGTTGCCTTCCATCATACAGCCAAACAAAAAGGTTCAACATTCTTTCATCCCACCTTCCTTTCATTCTTCCCACCTGAAAAAAATGCATGCTTTAGATAACTTCAAGAGTATAGGAGACAAAAAGCATAATAGCCTTATGAATTCCACTACCACTACATAACTGAACTTGCATTATTTATGTTACATTTAATTATGCATATTGGACACAGGCTTGACAAACCTCTTCAGTACGGAAATATTCCTCATGAACTGCAGCACAGGTAAAGCAGTCTGATGAGAAATCCAAATACATTGCACTAGTGCCCCAAAAATGCATTGCTGCTGACATGAAATAATTCCCTGAAACTTTCAGTGTACTCTCCCAGAAAGAGAAGCCAGGAGGCAAGTTTTCAATAACAGCTCCATCAGTAGGTACAAAAGAAGTAAAAGTGAATTCAGCTGAAAGAATTAAACTGCATATTAATTTTTCCATTGGTTAACCAAACTATATAAGCCTGTATTAAGCACTGAGCATTTGGTACTTAAACAGAGCTTGAAATTATTTAAATTACTTGCAAATACTTTTACTGACCCTCAAGCTGCCCCACAACAGACTACAGCAACTGTAAAGTAACTTAAGACTCAGCCACACTGCACCAGAAAAATCATGGTTAGCAACGAAGCCTTCATACTCTACAACTATGTACTGTATTCATTAGACTACACTCCTTCAGGGTTTGGGATTTTTTTCTCCCTCTTTTGCATTTAATGGTCAACAAAACGACCACGGAATACAATCCACAGCATTACATTTGCCTCAGCATTATTTTTAACCACTAAAGAATTACTTTTTTTTAGAGCAGAAATGTCTCTTCTCACAAACCTTACATATGCCAAAATTACGTTTTATAAAATACTATGTTAACCAAGTTCGACATCTCCAGAATATTTTACATTTTAAAATGTCTGGTAGCAACAGTTCGTTTAGGAACTAAAGCAGCAACTGAATAAAAAAAATTACGTTAACTTCCACGCCCTCTGCGACTTGCAGAGTCGCGGGGCTCCCCGCTCGGCCTGGCCCGCGGCCCGACAGCAGGGGCCGGGCCTCTGCCTGCCCAGACAGCCCTAAAGCCCTGCTGCGCAAACAGCCTCTCCCACCGCAAGGCGGCGCCGTGCCGACGCCTCTGAACAGCTCCGCCCGGGGAGGGGAGCGGGCGCCGTTGCCGCCCGGCCGCAGCGTTCCACCGAGGCCTCCCCACTGCCGCAGAACGACAGAAGCAGCCCCGGGATACCGAGAGCCCGCAGACCTGGCCCAGCCCAACTTGGTTTGACTTGGCACTGCCACCACCCGCCACGTCTCACCTGAGCTGCCCCCAGCGCCGCTGCCCCTCACATACTGTCACAGCCCCTCACAACTCTTTCCTTTATTGTCCTCCCTCCTTTCCCTCTGCTCCTTCTACCGTCAAGCAACGCCGAATGCCGGAAAGCAGCCCGTTGCCGTAAACGCAGCTGCCGTAACGCTGTACTCCCTGCTCCTCCCCGACGCGCAGCAGGCTGGATCGGGGGCGGTGGCTTTTAAACCTAACCCGGGCTCCCGGCTCTCGTCGGTCGCTGCTGTGTGGGCCGGATCGGGGCGGGGCGGAGTCGGGCGACAGCCCGACCAGGGGTTGAGATGGTGCCCATGCCCAGCTGGAGGGTGGGTGGGGCCGCCGTGTGGGGTTGAAGAAGTCACCTGAGGCGATGGAGGGAGGACCCGCTCAAGGACGTAACGGGGCCTTCCCGGAGATGGCCGCTGAGGAGCGTTCCTGTTCCCCTGTACGCTGTGAGCCTCTCTCAGCTTACACCAGGGGGCGGATCTTGGCTTGGGCACACCTAAGCCCCGGCCTGCAGGGCCAGGCAGAGCGGTAGGAGTCGGTCACGGAGGGGTCCCCAGGAGTTGCTGTGGAGGGGCCTGGCCTCCCAGCAGGTCCCCGAGAAAGTATGTTCTCTGCTCAGGCATGCGGCAGGCAATGAGGAATGGCCTACGACGTTGAACTGGGCTCTTACAGGTAATAATTTTTGACGCCTTGTGCAGAACTTAAGTTTTCACCTAGAACTTCTTTTGCACACGCAAAACCCCAATCTTAATAGGTTGCCAGAGACAGACAGTTTTAATGGTTTTTAAGAGCCTGATCCGTTGATGGCAGTGTATAGTCCTAAACCCAAGGACTGCAGTTAAATGTCAGTTCTGTTCAAAAATCAGCTGTTTGCTTATTTTATGAGAAGTGTCTGACCACTCTGTACTGTCCTTCTTTGGGTCAGTTTGGGCATCGTTAGCCGTGTACAAATAAATTCCACAAGTAAAATACAAAGCAATAAAAGCTTAGAAATACAAAGCAATTATTGGCTAACAAAAGAGCAAGCTTCTAACAAGCCACTGGATTAGGCAATAGTGTGGTCTCCGCCTCCTGATAAAACATGCGAAGTCTGCTGGCCAAACAAAGATGAAGAAAAGCTTGAATCTCCATTGCTACCTTCGTTTAAATAACCTCTCATTAGCTGGGCCTGTTGATGGGGGTGATGCTAGCAACCCGCTGAAGATAGCTGGGTTTTATTCACTGTAGGATTTTATAACTCTCCACATTGGTATGTTTCTTTTTAAGTCCTTGTGTTACTAAAAATCCTTGTCTTAAAAACCCTACCTGTATCCATAACTTCACGTTTCTTCTCTTTCAGCCCTGTCTCACAATTTAAGAGTTCCCACAGTAGTCTGGGCCGAGGTCGTGCAGCATATCTGTTGTCATCCAGGCTGGGCCTGCTCCTCGGCATGCAGGTAACAGAGCCCCTTGGGGGACGTTAGCGACAAGAGTGGGGTGAGGGTCTTAAGTATCTTATGATCAAAGTGATATCATGGTATTAGGCTAAGTTGTCATTTAACCTTTATTGTTGCCTAATGGATTGCATCCACCAGCAAGGTTAAGGGTCTTCTTGGTGACAGTGCTCTTTTCTACATCCAGTTTTGCCCTTATTACCATGGTTCGCTCAGGGTATAATGCTGCTGAGTATAAAGGCCTTGAGTGGTGTTGTTTTTTGCTTTGCTTAACAAGCCAATGTTACTAATGACCATCTGAGAGTTTCCTCAGAAATTTGTCAGCTTGAGATATTGGCAGGTTTTTAAAGTAGTAAGAAGTTGTTTCTTGCTTAAGCAGATGCAAATCCAATTTTACATGTAGACTGAAGAGAATTACATAACATTTTAAAAGACACTTTCTGTCATTTTGTGTCAAACCACTTTTATGATTTCATTGACGTTAAATACTTGCTCTTCAGGGATAGCAAAAATTCCCTACGATATTCTAATACCTAAGCTTGTTACTACTTTTTATGGGTGTCAGTAATCCATTTAAAAATAAAGAAGTTCTGTAGTTTGTAATGTCATTTGATGAGCAGTTCCTGTTCCATCCATAGAGTGAGTGGTTCTGTGGCGAGTTATTTAATTAGTGCAGCAAAGCAAATATTTTTTTTCCCATAAGAAGCTTATTGTCAAAAGATAAGATGTTGCAACGTTACCAGAACTTTTGAGTGTATATATTTTTGCCCACTTAGCTCTCATGGAAGAATTAGTGGGACATTCTCATTAAAATAACCAGCAGATGAACCCTAGCACCACAGAAACCTGCCATTTATTAATTACTAATCAGCAAACTAAAATAAATGCATAAAATCATTCCTCCTTCTCCTCTGATAATTTTAAAACAGACAAATGTTCTCAATCTTCCTGCAAACAAAGCACTGGTAGCAATTGCAGTAACCTTTTTTTAAAAAATTTTGTGTGTGTGTGTCCAATAGTAGTCTTTGTGTAGTGACCCTCAGCTGCTGGCATTTGTTAGGGTGCTATTAAATTGGTTTGGAATTGGATGAGAGGCTAACAGCTTCCTCTGAAAATTTGTGAAGTTTTGCTATGTTTTACAAGGATTTCAAGATGAGAACTATTAAAAATACTCACGTGTGCCTTTGATGTCATCTGTGTACTCACATTGTCCTCAAAGATTTGTTTGAAGAGTTGAAGTAAAATGTCCGTTGTCCCAAACTTGCAAACAATGTATACAGTTTTTTATTACTGGGGAGATACTATGATAGTACGTGGTTTATTTTCTGTGACTTATCTGTTGTTAAAATTGTTGAGCGATGACGAAACTGCAAATTGCTATTTACCCAATTTTTTAAGTACCTACTGTAGTTTTATATTCATAGTTGTATAATAGTTTGTTTCCATTTACTTCTGCTGAGCATCTGACCTCAAAATATAATTATGTTGCTGAACACCTAACCTGAAAGTATAATTGTTTTGCTCACCCTTTTCAGTTAAAATTATCTCAGCTATGGGTAGATTTATTTTAGTGGAATATTCTTGCAGAAAAATGTCCATACTCTTCGTTACAGTCCTGGCCTTGTTCTACAAAGTCTTTGGGAGAGGCACATTCCCAATTTAGACAGTTAAGCCTTTACAGAATGAGGCTTTGCTCCAGACCTGGTGTTGCATCACAGAAGTGAATGCAACTGGGATCTGGGCCCCTGTGGGTGGGTACCTGTCATCCAGCAGTTTGTAAAACGTGCTGCAGGGGTGTGAAGCGATACTCCATGACATACGGCCATATGTATGTGGGCTGGAGCTAACTACACGACTCAGGAAACAAATGCCAGACACACCTAATGACCAAGTGTTTGTGTGCACGGTTGGGTAGGAGCACACCTAGGGCACTTGAGAAAGCCTCTGCAAACCTCAGTCTGCTGGTACCGATCCTGCGTGGTGAGGGCATGGCACCTAGTCGATTGGCTCCACTGCACTGTGGCTCTGTCCCATTGTCTGTGGGCAGCTCGTTCCCCCTGTGGACGCTTACAGCTTGTTTTCTGGAATGACGACATTGTGCTGAGATGTAGATGAGTGCAAGTGTCCAATATTTCATAGGCTGCTTTGTCCTTGCGACGCAGGCTTCGGTGACGCTGGAGCCTGTTCCTTGGTTGTGAAAAGGGGACTTTGGTCTAAAAATGTTGCACTTAAATAATTCTGGTCACTGTCTCATGGTATGTTCTTTCAGGAGAGGCCTTTGGATTTAAAAAAAAAAAAAGAAATGACTTAAGGCATTCCCTCTTTTAGAAAATTTCAAGGGAAACCATGTACTTAATAGTATGCTGCCGTTAAAATCTTGGAAGCCGCAGGCCTTCTGCCCCCTGCAGCTCACAGAACACAGATAAAAGGGTCTGGCACGGCTGCCGTGTGCCAGAGCTGAGCATGAGCCTGCAGAGAGCACAGAGCTGAGTATCAACGGTCTTTGCCCGCCATGGGACCGTGGCCGAGGCTGGGCCGGACGCGGCAGCGGGGACCACCCCCAAGCATCGTTTGAAAGTCACATAACTTTCCAAACCTCCCAGCAGGCATCTTCTGGTGGTGCTGATTGGCGGAGCCCCGCATCGCACGTGACCGACAGCCAATGGGGCGGCGGCAGGGCAGGGCAGGGCTGAGCTGAGCTGATCTGATCTGATCTGATCTGACCTGACCTGACGAGAGGGTAGGGGCCTCACGGTCTAGGGTTGCCTCGTCCGGAGGAGCGCCCTTCTTGCCCATAGAGGAGAAGAGGGTTGCTTCGTTGAGGCGCGGCCCTTCCTGGTATCAGTCGTTCTGTGGTGGTAATTGGGGCAGGGTTGGGGAGTTAAGGGGAGACGGAGCTGGGACGTTGCTGGTCTGCGTCCCCCGCTCCTTCCTGCATCCTTTCTTGTAAGCCGGAGTTTGCTGTTGGAGTTGCCCTCCGGGTGCTGGTGGGGAGGGGAGCATGGGAACGGTGCCTGCTGGCTTGGATGCCTCCCGGCTTTGTGCTTCGAATGGGAAGCTCCAGACCCATGTGTAGCTGACTTCGGCTTGCAGCAGGAAGCATCAAGATCAGGCATTTCAGGAGAGAAAACTTTGCGGAGTTTTCTTAGGAATCGCTGGAGACTCAAAAGTATTGGAGCTGGACTGGTACCTGAAAAGATGAAGGCTTTGCTTTGAGTTAAGCTTTCAGATAGAGAGGACCCATAGAAAGTGGTAACTCTTTTCAGGGCTGGCTGTAAGATTCTGTAGTAATCCTGGCACTCCCATGACATCTTCCTTTTTCTCTTGTGTTGATTTTCTTTTGCATTGCTTAAACAAAACAAAATAAGCCCTTATGTTTGAAGAAGATCCTTGCGTTGTGACTATTCTAAGAAAATGTGCTTTTCATAGGATGGGAAAAACACTTTTCAGGTGCAAAGAGGGGTTTTGTTTTGGTTTACAGTTAAGAAAAAAACGTCTAATAGGAAATTCATCACCTCTGCCGTGGACAATTCAGTAGTAATTATTACACTGTTCTGTTGGTTTTTTATTACAATATGAGTTTCTCTGACTCAGACCATCAGGCATTGCTGCAAAGGTAGGCCAACATTGTTCACCAAGTCTAAGTGTTCTTTTGTTTGTTTGCTTAAAAAACGTATTTGGTATGCAGGGTCATTTTGATTCCTTTATTGTAGGACTGAAACAGAAGCTAAGTTGAGGTACTCGTGAATCTGGTGAACTCTTGATTCCAAAATTGAAGTTCTTTCTATAATTTTATGTGTGTCTTCTCTTATTCATAAAGAATTTTGTCTTTCTGCTCTCTCTTGTATGACATTGTATCCTGCAACTTTTATGGCCAGGTACTTTTCTCCTTGAAGAAGTCCATTCTCCGCCCATGACACTTCCTGTATGATGTGGAGGTTTTGTAACATCTGTGACCAGCACTTGTTCTGCCTGCAAGAGGAAGTCTGACCAGATGTCTCTTCTGGCTACATGTGTACAAAACAAATAAGGTGCTGGCAGTGTATGCCTGCTGTAGACTGTGACTTTCTCTTTTTGTTTTTTCCTACACTTGCCAGTGTTTAACAAAACATTGCTAAAACCTCCTTCACCCTCCTCGCCCTTCCCCATTTTGTAGTGAGCATAGACAGTGAGGAGTTCCGAATTGGTTTAATTAATTACTCTCCAGGCATTTTGCGTGCTCTCTTGGTTGTTTTAAAATCCCTGTGAGCTAAGGTACAGTGTAAGTGTACAGGGAACCTAATCGGTGGTCTTTGTGTTGTGGACAAAAATCGTGCCTGTGGCATAGGCAGTAGTGAAACAACTTGTGCCATGCTGTCATCTCTGTGGAATAAATATAGGTCCACTGTCCTTCTGTGTATTTGAAGTTTTAACAATTCATTTTAAATTATAAGTGTTACTTAGTAATGGTAACCATGAAACAGCATGCTCTTAATGCATAACATCATTAGTGGGTCCATAATCTCATGTTTATAAAGACTTACTTAGAATTCAAAGGGGACAGCATCTTTATATTTCTGTGGAAGTTATCAAGGCTCTCTGGAACTCTTAAGTCTTAATGGCTCAGTTAGGGAAAGTTCTTTTGTATGTGACCATACAATCTTAAAAAAAATGCAAATTAGTACATTGTTTTAGTCCTTCCAAAGTGCAATGTAAAAAACACAGGTGAGGGCCAGATACGAGCATATTCAAGCTTTTGACACCAATGAGAGCTGTGTCTCTAAGTTCCAAAGGGTTGTTTGAAAGCTTTTGGGAGGTGACCTCATCTATGCTTTTAAATATGTGAAGGGTGTGCGTCGGGAGGATGGGGTCAGGCTCTTCTTAGTGAAACCCAGTGACAGGACAAGAGGCAACGGCTGTAAGCTGAAGCATAGGAGATTCCATGTGAATACACGTAGGAATTTTTTCACAATGAGGGTGACAGAGCACTGGCACAGACTGCCCAGAGAGGTTGGGGAGTCTCCTTCTCTGGAGGTATTCAAAACCTGTTTGGACGCGCTTCTGTGTGAGCTCCTTCTAGGGAATCCTGCTGTGGCAGGGGGGTTGGACTAAATGATCTTTCGAAGTCCCTTCCAACTCCTAATATTCTGTGATTCTGTGATTCTTGTCTGATTTCTTTGTGTTGACTGAACATAGATATGGGATTATTAAATCACATGTGTCAGAAAAATTTCTTTTTGGAGACTTCTGAAATATATTTCAATTTGTGTGGCAAACCCAGGCATACCCTGGGTGGAATCTCTGTCCTTGAACGAATACAGAAACTTCCTGTAGTTTGAGTGGTGAGAGGTAATCATGTAAAAGAAACTCTGGCTTGCTGTTCTCTCGAACGGTTTGACCACAGTAATGGCTGCTAGTCCTTCTTGGTTTCTCATTACACCTGCATCACTTGTTGTCTGACCCTACATGCCTGTCCCTCATCTGTAAAAGATAGCATTTTTTTCTTCACAAGTTTTCTGTAAGGACTGGGGGGGAGGGAGGGGGGGGGGTATGTATACGCAGTGCCTTGAGCCCAAGGACATGCTCATTAATAGCAAAGGCACTTTCAGTTCCCTTAAAAATAATAGGTCAGTTGTGTTGTAAGCTATCCTACCTCAAGAATGTTAATTATATTTAGTCGTGATTTTCCTTTTAATGAGTACTATTCAAGGGTACTATTTGGAAAATCACTCCTCCTTAGTTGCACCCCTTTTCCTCTCTTTTTCCTCAGTGCATACTTCTGTAGATACATAAAGGGCAGCAGCCTTGAGACTTCTTGCTGGAAGTGTGTTACTACATCACACGATGGTTTTATTTGTTAGAAGAAAGACATGTATCTTTGTCTCATTAACATTTTGTGTCAAGAAACTGAATTATAAACTTAAAATTTACTAAACTTTCCACTCACCTGCCAGCTCCCCTTCTAAATAATAGTGTACTTTCTATGAGGGTGTAGCTGATACTGTGCATTGAGGTATGTGGGCACAACCTGCTTAGCTGTGACAGATGCTTACCCTTTGCTCTGTTATCTCCTGAAAATCACCTGGGCTGTGAAAAGGGCTTGTGCTTTGCAACTTTGCTCAAGTATGTTAGGAATTGGGCTTTAGGTTGCTGGGCTGATTTGAGTACTTGGTACTGTTGTCTTTTGTAGAGGTGAAAACTACTCACATTTGTCTCAGAGTTACTAGATAGATAGTTGTTACTCCTGTTTAAATCAGGTCATTTTCTGGAGAGGAAAGTCTCAACACAGTTTATGATTTTCTTTTTTTCCACTGAGTTCAAATAGATGTGCAGTGGGTGAACGTTTTCTTTAGCTATGACATGCTGCTCAGAAGGTCTACTCAAGCATTTCCTGAGTATCATGAACAAAAAGAGCAGAAGGTAGAACTGATATATAAATGATTTTTAAGGGCTTTGGGGATTTTTTTCCTTATTTATTGCATCAGGATTGGCTCTAGGAAATGTTTTGTTCAGTAGATCAGGAACTGAAACTTGGTAGAAGAACTATTTCCTCCATCATCAGATCTCAGTGATACAGTTTTCTGACAACTGTTGTTGTGAGTTGTTTAATTCTATCTTTATCTACTATCATTGATCTGTTTGAGTTTCTATTAAATTGATAATGTCTGTGTGGAATCTTTGCCTCACCAGAGTTGCATATGGTCTGGTTATCCAGAACATTAGGTTTGATGCTTCTCCATTGTCAAGACTAACTCATAAAATTATATTTGCTAGTGACCTATTTATTAGAGTGCATCATGTACTTCAGAGGGCATTTATTTAATTGTTGTGTCTAAATACTTAAGTCTTCAAGCAGGATTCCTCTTCTGGCTGTTTCATGTGTCATTCCCATTTGGGACTGTGTCCAGTGACTGGGTTTATGCTGGCACAGGGACAGCTCAATAGTCTGGATAGCTCACCGTTTGACTTCAATTTTTCTGCATACCTACTCCAGCCTGCTGGTATCGCACTAAAACCTCTGTGGAGCTTTCATCCTCACTTCCCTGAGAATTTCTGGGGCTCCCTTGTCCTGTGGCACTCTGAGGTATCCAGATAATTTGTGGCTCTCAGCCACAAATGGATTGTGATGCCTGAGGTTTAAAGTTGGGTAGTTTTGTATTAACCTAGGGGGAATTTTTTCTTGTCTCCAGCAGTTATGTCCATAAAAAGCTTAGATGTAACTGGAAATGTTAACACAGGAAGTTAGTATCTTGAGTACCTTATCTGTTTTTTCTGAAGTTTTTCTTTTTAATTTCATTGTAAGGATATTGTTGAAATTGACCTTAATTGCATTGTCTTTGGAGCCGAAGCTGTGCCTGAGATGTCTTCTCTTTCAGTCGTGTTCTGTATGCTTTTGGCACAGCTGCAGCTAAAGTTTGAGGTTTGGTGCTTGTTGGTGTTGTAGTTAGAGGGTGGGGAAAGGTTCTTGCTGCTGGGGATGTGGTGTAAGCGTGGAATATCCTTGTAAGAACTGGGGAAAGAGACCTGATTGCTTGATATAAATTCTTTCACATTTATGGTATATTTGACAGAGCCCTGTCAAGATTGGCATTTAGTTCGGTCTCTAGGTGTGCAGTGACTTCCTGGGAAGGAGGGTGAACTGCTCTGTGGCACAAAATACTGAGATCGCTGGCTGCATTAATTTCATGCTTGATCCTCTAATTTTCCAGAGGTGAAAAAATGAAGTGGGAGACTTAAACTTTGAGGACTTGTCATGGAAGACTCAGAAGGACATCATTTCAGCACAGTGGAAGAGGAAATCAGATACTGGAAAGAGCTGGCTATGAAATACAAGCAGTGGTAAGGCAGCAGCTTCATCCCTCAAAGTTGTCTGAGAGTACATAATACTGCATGCAAAGGCATAGCACTGTGTAGGGGAGTAAATTCCAGGTGTTTCAGCTGTCTCGAATGGTAGCAGTAGCAATGCTTCTGCTAAACTACCAGCAGCCCAGAGTCCTTTGTGCTTATTTGAGCAGTGATTCTGTGATGCTGTGGCGCTGCTGGTTTTGGTCCCTGCTCTGGTTTGACTAGGGCTCTGTGTGTGTAATTTGTGCATCAGACTGCAGTCTGAGCAGTCCAGGGAACAGTAACTCACTGCAGAACCTTGTTGGGGTTGGATGATCTGGACCGTTGCAGAAAGAGAGATGCTGCTGTTCGCTCTTTGTATCTCTGTGTAGATTGAGGATGGTTTGGCAGCAGGTAGATGGAGAAGGATTCCTGTCTGAGAGTGGAAATACTTTGCTCTTCTGTATAGCTTAGGATGTCACTTTAAATGCAGTAAAGTCCAAAACTTTTTAGATGTTGATATGGGTGGATCCTTTCTTAGACCAGGTGTTCAGACCTTTCAGTGCTGTTTGTTTAGCTTGGTGGAGGATTATTTCAATAGAATTGTTTAAGAATATAAGAATGTATGTCCATCCGTCCTTTTTTCTTTTAATCACTTTATTGCTGATTGAACATCACCTTGTTTGTATTTCCAAATAAATAATTGAATTGAAAAAGAAATTATATATGCAAATGGCAGTGGATAATGTACAAGCTAAAGAGACTTCACGTGTCCTCAACACCCTGTAATGTGAATACAGACTTCAACATTTTTCTATTTGTTTGGGCTTTTTTAATTTGTTCACTAGTTTGCTATGGGACACCTTTCCATACTTGATGGGGAAATATTTGCATATGGTCCTCTCTTCCACTTGAATGTGTATGTTGAAGGAGGGTGTTGAGCCTTCTGTATTAAAGGGCAGTTTGTTGTTTGTTTGTTGTTTTTTTTTTACCTTGAGTGTACTGTAGAGTTTAGCTCATTATGATGAGTTCTGTTGCTGGAATTCCTCTCTAGTGCTGAGAATACGCAGGAGGAATTGCGTGAATTCCAAGAAGGGAGTCGAGAGTATGAAGCTGAACTGGAGACTCAGCTGCAGCAAACAGAGTCCAGAAACAGAGACCTTCTGTCAGAAGACAATTGTCTGCAGATGGAACTGGAGTCAGTTAAAGTAAGAGTGGGTGATGCATACAGTATCTGTACATCAGGTGAATGAGACAGGCATGTGCAGATCTAGCTTGCCTTGTGGACAGGGACCTTCAGCATTCTGAAGAAACTGAACAGAAAACTGCAAAAAAAGAATTGAAAAATCAAGAAATACCAATTTCTTGTCTTCTTTGGGGCTGCTGGATACCTTGGTAATATCCTTGAACCCCTGTTTGTGGGTTGTAGCTAAATGTCAGGCTAGACTTGAGATGGGAGAAAATTGTTTGCAGTAAACATGAATATAACAGATGTACTTCTTCCATCTACTCAGTGCTTTTGTTCACGGCTTTCTTACTGTCTGCATTGTCCAGAGATGGATAATGTTGCAGAACAATCAAATACGAAAAGTCTAGCTATGTTCTTGCATCACATAAGAAAACTCAGTAGTTTTAAACCCATTTTACATAGTTGTGTGGTTTTTATCTGGTGTTCTAGATAAGCTGGGAAGCAGCAGCTGGTAACACACAGAACTGAGAGGCATAAACCAATTTCAGTCTTGGTTCTATTACTGAATTTGTCTGTACTTCCGGGGAAATAATTTATCCTCTTTACACTTGGCTAGCCTTCTGTGAAACCAAGGACCAGCTGAAAAGCATTAACTTCCATAATTATAAAACATAAGGAAAATGATCTTACTGAGGTGGAACTTCTACACACGGTGACACAGTAATAATGAAGCTATCTATGGTATGAAGAGTGAAGAGTCTACCTCATGTCAGTCTCATTAAAGATGCTGCTAGTCCCATATGCTGGTTAAGAGGTTTGGGAAATGATAGTAAGTTTTCTTAAACTTGAAAAAAAAGTAACTGAAATTGGTGTGCCTTTTTAAAGCTTGATCTTGTTGACTTTTTGCTTAAAGGTGAAGTATAGTCACCCAAGAAATGTAACACTGTTTTCTAGGGCTAGGTTAATACCTGTGGGAAGAGAGATTTGTCTAATTACACTTTTTCTACTCAATTGGATGCAATATTGAGCTAATGGGAGTGAAGGTATTTGTGTGGTTAATTACTGGATTAATCCAGGTTTACAATGCCTTTTGTCTGTGTTTTCCAAAGTACTATCCTTTGGGTCAACTGATTGGTCTAGTGGTTAGGATTTGGTGATATAGGGGCCCGGGTTCAATTCCCGGTTAGGGAGAAGAATCCTGCTCTGGCAGGGTAGCTGGACTAGATGATCTTTTGAGATCCCTTCCAACCCCTGACATTCTGTGATTCTGTGAAATACTCTTACGGGCACATGTCCTGTCCCTTCAGCATCAACTCAATGACACATCTGCTTTTTTGTAGCAAAACCTGCAAGACTTGTTTCATTATATTTGTTAAGTTGCACCAATCTTTGTTCTTGTGTGTGAGCACCTTAGCAGTGTTAAATGATTTTTCATGTTGTATGGATTATTGTTCTGCTGTTCCAGGTAGCCATGTAACCCCATGGAAGCTGATGGATTTGGGGAGAAGGTATAACTTTAACAAAAATAAAACCTGCAGTTCATTTAATTGAGGAGGGCGTGGACTATTCTTTTTCCCTAGAGAGGAGAGGACAATGAAACAGCCAAAGCAGTTAAGAATGAAAATAGGAAACAACGTAGAACCTAAAAAAGTGGAGGGTAAACATATTTTAGAGAAATCTTAAATTCTTCACAGTAGATATCTTTATTAAAACATACTCCACTTGAAACGAGCCTTTTAACAATCAGCTATTCATGCAGCCTGAAAACTGCAGTAGCAGCCTGCAGTGAAGGAACAGAGACTCCATTGATGACCAGATCAGCTGATAGTTTATGACAATTGGCTAAAAACGAAGACTCAAACCTTGCAGTTCTGCTCTTTTATTTGAATCAGTTCAAGAGAAAAGCATTAAACTCGAGAAGCTATTGAGCAATAGTATTAACTGAGCCCATCAAGGGTTGGTGTCTGCAACCAGGTCAGCACTATGAACTTTGCCAGACCCACACAGGTTGTGGTTTTGAGCTTACCGGCCTAGTGTATGTGCTTGCTCTCCCCTCAGAAACCAGGGTTCACACTACCTAAAAATAAATGGAGGGTTTGCTTAGAGAGTCCTGAAAAACTAATTGAATGTAATCTGCCTCCTAGAGCTTGCGTGCCCATAAATTCAGCATGTGCCTATGCTTCAGAGATCCAGAATTCTAGCAGTGTCACTACACAGTAACCAAATTAGAATCACTTAATTCAGAATGGGTATTTCTTTCTCTTCTTCTTGTCTATGCGTTTCATGTGCTGAATAAACTGTCTTCAAATTATTAGTCATGCCAAACTACATGCCAGTTTTAAAATTCCAGTGCATGGATTTGTTTTCAGTATCTTCAAGTGTTGTACTTCAATTCTGGATGGAGAAGGCACTTCAGGAGTGCTAATTATAGCAATCTTGGAGTTTCAAAAAAATCTCTGGCATGTTGAACTCTTCTGATAACAAGGTGGTGTACCTTTGTGTACATGCTGTAGAGGGAGACAGAGTTTGATTTAGGTTCACATCCAACACATGTTGCATAACTGCACCTGAAATGTTTTGTAATCTAGAACTCTGTACCTGCTTTGGACTAATACAACTACAGGGGCAGTAGAGAATCCTGCTGGTTCCACAGCGGTATGCAACTGTCACAGTTGGATATATAATTTTTCTTTCTTGTTCTTCAGTACTGCTTGGCTTTTTATGAGAATTGAAAATAAGTGGCTTCTCTTGCATTATGATCTTTACAGTCCCTTCCAACTCTGGTAATTTTATGTTGCTAAAGCTCTTGTGGCTCGGAAATTATGCTAAGTCTCAGTGTCTGGGAGAGCAAGGAAGGGCCTTGTGCCGTGGAGGTTGGGAACTGCTCCCCAGCACCATTGTTTGATAAGGAGTGATAGGAAGAGCTATTGTTTGCTGGCAGCCTGGAAGTATGTGAACAGTTGGCTTTGTTGGCATTTTACCATAGGTAAGGTAATGTAATGTTTCTCAAAAAACTTCAGAGCACCTGCTTCTGCCTTTAAAGGTGCTTAGACAGTGCCACAGAAAGAGAATGTGCATTGCTGATATGCTCTTTGATTTGCTTTTGATTAGGAAAAGATTGAAATGCAGCATTCAGAAAGATACAGGCAAATCTCTGCTCTGGAAGATGACTTGGCACAGACAAAAGCTATTAAAGATCAACTTCAGAAATACATTCGAGAACTCGAGCAAGCAAATGATGACTTGGAAAGAGCAAAAAGGTGGCTTACCTTCTATGTTTTCTTTTTCCCCCTCCGTTCTGTCCTGTGAACTTGGTGTCACTGAGATGTTTGTAATGTTGTGTTCTTTAGCGTTGCTGTCCTGAACTAATCACTTAGGTGATTGTGGTAAAGAGATTTGTGGCAGATGGGAAAGCAATAATTTCTTTTGTCTTCCCCCTCCCACTGCACTCATTCATATTTTGCAAGCTAAAATTAAAAAAAAAACACACAAAAAACCCCAAACAAAACCACAACATTATCCTTCTTGTGTGAGAGGGAGTTCCTCTATGTGCTTGAAGGATCTGGTATTGCTATCTTGTGCATTCTCTTTCAGAGCCACTATAATGTCTCTGGAGGATTTTGAACAACGTTTAAACCAGGCTATTGAAAGGAATGCTTTTCTGGAAAGTGAGCTGGATGAGAAAGAAAACCTTTTGGAGTCAGTGCAGCGCCTGAAGGATGAAGCTAGAGGTTAGACAGAAATTACTTGTATGTTTCCCTTTCTCTCCTCCTGGCTTGTAGCTGTTTAGATCTCTCCATATATTTTAGAACTTGACTTTTTTCATCTACTAAATCTGCTATCTGAAATGTAGAAGCAAATGAGGAAGCTTCAAGACCGTTTCCCTGGGCAACTTTGAACTCCTGACCTTGTTCCAGAGCAGCCTTCTCCTAATCTATGGTGATGCTTCAGAGCCCTAGGGTGTTAAGAGGGGCCAGCCAAGATTTCGTATGTGTTGGTCTGACTTCTGTAACGGTGAAGGTCGGCTTTAATAACCATTAACCTTATTGTTTCCGGAGTGTGAAAAGTGAAGTCAGTGGAACACTAATAGGACAGTAAAACAGGAAGGCTGTGGCTGACTTCTAGTTACATTTTGAATAGCTAGCTTTTTGATATCTGTCAGTAAGGCTGGGTGAGAAGAGAGAGACCATGGAGCTGGAAAAAACACCTTCTATTTTCAGCTCCGCTCAGATTTTGTGTCCTTGAGTGGTTTCCATAAGCTACAGCTAGGCTGTGGGACAGAAGTACTCCATCCATCGGCTAGATAATGGTCTGGCTTCCACCTGGCCTTGGCTCAGGTTTCCTTTGTGTAGAAACAAAGGTACAATAGGGAGGATCTCAACCTGTCAACGAGCTGGAGTATAGCCAAGGTGTGCCAAGTTGCTTCACCTCAGTCTTGATGCCTTTGCTTACCGGCCTGTAGCATTTGGAAAGGAGTTAATTCTCTGCATCAAAGGGAGCCTTGTGAAAGGATATGGAAGTTAAAGCCAGGTAATAGCAACTGAACTAATACTACAAAAACATCTTGAGCCACAGTCCTAGGAAAGCCTTTGGTGATTGTCCAGACTTTGAACATATGCCTGAAGTAATCTTTGTAAGGATAAGTGACTTGACTTTATGTCTACAGGAGGAACAATGGTCTGAGCAAAACATTCTCACCTGTTTTGTATCTTGATGGAAACATATTCCAAAGCCTTGCTTTGTGTTGCTTCCCTCATAGATCTACGACAAGAGCTTGCAGTGCAGCAGAAACAGGAGAAACCAAAACCACCAATGCGAACTACCCTGGAAACAGAAAGAACGGACACTGCAGTTCAAGCGTCGTTATCCGTGCCTTCAACGCCCTTGGTGCACCGGGCACCCAACATCAACATACCCACGCCTGTGACATTTAGGAGAGGTGACTGACAGGGAATCAGCACAGAAGCACTATTTGATGCCCTTGTTTTTACTATAGTTTCTGGCTAAAGGAGGAATGAGAAAAAGGGAGCAGAGTAGTGTTTCAGTTAAATACACCTAAATCTGGTCACCACAATCTCGATATTTATAGACTATGATTTGGGCGTTTTATTCATAGGCTGTTCTTTTCCATTTGGCTTGAACTGTCCCATAATAATAATAATAATAATAATAATGATTGTGGGGGACAAGATGAGCTGTTGGAACTGTACTGTTAATTGACAACTGTCTCAGAGATACTTGGCTAACTTTGGGGAAAGACTGTAAAAAACTTAAGTGTGATCTTAAATATCACACTTGCGTTACCTGAACTGGCTTTTCTGTAAGAGTAGATGCTTTTTGACAGAGTCTTTCTTTTTACTCTGGGACAGCAGGACACTGATAAGTCATCCTAGGTGTCTCTGTTAAATGATTTTTATCTCTGCTTTCGTGTCAGTAGTATCAGTTACTTTTTGTGAGCACTGACGATTTCAGTATTACAATCTTCCAACTCTAACTTTCCCATCTTTTTTTACCTAAAGCCATCAATTTTTGGTTTTACTTTTTTTTTCTTTCATGTGTATGTGTAAATTCAGGGGGTTGAACTGTCCCATTCTGATGATTTGATATCTTAGCTTTGAGCCTTAACAAAGCTTGGTTGTTGGCTGCAGTATGCTTAGCCTAAAATTATGTATTTTGTGTAGAGGAATTGATGCTTGTGTAAAAGTGAGATTTGAAGATTTGTAGTAAAAGGAGAGATAATGGCTCTTTCTGAAGCCACATCCTTCTGGTCCCATCCCAGCAAAAGAGATGCAGAATAGGCTTGCAGAACAGATCTCTAGAAAACCAAGCCACAGTGTATCTAGAGACTTTAGCTTAGGACGGCGTAACTTGACCTGTCTCGGGAGAGACAGTGCTTCATATTCTTAGTGGATATGGAAGATCTGTAGGTGAGATACAAAAAGGTGAAGTTATTCCTGTTTGCTCTGCTCTGCATGTCAGACTGTCTTCTGACTTCCAGTGTCAAAGGCTTTTTGTCTTTTTTTTAAATTTATTTTAAATTTATTTTTTGTTTTGTTTTATTTGAAGTGAGTAATGTATCCTTCTTTAACTTGTCCTGCAGGTCTTGAGGACAGTTACAGTGCAACCCCTCTCACACCTGCTGCAAGAATATCTGCACTTAACATTGTGGGAGACTTGCTGCGGAAAGTGGGGGTAAGTGATTAACTGCTAGCCAGTGCTCTAGGAAAGGTAGAGCTCTCTGAAACTGCAGCCAGCACTATTTGTGCTGCTGCTCAAGGGAGGCTAGACAGAGTATCTTGCCACTCAGGTTAGCTAAGTGTGGTCTTGAGATTTAGTCTGGACTTTGTGCTTCTGACCAACCCCCAGATAAAGATGGACCCTGCTTTCCTTTTCTAAGGTCTTGTCCGTGTGGGGATAAGATCTTCCCCTACAATTTTCTAAAAGCATGTGCAGAAAGAATAAATGAAAAATTTAAGGAGGAATCTCCTCCCATGAAAGGCTGACTGGTACCTGCTGTCCAGAGGACTTCCGGTGAGGTTTGCCTTAAGAGTCCAGTAGCCTTTTGAGTAAGGTCTTATGTCATGTTAAGCTGTAGCTTAATGTTTAAGGTGATGCTGATGCTGGAAAAGTTATCCAGTGACTTCCTTCTGTTAGCTCCCTTATGCCTCAGCACTGTGTTGGTACAAGCAGTTGTATGACTTTGATGGGCTAAGTTACAACAAAGGTGGAGTGATCCAGGACGGGAGCATGTGGAAAACAGGGTATCTGTGGCTCAGTTCCCTCAAGTATACCCTAGTACATGCAACCTAGTATGTCTAGGGAAGCAAATAGCTCAAATGAACATTCAGTAATCTAGAAAGTGATGCCTGTAAGAAGGATGTCAAAATCTTCCTAAGAAAGCTGAAGATTTTGTGTTCCTGCTGGTGAACAACATCGATTCCTTAACCTCCCTTGCAGTAACAGAGATTCAGCTTTAGAGACATGATACCTTGATCTCTTTGAAAATTCAGAGCTCATCTGGCACTGGGATATAATAGGTTCCTCTACTAGACAACTTATTCTAAAAGAAGCAACCAGGAAGAAGAAAACCCAGACACTCTTAATGACATTTTGGTGTGTCACAGTGCCGTTCTGTGAAAGAGAAGGGTGATTTATGATGTGTGCCTCATCTGCGTTTACGTTAGGCTTTGGAGTCCAAACTTGCATCCTGCCGAAACTTTGTGTATGACCGGTCTCCTAACAGAACCACAGTGTCCATGTGCATGAACAGAGATGTCCTTGAAACACGCCTGAGTCCTTATCAGCCTCTCTGTGATACAGGGTGAGTGCTGTTCTCTGCAGTTGTCTTTGATAACTGTTGGTGTTGGAACTTTGTGACTGGTGCTGTTCTATTTAGTGTTAAATTTTTGTTTTGGTAGCCACAGTTTTGCTTGCAAAAGATAGGAAGTGTAGTTATTTGGAAACTTTAGTTGTTGGAATGTTTCAAATCAGTTTAAAATTTGGAATCACTAGCCACTGAAGTTCAAAGACTAGCCGGAATCAAGTTTTGAAAACCACAAATTCAAAGCAAATGTAATATATGTATTTTATTGGAAACCTAGTGTTTAAGTGGGACAAAGTACAACAGAGCTCTTGCTTATTTGCACAATTTGCTTTATGCTCTTGTACGTGGAACGTTATGGCCATGTAGGGACTTCTCTTATCACAGTTAAGGGTCTCATTTATGGGAGAACTGGGAAAAAAGGTAAATGATGGGTTCGCTCAGTCAGAATGCTTTATGGTCGCTAAGATGTGTTTCCAAGGAGCAGCTGGCAGGAAGTTGCTCGACTTGACTTACAAATGTGTCTGAATTCTTGAAGGATTAGCCGTTTTCAAAACAAATGAATAAAAATCATCAAGGTTATTGCAAATTGCAATTTAGTGTCTGCTTAAACCCTGCCAATCCTGTACTGCACATTCTTTAGATTCTCTGTGGTTTTAAGTGCCTGTAGTACTGTTTGTTCCAGACTTAAATTATTCAGCTAGACCCTTGTGCTGGGACTACGGGTTTGTCCTGTTACCCCATGCCCAAAGTTGTTATGTGGAGGGAGTGCTATCCCAGCCTGGGGAGAAACCTCTTTGAAAGCACCTACAAGAAAGCCCCAAGGGCCATACCTTTACATGTTCATGCAACTGTTTATACATCTGCTGCTGTAATGCTAGAACCGAAATTCCAACACCTGTAAAAGATAGCTTCACACTGCTGGGAGGGAAACAGAGCTCTGTGTTGCAGTGGAAACTCAGCCCAGTTAAGTAATGGGCTTACTTAGTTCTCGGAGTGATATTCTTTTATTTGTTGACTTCTCAAGCTGAGTGGTGTACTCTGAAAGTGACTAGTTACTCTGAAGATGGTAATGCTGAGCAAGAAATGTGCTAACTTCTGTTTTGTATTTGCAGGCTAGTGAAACGCCTGGAATTTGGAACACAGCCTTCAAATATTCCAGGACCAGTGAGCCATCCCTCTCCAAGTGTTGTCAAGATGCTGCTATAAAAATCCTGGCTGGCTTTGGAAAAGGAAGAAAAGAAATACATTTTTTAAACTTTAGCTTTAAAGAGAATATCAATGAGCAATCAGGCAGCGGTCTCAGGGTAGGTGAGAACTCAACAAGAAGCTGCAATTGGCAAAGGCCTGCCGTGGCCTTACCCAGTCTTGCTTGTTGGCCAAGTTCTCTGAGTAGTGTAATGAATCAATGCTGCCTAGCAGTGCAGGACTTTAAAATTGCTTCTTACATCAGTTGCTCTAAATAGCTCCTTGAAAATGGCTTCTTTTGACACTGCCAGTCAAAGCCGTTTTCCCTCTACCTACAACAGAGACAGTATTTCCTAATGCAGCTCCTCAGGCTTTGGCTTTTGATGTTAATACAGCACCATGGTGTTCTGGCTTAAATTCTGGTTATGCTGGCTTTTTATGGTGGATGTTGTGTGCTGAAGTCACCTGAATTAGAGGAGTGTTTTTATGTGGAGAAAGGTGTATTTCTGTGGGGAAGCTGCTTGACATTTTGTAGGGTGCTTGCTGGTCAGAATCTTGTTACGTAAAAACCTGTCTCTACAGTGGTGAGATGGTTTTCTAAGCAATGATTTGCTATTCAGAACAGTTCACGGTTAAATGTGAGGAATGCCTAAGGAATATACCTGAGTACTACTCAGGAGATCCTAGAGCTAACAGCGAGACAGGAGACTTTGGACTGGCTTACCATATAGGCATCTTTCCCCCCACACCCCTCTCCTCAATATTGTGGCACATAGAGCCTGGCTGTTGTAGGAAGCAGGACACCTGATTAAGTTCCTAGTTCTGACATCTTAATAGGGGGGTTTTACTGCTGCCCTGATCTCCTTTTATTAAAGTGCCTTGAGTATTAATGATTTTTTTTTCTGTAAGAAGATATGCTTTCAGCTGTTACTAATTTAGAAATGCTTTTTTAACTTTAAAAGTCCTTTTTGCTAGACAGGTGTGTATGAGTAGAAAATGGGTTTAGATCAGATTTTTTCCTCTGTAGCATATTGCTGCATTTTAGTTGGGCAAGTGGGTGGGGAGAACTTACTTGACTTGAATTGCATAAATGAGTTTGGTTTTGTTTTTTAAGAAACTGCTGTGAAAACAGCCAATGTTGCATCTATTTCTCTGGAATAGGAAATAACCACAGATCATTCCCATTGTTCAGGCCATCTACAAAGTTGGGGAGCAAAATAAAGCTTGTTTTGAATGGTAGTTGTTGATTTGTTTTGAGGTTTTTTGGAAGTTGTCACTATGGTTTATGGACAAATGTTTGCCACCAATTTCTCATCTGTTTCTGATCAGTGAAGCTGAGAGAGACATCGTTTGTTGTGCTGAATCATATGCAAAGATTTTCCTACATCTCTTCTCGTGGTTTCCTGTCCTAAGAAATGTCAATGTTGCTGTAGATAAAGATGCCTTTTGCTCTCTTAAAATCTTGAACTATGGCTATTTTAACCTAATTTTTGTCTCCTCTCTCACATAAGGAGTTGACAGGTAAGAAAAACCTATGAGGAGCAGAAGCATATGAGCTATTTTGTTAGTTGTGCTGACACATGAACTATAGTTCAGTGGACCATATAGCCTGGAGGGATTGGTCGAGACAGGTTGCATTTTCCTTTTCTTGCCAGAATTTGCCTTGGTGAGCAAGCTGGCTTGCAGACAGATGGAGACATAGTATTGAGATAAGGCATAAAGTTGGAATAGTGGCCATGGTAGTGTTATAAACTTTTCATCTGTGTTATTGATGTGACTACAGATACAATCAGTCCAGCTGTAGGTAACGCTATTTGGAATTGTCAAAGTTATTTAGTCCAGAACAGTTACCTCTTTAATGGTACAGAGAGGAACTTTTCTGGGGGAGAGGAGCTTCAGTTCGACCAGCATTGCAGAAGGGTGCTTTTTGTACTGTTACGAAAGAAACTCTTACTCCTGTTTTGTCTCAAGCTTTACAGAACAGGGACCGGAGCCTGAGTTTCTTAAGTGATAGGGCAGTGCTCTAACCATCAGCCCAACCTCTACCATCATGCATATGAATTTTCTAGAGTAATTCCTTCCAGAAGGTCTTCATGTTCAGTGGTGCTGGTTCTCTTACAAGCACTGGTGCTTAAGACCATTCTGTATGAAGTCTGATTTCCTTGGTCTCCTTGTTCTCACACATGCAGGTGCACAATCTGTGTGTTTTAACAGCCAGCTCCTGAGAGAGTTGGGCCGTGTGGCCGATCAGACAATGGATAGGTCTTAGCTCTTAGCCCCCTCCTCTGCAGTTTGTCACCTTAATCGTGTTAAATGGATTCTTATTTAAACTCTTCCTTTATTTGTTCACGAGCAGAGACAATTCTTTGGGCTCTGATTCTGCTGGCTAAATGGTGCCTAATTTGAATCTCAAGTTCATGATCCCTGTGCTTTCTGTAACAATGCTTAGATTTTTAGAAGATGATTGCGTTAGCTGTCAGTATGGATGTTTTTGCATGACTTGCTCTCCCCGTATGCTGCTTAAGGTTCACTTGTGGTACCATCCAAGACAAAAGAGTAAGCTGTCTACACTCGATTTAGAGCAGTTCTACGCCTGGCTTTGCTGAGCGTGGATCTCTGCTGCCCCAGTGTGACCACAAAGCTCGCTGAAAGTATCTGAAAGTACTAGAGCTGCATGGATTTGTGGTAGGTCCTGGTGGTTCCCAGGACTGTGCTGTGGTCCCGTTGGAGTGCTTCAAAAATTAAAAGTAAAAACGTAACTACATCCTGATCTCTTAATGCAGAATAGCTTGGCTTGGATCACTGCATTCATTGTGGGCTGCTGTTTCAAATTGTTTTCAGCCTGCTTTTAGAGGCTTTAGTTGGAAATATCCCTCCGCATACCCTTCAGGGTGAGTTCAGTTGTCTGAAAACAGACACTTGGGGTCCTTATTGATTCCTGCAGCATTCTGGTGCAGCAGCTAGAATTGAGTCATGTCTGTCAGCTTAGGGCACCTCAGAACTGTGTGTCCATGAGGTAATTAAACCTGTCCCAAATACTTTGTGTCATTTTGCATTCAGCTCAGTGTACCTACTTTTTTTTTTTTTAAATTACTTCAAAAACAGTTTCTTAGGAGAAAATCAGGTTTTTAGTCTTAATGATTACAGATGACCTTTTGTAAAAAGCATCTGAGTTCTAAAGAAGCTCTACTTCATCTCCCGTTCCCTTCGAGCATGCTGTATTGCACCCAAGTGACACCTGTACACAAGAATAGTGGAGTGGTTTTCGCAGCATTTTATTAGTGTGTCAGCACATCCATGGTGCATATAAAACTGCAACAGTTGACTTAATTTGAACAAATGATTTTTTTTTTCAGTGATTAAAAAGGCATTTCCACCTTGTGAATGGTGCATCAGGGGTGAAGTAACCAGGAAAAAACTCTACATTTATCAAATACTCAAGACAAAATGAAAGCTTAAGAAAAGATTAACTGACCAATGCCTTTTTTTTTTCCTGAAACAGTCTCATAAATCCTGAGTAAACTATAGTTCACTTGGATTTAAATCATCTCAGCTACTATAACTCACTTCCTGGAAAATTCTCAAAGTGAATTACTCTGAATGTTAAGCTCCCCCTCCTTTCAAACACGCTTCATGGCAAAATAAGTTTTGGAGTACTGCTAACATCAGTCTATGCATTGGAGACAAGGCAGTTGTGCTTTTATCATTGTCAGAGGAGTGGGTGTATGTGACCTTGACGCTAAGAGTAGACATATGGTGCTAAATATCATCCTCCCTCCCCTTGCTGCAGTGCAATTTTTTTAAGCGTGTTTATTCACTGGCTTTTGTTCCATTGAAATCTCCATCTCTTGCATCCATTTCTTCATCACCTCCTTCTGTTGCATTCTCAATTACTCTTCTGCCTCCAGATCTACGGGGTGGGGCAAAAGATGCTGGCTCATTTCCCCTCCTGCAGTAAGAAAAAAAACAAAAAAAACAAAAAAAAACAACCCAGAAGTCAGGTGTTAGGCCATTTGCAGTCCTCACAAATAAGCACAGAGTTTTGTAATGGTACCTGTGGGGCTGATGTTTTTAAATGCAGAACAGCCAAGAGCTGTGGGCCTCTAATACAGCTTTCTGTTCTGTAACATGTAATTTGCGGGTAGAGTGAGACTCCCAGTTGTTTGAAACTGTGATGGGATTTTCCCTGTGGTTAAAGTTCTCTAAATAGTCTTATCTACTCCATCCCACCTCTGCTCTTCATTTCACTATTTTCCCCAGAGAGAGACAGAGAGAGAGACAGAGAAAACGAACAAGTGAGCTTGTGCCAGTTACTGAAGGCCCATAAGACCTGGGACTAGAACAGTGCTGACATGTCAGCAAGCATTTTTGAGCCCATAGTCCCCCTGTGCAATGGCTGCATTGGTCAGAGCACCACAGGTACTTTGAAACGTGGCATCCTAGGTTCTGCATAGCTTTGATCTCTTTCGCAGTGGAGAGAGGAGACCATTGCTGCTTTTCAACTGTTGTAACTCGGGTGCTGACACTTAATGGTGTAAGTGTCTTGCAGAAGACCTTGCAGAAAATGCTTTTTCCTATCCTACACCCTTTTCCTCTTCCATCTCCCTTCCATCCCCATATATTTCGGCCCAAGGCAAGGACACTTTGGTCCTCAAGGTTGATTTTTCTTTTTTTTTTGGGGAGGGAGGTGCAAGCAAGTGAGACAGAAGATGAATTTGTCTCTTCTTGGCCTCCACTGCTACTGTGCTACAAAACGCTTAAGTTTTGTAACATGGCCTCTCACTTGCCCCTCATTAAGCAAACCTTTGTAAAGGCTTGAGACCACAGACATAAGCAATAAGATAGATTAATGATCACTGAATCTTGTGCCAAGATTAAATTACTAATTTGGTGTTAAATACATCCAACTTTATACTTGGCACAGCACTCATGCATAAATATTTAAAGTCTTGTCTTGTCCTTGCAAAAGACTGAGCTGGTGTTATCCTTTCTGAAGCAAGTATTTTGAATCCAAAGCTCAATCTTCGTATGAGGGAAGTGGGGAGGAACACTGGCTGGACTAATTTATTTCAGATGCACAAATCTGTGTTTCCAAGGTGGAAATGTGACATGTAGTCTGTTCTCCACAATTCTGCCTTTAAACTTCAGTGTGAACTAGCCGTTAGCTGGATAATAAAGCTTCATTTAAGATCTGTTGCTAGGTAACCATATTTGTTCTGGGCCTGATGACGTGTATTGAACACAAGGCTATACAATTTCTACCCTGGCATGTGCTTGACATAGTCTAACAGCAGTGTCTACAGTTTTATGATAGCAGATATTTGTTATTGATGTTTAACAAGAGAGTTTTAGTTAGATCAGTATATTAATTCTTGTCAGTAAAGGAAGAACTCTTTACCCTCTTGGACTCCTGCTATCTAGACTCAATTAGGAGACAGTTGTAAGATAACTCTGTGCTGCAGTAATTCACTGAAGTGCTGCAAGAGAACATGGTGGTGAGAAACAGCAAGAGTCTAAACAAATTGTGCCGTACAGCTTTGGCTACAAAATGACCTCCCTATCACACACTAACCAATTATTCACAGAAGCTGTTGCAGTATGTGTAAACTTAGTACTTCTTTAAACTGGTATTGGCCCTGTGGATAAACACTTCTTGTTTATATCTGTTCCTCTTAAACAAGTTTATGGGTTTGATAATATTCATGTGGTTGTTTGCATTAGTACCTTTAGAATAATGCATATAGATGAGACAAACCTTAAGCATTGATGTTTATTTAGCATCTCTGCATTTAATCTACCTGTGACCAACTGTTACTGGAGTAGTGCTTTAATAACAATCTGAGTGGAAACAGTATACTGACTAAAAAACACATGCAAGGACAAGACATCATCTTTAAATATTTGTGTATCCACAGAAAAATTCGGCATATGTAAAATGGAAGATATACAAATATTACAAGGCAGTAGCTCTTAAATTTTTGCAAGAGCAGGTATTATTCCTATCTCCAGAGAATGTGGTAAGGTATAAGGCTGTGCTAGGTTACAGTGTCAATTTTTGTGTCCATGATTTATGTTTTAATAACAGTAGACAAGCAATGTAACGTCTACAAAATAGCTCTAAAAACTGAAGTAATAGCTGTTTGTAAGCAGTACAGGCAGAGTGTGATGTAATGAAAGGCAGGACTTTGGTCTGTGATTGTGCAGTGTGTGATAGATCACATGCAAGTAAGATCTTCCAAAACCTCAGGTGAGTTAGATGGAATCTTATCTTAGTGTCAGCAGTACAATATGTGGTGTAAGAAATACTGTGAAATTCTAACAACATGCTGTGACGCTTCATTAGTACTTTTAATCAATTTTACTAATCAATGATGTATTTTGATTCTAGAAATTTTAATCTCTGTGGCTATGCACAAAGATGAGGTGCAAAAGAGACCATTTTCATGCAGAAACTTTATTAGGTTCTCTGGTACAGCTTGTGAGAATGCAACATCGGTAAATCTACGTCAGTACATAACCTACTTGTAAGAAAGATGTATCACTGATGAACAGCTGATGGTAGCTAGATTATTGTAATATTTGTCTCTTTTGATAAAACAGATTAATGCCAAGATATCCAAGCCTTCACAGTTTGCAGAAACCTCACAATTTTTGTTTGGGCCAAAGAAAATGGAAATTCACACAACATAAGCTAGCTGCAAAGTTGAAGGCATGGTACCTGCTTAGTCATGCGAAGGTTCCTGTGTCCCTCTGAAACAGAGATAGAAAATCTCGGGCAGTTATACTAAGCACATGGTCATGATCAGAGGAAGGCACTTTTAAATAATTAAACAAAGTACATTACAGCCAATTACATTGCATTTAGATAAAACAAAAATGAGCCTTGTGCTATTGTATGTAGAAAGGGCTGGACAGAGCCACTCCTTTCTAAAGCAGCCAGGAGCCTGCACCACCCATGATGCTGCTAATGGAAAAGCTACCACATCTGTAACTCTTCACTTGGAAATAAATCCACATCTGAAGGTTCACACATATTACTGGTAAACACATTGGCAAACTGCTTCAACAACATAACTAGGCAGGTGCTTTACTTTCATCTGAAATGGTATCATTTTAGGTAGAAAGCAAAGTTTTATGGTGTGATGATGCAGGTAGAGCAATTTCCTTGTAATTGACAGAATCATCACAGTTGGAAAGGACTTTCAAGATCATTAAGTCCAACCGATACTACCATTCAAGTCAGCCTCTTTATTTCAGTGAGTTGTTTTCAAACCCACTGAGTGCAGGAGAAGTCAGCTGACTGATGACAGCTTTATCTTTTTTGTCAGTTGTAGCAAGAAACTGCAAAGGGACATTTTGATCTGTTCCTCGGTCTGATGACACTGAATCCTTATATTGTGAAGTCCAAAGAGACTTTTGGGTAAGAACCATGTAATGTGCTTTGGCTTTGCTGCCTGTGGTGTCGTCTAAGACTGTTTACAGTTTTATGTGAATTGTTGTGTGTGAAAGTGTGAAAAGCACACCCATTTCTACCCTTCTGTGACTGCTTCTGTACTAGTAGATGCAGCCGTTATACAGAGGGTGTTTTCAAAAGCAACCAAGCCTAATTCTGTTCCTATTTAAGCCAAGAGGAGTTTTGATTAGAAAAGTGTAAGGCCTGCACCATGTTACCACAGTTTTTCCTCTCACAGCTGAAATCCTGAGACTGCTGCAGTCTATAAACCGCACTTCACCTTCTGACTTCAGCCTTTTGTTCTATCTGGCAAGCTAATAACAACGAGTGAGTAGCTTTGCAGCATTATCAGTGTCTGTTCTTTACGTAAATTGATTTTTTTTTTTTTCTTCCACTTCTGTAATTTAGTTCTAAATTTTAAGGCTGTCAGTGGGTAGGAATGGATATCCCATGAAGGGCATTCTACCTGAGCTTGCTCTTCAGTGCTGCAACCTCACGGCCCAGGGCTTCGTTACTCTCAGTAGCTTCATCCAGCTCTCTCTGCAGCTTCCTGCGGTTTGCATTGATACGCTGAGATTCTTCCTCAGCCTCCTCCAGCTGCCTTTTCAGTTGTTTGAGTCGTGTATTGCCCTTCTCAGCCTAAAGGGAAATTTTAGAGTAATGCTTTAATTCAAAACAGATCTAACAGCTTTATATTCCTCATTTTAATTTCATACTTCGAGAGTTTTACTGAAACGTGGCATGAATCAAAGGTGAAAGCTTAAAATCTAAAAAACAAACAAACAAAAACCAACAACAACAACAAAAAACCAACTTTGCTTTGTGGAAGTTCATTTTGCTGATACTGTATTCAGACACTACCTTCTTGTTTCTTTTGCTGCATGGTTTTACCTCTGCTTTTCTGGCTTGCAGGTTGGTGTGCATTAGGTAAAGCTACATTTTTAAAACAAAATGTGCTTATCATTTCCATTCATACATCAATAAGAATGTTGTGCACATCTATTGCTGTGCAGTTAAACCGTTGCAGCTGGCTTGTTGTCCCATCTTTTAGCAAAGGGCTGTATAGCTCTGCTACCATAGAATCCAAGCAATCTTGTTTCTAGAGAAATATTGCCTCGAGGCAGAGCGTGGAATTTTCCTTTCTTAGGGTAAAACCTGAAAAATCCCTGTGTCCCAGACTAAACCTCATGACGCAGTGCGATACCTGATCTTTGTACTGCTCCGCTTGCTTCCTTTCGTCCTCCACCTGCAGCAATGCATCCTTCAACTTCTTGTCCTTCTGGCGCAACGTCTTGGCAGCAGCCTGTTTCTCTCTGCAAATGGCAGTGCAACATTTGATGTTAGAAGGTCTGTAGCCTTCGCCCGCCCCATGCATGCTGCTCATGAAACTGGCACCAAGGACCTAAAGGTCATGTTCTGATCAAAACAAGTATGTGTTTTTGCTATGTGCTAGAGGTGCTGCAGGAGATCTGTTCTAAAATGCAAGGTGATTTCCCCCAGAAATAATCCTACAAATGGCACAATGTGTATGGCAATTAAGGTGGCAGAGTCATAGAGCAGTTACTCTAAAAAGTATGGGAGCAGATCCTCGCCTTTGACACCAGTAGAACTTTTCAGCAATAAAATGGTTCATAATCAGAAACTGTAACAGCTCCAGTTACTGGCCGTACCTCTAAGAAATGTTAAGTGAGGGAGAGACCTAACAAAGCCTTGATGGCACTGAGAACTTGATGGCACAAATCCTGTACATCTTTGTTTACTTTGTATCATTAACTTGAACAATACATGGAAAATGATGCCCTCTGGGAGACCAATACCTGGCTTCCTGTTCCAATTGCTCTTCAAGAGAAGCAATTTTGGCCTCTAGAGCAGCAATTGTAGTTTTAAATTTGGATTTTACAGCTCCCTCCATCTCCTGCAGCTTACTCTTCAGCTCTTTGTTCTGCCTCTCCAGTTGCTGCCGAGCATTTTCATTCTTCTGTGCTGTCGAGCGCTCTGTTGCCAGCTCATTGTTCAGCTGCTCTGCCTGCAAGGGTGGGAGAATGGATGCTGTCAAAAATGTTGCATGCTTTCAGAGAAATGATAGGTGGCAATTCTCCAAATGTTCTCCTCAAATACGTTTTGTTGGAATACAAATAGAAGGTGACACGCTGAAATGAGCTCTACCTGCTGTACCGCTTTCCTCATGCGATCACCCATTGCCTCTATGTTGCTTTGCTCCTCTTCTAGCTCTTCCTCCAGTTGGGCAATTCTTGCCTCCAGGCGGCGTTTCTCATCCTGAAGGCTTGTCCTGTAAGTTTACAATTCAATAAGGGTGTAGTTATGGCTCTGTCCAGTTCAATGTGTCTGAAAGTACTATGAACTTCCAATAATTCGTAAAGAAAATAGAACTAGATATGGTCTTGAAATGAGTCACATGTGTGCCTGTTGTGTTGTCAAGGCCAGACGGCTGTTGGGAAAGGCACAGAACTTCTAGCAGCCATGCAATGTTCAGCAGCATGTTTACAGCCTTGTGAGTGATACGGTCTATTCCTACCTTCCAGAAGTAGCGCTTGCAAGTTCCTCTGCCAATTCTTCTTTCTCCAAATCTGCCTGTTTGCGAGCTCTCTCTGCAGCAGCCAGATCCTAGGGCAAAAGAAAAAAACAACACAGTAGAGAAAGGGGCGGCAAGTAAATGTTAAGACAAGCAGCTGTAGCATGATACACAGGACTGTAAACTTTCTAAAATCGGTATGAGTTGTCTTGTTAATAGAATAAATTCTTGTCGTGTCATAAATCCTACGGAAGTACAATGAAATATACTTTATCCAGCTTGTCAGCTGGTTTCTGTTTTACCAGTGTTTGTCACAAGATTGCCATTCAATACATGTAGGAATAATAGCACTAACAAGACGTCAGGAATTTATAGCTATTGAATACAATTTGTCCTGGATCATACAGTTCATTTCTTAAGATTGGTGAACTGTGCCTTCCTTCAAGGTGATTTTTTTTCAGCTTAGTCTGGCTATGCTCAGGTGTAGATCCAATAAGGTTAGTGGAGTGCAAGGAGCACATGGAACCTGTTGCAAATCCTACTTATAGCTTTCACGTTTTGCTGCTGAAGTCACGGGTACTCTGCTTCATACTGCTCTTAAGTTTCCCACTTCACCTCCTGAAGCTGTATGAGTTCTGCTTCCAGGCCCTTTGCTTTCTTCTCATTTTCTCTGGCTGTAGCAAATATTTCTTCTCTGGCAGCCCGTGCGTCATCCAGCTCTCGTTGGTAGTCCTTCATCTGAGCCTTGTTCAAAAGAATAACAGGTTTGGTTTTTTTGTCTGGCTTCATTACAGTTTCCGTAAGAAGACATTTGGACAGAATAGAACACATACACATTTGCATAGTCCTAATGCTTGCTTAAATTATATTTTCTGGAGAGATCAGCTAGCACATGTTGGAAAGGTCTGAAATGCTATTCCAAGAAGAGCAATACTTCCATTTGCACCCTGTAGGTTTTGTAGTGCGTATTGTCTGTATTTCCTCTGAATATTTGAGTGCATGTGCAGACTTTCTGATGCATCCCTTTGTTTAGCTGTCAGCATAGGTCAGAACAGTCGATATGGAGACTTGCAAATTAAACAGGAAAATTCTAATTCAGACACAACATGTTTTCTGAACAGTCTTTTACACTTTTGAGTCAGGATTGAAGACCTGTAATAGATTTTTATGCCGTAGCCCTTTCTCTACACTGCAATATGTGTTTTCTTTTATGTGGATAAGTCAATAGCAGATGAGGTGAGAATTCTGGAACCTCTCTGCAACGATGAAATGTAAGGGTTTCATTGTTTGCCATGTGAAGTTTTCCAGTCCTTTAAACTGAGTATTACAGTACGGATACTTGAATCTAGGAGTCTAGTTAAAATTCCCCTTCTAACCAATCATCTGTAATAGGCATTGAATTCACAGATGTCACCTAATTTTCATATGGTGACTGTACAAAAGACAGCAGTGGGGAAAAACTGTATTTGTGGGATTACATACCTGTAATTTGCGAAGCTGTTTGATGGCTTCTTCCCGGGCTTTATTAGCAGAATCAGCTTGGCTTTCTAGATCTTTAACGTCAATCTCCAGCTTCTTTTTGGCTGCAGCTGCCAGGGCACGTTGCTTCCGCTCATCTTCCAGTTCTGTTTCATACTCATGGAGCTGATCATTAAAGAAAACAATGTGAATTTAGTAAAGTCCTTGAGCACTGTTAGACACTGTGTACACCTGAACAATGTATACAGCTCCCTATATCTCTATTAATTGTGATTTCCCTGGCAGTTAAAATAGATTTCTGTTTTGTCAAAAAATTAAAGATTCTTGAAAGGAGTCAGCAATTTGAGTTCTGCATTCATGGAAATATGTATATTACAAGATGATGACTAGAGCAGTTGTCCTTGCTGTCACAACACTTCAATGCAGAAAGGCCATGTCCTGTCTGTTTTCATTTCCGTTGCCTTTGAATCCATGCGGTGTACCTTGGGAAGGCAGATATCATAGAATTGTAGAATTGTCAGAGTTGGAAGGGACCTTAAAGATTATCTAGTTCCAACCCCCCTGCCTGGAAGGGACACCATCCACTAGATCGGATGTATTAGAAGCTGTCTTTTTTCACTTGCACTGAGAGTGTAAGGATGCTTCTTCTGACTGTGTCAGAAATAACAAGTGACATATTTTATACTATATTGGGTGTAGTGTTAAATTGCTACACCTGTTGGCAGGGAAGCGGGATAAAAAAACGGTTAGGTAGTTTTGTGCCTTTTTCAGTACAATAACCTACTTGAGTTTTTATTTGCCAAGCACAAGGCAAAATTGTTTTTTCTTCTCATTATAGTAAGGTGCTTTTAATAATGGCATGAGGCTGGGACTTTCAGCTGGCTTGGTTAGTTATTTACAGAGGCAATGATAAGGAATGATACCTGTTTAAGGAGTTGTCTTCTCTTCTCCTCATTCTGTTCATCTCTGGCTTGTAAATCTCTTTCAAACTGGCCTTTCAGGGCCTGCATATTAACCTCCAATCTGAGTTTGGCATCTTCAGCAGCCTGTAGCTCATCCTCTAGCTCTTCTAGTTGTGTCTTCATCTCTTCTACTTGCTGTTCGAGGGTCCGTTTAGACTTCTCCAATTCATGGACCTTTCAAGCAATGCAAATTTAATAAACTGGTTATAAGAAGTAAAAATAATTCTGGTTAAACACAGTCTGCCTGCAGTATAGGCCATATTTGAAAGTATCAGCTGTGGGCAACGAATGAACTAATTTGCACTGAAAATGGTAAATTTGCATTTTTTGTACGCATGCAAATCTGTCTTAAAATAACCTGAGATTCTCTTTATCCCAATCCTTTATTTTTAATCAAGTCAATTTCCATAATTGCATTTACTTAGTATTAGAAGTAACAGTATCATATCACTGTAATAAAAGAAGCGATCGGCAAATGCACGTGTCGAAATTTACTGCAACTATACGAGCAAATGTTAGGCTGGTAGCAAAGTCAAATACAACTAAAAGTCAGATTTGCAGTTTACAACTTCAAAGCTGCTTAATGAATCAGTAAATTATTTAGAATCTCCATAATGTTTTTTCAGTCTTAGAAATCAGTAAGAATCTTCATGCTTGAAGTCATGTTAAAAATAAAGATGGGTTACAGTTACTTTGCCAAGTCACTTTTCACGTTTGGGCACAAATGGAATAACCTGTGACTTCTGTATGAAATATCGGATCTTGCTGAATGGATTTGTGTGCTACACAGAATTTCCCACACTGAAAAGAATTATCTGTTTGTTCGCTGCTATTTTAAGTTATTGTTGTGGAAATTGTTCTAAGCCCAAAACTTACGTTCTTGCCAACATCATCTTTGGAGCTAACAAGATCTTCCATTTCAGCTTTCAACATTTTGTTTGTTCTCTCCAGTTCTTCTTTGGCTTCTAAAGCCTCTTCAAGTGCTCGAGCCAATGACAGAGCCTTTGTTTCTTTTTCTCTTGCTTCAGCTTCTGCTCTGTCCCTTTCATCTGCATATTTGGACGAGATGTTTTTCTCTTCAGCTAGCATCTGTAAAAAGGTAGAGTTAATTCAGAAGTCATTAGTAATAGGGTTTTTCTTTTGCAACTGTCTTGTCAGCTGTTTTTTGATAAAGGTGTATAAACAAAATGTGTGTGTATGTGTATGGTGTATGTGCAGTTCTATTTTAGTATATTTCTTTGTCCCTGCTTTATCTTTCACTAAACCGGTGGACTCTGTGAGTTCCAGAGGAGTTAGGTGATAACGCAGCAAGGGAGAATCTTAAACCCATACCTGATCGAACTTCTTCTGTTTCTTCTCCAGGTTGGAGACTAGCTGACGCTGATTGTCTAAGTCCACCACTAGGTCATCCAGCTCCTGCTGGAGTCTGTTCTTGGTTTTTTCCAGTTTGTCGTAAGAAGCAGCCTTTTCCTCAAACTGTTGTGTGAGACTTTCAATTTCCTTCTGAAGTTTCTTCTTCCCTTCTTCCATGGTTTCTACTGTGCTGGAATATTCCTGTAGCTTCTTCTTAGAGTCAGAGAGCTGAAATTTGAATTCAGATGACAAATCTTTATAGCAGTGACAACAAAGCTGGGAAGAGATGATGGCCTGGAGACAACCAATACCCAGAAATCTTATTTAATTTAACCCATGTGAAGCTAGTGACCAGTTACCCATGATCCAGCCTTGATAAAATGAGGCAAACCACAGACTTAGTATGCACAAACAGGCCTAGCGTGCAAGACTATCTTGGGAACTAGCTCGCATTCGTACCTGTCCTAGAGATCACACTTTTTAAAGAAGAGAGATACTGCTGGCTCCATCGTGGAGCTTCACTGATGCCATCTGGGCTTACAGTATTAGCTCCCTGAAGGTCCGTGTGCCATGCCAGGATCGTTCTACAGATCTGAAACCTCTAGTATTACTGACAAATCTCTCAGTGATGGAGCTAGCGATTTATCTATGGCACTGATACCTGTATTGTCAGTGTTGAAATATGTCTTTCCAGATTTTGTTTTGCCTCTACTTCTTCATCCAACTGCTCTTGCAAGCTGTTCCTCTCATCCTCCAACTGACGCAGCTTGGTAGAGACGTTTAGCTTCTGGCGTGTTTCTTCCTGAAGCAGCTCCTGCAATACAGTCGGCAATACAATCATTAGTTTAGGTCTTTTTATAGTGCATTTTATAAATGTTGTTGAGCTGTTACTGGATCCAAGTTTACCTGTGTATCTTGTAGCTGAGATCCTAAGGTTGCAACGTCTTTCGTCAATTTGATTGTCTTGCTTTCTGCTTCATTGAGCAAACTAGTAACATTTTCAACCTCAACCTATGAGACATCACAGTAGTAAGCTCAGTTATTTTGCACAACATCAAAATCTTCCTCCAAACTTTAGTTTGCTCTAGATTGAAATCTTTGACAGGATCTGAATCTGCTTCTATGCTTACAGGTCACCTTAAGCACCAACAGTGTTTCTAGCTTAACTGGAATTCACAATTTTGCCATAATTTTTGTGGACAATATGTGGGATTTAAGTCTTGTGGATCTAAATCCCACGCACAAATTCTGCAGCGTCTGCATGTGTCGTCTTTGTGACCCTGTGTATTAAGACCCCCAAGGTCTAATGACATTTTTGCCTAGTTTACCTTAGTATTTTATTACTGCATATCAAAACCTAGTCATGTTCATAAGGCAATACTAGTATGTTCCTTTCAATGAATTGCAAAGTGCAATGGAGATTTTCATGGATTTTCCTTCCTCTTTCTAAGTTTGACAGAAGTTGTTGCATTTTTGATTATATTTTCTTATTTATCTGCTAACTTAAAATAATGAAGAAAAGCTTCCTGCTGCTATGAACACAGTTGTATCAATAAGCTGGTTAGTGTTGCTAGACATTGAACATCTACCAAAGAACCATTTTAAATTATCTTTAGTTATTTCTTACTAGACACTGAATCATAGATAAGTGAGCTTTCTCCTATTGTTGTCATTGTTTCTGAGCGCATCTTATGTGTTCAATAGCAGTCTAATCCACTTCCATATGCCACATTCCTGTCATTGTTCCCCATCACCCGAAAATGAATTAACAGAAGGAAACTCTGTAAGACATGCAGCAGTCACGGAACCAGTGGTGGCATTGCAGGCTGCAATGTGTATGGAGGGATGGTGAGACTAAAAGCTCTCACTTCCATGAGCAGAGTGGTTGTAATTGTTTAACTGTATGATAATTGAGGGGGGAATTCAAGGCAGGAACCCTCTAGATGGTAAAAAGATTAGCGTTCCAGCTGAAGTGGATAGGGCTGGAGTTCCTCATGATCAGTCATAAACTGATTTGCTCAAGGTGTCACAGCAAAAGATTGAACTCTTTCCTACCTGCAACTTATGAACTTTTTCATTGAGTTCTGTCCGAACACGCTCTCCATCAGTGTATTTGGACTGTAACTCTTGCAGCTGTACTTCCAGCTTCTTCTTTTTGTGCTCCACATCTTGTTTGGCCTGATTCAGGCTCCTGACTTCATTAGCCAGATCAGCGTTGTCTTTCTCCAGTGTCTGTTTGGTCTTGTCCAAGTTTGCTTTAGCCTACAAGCGTGAAGCAAAGAAAGATGATCTATAAAAGGAAGCCGTGTCATCTAGTGGATAGTTTTCAGTAAGATAAATTTCCTTTTACCCGTTTAAATTGTTCCAGCTGCTCTGTTAGTTCTTCTACAGCTTGAGTGTGCTTTTGCCTCATTTCCTGGACCTGGGCTTCATGAGTTCGTGTCTCCTCCTCCAGAGCTCTCTTTAGCACTGTGACCTCCTGTTCACGCTTTGCTCTGGAAGGTAACATACATAAATGAAGCAGCAACAGCAAAGAATGTTTCAGTCACTCGGTAAATAGCATTACTGCACAGTTACTAGACAGAGTTGAACTGAGCTTGGTGATACTTATTTTTGGCCCATGTGTTGCATCTCCATACCTGAGCTCTTGCTGGGTGGCTGTGGTATCCAAAGTATCCTCAAGCTCTGTCTTAAGAGCCTCCAGCTCTTCACCTAGGTCTCTCTTCTGTTTTTCTGCTTTGTTTCTTGCAGCTCTTTCAGACTCCAAGTCTTCCTGGAGGTCAGAGATATGAGATTCCAATTCACGAATCTTCTTGAGGGCATTGTTCTTCTGACTAGTTTCATCTTCAAGCCTGAGAAAAGAGTGTTTAATTTTATATATATTAAAAAACATATAAATTTAACTTTCAGGAAATCCATATACAAAGATTAAAGGTTTATAGGTTCTGTGCAAGAAAGTACAAAGAAAGAGGGGGGGGACTGACACAAAAAGGGTCTGGCATCTGTACTTTTTCAGGACACAGTGCCTGGAGATGCTGATCAGCTGATTCAGCAAAAGTTTAGGTTGAGTGTTGTCTCTCTTAAATTCGTACGGAAAATCCACTGAGACTCTGGAATGGAGCAGGGTCAGACTCTGAAGTAGTTTCTGCCTTTTGCCTATGAAGTATGTTAGATTTCATTCTTCACTTGACAGCGCTGCCAGTGCGATTGGGAAGAGGAGTTTTCATTGGTATCTGGAGGTGATACTATGCATCTATAGGCAATCGATAGTGTAATTATTTTTTCACAAAAGGAAATCTGGAAAATTGGGGGAGGCTGTTGCTGAGAAATGAGATTCATGGCTGCAGTCTCTGGGAAGGGGAGAGACACGTGTTCCAGCCTGGATTTTCCACCTGTACACAGATTCAGGAGTGAATACCTGGCTAAAGCAGCCTGCAGCTCTTCCTCTTTCTTGGCTAATTGTGCCTTCAGCTCAGCAATTTGTGCCTGGAGTTCTGCAATTTGCTCATGTAGATCACTTGACTCCCCTTCCAATTTCCTCTTAACTTTCTCCAGTTCTTGTCTGCTCTTCTCTTCTTTCTTCAGTCGCACTGAAAAAAGATTTTGGTCACGGGAGTACATTAGTGCAAGGAGTCTTTAATCTGATATTGACCTTAGACAAAAAAAAAAAAAAACGAACAAAAAAAACCAAACTTTTTTTCTCCAGTGAGGCCATACATTTAACTACAAACCACTACACTTCTGAAGGAACTTCCAGTGCCTTACTGTTACCACTTATTTCTGGTCATCTTTTATTTATCTTCAGAAGAAACATTAAGAAATACATATGTGTATATAATAAATCAACAAACCACACACACACAACACAGGGGTACCTTTTTTCTATAGGCACCCTGGGATTTTGGTGACTCTCACGTACAAAATGGATTCAGCGCAAGAAATTTGGAAAAAGCCTCACAAAATTGTTCCCTTCGGATTCTCTTTGGTTTTGTGTCGTGTGTCAAGGCAAAAAATCTGATCTCTTAACACTTTTGTTCATGTTACCTTCGAGTTCTGAAATCATAGATTCATGTTTGTTTTTCAGCTTTGTAAGATTTTTGGCTTTTTCTTCTTCTTCTGCAAGATTCGTTGTTAGGTCGCTTATTCTTTCCTCAAGAAGTTTTCTTTCCTTAAGAAAAATAAAATACTTCTGTTACCAAGTGTCTGTCATTAGTGATCACGACACAACTCTTTGTCAACCGAAAATGTCCAAGATACTGTCTTTTCATGCTCTGCTTCTTGAGGTTGTTGTGATGCATTTCAGTTTGTCAATTACAGAGGAGCTGAGGACAGGTGTCTGCCTTACATATTCCCTAATCTGCTGCTATTAGAAACTTGTACTCACTCTGATGGCTGGTAAGTACACAACCTGGTTCAGAGGAGCGTCTCTTTTCAAAAAGTACTGGAATACCTGCTTACATACAGTTTTATTCGTAAAGTTTAGTTGAAATTAGTTGAAAGCCAAGAGAATTATTTACTCTGCTTGAGTCCAAGAAGACGTCTTCCACTGACTCTGCTTGATTGCTATGGGTATTTTGCTTGAAGATATTTTTTACCACAACAGACCTCAAAGCCATCGGGTTTACACAATTTTGAATTGTTTAAGTGAGCATGGAAAAAGTATCAGAAATGTTTGATAGGGGCTGGACTGATGGTCTGGTGAACCTATACATCCGTAAGACAACATAGTCAAAAGTATTCTTGTTGTTTTAGGAGTAAGAGAACGTTTTCTCTCATCTTGTACTAGTTCCACAAAGTATGAAAATGGACCCACAATGCTTACCTTGGTTAGCTTGTTATTCTGATCTTCCATTATGAGAATATCGTCTTCCATTTTCTTTATTTTGCCATCTGCTGTTACTTTTTCAAGTTGCAGTTTCTGCCTGGCAGCTTCTTCTTCTTCCAGCTGTTCTTCAAGGTCCTTTGAGGAGATAAAGAAACCCACAAAACATGAACTCTGGAAATATAATACTGCTTAGATGATGGGAAATGCTTAATGTTGGTCACTGTATGTGGGATATGATGTAGACTTTGTTTTTAAGAAGTAGACTATAATCCGCAATGCTTGCTGATTTAGAAGGAAAGATTTGTTAAAATAAAAGAGTATTTAAAATTGAGATAGGGAAGAGGAGAATTCTGCAGGAAAGAGAATCAATTGATCATTCTTGCTTCAGTGGCATAGACACATGCTCTACAAAGGGCTGCGTAGCAAGCACTTTCAGAGGATCTGAGGTTTGCTAGTCTCCATTTTTTCCTGAGAGATACAAGTTATTGTCTGTATTTATCACTTATGCCTCCTTACCAGCATTTGTTGTTGCATCTTTTTCTTTTCTGCTTGCAGCTGCTGGCTGCGCTCCTCCTCTTCCTCAATCCTGGCTTCCATCTCATGAAGAATCTCTTCTAGCTCTTGTTTCTTAGCAGCTAAACGGACTCTCATCTCTTCAGCTTCAGCATACAGTTCAGTTTCTGCCTGAAGCTGTTCCTGAAGGAGGGTCTTCTCTTCACAAAGCTACATAAATAAAATTGATAGGAAGTGAAGACTTGGATTGCAAGTTGCTCCACCATGTTTTTGTGATAGATGGTCCTAGTGTACAGGCAGGCAGGTCTGCCACAGGTTCTTGTGTGGTTGGTAGCCTCTGCTGAATTGACTGGGAGTTTGTCTGCACTGGACTTTTGTTTTGGACTATCACTGTGAGAAAATCATGAGTACAAAGAAAAGAGCGCCTTTTTTGTAATAACTTCCAGAAATGGTGAAAGAACAGCAAGGATTTCCTAGAGGCTTGGAGCTGTAAATACCTGTGCATGTTTCTGTTCCAGCTCCTTCAATTCACTCTCTGCTTTTTGTTGTTTTTCCTTAGTTTTTTGTAGTTCTTCATCCTTGGCCTGCATTTCTTCCTCTTGGCGGGTGACTTGCAGCAGTGGTTTCACCTGGAAACAAAAAGGTTTTATAAGAATGTTTCCTGTCAGCATTTATGTTACTATGCCACAGTAACGAAAGGTGCTAGGCTGACTGGCACTAATGGTAACGCTGTCTGTTGTTGCTCAGGTAATGGGCAAATACTGTCCAGTCATGCGTAATGTAATTAACTTTAAACTAGCAAGATTCTGCAGTGTTGGTCTTAGCCACCTCTGTCAATTCTGGGAGCCTTGTGAGTGCCTTAGCCTCCAATAGTATCTCTTTTTGAATGGCACCAAGCCTGATTTTGACCACTGATAATGTACAAAAGCTACATCTGCAAAGAAAGGCGATGTGCACATGCAGGTGTGTGTTACTGCCCGTTTCTGGTTGCAGAGGAGGTTGTTATCAATACGGGCAGGAACAGCTGACAGAATCGCAGAATGTTAAGGGGTTGGAAGGGACCTCTGGAGATCATCCAATCCAACACACCTGTCAGAGCAGGGCCACCTAGAGCAGGTTGCACAGGATGGCCTCCAGGTGGGTTTTGAATGTCTTCACAGACAGAGACTCCACCACCTCCCTAAGCAGTTCCAGTGCTCTACCACGCTTGAAGGAAAGAAGTTTGTCCTTATGTTTAGATGGAACTTCTTGTGTTCAAGTTTGTGCCTGTTACTTCTTGCCCTGTCATGGGGCACCACTGAAAAAAGCCTGGCCCCATCCTCCTGACACCCACCCATTAAGTATTTATAAGCATTGATAAGATCCCTTCTCAGTCTTCTCCAGGCTATCCAGACCCATAAGAGAGAAGTTCCCATTCCTTAATCATTTTTGTATCCCTTTTCTGTACCCTCTTCTCCAGAAGTTCCCTGTCCTTCCTGAACAGGGGAGACCAGAACTGGACACACTACTCCAGAGGTGGCTTCACTAGGGCAGAGCAGAGGGTGAGGAGAACCTCCGTTGACCTGCTTGCCACATTATTCTTGATGCACCTCAGGATGCCATTGACCTTCTTGGCCACAAGGGCACGTTGCTGGGTCACGGTCATCCTGTTGTCCACCAGGACTCCCAGCTCTTTTTTCCAGAGCTGCTTTCCGACAGATCAGTCCCTAACCTGTCCTGGTCCATGGGGTTATTCCTCCCCTGGTGCGTTACCCTACACTTGCCCTTCTTGAATTTCTTAAGGTCTCTGAATCCAACCTGAAGGTAGTTCTTGGGGAAAAAAACCCAGCCTTTTCAATAGGAAAATAGACTTAATTTCCTTGATTGCCTAGCAGGCAGATGTTTAGTGCCTAGTTAGGGAACTCCCGAGCTACTGATTCCCCCAAAGATACTGCATGTTCACAAAATTCAGTCTTACTCTATCTTATTATTTACCCCTGTGAAATTATTTCATTTTTGGCAATTAATGTCCTGAAACATGCAAAATCTTTTATGAATCTCTGCTTAACTAGTTTGTTTTCATCTTAAGCTAGAACTAACTTTAATGTTAATGGTGTTATTATCTAACTATCCAGAATATGTCTACCCCAAATTTTTGTGACGTTAATGGAGCCTTTGGCATCAGCTGCAATGGACTTTGGAACAAGGAGTGGGCCTCACACGGATATGCCTTGGTATCTTGTGCATTTCGTTTCTTTTGGAAAGCTGAGGAGAGATTCACCAATAGCACGCATGCACTCACTTTAGTGAACAGTCTCCACCATTGCCAATTCCTCAGCTTCAGGTAAGCAGCACAATTTCTTTGGATAACTTTCATTGCAGTCAGCTGTTGCTGTCTCTTGGCAAAGGCTCTGTGATTAAAAAGTAAAGCAAATTGGTTCAGTCTGAGAATACGAGGTCTCTGCAAGATACATTAGGCATAGAAACTCTAGAATGAGAGTCTGCTGATTAGTGACATGGTTTGAGAAGTTTGGCAAATTCTTCTGTCCCTTCAACAGTGCTTGTGCTTCCTTGAGGAAAGTTGATACCTGTTTAGCTTTCTGGTGTTTTATTTAAGTTTTCTGGGGTTTGGCTGTTTACAAGTGGGCACAAACCACAAAGTAGAGATGTAGTTCTGGATTTAAAGATCTTTCCGCTCAGAACTCGCATTGGTCACCGTCCTTGAAGGCTATTATATTTAAATTGCTTCACCCAGCAATTTGAAAGTTTTGGTAGTGCGCAGAAAAAGGGCATTATTGTTGATAGTTTGGTGATATACATTAAATGAGATCATGCTACATGATCAGTGCTTCATGTGCAAGCTGTGTAAGAAATTACTTTGTTTTACAAATGCCAACGGTGATGCTACTTGTAATAGTGTATAAGACTCCAGTCATAGCCGAGGGTGCTCCTTCTTCAGCTTGTACAAAGACGTTTAATTTATAGATCATTTGTCACGTTATTGTGTCTTGGAGAGCTTACTGAGTAGAGGGCGTAAGTAGCATCAAAATGTAATTGCTTCCCTGTAATTACACTAATAAGCCTCTTCTGGGCAGGAAGTGAGTCCTTCATTGGACACATGTTGAGTTCTCATGCAATACAAATAATAGATAAGAATACAATGTCTTAATATTTTCAGTTTGTTAAACAGAGAACTAAAGGCTACTGTAGTTACTGCGCTGCAGAAGACATTCTTTTTCATAGAATCATAGAATGGTCAGAGTTGGAAGGGACCTTAAAGATGATCGAGTTCCAACCCCCCTGCCTGGGCAGGGACACCTCCCACTAGATCAGGTTGCCCAGAGCCCCATCCAGCCTGGCCTTAAAAGCTTCCAGGGATGGAGCTTCCACAAGCTCTCCGGGCAACCTGTTCCAGTGTCTCTACCACCCTCATGGTGAAGAACTTCTTCCTAATATCCAATCTAAATCTCCCCTCCTCTAGTTTGCATCCGCTCTCCCTGGTTCTGTCACTACCTGACCTCCTAAAAAGTCCCTCCCCAGCTTTCTTGTAGGCCCCCTTCAGATACTGGAAGGCCACAAGAAGGGTGATAGTACATATTCTTACTTTCTCGCTAGGTAGCCTCGGCACTGAGCCTGGAAGGCAATAATAACGTCTGTTATCTTCAGGTCTCTCTCTTCTTCCAGGTGAGCCAGGACGCCGGTTCTAAAGAATATTTTACTCTGTCCAATTCTGTACAAGTTGGGATCAAGTTCTAATGCTTTGATCTGGATGAAAACAGGGGTATTTGTTAACTCCAATGCTGAGACTTAAGGTATTAAAAATTACTTCTACTTTCTTTTTACTCTCAACAGCTTTTATACAAGAAGTATAGACCTGATTATTAATACCATCAAAAATGCTTTCCTCACCATCAGTATGCAAGCCTGCTTCCCATCCATGAATCCTTTAGGAATAGCATTTGCAGCAAGAATTTCATATCTGGCAAAAGACATGGATGTTAGAATTTGAACACGTTTATCTATACAAAATAATTTGATGTATTACACCGCTATTAAACCCAGTGAGGGACTGAGTGAGGGAATCCTACCGCTGACGGAACTCCTGGAAGACAATCCTGTTGGGGAATCCCTGCCGGCAGATACGAATGCCTTCCAAGACACCATTGCAGCGCAACTGCTCCAGCACTAAATGAGCATCAAGTTTGCCAGCCTGAAATGGGAGCAGAAAGTATTTTTTAGCACAGTAGAAATTTACAAAAAATGCTACCAGCCACATATCTATGTTTGAAGACATCATTCAGGTCTGTCATGTGCTGTCACAGTGAGCAGCCCAACATGAATCATCAGCCAGGAGTCTGAAAATTGAGCATTTGAAATTTACCCTTTTTTCATGATTTGGAATGATACAGCGGACAAAGTTGGGATTGGTATTCCTTAAGGTAGTCATCAGTTTGGTCAGCTGCTCCTTATAGAGTTGTCCAACAGTACGGAACATGCCTTTTTTGGTTTTTGAAGCACTAGGGAGTGAGCTTTCAGTCATCTTGGCCATCTGGTCCAGCCCAACTATACGGTCCACTGAAATAGGAAAGAAAATACAAATGGAACTATTTCTGTACATATACATATACATTACACTTGTGACTGGCAGCACAAACCTGCCAGTTTCCAAAGAGGACCAATATATTTTTGATGTAGTAGAAGCATACTAACAAAAGCACTAGAGCCTTCTGGGTAAATAATCTAATTCTGTGAAACATGAAAAGGAAGATCTGTTTTAACTAGTGACAGAATGGAGCAACTGAATACGCGTTTTTTTTGTGTTTGCTCTAAACAGAACAGTCTTTCTGCAAAATATCCAGCTGGTAGGTTGGTGTCAGAACCATGAACCACCACCATCTCCTGACTCCCATCTGTTACCCAGTAGTTCTCAAAATCTACCTAATAATCTCCCTTAGTTAATAATTTGGAGACACCATGCTGGTGTTTGTATGCACATTTATGACCATGTATTAACTGTTTATACTGTAGCACATGTGTTACAGATCCATATAAACTTTTTTAAAATGACCTGTTTTATATGCGTGCATCACTGGAGAGAACTGTGCAAGACTTCTGGGAGAGGAGCAGGGAAGGTAAATCATTCATAAAATGCAACAATAACCTGTTATAAATGAGGTCTACAATATCGCATATTCAGCAACGTAATACCAGTGTAATGAACAATTTTCCTTTTATTGATGAATAATATTAAATAAGGAAATTTTTGGATAGTGCTTAAAACTATATAATGCTTTCCCTTTCCATAAATATGTCTTTAGAACACATTGTTCTTGTTTCTTAGTTCAGTCTGTTCTATGCTTATCATTTTCACACTTGTGTCCTGCCAGAAGGAGATGGCTGTCAAACAGTTCTGGTAGAAGTTTATCCCTTTAAACCACCTTACTGATTTAGAGTTGTGATTCATACCATCTTTCCAAAGGTCTGCTACAAATTTGTCTGAAGACTGATTCAGCAGAGAAGTCACATTGTCATTTAGCGGATCCATGTTCTTTGTTAGCCAGGCAGTTGCGTTGTAGGTAACCTGCAGGAAACAGTGCTATGTCAGAAATCTGTTCCTGATAAAGAAATCTAGGGCATCAGAAGAACACAGCGTGTTGTGGTAATGCAAAATCATACAAATAATAATAATGTGAAAAGCTTTCCATGGTTGAGAGCTAAGTTGAATATTTATTCTTACATGTACTAGCATCTGAAAAGCTTTTTGTGCATGTATCCACAGCAGGACACTTAAAAAAATCTTCAAAGAATCTATTTGCTAAAAAGGAATCCAGATTAGTTGGATTTTCCACAACCCTGGTGCTGTTTTTTTTTTTTTTTTAATGCGAGCTTAGCTCAACCATTAATGTTTTACAAATCTTACTTCATACGTTATGTAAGTAAAGCACTTAATATCTACATTATGTAATTAAAGCCATCCCTTATCAGTGCAGGTTCCTTTTTTTTCATTTGGGCATCAAAGAATCAAAGTTCCTTAAGTTAAAATAGCTCAATCTGTCCAGTACCTTTCCTGCATAGTGCATTATACAGAACTCGGTTTTATCCTTGAGTTGCTTGGGCTTCTGGAATTTGGGATGGTTGCCTTGTTCCTGACATAGTTTCTCCACAAAGGATGTGTCAGTAGCTTTGGGGAACCAGCACTCTTCATCCAGCAGAGCCAGGACACCTGGAGGATTGGTCTACAACATGAGCAGTATCATATCAGTATCATCACAGGCAGAGACAAAGAAAGAGCCCCACCTTCTTCATCCCTTATGTTACAAATCCTCCCAGGCAACGAAGGATCTGAAAGGTATTAAATAGCTCTCTTATTATACTAATGCATAACTGACCCTAATGCAATGCATGTAGTATCCCACCTATGGAGATATAATCTTACCGGTCTTTCAATCAGCTCAATGCAAGGTTGCAGGTCAAGGCCAAAGTCAATGAAATTCCATTCAATGCCTTCTCTCTGGTATTCCTCTTGCTCCAATATAAACATTGTGTGATTGAAAAGCTGCTGAAGTTTCTCATTAGTGTAATTGATGCACAGCTGCTCAAAGGAATTGATCTGTGAAGAGGAAAAAAGTGAATTCTTAATGTTAGAAAGAGACCTTCAAGAGGGAATTTAAATGACTAAATGAAATTTAATATCTTTGATTTCTTTTTACATATTACAATAATTCAGATAGAGGGTTCCATATTCTTCTAATATAAGGTCTTGAAAATCTGCAGGAAGTTCTTAAGTGGTAAATCTTTGTACTGGGGCCTATTCAATAAGCCATAAAAAGCAGATCCTAGATCTGTACACTGAGCCCTGCAGAAGTCCAGCAGGAGAGTGCTGCCAGTCCCTGGCCCTTCCTGGCCGAGGGAAAGGCAAGCAGCCAAATAGGCCTGTGGGTTGTGCTGGCCGCAGGCTGCTAGCCAGCTTGAAAGAACCAATGTCTTTTTTGCTTCGGAACTTAGGGTATTGTCATGTTATATCCAAATGACTGTACGACACTAAGGAGTTTAGTTAACTTATGCCCCACAATACATACCTCAAAAATCTCAAATCCAGCAATATCAAGGATCCCCAAGAAGGAAGCACCCTGTCTTTTTGTTTTATCAAGAGCTTTGTTTACGCGAGCCAGAATCCAACGGAAAAGACGTTCAAATTGTGCCTTGGCCAAAGCCTCTATTGCAAAGTCCGCCTGAAGAAAAGAAAATTTTAAGTCAAAGAAGAAACCCAATTAACTGCTAATTTCTGTAGACATAATGAGATAGAAAACTCACAGTTCCCTTTAGATAAGATTAAAAAAAAAAAAAAAGTTTTATGAGAGCTGAGCAGACTGCAAGTAGATACCTGCTCTTTGGTCTGAGCTTTCTGAACAACATCCCGTCCTACTTTGATCCTTGGGGTTAGAATGGATCTTGTGAAATCTGTCACATTAATCCCCATCAGGTGACACACTTTTTGAGCAGCTACAATAAAAGAGTAAGATTTTTATTTCAGATTGAATTTTCTCTAAGCAGGTCAGTTAGTGTGAATATGTGCAGCTCAGCAAGCATATGAAGTTATTTATCTTCCTTAAAAGCTCCTTTTTGTACTGTTCACAGTTCATCAGTTTCACTGTTCATCAGTGAAATTCACTATTCATCAATTTATGAATTCAGTATTACTAGAAATGGTAATGGTAATTGAGCTGACTTTGAGTAGAGTATTTTTTATATGTATGTATGTTATAACAATTAAAAAATATTGGTAATGCTTACTCGGCTGCTATTTTATTAATTTCTTAATTTTAACTAAATTTAAGTGGAAAATCATACCAGTATTGTCTGGCATAGAAGCTTGATCAGTGTTTCTCTCCTTCTTGAAGACAATATTGCCCAGTTGTAGAACAGAGGAAACAACCCTCAGTATAGCTGTGAGAGAAATAGATAATATATGTGAGGAACAGAATGAACAAATTTTGAAAGCTCTGTTCTCTGCAATAAGAAAGATTCATTTTATTGCCTATGGTCATCTGTATCTCTGTGGAAAGAGCTAGATTTTCTTTAAAAGACTGTGCCATATACTGCAGGAGTTTGAGAGCCGATTAAGCAGCATCTCGGCAATCTGTGCAGTGGAGTAAACAGGTCAGTCTGGGAACACCAGCACCTCCAAGCTAAGTTTTGATGGCTCTCTAGGCAGACCCACAGGTCTCAGGAATTCATCTCCCACTTACAGTGGCCCGTAGCATCTCCCCTGCTCAGTCACTTTACAATCTGTAACTCTGTCTTTAAAATAATAATTAAAAAAAAAAAATCTATTAATTACCAGCAGCTTAAAAAATATGTGGCACTTCTTTGACTTAGAGTCAAAGTACAGAANATATATATATAAAAGTGCTGTCACCTAACTTCAGGTAGCAAAATCTACTGATATGTTATTGTTGTGGTTTGAACATGCCCGGCAGCCAAACACCATGCATCCACTCCCCCACCCTCCTGTGCTTCAGGGGATGGGGGAGAGAAGTGGAGGAGTAAAGGTAAGGAGGCTCGTAGGTTGAGATAAAAATGATTTAGTAATTGGACCAGCCTGTTCCTGGCTGGTGATTCCAGAGGAGAGAAAAATCTCAAAACTGCAATCCCAGAAGAGCTCCAGTTTTCCCAACCATCCTCATCTATATACTGAGCATCATGTTGTATGATAAGGAATATTCCATTGGCCAGTTTTGGTCCGTTGCTTTGGCTCTTTTCCCTCCTAGCTTCTTGTGCACCTGCACAGTAGCAGGACATGGCAGTTAAGAAGTCCTTGATTTCCTAGCAACAGCTAAAACTGATCAATATATTATCAATTCCTCCCATACCAATTCCAATACTGAATCCAAAAGGTTTAATAGAATAGTAGCACTATTCTAGCTACTAAGAGGAAAAATTAGCTCCGTCCCAACAAAACTAGGACAGTTACAGATGAGATTGTGTGAACCTAGGGAGTTCTATTTGGTTATTCAGTAAAATTAGAAGAATACTGTCCTACTGGATTTATATTTTACAGCATGAAATCGGGGAGATTCGGGCAGCAATATAACAACTGTTGTTGCAATGGAGACTGCTACTGTCAACACCAAAGCACATGCTCTGGCAGGCAAGTGAACCAGTCTTTGTCAGTAACATCATCTGAATTTACCAAGGCTGGGATTTGTACTGCTATTCTGCAAGGTAAGACATTTTCTCTCAGCCTTCCTCAGTCACTGATGGAGGGGTGGAGTGGGATGTGATGGAGCTCTGCTCTTGGCTGCCACAGGTGCTCCAAGGCTCAAGTGATGGGATGGTGCCTTTTCTGCCACCAGGTGTCACTTGCTGCATGGCAGTTTACATCCATGGGCGATGCACACTGGCATGCACCAGCTAAAGCTGCGCAAGCTCCCAGGAGCAGTGAGTGGTAAAAGCTACACAGGTAGATGTCTCTGGCAGGCCCACATTTTCAAGACAGTTTAATTGTTGGTTCGTGCTCTTTGTTTTTATTTCGCTTTTCTCTGAATACAAGTAAGAGGTATTTGAGCCTGTTCCATTTCTTTCAAGATTAAATCAGCTAGTTGCTGGAAAGACTGTCGTAAGAGCTGGCTTGAATTCGGTAAGTCTGTTTTGAGTACGTATGGAGTTCTTCTAGTGAGAAATCTTCTATTTCATAAACTCAAATACCTTTCGAAACACCATGTGTTATAGTACTTTTTCAGGGTGACAACTGCGCTCATACTGCGGAATTAAAATGGGTCAGGAGTGCATGTCATGTTCTTCCTACAAGCAGGTCTCTGGCATTTCTGAGACTTACGAGAAAAAGCCTTGGAATTCTTCATTCCAAGGGACTGCAAAATATTTTTACAATTATGGTATTTGATCCATGTTTAAATTACTGTGTAAAGCTGCCCTATGCATTACCAGTTGCTCTGTTCATCACAGAGATAATTTCTCTTTGATGATATATACTTTATTTTTCAATATAGGTGGTGATTCGTCAATGTTTCTTTCACTGTTTCCAGCAAGTGCTTCCAGTTAAAACCTTTAAAGGAGGTGGTTTGGAAATGTGTTTTCATTGTTGGCTTCAGCTGCTCCCACCAGTATCCACTGCAGAAATGGGAAAAGGTAAGCCACTGCCGTAATTTTTAAAGCAGAACTTAAGCTTTAACAACCACCTAAAAGCAATAGATTATAGTTAGATCTCCTGATGAGAACAGTCACTCTAATAGTTAAGAGACTTCCTGAAGATCACCCTGTTTAATACAAAGGTGGCATTGATTCCAAGGGAGTTGGTAGTGTTTTATGTCATGGATCTATGACAGCAGTTTCGGTGTCTTCACTGTTAGTCTTTTCTCAGCCCCTGCTATACTCCACCCAGATTCCCCCTGCTGGTTTGTGTTGTTTCCAGGCACTGTACTGCCTCCATTTCAGTTGCTTCTTGTTACTGGCTCTGACTGTGCTGTTTGCGTTATATGGTCTTGATCCTGTGTTTAGGTCCTGCCCTGATCTTGTGTCTTTCCTTATCACACAGAACTGCGCTCCCATATTATACTTAATGTGAAGTAGAAACATATTTGTGCTTGAGAAGTTTTACCTCATGAGAGAACCTTCATTCTCTTTCTGTGAGACATCTATAGTTTAACTCATGTAGTACCTCCTGAGAAAGAGGGAAGGCTATGGGCGCTGGTTTACAGTGCACTTCTTTAGACACAGTAGCTAGGTAACAGTTGGTAGCAGTTTTACACAGAGCAAATCAGAAGCAGAGGTTGAATAATGTGGATACACTTAGAATCCTCCAGTTGGTGGTTCTTGCAAGTTTACATTTCTCCATGAAATCTAAATGATTGTAATTTTCATATATAAATGTAGAATCTTATTTCATATGCATATTTTGCAAAGTGATTATTCTGGACAGAATTAACCTCTGTACATTTGCATCTGTATGTGATGTCACTTGCAGATTGTACACCTTAAATACAGTCTTGTTCATGATTCTCACCAGTCTGTTCCTCTTCAGTAAAGCCCATAATTTTCATGGCTTCTAGGGTCTCCAGAAACATCTCATCATCTTGTTGACCAGGAATAGGCACGTGTCCATTAGATAGAAAGGTATAATTATTGAAGGCTTCCAGCAACAGATCATCTAAAAAGCAAAGAAGAAAAGCTTTGCTTAAGTGCATCAACTGAATCCTTTTGGTTCATGAGTTCTCCCAATGAACAACAGAAAAAAACCCATTTTTTTTACCAAAGAAAGACTCTGCTTGTGTGTGGAGTTTAGGGCTTTGTAGTGCACAAATACTATGGAAATAACTCTTCACTTGGCAAGCTTGATTGTGTTGTTTCCAGTTTTCATTAGTAACTGGGGAATGTCTCTGCCCCTCAGTGGAATTTTGTGCCCTATGGACTCAGTTCTGAGCCATTCTTCACAAAAGTGTCTCATTTAACACCATGCGTAACCTAATCAGAATTACACCTCTATGGGGATTCGTAACAAGTAAAAAGAAGAATAAAACCAGGCAGCAGCCATTAGTGGGCCAGCCCAAAAGACTCTTCAGCCCTATAAGGTATAGGCTAACAACAGGTTCTTATGTAAGCAGCATAAAAACCAGGGAAAATACAGTTATCTATTGCTTTACATGATCTTTAGCAACCAGTGATTTAGGGACAGATACCCTATTTGAACCACGATGTTACAAAACATATATGTCTACTCCTTTTTTGGATCTAATTGCACTTTTCACCTTCTTAACGTTCTGAAGCTATTGATTTCATAGTGTAATTAATAATGTGCTCTGAGAAAGAGATTCTCTTAACTTACTGCAAAACCACAAGCCAGTATTTATATTAGGAACACCAATTTATTTGGTGTAAAAAATAACTCTATTCATCTTTTCGGTATCCTTCAAGATGGCATCTGAATGGGTTTGCATCTCCTGTAAACTGAAACATCCTGTAAACTGCAAACAACCTGGCTCAAACGAGTGGACATCATTGGAACTTTCTTAGAATTCACTTGAGAGAGTTATTTTCTTCAGCTAAAGAGCTGTTTATTTATAGAAAGTATTGAATGACATACCCTTAAAGAAGTTAAGATAAACTACTTTACTGTTCAGTGAGATCTAAGAATTGTTAGAAGTAACTTACTTCTCATTTGCTCAGAAGCTCCAGCAATCAAATAGTAAAAGATATGAAACGTTCGTTCATCTTTAGCCTGACGAATAGCACGGGATTTTTCAAGCAAATCTGTTTGTCAAGTGTGTTAAAAAAAAAATCAGTAACATATTTCAGTCCTTCCTTAATTGTACCATCAGTAGCATTGTTGAAATTCTTGCTGCAAGCTTGTCTAACGTGAACATGCATCTAATATTGTGGCAGGAGCTCTGGTATTGGTATAATGCTCACCACAATGAGTAAATCAGTTCCTCTTATTGTATGGTAAATGCTGGTAATCACATTAATAAAGCACCACAAGAGACAAAAATGCTTCTAAAATCAGATGTATGAAAATAGTATTCACAATATAATTCACACTACTTTTAAAATGAAGAACCAATATGATTCTTTGAACATACTAGAGGAAAAGCTTTTGAGGCCAGTATTGTAGGTATAAAACTATAAAGGTATATAAACTATAGGTTTATAGGTAGGTATATAAACTATATTTATTTATAAATGATTTTTCTGTCTATAAACTAATAAAATTAAGTTGGCAATAGTGTAATTATTTCAACAGCAGTCAGTGATTCACTCTTTAAAAGTTCAGTTAAGAATGAAAACATGAAAACTTGATTTTTTTCTAAAGATCATTTGTCAAAATAAGAGCAGAAAGATAAGCTGGTTTTTGTTTGATTCTAAGGTCTTTTTTTAATGCTGCATTTTTCTTTCTCCTTTACTAGAGCACACATTTCCTTCTCTATGCAAAAATGAGCAATGCAACACTGAGGTATCTAGCTACACACTAATTTGCTTATTAAAACACACTATCTTACAAACATAACCAAGGGAAGAGGCAACAGTACTTGGCAAGCAAAGGCAGGCTAAGGTGATTTTCTCTGAAATGTCTGTACTTTTTTCCTGAAAAAATACATCAAGGTTGTTAGGTTATTGATACATATACATTTGATATGTATAGATATTGATATATTGAAATATAGGTCTTGATATATTTATTGTTAACTCACTGATCTGAGTGTGTCCTTTGAAACGGTAGGGCAGTATTTAGCATCCACAGCAGACAAGTTCCCTTGGTGCTGTCTGGGGCATCAGTACTAGCAAAATATTTGCTTGGCTTCAGTTGAGTTTCCAGAACATGTCATTTCTGACCATGCATTTCTTAGACGTGCAGTGGAGCTTGTTTATCTTACTTCCTTCTGCTCACCCTAGTTAGCTTCCAGTGCAGCTTGCTGAAAAGGATACAGGTCTCTATGTTTGCTCCAACAATGTAGCCTGTCACATCAAAGTTGATGCGGATGAATTTGCCCTGTGAATGAAAAGAAAATCTAGATTGGGCTGTTCTTTAAGGTTATGCCAAGTTTTCCAATAGTAGTATTTAGCCTGTTTAATACGGCAGGTACATCATCCTCATGAGAATAACATGATTGATTCCCTCCTGCTAGGACAACATGTGGAAAAGCCTGAAAGAAAGTGAACTTCACTGATATTGCCTCTGCAGAAATTTGCCCCCACATTTCATTCAGACCCTTAGAGGCAAAGGAGACCTCCCAAATGTGCTAGGCTTTGGAAGCTGTAATATGACAACATCCAATTTCTACTTCAGTTTCCACAAGGTCAGTAAGGCTTTGGAGGCATTGGATCTATGTAACTCCCTCTGCTAAGGTTCATCAGCATGCCTCCCTGAACTTGGAAGGGAGAGAGCAGAGGTGGGAGAGGAGGGTCTGCGTGGAAAGCAGCCATTTGTAGCACTCCCAGAAAAAGTGTCATCAAATAGTGACAACTCTTAAGCTCACATTTTTCTTTTTCTCCTGTAATTTCTAATCTAATACACTAACCACTCCTGCTAAGTAACGGCCACACCCTGTGGGATACATGCTCGACAGTAACGCAGAGAAAAAAGAAAGTACAGATTTTGTATACAAATATTCTGAAGGTGGATGTGTCCTGGAGCAGGAGTTGACTCTGGAAGGCCACACATGGACTGCTAAATTGTGAAAGAACAATGGAACTGTCAAGTTTGAGCTGATCTTTAATCTTCTATAAGACGAAATTCCTATTCAGAGAGGAATTCTAACTGGGTTTAAGGGTTTAGTTTTAAGATGCTCTTTAGAGACAGGCACTGATGAAGGGCACTCTCTGTACGTTGTGTTTGAAAGACACTGTACCTCCCCCCACATAGAAAAGAATGGATTTCTCCTACTTACAAATCTGGAGGAGTTGTCATTCTTCACAGTTTTGGCATTTCCAAAAGCTTCAAGAATAGGGTTTGCCTGTAGAAGCTGTTTTTCCAGCTCACCCTAAAATTCATTCAGATGCAGTTAACCCTAAACTTCATAATTACTTAATTAAAACCACCACATACACTGGAGACAAATGTGAAAGGTAATTTAAGCCTCTAACTTTTTTTTCCTGAACACTGCACTTAATGTTGTTTTCATTTTCTGTTAATCTTTGTGTTTATATATTTGTGCAGTTGACTGCTGTTGTGTATACATGACCCTTTTCCAGCCCTGTTGCCTGTGATGGATCAGCCTATTAATCTGTTTAGCATCATGACTGGCCTTTCTTTAAAAATAAGGGTCATTTAATGTCTTTTTTTTTTTTCCAGTTCAATACAATTTTCAGAAGGGATGTTCTTAAAGGAACCTCTAGCATGTCTTTTTCAAGTTAGTTTATTGAGATCCTTTGCTAGGAAACGATGATGTAATTAGAATAACATGGTGAGAATAATTTTAATGTAATGCAGCACTAAGCTACAAAGCAGATTTCATCAAGTCTATTATTAGTGATCCATGCAAGGCTATTTAAGTTAATTATGGAAATGCATTAATTTATTTCAAACTAGGATAACGCAGACATACAATCTGTATTATGTTGTTAACTGTGATTGGTCATTCCTAATGAAACAGATCATGCAATGAAACATGCATGCATTTAAAACTCATATTTCTAAACAAATCGGTGAAGTTGAAAAAATCCTTTGCTTATGAGTACAGGATTTTAACTTTTCATTTAGCTCTGTCCTATGAGGCCACTCACTTTCACATATGCTTTCTGTCATCCTGTTCTCTGAGTACTACTCTGCAGTAACATGCATTATTTCAAGTAACTCACTCTGAAAGGAAAAAGTCCTCGATAGGTAACAAGATATAGCCTAAATCATTTTAATTTGAAAATAAGGCAGTATTTGGCTTAAATCTAGGGGAAATCATTTGGAAAATGGAAGTGCTTCCCACTTAGCGTGTGAAACTGGTAACCTTTTCCTAAATGCTGTTCCTTAAAGTCTTGTAACTTATGTGGCAATGACAAGAGCTGCCTCAAAACTATCATTAGAAAGCAGCAGATTGTTAACAAATGGCTGAATTTATCTACATGGTCATGAGATGGGAGAATGAGTGCCTTCCCAAGAGCATAGATCTTTTGAGAGCTAGGACATGTATCAAGATTGCATTTTGAAAAAAAAGTAAAGAAAAACCCCACGAAAAATCCCCCCAAACTTACTACCTAATTGTTGGAGGAAGAGGGAAGGAGGGTTTCCAAATCTTTCCAAGCTTCTCTCTACTGAGCAACTCTTTCCAGTTGCACTCTGCAGACTTAAAAACTCCACTCTAAGTGTAGGCTGTTGCTGAAATCAGATGGTGACAGTGAAAATAGTGCCTTGTCTGCTAAACTGAGACAGATGGCACCTGCTTCTAGCAAGAACTGTACTATGCCACAAACTTGGGGTGTAAAATTGTGGCTCGAAATGAACAGCGTTGTATGCAGAGCTCCACAGAGCTGCTTTGCCAGCAGTGAATTGGTTTTCTTGCAGAGAGCTTGTCAAATGAAGTACTAAATTAACTAAGGGGCAACACATTGTCCTTTGTCATAGCCAGCGTCTGAGAGGCAGCAGTCAGAATGGGGGGTAAAAAAACACTCTCTTAAAAAAAAAAAAAAGAACCCACAAAACCCAACCAAAAACCCAGACAACCAAAAAACTACCCAGGTCATTTGCCTGGCACAGAAACAGAAAGAATATGCTAGGAAATCTGCCTCTGTTCCCAAAGCACTGGTATGCTGGCACAGCATACTAGAATACAGGAGGGCCCATAAGGGCCTGTGAGAAACTGCCGAAACACACCTGCAGACACTCGCTGCGGGGGGAGTTGCTCTGTTACACATCATAGCAGCAAGCTAAGAGCGTGCTAACTTTTGCGGATGTGAACAATTCTCAACAGTTACATGAAAATGTAAAAGTAAAATTGAAAGCAGTATCAAATGGAAAGCATGCAGCCAAACAAATCAAACACCGTGAGGCTTAGGAAATATTTCACAATAGTCCTAAAAAGTTCAACCTGAAGCATACAAAGCATTTGGGTGTTTTCATTAGAAATCACATTGCTCAGCTTCAGGCTGAGTGGCTCTTTCAGGATCATGGGAAATACAAGTCAAAGTATAGCAATTTGAACAGACACATATAGAAGAGAGTGATGTTTGAAAGATGACCCTGCCTGTGTCAGACCTCATTCTTCACCATGGAGCCTGACACAGTTGGGGTTGATTTGTGAGAGCATTAGGCGCTATTGTTGCTTTTTACCATATGATACAACATATTTCAACAAAATCTCTCTTAAATTTTCAGGGTGCAACAATAGCATGCAGATCTACACTCGGTGCCTTAAACACACATCAAACACTCTCAGTTACTCACGTAAGAAAAAGATGGACCTTGCTGTATTGAATAATGTGGTATAAAACAAGTGTCAGTATCATTTCCACTACAGACATTTTTATTGTTTTTTTTTTCCCTGTATTAAAATAACCAATACAGTTTCCATGCAAATAAACTGGGAATACAAATACAATCTAATTACAGACATACCAAGAGTACAAAACCCATTAACAAAATATATATACCATTTTAATTGAAGAAAAAACAACAACTTTTAAGCAAAGGGATGGGATTTGGATCCACTCCCGGGTTAGTCTCCCAGCACCAGACAAGGACAGATCTTTTTAGGGTAAGCCCCCAGTTGTTCTCTGGTGCAACTCAGGCATTTTGCTATTCATTATTTTTTAGTGACTGATATGCAGTGTCAGTGGTCTCAGCCACTGAATTACTATTTGTCAGCATGCTATAGAACAACTTAAGACTTTCTCCCAGCTCCCATCTGGTGGATATTTGCCTTCAGGTCTGTCTCAGGGCCAATTTGATCCTGAAACTCATTTAATTTCCCAGAGGAGACAGCAGGAACTGCAGTTACATGCCCTTTAGGGATGGCCTTGAAACGACAAGTTCATTTCCCCAGCCACTGAGCAGGGACCCAGTAGGAAGAAATAAGTTTTTTGCATAAACATTCAACAAAGGAAAATAATGCCTTTATTCTTGGATTGTTTCCATGAAATTTAATCCCAAATTTCTAGAAAATACTGCCCAAAGGGACATCTACTTCCTCCCCTGCCTCAAAGCAGAATCTGCTGTACATAAACAACAATTATTTGTGGTGGAAGGGGCCAGGCTGCACACTCTGTGCTCTGGATTCCTGTCTGCTGGCATACAGGGTAGGAAAGGACAGCTGCAAGACCCAACACCAGTGTGGTCAGGAGATTTTTTAATTTGTTTCCCACTACCCTGCTAACTGCTTCCTTTGGATCCAGTCTTGCTTTTGGAACACACTGAAATGTCTTCCTTAATTAAGCCTGTTTTATCATAAAAGCAAATTGCTACATTTTTTTTTTTGCAGAAGTTTGTGTAATATTCAAAGGTCTGGGAATGACATTGGATCTGGAGTTGTGTCATTGAAAACAGCAAAGGCAGTTGAGAGCCTCAGCCATGATAGTGATCTCTGGGAACCGGGCAGGTATACGGTCATGTTGGAGTTCAGACCAAGAAAACAAATTTTAGTCACTAAGGCAAGACCATTACCAATTTTTAAGGAACAAAGTACTTTAAGAAAATTGTGCCTTTGAAAATCGTTCTTTCTCCCAGCTCAGTAAAACAAAAAAACAGGTTTTATACTGGGACTCTTTACTAGTCAGTGAGAAAACTCACTTGCTAGCAAAGCCAATCAAAACTTTGGAAGTTTAAATGCTGCTATACATTTTTGAGATGCAGTTGGACAATACGTTTAGTTAAAGGCTTTCCCAAACTTCTTAGTTGCCAGGGACCAAGGGTAAAACAAGGACCCAAGCCATTGCAGACTTCAAGGCCTTCATGCTAGGATATAAATAGGTACTATGCATACAAAAAGCTACCGATATTTCTTTTCTAGTGAAGTACGTTCTGATTTGATGCCTAAGGGAGAGTCATACAAAAGTGGGGTTTTTCCCATAAACCTAGAGCTTTGGCATAATTACGTACTCTTAATATGTTGACTCTTTGGCAAGCCACAGCTGCTGACTTGCTGTTAGTATTGACAGCTCAATACAGTCCTAACAAACAGCCTTGAAGAAGAGTTGAATACAGAGGAGCTCACTTACCGTGATGCTGGTGTCCTTTTTGCCCTTATGTGATGAAGCAACAACAGCCAGGTACTGAATGACCTTTTTGGTATTTTCCGTCTTGCCAGCACCAGATTCACCTCTTGAGAGAAAAGAATATAACACAAAGTTAGGTAACTAGTGGACTCCTCCTGCCGTGTGATGTATTTAGGGTATGAAAACTGGACTGAAAACTGCACTACTCAGTATTTACCCCCAAACACTCTCTCTCCAAATCCACCTGGCTTCAGCATGTAAAGAGTGCATTATCAGAGCTATATCTCTATCCATTAGTATTCTGACTGGACGTTGGACCATATAAGGCAATTGTAAAACATGATGCATTTTTGAACAGCAGTTCATCTTGGTTTGGCAGCATCTGAACATTTATAAGAAGTGGAGCTGGCAGGGAGTCTGCTTGTATTTTAAGACTAAAAAGTACAATATTAACTGTGGTGTGGTACAACTGTAAAAAAACCCAAACATCAGCAGTCATACAATACTTCTCTCTTCTGAAAATCTGGCATTAGACTAACAGTTTGTATCAGTGCTGGGTAGTAAGCAGATGATTCTGCCTCATCTGAACGCCGTGGTCAAATGCTCCTTGAACTTGTTGGGACCAGAGCTGGAACTGCCTGAAGTTTCCCTGCTAACCGTGCAGGAAAGGACATCTCAAGTTAGGGGATACCTGACCAGCAGAATTGGCATCCTGGCTGTGTTCTGTGCCCTGTCCTTTGGGAAGCAGGAAGGCACTGATAACTTTTCACTTCCTCGAGGACATCCAGGTTAAGTTTATTTACAACTCTTAAGCACTCTCTTAAGTAAAATAATGGTTTTTAAAGTACAGGTACAATGGCCAGATTTGCAGCCTTTTTCTGAGAAGAACATTCCCAGCCTACTTTTCCTTCTCTGTCACATCACATCTACCAGGTACCTTTGGCTCTGATGATTATATAGCCGAAAATATTTTTATATTGTCCTGTCTCAGCAATCAAAAAGGGCATTAAAGTGGATGTAGTTCTTTTAACTGTATCAAGCTAGTGCTATGAGGAGGGCAAGAGTCCAAATGTTAGGTTGGACATCTTTGTCTTTAGATTTAAGCTAAAATGGTGATAAAAATAAGAAGAACAATACATTCAAAAATCCCATGGATATTTGTCAACTCTTTTGAAGATGAAACTGTTTAGCTGGACCCATTGCAGTTCTGCTTCTTTTCCTAATTAGGAAATACAGAAGCTAATTTTCCCTACCAAGGGACCAGTGATAAACAGATATAGAAAATAGGGGTGAGTCCTAGGCAGAAATTTCAAGATGGAATGACATTGATGTAAACCTTAGGAAAGCAGAAACAATTCCTGCCTTAGGTATGACATGAGGCAATTTTTTTCCTCTGGCTTTTAGAGTTTTAACCCAAAATAATTGCGATGAATATGTTCCTTTTAACAAGACCTGGGTTAATTTGCATAGTTTTTAAAAGTTGGATTTGTGTCTGCCTGGGTTTCAGCGCTGAAACATTTTCATGTTTTATTGATAAAAATTAAGTGTCCTGGAAGCAATTCCAACCCAAACACACCAATTTGAAGATACATACATACAAAGTTTTCAAACAAATCCACCTTACAGCTTTGTTTCTTTCAAAAAAAAATTTAAAAAGAACTTTCTTCAAACAAATCCAGGGCTACGAACTGTTCCATTTTATTAAGGGTTATTTGTAGTTCATCACTCATGAATTGCATTTCCTTTCTCCCAGGGCAACACTGCCCATCATTTGGCTTTCCCCTGAACCCCTGTGAGTATTACCATATATGGTATCATTTTACTTGTAATTATACTCACATACTGCAATGCTTAAGTTACTTAATATTTTGCTGTGTGCTTTCATCCTTAACTCTTTGCTCCTGCATAGGCTGAATGTTTTCCTATTTTCTGTGGACAGACTGAAGCTTTAACTGCCTTTTGAAGTGGACAATAAAAAGTTCTTCAGCATGAAATGGAAATGCTTCAACATGAAATGGAAAACCGACAGGATCTCAACAGCTACAAGTAGGAAAAAAAATCTCTAAGGTCAGTAAGTAATGAAGAATAATGTCCATAGCTGATGAATGCGCCTAATTTTTTCCACACATCCAATAGTTTTTAAATGTCCATGACAATAGCCAGGTCTTACAAACAAGTATCCATTAAACAACATTAGAAGCCCTCATATTCTGGAGAGTGCATCACAGCTGTACGACAATATCTAGATTTAACTAACTTTTAAACTACCTACTCCCATCGTGTGGCATGATTTAAATTTATTCTTCCCTCATTTCTTGCCAGAAATTGTTTTAGGAACTCAGTACAGGATTTAAAGAATATATAGTACTTGGCTATAATAGAGTTTTTGTACCACATGAGCTACTAAAACCTTCGTGACTTCATTACCTTCATCTTAAATTAAAATTATCCATTTAGAATAGGTTTCCGAATTAGGACAAGGTGAGACTAGCAAGTTGGCCCCACTGTTGTGGGGTCAACCTGTGGTGTAGCAAGGTCTCTTGCATGTTTGCATATAACTGGGAAAAATCAGGTTTAAAAATGGGGGGGGGGGGTTGTTGAAAATTTGAGAGCTTTCTATGTTAATATTATGATATAAGACTTAGCTTAATTCCACTTTTGGAAGCATCTAAAAAGTAACAGTAGAAAATTTTTTGTTGTTTTAGTAAGCAGTGAACCACAAAAATTGCTCGTTCACAGATCTCTTAATCTGGCTGTGCTGGCACTGCAGGAAGCCTCTGTGCACAAAGCAGTCAATGAGGTGCTCTAAATCACATTAGGGGTTGGCAGGCTTCATCCTGTTGTACGACATGGGCAAAGGTAATGAAAATTTTTGTCCTAGACCAGCTGTACTCCACTAGAGACCCATCTCAGAACCCAGCCCACCGAGCCTACTCGTTTACTTATAAAAGAATTTCCCAAAGCGACCAAGCTGGTTCAGCACCAAGCTCCACCCGGGTCTAAAGCTGCATGAGTTATCTGCATGGGAGAAGGGCCAGGCAGCAATGCTTGCCAGCTCTAGCCTTTTTGATTCAGCGAGCTGGGAAAGAAAAGAGTTTAGCTATGTTGCAGAGGAGTCTTTGTGACTTTGCAGTTCAGAGGGTGTTCTGGATGACTCTGCTTCTTGACACATCCGAGGAGAAAGCGGGCTGACATCCTGTGGCTGGGTGAGGCTTTGAAGAGTTTGCCCAAAAGCAGAGAGGGGAGGAAGGGGAAAAAGGCAGCATGACCTATGCGACACCCAATATTTTGTCTGTTACTGTGTCAAATTAAGTGGAAACAGCTCCCTACTACCACAAGTTTTTATAGAAGCTATTCAAACTTAATGTCTATGTATAAAAAAAGTAAAAGGCGGTGAAAAAGTACTTGATTATATGTACAAATCAAGTGTTTAACAAGCACGTGTTTACACAGGCCTCACATTGCCCCAGTCATTCAGAATTTTGGTCAGGTTTTTTTTCTCATTCATTCAAGGTGTTGGTTTCAAGTGTTAACTGAAATTTGTACACAGTCCTTTTAGCCACATCAGCTTTCTAGAAAATATTCCCCCCGCTCTTCAGGAAGTGGCTAAAATATGACAACCCCAAGATCAGACAGGTTTAAGAGGAAATCGCCAAAACACTTACGGGCTAGCTATGCAAATTAGCACCTGTGGAATTTTTAGTAAAATATCTTTTGTAACCTCCAGGAGAATCCACTTGTGTCATTAGAAATTGAACAACTTAAAAGCCAGAAGTCTCCTTTGAGGGCTGGTGCTTCTACTTACATTGGAAAAGCTTAAAAAGTCACAAGCCTATTCACTGGCCACCGCTTAGTCCAATTCACATTTAATTGCTGATGCACCAAGGTTGCTCACGTCTCTGAGTAAATGGACAGATTCTTGGAATTTTTCCTTCAGCAACATCTAATATGCTGGTCAACGCAGACCAGTGTGGTCTTTGCAAGAGTGAATACAGAATATTTCATAGCCAACTCAGATGTCAAAGAAGAGAGCCAGCTGTGGGGGGAGGCCTAGAGCACAGGCAGGAATTTCGAGAAATCCCAATAGCCAGGCAGAGCAGTGAAGGCTGCCCAGAACAGTACAGGACCAAAACACAAGGATGGAAAAGTCTTAACTGCCGTAATTTTCAGAAACATAAAATAATAAGATTTCATATCCTTAGTGCAGTATTAAATATTGTATATTTATTATATATGTTATGTTATGGTAATGCAGATGCAGATATACTAGTAAGCACAGCGATGGTATAAAGTTTCTTATGTTCCAGAGAGGCAGCTTGTAAATATGATGATAGGATGTGGGGTTTTAACACTGACTGAAAAAGTGGCATAGAGCAACTGGCAGGGAATGACATGAGAGGATGTTCAGTGATTCTGCCCATGGGAAAGAGCTAACAGCAAAAAGTGTGTGTGTGTGTAGAGAGAGTAGATCAAAGGCATTGTGTGCGGCTGTTAGTAAAACGTAGAGGAAATAATGACATCTAGGAAAGACATGGAATTCTGAGAAAGCAGTAAACCCCATAAGCATTAAAGACAGATGGAGCATTTTAAACGTACCAGAGTTAATCACACAATGGGCAGGAATTCAAAACGAATGCAAACAATATTTAACCACGTGAGGTGTAGGTTCAATGGACTGACAGTGAAGTCCTGAGAATGCCTGTATTTATACTCAAAACCAGGAATCGTGCCTGCTTCTCAGATCTGTGCCCCTGCCTGTATGCCAGAGGCATTTCAGTTGAGTCCCAGGGACTGGCGTCCACCAGCCTTCCTGAGTTTTCATGAAAGCTCTGCTAACAATGGAATAACTTTGCAGAAATAGTAAAAAACACACAGCACGAAGTACTTAAAAGAAAGTACCTGATTTCTGCTTGCATTTTTACACCAGTGTTTTGGCTATCCTGCTGAATTCCCGTAAGATAAATAGGAAGAAGTTCTTTGTGGGAGACGAGTAGCAGTAAATGGAAGAATGCAAGATTCTACACTGCAGCATCACTAAACATAACTGATTTTTTGGCAGCGTCCACAACAAGTTAGCTATGAATCCTTACAGATGCATTTTTTATAATTTAGGTACTAGGCCTTGGAGAGTTTTAGTCTGTAACTAGTTAAAGAAAAAAATCCCAGCTGCTCAATGCAAAGAAGCCTTCAGTTATGGTTACATATTTTAGGCAAAGAGATAATTTCTTAGAATTTCTGGCAACGCTATACAATAATGCAAATTGCTTCCACTTGACAGCTGACCAACTGAAAGCCAAGTGAACTTTTTTCTTTCTGTATGGCCAAATAAGGCCAACAAATGGTAATCCAGTAGTGGTTAAAAGTTGTGTATGTTGGCTTTAGCCTGACAAATCTTTTTGGTTTAAAAGACGTGTGAGGAGTGTTGTAAGCTATGGGTCATCCAAAATACAGCAGTTATTCTAAATATCTTGATGAATCACTTACTGGGGCTGTTTTCAAAATAGGAAAGACATTTAATTCTCCCTATTTTATGCATTACTGGTGTGAAAGATCTTATGTTTCCAGCTTAGCTGGCCAGGTTAAAAAAACCAAAAGGTATTTTCAGTATATGGTAACTGTCAGAAGTGGATCGTTTAATGGATTTTCATGAACAAAAAGGCATAGATCTGCAAAAGAAAGTCCCTTTCTTAAAAATCGTAATATCCCAAAGTTAAAAAAAGATCTGAAGATTTGCAAGTGGAAAATAAACTAAAATACAAGAATAGAAGAAGGAAATACATATTGTAAATTAGTCTTCATTACCATGAGATGTTTCATCCTGGGCAGAGTGTGAAGGTCAATTTTCATTTCATTATTGTAGCAATTTTAGATTTCTTCTAAAATGCAATTTGTGACAGATTCTTGCTTGATACTTACATGTAATGAAATCTTGTTACAACAGAGGTTAGAGCTATGCTAGCCCTTATGGTACCAGATACACTATGTAATTTTTACTTTTTCTTAGGTGATAATTTTTCTCCAGTCATCAGTGGCACTCACAAGTAACTGTATGGCTGTTGATCAGTAGTGGTGCTTTCTAAAAACTGTGGTGTAAACATATACCTAGTCAGTCACTAGCCACATTTTCGCAGATAACCTAAAACTAGTTCAGTTTGGCACTATGTGTACTTGACAGACTACAGCTCTACATGAACCTGATATAAATAATATGCATGCTGTCTTCTGCAAACACAATAATTAGTATTTATGCAGAATCAAATCACAGAATCACAAATCCTACCTTTGACCAGGAAAACTGGAACAACAAACAGAAAATTACATCAATAGCATCTTTGATATCATTCAAATAAATAAAACCAACTAACTAGCAACAGAGGAACAGAGAAATGGTCAAAACTGAAGGTCAGATAGGAGATCCCTGTCCAACAGTCTAAGTGTTTTGCAAAATAGGTAGCAATGATAAAGCAATTGAATTTTGTGGAGTAGTAAATTGTGCATAGTAAACCTTATTGCAATAAAATCATTGCCTGACTCATGATACGACAGCTGAATCCCCGTTGCTGGCAGGTCAAAAGTCAAGAAGAAGGCCTTTAGCAAGCGAGGACACAGAAAAATCAGAGTTCAAAACAGGGCTGGCTTGGCTGGTCTTTCAGTATCGCCTCAACAGATTACGTAGAGACTGCAGAAAGGTCCAACCTGCACAGGGCTGCTGAGCCCTCTGAGCCTCGTGCACAGGCTCGGCAGGTGGGTGCTCACTGCCAGCACAGAGGTATCAAACCTTCCCTGTTCTAGCTACAGGGTATGCAAACAGCACAAAACAACAGCAAGAACATGAGCATGAAAGATCACGTTTCTGCAGTGACAACTGCATTAGAAAGTGGTGGTGAGGCATCAACAGCTAAAAATGAAAAGCAGCTCAGTAACAATACGGGTTGCTCTGTGTTCCTCAGTTTTCTCAGTTCCTCAGCTGCTTCTAGGAACCTTTAAAAATCTCTTGTTCTCTCGCTGTGCACAGTTTTGCCACCACATTCTCCAGTTGTTCATTGTAAACTCTCGAACCTCTAAATTCAAAAAGTCAATTAAAATCATAGGTTTTGCATGAAAGACTGCCTGTAACACTGATACCTTCCTTTTATTTTATCACCACATAAATCTGCTGGAGTAAATTTGGGACTGGAGTTCAGGTGTACAAAAGGTGAGGACAGTATGCCCGTTCCATCAGAATTTGAATCAATTTTGAATCAAGACAGACATTGTAATACTGAGTTATACTAAAATAGATGGGTTTACTTACGTGCACAGGATAGACTGGTCTTCTCGATCTGTGAAAAAAGAAAAAAAAATCCATTAATTAGGGAAAATGGCTGTCCTGACAAAAGCACTTATAAGGATTTACATTGAACAGCCTCCACCTTCCAAAATCTGGCAACCCGTGATTAGTCAAAAGTACTGGGTTCACATCTTATTTAATTTGCCCTTGCATTTAAATAACCATCTCTAATAGGAATATTTTGTACAAAAAATGAACAAAAGGTCAAGAGTTAGATTCCATTAGAGATGAACTGTAATGAGGAGAGCAAAAAGATCAGGCTCTCTATAAGAAGATTACAGCTGAAAATTTCAAACCTGACACTCAAGTTTTTGCTGTGCTTATGAAGCATGGATAGCAACCCACTTGAGACGAAGTCTGGACAGATAAAGCATCAAAAACTAAAATGATTTAAAGCTGGTCTTGCAAAGCTTTGAATTTTGAAAGCAGAGCAGTTCAAATACCTGGATAATGTAGTGTCTATTTCATTTCAGACTGAGAGACAACTTTTATCAAGAGGACAGATAATATCTTTGAGATGTCCTCCAAAGAATAAGATAAAGCAAGACACTTCCCATATTTTACAAGAGCACATCAACAGGTACATAAGTATTCTTTGTGCTTTTTATTCTGAACAGGACCATAAAACACATATTGGATTAAGGTTTATAAAAAGGTGGGCCAAAATCTCCATTTCTGCAGTGAGGCATGTAAGAGGTTTCTGTGCAGCAGAGTCCAGTACGCTGTAATGTTGCAGAAAGGTTTAGGATTACATCCTAGCTCGCTAATCTGCTCTTGCAGCATTTCTCCCTGCTTATGCTTTTGGAGTCAGAGTTTCCCTTTGCCTTCAGAACTTCTACACAGAATTTTCTACCTAAAGGCAGTTCTCAGGCTAAGATCTCTAGGCTGTGATGGACAAGGAACACCCACTGAGGTTTCATAATGTGCTCCCCAATACTAAACTATTTTGTAAAGCTCCACTGAAGACTTCCAGAAAAGTCTGTGATAAGGGGAAGATTTACAATTTGCCCTCTATGTAAAGATGCATGACTAGTGTGTTTGCTGTGATCAGTTATGAAGTAGAACAATTTTTTTCACTGTCGGAATTGTCAAACATTGGGACAGGTTGCCCAGAGAGGTGCGGTATCTCCACTCTTGGAGCTATTTGGAAGTAAACTTGTAACAAGGCTCTGAGCAACCCGCCCTGGCATTGAAGTTGGCTCTTCTTTGGGTGAGGCTGTCACAGACTGCCTTGTACAGACTGCAGAAAAGTCTTCCGACCTAGGAAAATAAATTCTCAGGCTGGTCAAATACATTTTTGAGAAATGCGCATGGTTTGCAAATCTGATACTTGAGGCAGATAGTTAAGGCAGAAGCAAGTGCTTCTGTATGGTTTGACTTTATTTGTCAAATGCAGAGCTAGAATTAACCCGATGGACCCTCTGGTCAGAGGTTAAGACATGAACTCCTTCCTCCTTTTATTCAGTGTTTGGCAGGGCTACCTATCCGATTGCTTGCCCCTATTGCTGACCCTGTATGTAATAAGTACCATGAGGTAAGCTTTCTGTACTGTGTAAAGATAGTGGAGATAAATTTGACCTATTGAGCTTGCAAGCTGTAATTGCTGCATGGACCACAGCCAAATTAGGAAAAGCAGTAGGGGATTCTGCTATGGTTTGAACTGATACTAAACAACTGTTTTGCTCCCAGTTCTTCAATAGCTATAACATTAACTGTTTTATTGATCAGTCACACAGCAAACAGTGCCACTAACCTGCTTTATTCAACAAATTGGTGCAAAATGACTCATTAAATTTCTATTGAAGATATTTGTCAGCAGCCAGCACAGCAGGAGTCTTCCGCATAAATGTTTGGGTGGAGAGAAACTGTGAGCTGTGTTTACTTTTCACTGCAGGATACGAGCTAGGCTTTCTTTTAAGTTAAAAAAGTGAGAGTATGGTAGAATTCTTGCTAAAAATACACTGTCGTGTAAATAGAAACCATGGGCATATATTGATATTGCATCACAAACCCATAAATACCGTAAAGAAAATAAAAGTGACTCCTGGTACAGAGTCGCCAGTGGAATTTCAGAGCTAAGGGAACATTAGAAAAGTTGGTCTCCTCCAAGCCAAGTATTTTCTCACTACTCTTTGCTGCCCATTGCTGCCCTTCTTTTGCTCCTCAGTAAGTGAAAAACCCCTCCTAAAGGTATCTCATAAACTAGCCCACCACAGAGGTTTGCATCAGTGCCGGCTTTGCTAAGTGTAAGATCAGAAGGAAGCTTTTAAGATAAGGCTTGATAGGGGCTCTGGGCAACCTGATCTACTGAATGGTGTCCCTGCCAGGCAGGGGGGTTGGAACTAGATGATCTTTAAGGTCCCTTCCAACTCTGGCAATTCTATGATTCTATAAGGAGGATTAGGAAGGTCAGAAGTAGCACCAAGTGCCCTATGGGACAGAAAATAGACTGTATAAACCAGACCTGAGTTTCTGAATTTCTTTGGATCAGCCCAGCTGATTCTTGGAGGGGAAAAGAAGATTTATTTGCTTTCAGCTTTCTCTCGTAGTCCAAAAAGCTTCTAGGATTGGACCTGTACAATTTGCCTGTTCTCTGCAGCTGGACAACCTAATGGCATTCTTGCCAGCTTCTCTCTTGGTCCCTGTACTTAACCCCTTCTAACTTCCCTTATGTTTGGTAGGCATCTGAATTCTTGAAGCTTTCAGCCCTGTGTTGCTGAACTGGGCAGCCTGTCCCACAAAACCTCATGGTGACAAAGTGTCCTGTGCCCATTCATGGAGGGAGGATTCCAGATGTTACTCTGTTTCCTTCAGCAGTTCTAAGAAATTGGGAAGGTAAGGACGAAATGTGTCAGGAAACTTAATCCTATTCTGTTATAACTTGAGCTGCAGATACTACTCTCATTTACTTTCAAGGGCTCTCCTTTTCCCTTACTCCTATTTATTTTCTGTAATATTTTATTCTATATAGAAAGGACTATGCCCTGTTTTGGGAATCTGCAACTTTATGTGCATACATCTGTCAGAAGATGACAACTTGAACAAATAAAACTCCTTAAACGTAATTCCTGCAGCTTAAAAGTAACAAAGATTCCAGTATCTTTTTTGTTAATACCTTTTTAAAAAAATCTACACTACCTGGAAGACTGTCATCTCCATCCCCTGTGCGTCTTCATTAGGTGTTTTGGCCTTTTTTTATCATCGTCTCAATTTTTAGTAGCATAGAGATCTTCATTTACAGTCTAACCCCACCCCCCCGCCGCCTTCCTCAACATGCAGATGACTTTTCCACCCCCTCCTCCCCCCTCCTGGAATCTGCTTAGCTTTTTCACCAAGCACCTCCAGATGGCTTCTAAGAATCATATGCCCCTCTGTTCTTGATAGAGCAGCTAGCTCTGCTTAATCACAAACAAAATCAGATGGTTTGCCACAATGAAGCAGCAAGCTGGCAGTGTTACCATAAAAGGAAAAAAACAGACTGAAACCATGTTCCAACACTCGCTTACGGCTCCTTTACATTTGTTAATAACTACACTGCCTAAAGGGGATATTTCTGTACAGTCCTGCTCGGACACAGTAAACAGATGGCTTTCCACAGCAACCTTCTTTTCTAAGATCTTGGGAACTGTATTTCCCTCCCATACCTCCCAATAACTACCAGGTTGTTTGTTTTTCCATTTTTAACTCCAGCTTGCATAAAATTGGCTTTGCAGAAAATAGATAACCTTCCTGAATCTGCAGAAAGCCGTAATCCATCTTCTCTATGATGATTCATTGCCAGAGAACTTAATAAAAGCCTAATCATCCACATGAAAACTTTGTATCTATTACTACTGCTACATAACCTGACTTTTCACATTTGTATTGTTTATTTGCTGTTTGCTGCAGGCAGGAAAAATGGCAGAAGGCAGCAGAATTCTTACTCTCTTACTGCTTTCTTACTGCTGTCTCAGTTCCATCATCATCAGAAGAGGTCAGTGCTGCGGGAAGAAGTCATCCACACACCTCCATCTCCTCTCTCCTGGCCTGCCTTGCGCTGCCCTCTCCTTGCTGCTGTGGCCAGTGTTCATGTAGTCACACTGTGCACCAGGAAGGTCTGACCCACCTTAAAACTATCACCCAGAGCAGTTTTGTGTCATGACTGCATGAACACTGGTGCTGGAAATGCATGAGTTGGAATGGGAGTCAAGCCCTTCGTATGACAGCTGTGCCACTGGGGAGCTACTTCAGCCAAAACACGGGAGAGGGAGGTGGGTGCAGAAGCATAGGGTGAGTTACGATTGCAGCCTCTTAAGTGTAGTAGTAGTCATCTAGCTTGTCTCTAAAGACAGTCAATGGGACAGGGTTCAGTGTGGTAGCTCCTGGGGACAGATACACACACAAAATGCTCTCATGGAATGTTGTATTCTCCTAGTCTTTTAGATTGAAGAAAACTAAAGTTTATTCTTGTTCTGGCTGGAAATGAGCATCAGTGGCTGTGCCTGGGAAACAATGATACTACGTCAGAGATGTGGTAACCAGTAGATTCAAGAAGACATCCAGCAGCCCAGCTTGAGCATGAGACAGCATGACTCTGATTTGTGAAAAGGTTTTAGGTGTTCAGAACCACTAGAAACGAGTGGAATTTTTATCTCTGCCCAGCCAACATCTTTGTTAATTCCTGTGTCCTGTGAGATGTCAGCTTTTCTGCATATTTGAAAGAAAAGTCCAATTATCTGATTTCTGTTAACTGTGGTAGGAATTAAACATGATCCCTAATGAATACATTAATCAAATAAGACTCTAAAGCAGAGGAGGAGTGTAGTGTGCATGTTTTTTTGCTGGATTTTTGTGCCAGTAGAGGAGAGGGTGAGAATGTGAAGGGCTGTTATTCCCAGATGGTGAGCCTGCAATAGGACCGGTGGTCTGCAGACACTGGAGCTTGATTTGCAGAAAATAAACGTTCCCCGAGACATCTGAACAAGCTGATTGCTTTTGGCCAAGAGGCTCTGGTCATGAAGCACCAGAATGTAATACTTCGGTCTCATGAATCTAAGGTATTTTTTACTTTGGCAAGAAGAAACTATGCATATTTCCCAGATACAGAGCCATACAGAAATTCAGATCCATGTTTACGAATCAGATTTTTTGTTTATATTCCATTTGCAAACATGCTTACAAAAAAACTATGAAGCTACGTCGATACACATGTGCACACACACACACACAAAATGATGATGACGTCCCCTTTCACCACTCCAGTGTGAACATAATTTGGCTGAATAGCTGGAGTTATTTTGAGCTTTGGTTTAGTTTTATGCACAAAACATGAGTACATTTTTACAAACAAAAGCACAGCTTTAAAACCAGCTGGGGCCCTCCTCAGGGATGGAGAGACTCCAAAATGGCATGTGCAAGTAAATAAGCAAGTAAAGCGGTGTCCTGGGCTTGTGATGCAAACTCCTGTGGGACTGCTCCCCAGCTGCCGTGCCAGCTGTGTGTGGTTAGGATGGGAGGTGGTGGGAGAGCATTCTCTTTAAAAGTTCAGCTGATGATATATTCTCTCCTCTTTTCTTTCTTTCTTTCTCTCCCCCTTCTTTCTACTGACAAGTATTCCTTGCAAAGGGGGCACATGAATAATAAGGTATAAAGCTTCCCCAAGAGTTGGTGGGGCCAGGTAATTATTCTGAGCACCAAAAAAATGAACAGAAAGAAGCATGCATTCTTGCTGCTTCCTCCTCCTAGCACCCAGCCTTGGAGCCACAGCTGAACCCAGGTGCAGTCAATGACCTCAGCAAAGGGCAAGTCAGCTCTAGTAGCTTCACTACTGCTTGGAAAGCAGATTAGGAAGGACAGGAAATGGTCAGAGAGAGGAACAGTGAAAGAGGTTGTTATGCTGCTGGGATCAGGCTGATCTGTGCTGATACTAGTTCACGTTAAGCAGAAAACTCAGGTACTGTGAGGACAGAACTATTCTCCCGTGTCAGCAGAGTATTAGGGTTGTAGTATTAGGGGTTTGTTTTGGGGTTTTTTGTTTGTTTTGGGGGGGTTTTGTGGTGGTGGGTTTTTTTGTGGTTTGGTTTTGGTTTGGTTTTTTGTTTTTTTCCAGAGAGCTTTTAGCCTTTCCTGGTTGTTTTTCCCCATCCCATTTTTAAGGGCAAGCAGCAGTATTCACAGTATTCAGTCAGGCTGAATGAGAATACTGCTAATAACCTGCAGGAGCCAGAAGCTTCTTGCAGAGCTCCCCTGCAAGGTTTGCTACTTATGTAAAGGATCTGGGGAAAGAAGACTGCTGTGACTTCAGGGCCTGCTTGGAGCCCTAGACAGCGTTGGTTCCAGAGCACAGAGCTCAAGAGATGATCTGGAAGATAGATATGTGACTGTGGATTCATGGAATGAGCTTATGCCAAGTAAGTTTCTTACAACTGTGGTTACACCAAAAATTATATTTACTGAATCATGTTATTTTAACAGCACCTGGCCCCTCAGTCCTAAACATATTTTATATGTCTGTCTTCATGAATAACTCTGCTGTTACGGTACAGAGGAAGATCTGTTTTCAGGGCATCTTTTACTGTTGCTTTAGTCATCATTCTTCTCTGCTGAACTCTAGCTTTGCCTTCTGGGATGCACTCAGATAAAGGAACTGAAATGGCTCCAGAAAAGAAATGACACATAAGCCATAGGAGGAAAGCAAATACTTAGTTCTCCAGACTTAGAGTTGAATTAACTATATTCCAAACACCTGTGTCTGAAAATGTAAGAGTCCTAGTCAGGAACCTAACTTAAATATAGGTAGTCAACATAAACAAATAAATGTCAGGACTCTAATCTTTGGAAGTTGTAAGGATTTTTTTTATCTGGATTATTTTGTTAGCGTTACAGTTAAATACATATGAGTACTCAGGAAACTTGGGGGAAAAGAATTGTTTTGATCCCTTCAGTATCAATAACCATTGTGTGTGGGGGGGTGTACTTGTGTTACTTGTACCAAAATGACAGGGCTTTGATTGGTATTTTTAGTCAGTAGGAGTCTGCCTGGGGTCAGGCAGTTATAGTTCTGGCCTTTTTTTCACTGTAGGGAAGGACTTTGTCTTGTCTAAACCTTGGTTTAGAAAATACCAATTAGCTGTGATATGCCAAACTGACTACTTGTAACTTGCTAGTAAGTTCATCAGGTTCATGTTTCAAGTAGGAGTACAAGTACAGGAATATTGCAGTCCTTGTGATTTTGATGTGCTGGGCACCTGGAGAAATACTGTGTAACTTCATTTCCATAAATGATAATGTGCACAGTGGTTTTGAACAGATTAGTTTCTCTGAAGCAATCACTGTTCTGTGTATGCATGCAGGTATTACAAATCAATACTAAGTACTAATCTAGCTGCTAAACAGAAATGTCAAGATGTTATTTATTGTTTTCACCAGTCAGATCTACAACCGATAAGCCTTAAATCCTTAAGCTCCAAACTGGGAAGCCCTGAATTTTTGGGCCAAGCCTGTGAATCTTGATGATCCATAGTTACCAGCCAGAACTTCTGCAGGGCCAGGGCCCTAAGGTCCTAAAGAGGGTATTTAAACTCCAAAGCACTTTGTAGAGTCTTGGTTTCCTGGAGCACCTGAGGTAGCTGCAAGATGGCAACCAGTCACATCCCTGTAATCTGTATGTGTTTCACCCTCATACGTTCATCACTGTAGTTTTTCATTCCTAAATGATGACTTTTTCCTTAGAGCAAAACCCCCTCAGTCTGTCAGTAGTGACTGCAGAAGGAAAACACTGATTTCAAAGGTTTTGTCTGCACAACAGTTTTTTGACTGCTTTCCCATTGTTGCTTCTTGCCCTTATGTTAGAAAACAGCACATCTCACCTCAGGGTTCCAAAGTAACGAAAGTACCCCAAAACATTATTTGAAATTGCTTGAGAGAGATAGAGTGAGAGACAGAGAGAGAAGGAAAAACAACACTGATACAACAGCCCTAGCAGCTAACTTTGGAATAGTCTCCACTGATAGAGAGAGGGAGCATTTTCCATGCCCGTATTTGCCAAAACTATTTGCTTGACTTTGAAACCTTCCCACATGCCTCAACACAAGTGAGTAAAAGGATTGTTTTTCCTTTTTGAGTCACAGTGTTTGTGGACTGCTGTTCCTGCCAAATAATTCCTCTGGAACTTCTAGAAAGCCCGTCACCCTCTGTTACAGATCTTTTTTGGCTATGCTGGGAGAAAATATGTAGTTAGAAGGTGTTTTCTCCCACATTAGCAGCATTAAACTGGCCTACCTTGCAGCATGCTTCTGTAGGCTGTGTCCGCAATAGCGTAGATGTGTGGTGGCATCTCGTGCCTCTTCTTTCCCTTGTACATGTCGATAATCTTCTCTGAATAAATTGGCAGCTGTTTGTATGGATTTATCACAACACAGAAGAGACCTGAATAAGTCTGCAAGGAAATTCAAATAAAAACTGGAATTCATATCTTGCGCCATGTCAGGTTTGGGAAACACAGGCATCACCTGCGTTGAACTAAAAGGGTTTTAGCAAACACTTGTATTCTGCCTAGTGTAACAAACAAAGCAGTTATTTCTGAATCTACTTGTATGGGTGGTTTCCAAGTGCACAAATAATTATTTCTAATAAGAAAACTCCTAGAAAGTATGTGACTTTAACAATCTGTGGAAACACCGTGATCTGATGCTGGAGCTTCTCGACTAGTTATTTTCAGTATGTAGTGAATCACCCTTATCTGGGATGATGTAACAACTGTAATAATTCAGGATACTTCTTTATATGTGGATTTTCATACAAGGGTTTGTCCTCTGCTCAGATAGGTAAAATTTTGTAAACCAAAATCCTAGATAAGAAGCTTGGATTGATGTTAGAAGTTTTTCTTTTAAAAAAGATCATACGATCACCATGTAAAAATAATGACTGATGAAAGTCCTTAAAAAAAAAAAAAAAAAAAAATTACTGAAGTTCTAAATAGATGTCTTAACAGAATAGCCATGCCTTCACTACATGACTATTTCTGTAAGAAATTTAAGGAAAAATGTGGTTTCTGTTTACAGCTTAATGCAGTGTTCATATAAAAATATATGCCTAAACAAGAACTACCAGCTGATAGCTGTTCTTCTAGATTTTGTTACTTCTCGTTGGGGGTTGTTTTTTAAAAAAAATTCCTTTATTTGGGAAAGCTTCAGCTAATGAAATAGAGCAGAAATAATAGCATATGATAATAGATGGTGAGGCATATTTCACAGTCACTAAAAGTAAGCGATTTAGAAAGGTTTTTAATTTAAAAAATTAATATTCAAGCTCATAACTTTGTAATTTTTTATATTTATAATTGTATAAAAGATATTTAAGCTGGCATGTGGCTGTTAATTTTAAAACCACGCTGGTTTACAAAAATTGACATAATTAGCCTTTTTCTGATTTAGGCATATGTGATTTTGGGTTTTAATTTTTTTTTTACTGCTGTGCTGTGTGAATGAGCACTTTTTGATGTGCAGCTGCTGCCATGCCTTAATCTCAGGGCTGTGTCCAAGGACTGCTCAAGCTGCCTTGGTTCCCCTGTAGGAAGCACTGCAGCGCAGGACTGTAATATGGCATCTGGGAGGTTTGGCTCTGGGTGCAGGGATTTCCCTTTCTTGACCATAATAGGAAATGGCACAACACAGCCTCAGCACAGCCAGAGGACTTTGTATGGTATTCAGCAAACACAGCAAGAGCACCCATCAGCCTCCAGCCGTGAGGAGCAGGCTGGGTGCTCCATGTTGGTCAGGAGAACGCCTGGGGTGCCCTGGGTGGTGGTGGGGACCTCTTCTGCTGTTTCAGGTTGTGACTGCATCACCATAGTCTCAAGTCAAGTAACAAGAAAATCAAGGTCAAGATCTTCGCCAATTCTCAATATCCCCAAGCTAGAACCCTTGATGTTCAGATTAAAATTCTGTGCTAATCATGTCAAAATGAACTTTAGTGCTGCCAGGACAATACACTTGAAAAGCAACTGGTTTTTGTCCTAGAATGACCATCAAGGCCTTTAAGGAAAGGAGAGCAAGGCGGTTTTTTTCAGCAGAAATAAATTTACTATATGCACTCAACTAATTATTCCCCATCAAGTAAAATAATAGGAGAGTAATTTCCAATTCATGAAATTATTTAGGCCTCCCTTCCCTGAGATTTTCTAGGCATTTGCCTGACTTGCCACATGCGGGGCCTTTTGCACACTCAGCCGTATAGTCACATACCTTTGAAGAGCTAACTTTGAAGCACGAGAAGCCTCAAAGGTTGTTAGGGCAGAGATGATGAATTTCAAGAATCCCCATTTCAAACTGGACTGTGACTGATAAAATCCCTCACCTCAGGAAAGGTCACCAAGACCTTTTGGTTTCACCAATTGTAGCTCTAGGCATCTGCTTTGCGAAGATTTGGGGAAACCAAATTAATGTATGTGCTGACTTGAAGGTAAGCGAGCCTGTTGGCTAAGCATATGATTGGAACTGGGGGAGTTTGAGGTTTCTGTCCCTGGGGCATAGTCTCTCCAGAGAGGGGGGCCCCCACCTATATGTCTCTCTGCAAGGTCTGGAGGCACAATACGATTTGGAGTATCTTAAGGATAGTGTCCAGAGGAGTGCTGGGTTTCTGTGTCCCTTGGACAGCCACTGTTGGTAGCTATTTAGGGGAGACTGACACAAATACACACATCTACGTTGTAAGTGCCTAGGTTTGGGCAGGAGACTGCCACCTCTAGTTCCAGAATGGACGTATAGCTTTCTGTATTTGAGAAAGCATTTTTGTGCTGTTAGGCGAAGACTGAATTAGTAGTGCCTATGAATACAGGGACAAGAAACTTGTTTCTGCTCTCAAATCCACTGAAGTTGCGTTGCTATTTCATCGGTGTTCATATAATCATTTTTGGTCGCATTTGTGTGTGGACAAGACAGATTCTGCTTGTTCTGAGCAATGTGAAACATGAGTTAGTGGCAACACGCTTCTTGCCCGTCTTTCTTAATTTTCTGTCATGAAAGAAAAGGCCAAGGTGTTTTTTCAGTGTGCAGTCACAGTGTGAATTTCTGCAGAATCTTTTTAGTTAATAATATTTAATAGAAATGCCATGGGCGGATGATACTAATTTTGTTCAGCTAGATTAACTTTTCTTCTTTAGCAGAATTGGGAATCCCCATTTGCATCAGTGATGCTCTAGAGGAGAAAATGTTAAGGTCACATTTTCTTTGTTAACGGGGGACTCGAAGGGAGACAAGAGAGACATTGAGTGGCAAAGCCAGGAGATGATTGTTTACAGTTAGTTTTGGAAGTGAGTGAGATTCAAACTCTGTTTAGATGCCCCCATTTAAAAAAAAAACAAAACAAAAACAAAAACCAGTATCTAGTAAAGCAGCACTGTGTAAGGCTGGACAGTTTTAAGCATGTTTTAGTTGCTGAAAATACTAATAACTTGTTGCAATACAAATTAAAATAATTTCTTTAAAACTGTTAATTTACCACCATCTTAAAATCTAATCTCTAGAGAAAGAAAACTTAATTTCAGGCACACTTTCATTTTTGCCTCCCATCAAAAATGATTTGATTTCTAATTGCATTATCCACTTTTGGAAGTTAGTTTTCTTTTCCTGTAGAAAGTGAAAATTCCACGAAAAGCCCACAAAGTAAACATAATGGAAAACCTGCAACATCAATGCAGAATGTTGCTGAGAACAACAACAATACAGAAATAAACCCCACACATTTTATCCCACTATTCTTCTACTAATTCTTTTTAGATTTGGCAACAATGCAGAACTGTTTCTCAAAAACTCTGTTGTAGTAATGAATGCTGTGTGTGCTGATATAATATGCTCATCTGCAAACTTAAAATCCAATAAAATCAAGTACTGAAAAGATGAAAAGTCTAGCTTCTTTCAGGAATCTTGATGGTGTGCATTTTAGTAGATTCCTGAAGGGAAAGATCATGACCTCAGCTCTTTGAAGTTAAGCATAACAATTAAATAATTCCTTTGTTGTACTATGTGTAACTATCTTATTTTCTGCTTCATTTCCAACTTCCCAATTTAGCATTCCTCATATTAATAATGAGAGCTCTACTCCTGCTTCTTAAACCTTACTACTTAAGCTCTGTACTTTCTTTCACTCATCACTGGTCTGTCATGCAAGTAAAATTTTCACAGATCGAAACTGAAGATCACTTTTCTGCAGCACAGCATAAGGGATTCTCCATGTAAAATCAAAGATAACAGCTATGTTCCATGGAAACTTTCTGGGCTTTCTAACTGTGCAATTTGTTAGCTGTTGATGCAGATAGACTATAGAGTTATTAATGTCAAAATCTGCTTGTGTCACTATACTTGTGTGGGCTGGAAGACAGAATAATCTTGGCCTTAATTCACAGGAAGAGAGAGAAGATTACAATTTGTCCAGGCTTGTCTGCTGGTCTAGTGGTTAGGATTCAGCGCTCTCACTGCTGGGACCTGGGTTCAGTTCCTGGCCAGGGAAGTTTTATTGTGACCTAGTCTTAGGGAATCCTACTCTGGCAGGGGGGCTGGACTAGATGATCTTTCGAGATCCCTTCCAACTCCTAACGTACTGTGATCTGTAAGTTGACCAACAAAGGGGAAAAAATGTTGTAGTGGATGTGTGACTTCGATTCAGTAACACACCGGTGTACATGAGTACTCTCACTTCAATTCCAGTGGGTTTATTAATTTACTCAAACAAAAGGTTTTACTCAGTCACCCACAAAACCAGAATTTGTCAGCTGCATTTCAGTGGGAGTTTTGTCTGAGAAAAGACTGCATGATTTTGCTTTTCCATATGTTCTTTTATGCAAGTTACTGGAAACTTGTTCGGGTTTACATTGCAATGATTCAAAAGTCCCTATTGTTTGCTTTTATTATTTTTATTTCCGAACAGCAGGACTGAGGTGCTGTTTAGCTATTGGAGAGTACTTTCCAAGCCATCAGTATCCTCTCAGAACTAGCAAATTTTTGGGAAGAAACCTTCATGTGTTTTAATTTAGTTAAGTAAAGAAGCAATTTTTAAAGAAGCAGGATTGTCATGGGCAATAAAGTGAACTGAATACATTTTTGGTTTAGGATGCCATGCTTGAGGCATGAGTACTTGCATGGCAGTCTTGCATGTAAAGACTATATTCTTGGCAGTGTGTGGGATCCAACTCGTTTGTGACAGGACATGGTAGCATGCAATAGGAAATGCCATGTGCGTGTTTGATGCTACTTACGTAAATTAAACCTGAGAAGTATCTCTCCCTTAGATTGTGCAGCACTGAAGCTTCATTGAGGCAAGTCAGCTCTGCCATGTCCTCCACTTTGGAGAACTTTGGAGGGTTCATCTTCTGGATGTCATCCTTGCTCAGTGTCACTTTCTTTCCATTTTCTGCCAGTTCAACTGTCACCTCATCCCCTTTCTCTTCCTTGATACTTGCTGCTTCAAATCCATGTTTCTCTGATGGAATCCAAACCAGTCTCTTTGCTGACCAGTCAGCCTGGGCAAGTGGGTTGTTAATGAAGTTTTTGTCCACAAAGAGGAATTTCTCATCATCACTGAGAGGTTTTTGAGCCATTTTTACTCAATAGACACCTGTTGAGGAAGTAAAATACTCTGCTTTAAAGGGAGACAAATGCGGAGATGTTCCAGGCAAAACACATTCATCAAATCTGCCATGCGGTAGATCAAAAGCACTATAGGTTCTGAGCGCTCTATGGTCTCATGTTTCCATGCAGATACTTTTGTGCGCCAGCTCACACGTGCCAGCTCTACCTTAGAGTACCTGTGTTCGGATTCCCATGCCTTTGCTACTGTGTCCGAAATCACCTAAATCAAAAGCTCCATGGCACTAAACCGAATGAGGACACCTGGACTTACTACTTATGTTGTACTAAAGATCAGAGAGAAAAGTAAGACATAACTAAAGTCTCTGCAACAGAGACTTTTGGGACTGACTTGCACCAAGACTACCAGCTGAACAGCTTTCTGTGGCTTCATCTCTTGCCCATCACAAACTGGATTGAATTCAGATCATACAATCAAAGAATTGTCAGGGTTGGAAGAGACTTTAAAGATCTCCTAGTTCCAACTGCCTGCCATGGGCAGGGACACCTCCCACGGGATCGGGTTGCCCAGAACCCCATCTAGCCTGGCCTTAAAAGCTTCCAGGGATGGGGCTTCCACAAGCTCTCTGGGCAACTTGCTCCAGTGTCTCACCACCCTCATGGTGAAGAACTTCTTCCTAATATCCAATCTAAATCTACCCTCCTCTAGTTTGCATCCATTCCCCCTAGTCCTGTCACTACTCAACATCCTAAAAAGTCCTTCCCCAGCTTTCTTGTAGGCCCCCTTCAGATACTGGAAGGCCACAAGAAGGTCTCCTTGGAGCCTTCTCTTCTCCAGACTGAATAACCCTAACTCTTTCAGGCTGTCCTCATAGGAGATGTGTTCCAGCCCTCTGACCATTCTCATGGCCCTTCTCTAGACACGTTCCAGCACGTCCATATCCGTCTTGTAATAGGGGCTCCAGAACTGGATGCAGTACTCCAGGGTGGGGTCTCACGAGAGCGGAGTAAAGGGGGAGAATCACCTCCCTTGACCTGCTGGCCATGCTTCTCTCAATGCAGCCCAGGATACGGTTGGCCCTCTGGGCTGCAAGCGCACACTGGCAGCTCGTGTTGAGCTTCTCATCCACCAGCACCCCTGAGTCCCTTTCTTCAGGGCTGCTCTCAAGCCAGTCCATGCACAGCCTATATCGGTGCTTGGGATTGTCCCGACCCAGATGCATACAAATTTTCTCATCACCCAAATACTCTTGGTGCATACTGAAATATCAGTGCAATCATGAAAGAATTAGTAGAAGAACAGGTCCTAGGCTGTGTTCCAGAAAGGACAGAAACAAGTTTTTCTTGCAAAGGACTATTTCCAGTCACTCTAATACCATTTTGGTGGAAGAAGACAATTAAGAAAAGGTCAAAAAATCAAAACCAAACCAAACTAAAAAAAGGTTATCAGAACTACTGGTGAAGGACCTGTAATTTAGTTACTCCCCTTCCATGGTTCAGACAGTGACAGCTGATCATCTCTGAAGGGTAAATGTCTAACGCATGAGAGAGAGCCTGGAAATTACATCAGCAGTTAGGTACCCTGAACCATAATGCTCAGCTTGGAAGGATGATGCATCTGTGTCATGCAGTTGCACATGGATAAAGCAACTGGATGTATCTGCTCCACAGGTGAGAGCCATGGGAGGGTTTGGCTGCTTTGCATCGTGTTTGAGAGGGAGGAGGCAGCTTCTTTCCTGCTCTGCCAGTTGGAAGTTAGGATGTAGCTGCAAGATCTGTTCTGATGATGCTGAAGCCTTCATAAGTGTTCTACTCTGTCCTGTGGGGGACACAGCTTTAAATGCAGAAAGGAGTAAACAGAGGACTTCTTGTGGTTTGCTATAGGGCAGGAATAGAGTGGTGCTACTCAGGAAACCTGCAATGTAGGGGAGCTGGGGGGGGAGCTACAGCAGGGAGCAGGGAAAAGTGTGTGCCCAAGGAAAAACATCTCTAGGAGACAGAGGCTGTTTCATTCCCTTACTGAGAATGAATTTAATATTTACAGCATTCAAACCAACATGAATCTTGAGAGAGCTTGGAGAACTGACTGCTAAAGATGTCAGCAGTCATTTAGTCAGTCATAAGCAGAATGATATTTGTAAAGATTAAGTTCTGTGATATGCAGCCAAATGGACACCCTGTGCTCTGGGAATATCAGAGATTGGTTTCCTAAAATTTGTCCCTGAAGCCTTCCCACAGATAATTGTTTGTTTGGGTTTTTGTTTTATTTTTGCAAGGCCAGACTATGTGAGAGGTCTGAGAGAGAAGCATGGATTATGCAGAAGGTGACATAAAGCTTATAAACAAAACTAGGATTTTAGAGGTGCCTAAGAGGGTTAAATGATATCCCACTGAGATTCAGTGGAAATTAAATGCCCCAGCTCCTTGAACTCCCTCAACAATTCTTTCATCTGAAAAAAAGAACAGTTTTCTTCTAAATGTTCTTGTTCTAGAGCCACCAGCCTTGCCTGGAGATACCCAGCAGGAAAAGTCACCTAGGTCATCCATGCACATGCAATGTGCCTGGTGGTGCAGGTGGACAGGAGGCAGACCCTAACAGCTTGGATCTGTGCATCCACTGGCCCGCACGCAGTGTTGCTTGCCGTCAAGTCTCTGCAAGAAAGCTCTGTAGGATGTGGCTCTTCACTCACTCCCAGGGGATTCTTGGAAGAGAGCTGCAAGAGGAAACTATTTGACCTCTGTGTGGATTAAGGCAGAAAATGTTCCCTCGTTGCCAAGAGGGCTGGTAGAGCTGCACAGTTCCTATAATGGAGATGATATTCTCTCTAGCAGAGCTTTCCAGCTGGCGGCCGCAGGGTGAAGCCAGTCGGACAGGGGAATGAAAGGATCCGTTCTCCATCGCCACGGCTGCAGATCCAGGAGCAGGGGGGGCTCAGGGAGCAGCAGGAGCCTGTTATGGCCTCTGGCCTCTCTCCTCCTGCTGCACTAGCAGTGGGCAAGGCATGTTCTCCACCCCGCTGCCCCAGCAGCGTGAGAGGAACTGCTGCAGCAATGATGTGGAAGGGTTTCAGTCCATCCTAGGCCCATTACAGAGAGCTATATGGTCATCCTGAAGCATCAGAAAGGCTAAATGCCAAGTGACAGCACATTCAAATCAATAGGAATTCAGTGTTGCTGTCAAAACCACCAGAAATTAGACTGAACTGCAAAGCTGAGTTTCACAGAGGGAAATCCTGCTACTTTGAGGCTGCCCACAAACAATGATGGTGGAAATCAAAGTGCCAAATCATTCTGACCGTTCCCTAGATCTCAGCTCTAAGTTTGACTAGTTTACATATGGTAAGAATAGACCCCTTCCTATGAGAAATAGGGAATAGGCAGTCTGAGCTGGATCTCATAACTTCTCTGAAACACAATGAGGAAAAAATACAGTTTTATGTAAAAAGAACTGGTCCTCTGGAGTCCGAAAATAAAAGTTTCATTAGCAGCTGAGTACCACTGTAGTATAAAAGGAAATGCAGTTGTGAAGTGTGGATTAAGGTATATTAATAGTTTAATAGGTTAATGAATATTAACCTGCATATTAATAATAAAGGTAGGTTTCCGAATGGAAGGGGGAGAAGATGAGCTCCACAAACCAAACTTCATTTTTCCTAGTGAGGTGATGGGCAATAAACTGATGAGCTGCTGAAGCTTTCTAATTAATAACTGGCAGTAAACCTTCTGCTCCATCTCTGGTTGAGACTGAACTGCACTGGTCCACCATATGATTGATATTGGGGAAATGGGCCCAGAGGAAAGATTCCGTACTGCCTGTAGAGAACACTCCCTGAGAAGGCAAAATTTACCCCTTAGCTGGTTCTTGGGTTTCATCTGTAGGGCTGGCTGAGAGAAATGGAAACCAGTATCTTCCTGTGCAAGAGGTGGTAAGAGGTTTTCATCCATTCTTTTAAGTAGATAGGCCCAAATACATACAAGAGTAAATAATTTTATGGTCAGTGGTAAGCTATCCTGAGGAAGGGAGGAGGAAAATAAGGAAAGGAATCACAAAACTGCTAAGGATATGAATCTTCTTGCCTTAGAAACGTGTCAAATTACGCTAAACTGGATCCTTCTGTTATGCTTATCTAAACTGCAGAGGTTCATGTACACATGGGCATGCATACTTCCACAGTTTACTTTCTATTCCTCCTGCTGTCCCACTGCAGATATATCTGGCTGATCTTCCCCGTCTTTTCCCTTATCATGTCAGTGACAGAAGCTGAATGCTATCTTTACAATGGGTTTATCGTGAGTATGTTATTCCAAGGACAAAGTATAAATATCTCCAGGAAGTGCACTTTAATTAAAAGGACATTGGCCAAGCCAAACTGCCTCCTTGGTCAGAACTTAGAGGGACCACTTTTCTCCTAATGAGAAGATAAAGGGCACTTCTCCCTTCCTCTGCAGGATGTGCATGTTAATGTAAAAGCTTATCACAGCCACACAGTGAGTAATTATTAGAAGAGAGGAACATACAACCAACTATGTGAATTGTTTTCAGAAACCAAGTCCTCTTCTGCTAAGTGGTTTCTAATGACAACCTGCTACTTGACTTGAGCTGCTTTATTTGGGCTACGGTAGTTCTTGACTGTTCTTTCCAGGTTCCTTAACTTTTACTTTTTCAGTATTTAACTGAATTACCCAACTAAGCATAACTTCAAAAGCAAAACAAAACAAAAAAACAAACTGGGGGTGAATCCTAATCTTGTGATCTTCGTTTGGGAACTGGTTCCCCAACACAGTTAGCTCTGTCACAAGCACTGCTACCAGTCCCTCCAGGCCTTTTACCTCTCCTCACCAGTCACGGGGATCACCCCTCAAATGCTTACTCTCATCATTGACATTTTCCTCTGAACATGGAGGTATCATCAGTACTAGTTTGCGGTTGTACAACCATGGAAGGGGTAAAGTCTGTATTTTAAGAAAGAACATTTTCAGTAATTTCATAAGACTGTGGTTTTTGGGGTTTTTATGTGTTTTAATGCATTCTCCATGTACTTTAACCAAATTTCTGTAAATGCCTTGGTCTCCTATTGGGTCTTCTCACTTCTGTTAATGCAAGTTGCTATATAACTCTGGTTAAATACTCGATAGCTCTTTTTGTAGTATTCCAAAGAAATTGGTCCAGGTTATTACCTGTGTTATAAACTGTAAGAATTAGAAAAGAGATTTGAATTGCATCATGTGGGGATAGATTCTCTTTATCTGGAAAATATTATTTCAAATACCCCCAACTGTTGTTCTGCTAAGTAAATTAGATTCTGCATGTTGGTTAGAATGCATAAATAATCCATATTTTAACTGGACTTCGCAGAAGTTGGAAAGCTATCTCTAGCTCTTGACTTCTTCTAAAATTAACATACTTAAAAGAACAGCCAACTCATTTTCAACTAAGTCTCAGCGAATTATAAGGAGTTGGGATCCTCTGTATACATCTATGCACACTACCATATATGGTGATGTTCTCCTCAATGCTGGCTGTTCCACAAAAATGTAATGATAACAGATTCAAAACAAATACCTTTTAGGGACTAGCGTGTCAATTGCAAATGAGATAATAAAAATCATTGTTTACATCTAAGCGAACACAGCCAGAGGAGTACCATTCACTCAGCTAAAGTGACTGCTTAATCGAGCGCTTTGCTCTCTGGGGGTTCATCGTTTTAGCCTCTGTGCAGCAAGTCAGTCTGTCCAGAGAGTCTTATTGTAAGCTGCCTGTCAGGGCAAAGCTCTGAGGGAAAGAGGAGGTGGGCTTGTTTTTAGACAAGTCTATTTTAGAAAAGGTTTTACTGAGAAATACGTATTTGATAATAACGACGAACTCTCTAATTTCCTTTATATTTTAAATATCTCACATTACTTCTTAATTATGCACACACATCTGCCTCTCATACCTGTCAGCATTTACACAGGTGTACATGCACACATACATATACACACGTATACATATATATGCGTGTGTGCATGAAGTCAGTGAACGCCTGGGATGACGCTGAAGCCCTTTTCTATACTGCCACCTACTGTCGTCTTCACTCACTCACGGCATTTTGTTAAAAGTTTGTTGCTTTTTTCTCCCCTAAAAAAAGGGCATGTCGCATTTGAGATTCCTCGAATTACTGCAGTTCAGTGAATTATCAGATTTGGGGTTTTTAACCTTTTTTCCCCACAGCATATTAAAACCATACGTGTGTAATGCTCAGGCGTTTTTGTAAAGACGTTTCCATTTCTTCCTCTAATTTTTAAGCATTTTTCCCGTTTAAAGAACAGGTAACTGAAATTAATTATTTTATTTGGGTATGCTTTCTTTTAACAGCATGGGAAGTGCACTAAGTTCCTTTACTAGGACTGAAAAAGTAGAAATACTTAAAGACGATCAGCAGTTCAGGCTACCAGGTTTCTTCGCTACTTGAGTGCACGTGTGATGGTTAATTACAGCAGGGACCTGCCACCACTGGAAGCGTGCAGCACCTTGCGGGCCGTCTTGGTCAGAGCACAACTCCTGCTCTGCAGCCAGTGTCTTTAAGGCTCAATTTGGCAATAGCAGTGTTAGAAGTGACTAAGGAACAGGCTACAACATAGTGTGTATGGTCTGTAATGCATTTTAAGCAGAATAAAATCAGTAGTACACAAATGAGGATAAACTATTTGAAAATGTCCGATAGGTCTGTTCCCATTTCTAATTTGTACACTATCTGCAGGTTAGTTCACTGAATGTGTTTGACAAGTAGCGTAATAGCTTGCCAAACTGCTCCATTGCAAAGCACAGCGAGACCCCAGCCCCATCCCAGCATGGACCCCTGGCCCCTGTGGTACTTACTGGTGTCCAATTAGGGGAGCAGAGAGGGAATTGGAGAGTCAGGAACCTGCACAGCCACCAGCCGGGACAGTCCAAGTCCTCCTGCCTTTGCAGCCTCCCTATATAGAGGAGGAGAATCTTGTCATTGGGGAGGGGCCCTGGAAACCACGTCCTGCTGGAAAATCCTCTCGCTACCTGGGCTAAAAAAGACAGCCTGAGCCAAGGACCTCATTTTCATCAGGGCCTAACCCTGGGTGGCTGTCCCTGCCCCATGCTGCTTTTTAGGGAAGCAGGCTGGTTCTGGCTTTTGGACAGGCATGAAAGGGGTGCCTCTTAACTCACAAGTTCTGATGTTTTGTTTTTCCTAGGGTGAAAGTCTTTGGCCAAGCAAACGGACCTTTAACTCCTTCCTGCCTTGGCAGAGTCCTCACGCCTTGTGGGCCCCTGCCTAGAAGGACAAAGGGCACGCTATGGTGGTCCCGCGTGGCACAGGAGGTTTTCCACCCACCATCAGTGCATTTTCTTGGACCTAAGATAAGTCGGGATTGCTTGGGAGAGGGGGGTTAGTCCTAACACAGCAGGCATGCGTGAGTGGAAGTTGCTCTTGGTCTCCCTGTGTTTAAAAGACATCTGGAGCCTGGGGCTGGTTTAAGCCTCCTTTGCCCCTGGGGAACAAGAGGGTTATTACCCAACTCCCCAGTGGATTTGCCAAAATTTCTTTTGTGATCTAGTGTGCAGCTCAGATCCTGAGAAAGGACTGTAAATACTTTTTCATATATTAGAAATACCTCCCTCTGACCATAAAAGGAAGAAGAGAAGTGATAAATATCTGAGGGGGAACAGTCCCCAGAATGCAGTGGAAAGAACAGGCGGTAGGCACCCTGCTCTGGGTGCAAGAGGACGGGGCTCTGGGAGCCAGACCTGCAGGAGTTAGGGAGTGATCTGGTCGTTGTCAAACCTTCAGTCCTAAGCTGTGCCCCCCTCCTTCCCCACTGGTAGCCAACAGCCTTGTGCAGTAGGACCTGTGGATGGAGACATCCCAAAAAGGGAAAGCTAAGATCCTCTAGGAATTCCCAACAGCGTGCCAAACACAAAATAGCGAAACAACCCACTCTCAGCAACAGACTAAATATGGTGTATGCCCAAAGGACACGAGCACAGTCTTGGGTGAAATAATTTCTCTTGACATCAACAGCCCTGACTTCTCTGGAAAATAAACCCTCCAGAGGAAGATGAATGAGGTTCATATTGGTGGCAGCATCCTTAAATAAAAGCCTACGAAGGGAGGTTGGGCTGAAAACCCCTGCTGTCACTTGTTCAAAGGACCAGGCTTGCAGGTGTGAGGGATGTGTAGCCCCTTCTAGCTCTGGCAAGTGGTGAAGAAATTTGGGCAGAGAGGAGTGAGGGGAAGAGCATCAGGGTTTCTTCCTTGCAACATTTCAGAAATATCGGATAGAGACTCACGATCAGGCCTTAGCTGGAGCAGACCAGATCTGCCAACAGAGTTGCACGGTCCCAGCGGTTGCAGCCTGTCCTTGTAGATGGAGGTATAGCGTATGCGGATGTGTGGGGCTGACACACAGCCATGCAAAGCCCTCCCAGGACCTGAAAAGCAGCAGTGACATATCACACTTGTGCCTGCATGACTGATTTGGAGCAAAGCTAGAGGAAATGATCACCAGGATGAAAATCCAAGAAGCTTGCCCTTGTTAGCAGAAAGTTACTCACAGGGTACTTCACCCTAATTTTTTTTTGCAGTTTCTTGGTTGCAAGCTTAGCTTTTAAGTAGGAATATATCTAACAAAATAATGAAATGCAAGGGGATCCTCTGAAATATATGATCACTTCAATGTTGATCAAAGTTATCCTGAGAAGTTCCTTTTAAACCCATGCAGCTGTTGCACAAAACCAGACACATTTTAATAGTAGCTTAAAAAGGAGTGGAAATTATTCTGGCTGGCCTGCAAAAGGCTGCATGTGCACATGCAGGCTTGCTGCCTGAGTAGCGTGGTTAACAGAGGCACTGGTAAAGGGTGATATATGATGTGACATTAAACGGAGCTAAAAAGTCTAAATATTACTGCTGGGACTGAAACAGTTGCACTCTTGAGCCATGTGGGGTAGGATAAGTGTGTCACTTCCAACCTTTGCTTAAAGGCTAACGTAAGAATATACTAATATAATAGCCTGGTTGGGGTTTTTTTTTTTTAAGCCAAAGTTGCCTCAGAACGAGAGCTGTGGATTCCCAGTGGACAATGCCTTTATGACAAAAAAACAAGCGTTATTTTAAAACCCTTGATCTGTTTATTTATTGAATTACTTTTCTAGAAAAAAAATTGAGAAGCCTGTCCTTAGATGTCTCCTGTTGAATTTGCATTGTAAATACTGTACTGGGGGGGGGGAGGGGGTGTGTGTGCGGGGGAAGGAAGACTGGAGCAGGAAAGAAATGAACTTTCAGCTGCCTTACCACGTGTTACCTGAACACATCAGAGGGGGAAAAGAAAAGCATGGATGGTGATAATAGTTTGCTGAATAATGTGTGTCAGGAAAGCAATTTTTTTGGTGTTGTTTAAAAATGTTTTTACCTAAGTTTACCAAACGTGTTTCTCTAAGCTGATATACATAACTGGAACCGACAAGCGTATTGGTAGGTTACCACTTGTGTTAAGCTGTCCTCTCGCAACAGGAGGGACTGTCTGTGTCCAAACTAGTACAATTAATCATGAGAGTATTCTGAAGAGCTAAATACCAGCTACTTAATGTTAAGCTTTGTGCTTAATATGCTGTCTGCAAGTCAAGAGAGGTATGTGAAGCACACAGCTCAGTTCTGAATCAGTTGGGACACCAGCTGCTACTGAAAGGGTCTCTTTGCAAGCATGAACAAATATTTTGGGGATTCTTTTCCAAAACATAATCGTTCCTCCGGAAAAATGACCAACTGACACCAAGATTCTGCTTGATACAAAGGGTGCTCAGGAAGAAAACTGTAACTGACGCCTTGGAGCATGTTGATAAAGCTTAGGAAAAAAATTCCCCTGTGCACTACAGCAATTAATACTTTTGAAACAGCACTGGTGCTGTGGGGTCTATAAACGTAGTTTCCTCTGCTTCTAGGGAAGAGAAAAAATTGAGAATTTTGTAATATTTTTTTAAAAACTTGTGAGTTACGTTCTTCCAAAGTGCTTTCCAGATCTGATACCCACACCAAACTTCACTGGCTCCTTGTCACCTTTACTTGTGTAATCATGCTTAGACAAAGAACAGTTTCTTTTAATGTTATTTCCTCAGTAACAGCCTCCAATAAAATTCAGAAATGCATTTTGGTTATTAAAGCTCCAAAACTTCTACATGCTTTTTAAAAAAATTTTTCTGACGTCAGCAGGAAGAATAAGGGCAGCTAATGCAAGACATCACAGCCTGGAATTAAGCTAGAGAGAGCTTCTTAAATTATTTGAGAAAATAATTTTTGTGTATGCTCAACTAGGTGACAATTTTGTCTAAACCTGAACCTGTGACTCTAGGATTGTGAATTATTTTCATCCAAATACTGACCTCACTTAGTTTAATCGTTTAAGGAATGATTTTTTTTGAAAGTTCAGCCCTATTGTACAGGCTTTGCAACTCCCCTTCAGCTGTTAACAAGTAAGGCAGTCTGACAGTCATAGGACTTGCTACATGTCTGTACCCTGGAAGATGTTTTCATATTTCATGTACTATCAGGATAAATGCTAGACCATTAATAATGTGACTAGACGAGTGTATTTCCATACATGTATTTCAAAAGCTTTGCTGTACAAGTAAGTATCATTGGAAATACACTTCAATTTGATTTTAATTTGCTTGTACAATGGCTGTACTTTGAAACAAGACTGTTCTAAACCCCCAAATCTGGACTGGAGGGTATTAGAGAATTAGATGAAATGGACGTTGTGCCAAGAGCAAACAGGCCAGCTCCCGCCCACCATCCCAGTGCAGGGTCTTGACAATGGGCTGTAGCTGCAATCACCAATGAAAATAGTTCCAAGGTTCCCTTTGTCTTAAACAGATTTCTTCTCTGTATTCGGACATACACCTTTACCTCAAAGCTTTGGGAAGGACACCCTTCTAACAGCCTTTCATGGCTGTGGAGATCACGTGGCTGCTGAGTTGGGCGCTCGGGAAAGGGCAAGTACCAAATATCACTTTGCCTTCTTCAAACAGAACAAAAATTGTATTTAATTTCTGCCACTAAAAATCCATTTTCCTGGGAGCCCCCTGGCACCTGGGCAGCTTCTATATGATCTGTGGTGGGAAGACAGAAAGCAGACACAATGGCTTTGGTTACACTGAATGGTTTGTATAGTATAGAAGGTTAGAGCTTCTATACTTCCCAAAGCCTTTTTCCTTACCCTTGAAAAGACAACTCAGATTCCAAACACACATCACGATTTGACCCACTGGTTTATGGAGAAACACAGGTCTAGCATTTAACCTCTGAAAACCCAAGTTTACAATTCAGGGGTTTCTGTGGATGGAGCAATCATATCTGCATTGTTCAAAAGTTAATTTTTCTAATTTTCAGCTCATTCCAAAATGGAGGTAATTTGCAAATACTGCCTTAGAAGACCATTTTTCTACTGTATTTTTAGACAGAGAAATTAAGAGAGAGATCAGCGATAGTGAATATTTGCCTTACTGTGGCAGGAAAGACCCTAGTAATGAGGCAGAATCCCATGATGGTAGCTTTTACACAGATGGCTCTTCAGCCAAGTAGTTGAACCTGACAGTGGTGTTGGTGCAGAGTGAACGTTGAGGGCACACAGAGATAAATTTGCTTCCTTGACCCAGTGGTCAACTATAATTGATATAAAAATACAAAAAACGCCCGTAAGATGGATTTGACTGAGGCATATTTGCAAACATATCTCCTCTCCTCCTGGACACAGCCCTGAGATACTTAGAAATCGGCAAATGGGAATCTGGCAGCATTGCCAGTCATACGAAGGGGACGAGCTCACTGCTGAGGCTTCAGATAGATAAATGCAGCTTCTCCTGTCAATCCATAACTGTTTTCCACAATTTCACATTAGGCTGCTTTCCAACATAAAAAAAAAAGCACCTGTAGTGCTCGCTGGGTCAAATCAAAATTTCACAGTCTATAAAACTCGGGAGTCCTTTCACTTAAATTCACAAACTATATGTTCTCTTCCTCTTTTTTTTCCCCACTTACTGTACCATTTATTTAACAATTAAGATTTTTAAGAATTGAACCTTAAACTTTATTTATACAAAACTGCTCTCAGTACCATTGGAGACATTAACATCCATAAATTTTCTTATAAGGGGTAGAGAAAAATAGCCAACCTGTTATTTTTGATGTAGCCCTGTAAGTTTGGCTTTTAAAATAAACTACAATTTCAAAACATGCAAATACCTCAAGCTAAAAAAAGCTCTGGGAATCAGAAATTTATTATCAATTTTATTTTTAGCTTTGCCTGACACTGAGTTTCATGTCGTTTGGGGAAAAAAAAACACAGAAGTTGCTCCCCCGCCCACATAGTTGGTGTTACACCATACAATTTATAGCAACTCCAGATGGAAAAGACTTGCCCTCATTTGTTTGTTGGCATGAAGATAAATATAGTCCTCTTTCCAGAGAATTAAAAACAACTTCTCCTCTAAAGCACTTTAATTTTCTATTCATATTTATCTTCCCACACTTATCTGAAAGTAGCATTCTTTTTAAAGAAGAATAATTAAAATGTTTTGTTTGAACGCTTTCAAAATACCACACAGAGTAAAACTGAAAAATTCTATTCAGAAACACAGGAAAGACACACAAAGGCATAACATAATAAGGAAAGTGCAGAAACGGTAAGTTATCTGTTAGATTTTTATCAAGTAAACCCAGTATTTTTAGGCCCAGTTCTAGACATGGGCTTCATTAATCTGACTTCCTATACAGTTTTCCTTCTATCTGCACTGAAGGAAAAGAGCCTTTGCTAACATTGTTTTTCATTGACAATAAGTACAATCCTGATATCCTGTCCCATGGGTAAATTAACAAGCTGAAATAGACTCACTGGACAAATTCGGGAAATCTGTGCAAAAGAGAATTTTCTAAATTACAGAACTTTACATGAGAAATAAGCATATGTACGCTATCACCTATTCATACTTTGTAAAACGAGGGGCTCTTCGATGCAGGTGCCAGCCATCCTTCCTGGTTCTGGAATTCTATCTGAAAATGGAACACAGACACAAATATTCTGACCATCTGGAGATCCAAAGGTGCGAGTGTTATTTTCTGCTATTATCAACTTCGATACAGCATATCATCTGTATATGGAGTTGGACTTGATGATCCTCGTGGGTCCCTTCCAACTGGGGATATTCTGTGATTCTGTGATCATCATAGGAAACTCAGGTAATTTTATAAATATTTTTTGCATGCAACTGGGTGAGGTAAGAGCTTTGCATTACTAAGGATTAGATTTCAGACAACTTCCAGCTAAGCTATAGTGAGTGAACTGGCAGAAACGCCAGATTTCACACGTTTTATATTTCTGTTTAGTTCAAAAAGCAATATCGTAATTCTAAGAGTAAATCATGACTTATAATTAATCCTGAGTTTTGTAACTAACACTAAGCAATTAAATCCCCATGTGAAATTATATTGGAGTCAACAGGGCAAGGTTACCCTGCAGAGAGTCAATTTCAGAACCGAGAATACTCTAAAAATAACTCTTCTGTACACTGAGTTTGTTTTTTAAAAAAAGAAGGAACTTCTGATGGGAATACTTATTTTCTAACAAAGGGATAATTTTTAGCAGTTTTGATACTGAAATTTTATTTCGTCAGCCCCCCCTTCTGGCAGAAGAGAAACAACACTGTCTTGATGAATTAAGAAAAGGTGTTTGTTATTTCCCTCACACTTTTTACTTGTCAATAATATCTTAGGCCTCATTTTTAAAAATATTGGGTACCAAATAAATAGTTCATAGTGCTAACACAATAATACTAAATTCTCCCAGTAGAAAGTGAAGTAATATGCCAGACTCTTTCAAGGAAAAAACTGGACCCATGATCCCTTTCATTCTTTAGCTTAAGTGGTACTAATCGTAACGAGTCAAAAAGCAAACCAGAAAGGGAAAAGAAGATGTAGCTGTGTTCTACTATAGAGCAATGAACTCGGCGCTTAAGCATCTACAGTCAATGGGATGTGAATTATGTCCTCAGAAAAGGTTTATGCCCATATTACAGCACTGAGAGCTAGAGTTAAGAACTTTCTGCAGAAATTAGGTAACTTAAAACAGATGAGAAACAGAGATATGCCCGCTATTTAATAAATTTTCCTGAGAATTTAGGCTAAATTCTTGTATTAAATTGACAGTGTAATAAGACTATCTCTAACTGTCCCACTCCAGATTTGTAATAGTATAAGGGAGTACAGTTTGGCTGGTTTAAATTTAGAGAAATGGTAAAGAAATCTGAGAATTGGGATATTAATATTTTCCGGTTTTACCAGCAACTGCAGAGCAGTAAATCTCTGTTTCTAAAGCATAAATGGCATGACAGATACTCTACCATCTACAAATTAAAACAGCACAGCTGTCCAATTTAAATGACTTTTGTTTATAGGAGTCCAAACGTCTTAACAGAATAGACCTAAACAAGTAGATGTTTTTCCCCTTTCCTCTAGTAACCTAACAAGTAGCCACCGCTACTACGAGGTAACACAAGCATCACAGTACCTCGCACTCTTGAAAGACTATTTAACTTTGCCTGCCTGCAATATTTAACAGTGTCTGCTTTATAAGTAAATTACATTCCCATATAAGAGAGAAAGTTCTACCAATGCATTGGAAGGCCAGTCAAGCCAATTGGATTTGTACACCCTATACACCCATCCCATTTAGCATACTGGCAAAGAAAAGCAGACCTAAGAATTGGTGTAAGTTGGCCACTTATTTAAGCAAAGGTGGATTTACAGGTAGAGTTAGAAATCAAGAGTGGCTCTTTCTTGAGTTGGATATAATAGGACCTTTCTTAAATCAATACATGAAAACAGGTCATACAGCTGAGGGCTATTTTTGAGGGATAAATGCTGTGCTTCTGAGGAATTTTTCTTATACAAGAGGTGTCAGTTCAAAGCATTCTTTGCACAGAGAAGGTACAGTCTATCTGCATGTTTATGCTGTTATCTAGTCACAAGTAAAACTTCTGAAAAAATGACACAACACCCACCTTTTTGATTTCTCTCAGCAGATAGTTTGCCAAGGTTCTGCTTTGGATAATTCAGTAAAGACACATTCGGAAAGGTACTTTCTTCTTTACCACCATGTAAGAAATGAGAGAGAATTCCATACAAGAGAGGTCTGCTTAAGAGAGAAATGACAAACACACTCTATGAAGTGTATGAAGTACCGAGCATTAAAAATAGGCCGAGTATTCTGAAATACTCAGAACTTCTAAGACTTTAATGTTTAGAATACATACAGTATGCTGTTTCAGAGAATGCTGAATGTGTTAAAATTTGCCTCGGTACCCTAGCTCATTAATGGAGGTTTAACAGAGCATTGTGAATTTATATCTAATCTCAGACTACAATAATCTTTTTTATTGCTCTACAAAGCAACTCACTGATACGCAAAGAGCACATCTGTTTTCTGCTTCTGACTGTAGGGAAGACTGTACTGCTAAGAGGTTTGTGATCTGGTGTTCAATTCTGGAGAAATCTGCAGAGCTGGTAGAATTAACCATCAGTTTGAAGGATTTTGGAAAATGGCCCCATGTTTCACATTGTGAATTTGAATCCAGCGCATTAGAGTAGGCATGAGATCTAGTCACATTTCAATTGGTGAGAACATTTATATGTGGTTTATAATAATACTAAAGAGAAAAATATATGCAGAACAGAATATACTATGCATTCCAAACTCACTCCTTACACTGATTTTCCATTTGTGTCTTCGACTATATTCAGCTCTTTGGCAAGAAATTGTCTATCCAAGGGCACTTCGGGCTGGCCGGATTCTAGAAAAGAGATTTCCCCAGAACTCTTAAGACTGGTTAGAAAAACATCACAAATTAATAGAAGACTTCAAAAGAGAATGAGAGCACACACCTTCCCCTTTTAGACTATCAATATCTAACAGTACATTGTAATTCCAGGCAATTCAAACATTAGTGTTTTGTTCTCATGTAATTTACAATAGCACGTTACAATTTTTATCTTCACTCTAAAGGAATCTAAGGAAAGTATTAAAGAAGTTTTACAGTATAAAGATAAATTAATCAGGCAAATAACTCTCTCTCTAAAGTATTGCTATCGAACAGATTCCATACATCAACTACTATACAGACTGTCTCCATTCTCTCTTCTCAAGGGGGAGCAAAATATATAAAATTATCAAACAGCAAATGTAATTACTCTATCTAAGCACAACTACAGAAGTTAAAATTTCAAATACAACTTGGCAATAGTTGCAAATGTAAGTTAGTGCTGTATCAAATAAATTACAGCTACCGTTTAGACATTGTAGTCTTAAACACCTCTCAAATACTAGTATTTTGGCACAGGCAGTAGCAGTAACAGCTAAACTGCAGGTGTTAAAATATATGGATCATCTTCATATTCCTTGTTGTTATTCAAGCCGACGACATCTAACCAAGTTTTTCATAGTCTCTATGCATGAATTGCCAGTAGAATTCAGACTACCAACAACTTTGTGTAGATACTGGTTTAAAATATTCCTCAAAGAAATTTTGTTCATCTGTAGGCTATTTTACCCAAGTGCCAACGAGACAAAAATGTGATATATACTTTAAAAATATTGTTAGCAACTTTCCAAAGCAAAAGCAGACATTTCCAGACATTTTGATTTTGCAGGTTGCTATCAAGTTTTCTTGCTTTTGCATCAACTACTCTGTCAAAGCATTTACCTCTAGGATAAGGAGCAATGAGTAAGTCTTCTTGAAAACTCATCGTATGATTTGGCTTAATGCTGCAAGTAAACCAGTGCAGACTGTGTTCATATCATACTTATTTCCAAGGAAAGACAAGATTGTGCAGCTAAGTACCACTTAGTAATTTTATAGTTTATTCAACCAAACAGTAAGTCTATTAATACAGTGATGACAAGAAAAACTCAGCCCCAATACCTGATGTTAAAACGGATGCTGTGTATTTATATTTGTTATATTCCAGGTATTCACGAATTAGTTCATTGATTAAGAGATTTTCATGAGACAGTGGCGGCCGTGGTACAGTCTGGTCATCCAGTGCGTTAAAAACTTCAGCTCTGATCCTTGCTTTTATTTGTCCAAGAGCGCCTCTTTTTTCCAGTGTGTCCTTTAAAACTATCACCATAAAAATATCTGTTAATATAAAGCCAAACGTGTAAAAGCAGCATTTATCAGCCACAATATAAAAAAAACCTTCGGTACATTCACAGTGAAATAAAGATAAGATATCCACACGTGCATATACAGCAGTAGGTAACAACAGTGGGAACGTTACGGCTAAAAATTAACTCTTCAAAGAATTCAGTTATATTGGTTTTAGTAGCGAACACACGTCCTGGTAATTTCAGAAGTGGCACGCTACTGATCCAAGGTGATTCTAACGAGACAAGACGAGACCAGACCAAGATAAATAACACGGATTAGGTGCTTGTGGGGAGGCTGAGGGACCTTCTTCCCGCGGCTCCCCAGTGGGCACTGTAAGGAGCCGGCCGACCCCGTTAGCACCCGAGGCGACTCGGAGACCCAACCGGTTGCCGCCTGTACGAGGCAAGCCCTGCTGCTCGCCCTCTCAGCGGCACGAGGTGATGCCGCCAACCGCTCCTCAGGCTTTCACCCTCAGCGCCTCCCCACCTGCTTTCAGCTCCTCTACCGTCGCCATCTCCCAGCCACCGCGCCGAGGACCCGGATGAGACAGCCCGCCGACGGCAAGCGGGCACTGCGCAAGCGCAGTGCTGGGAAAAGCCGTTTGCCGGCCTCTCCCCCTTGCGCGCGCCAAGCCAATCGGGCAGCGCCGGAGGGCGGTGCGGGCGTTTCGAGCGGGTGCTGACGCGGGTGCTTCGAGTGGGGGATGGCGCGTTCTTGGCGGCTGGCGGGCGCGGGCGCCCGCTCCCTGAGGGGCCGGCCGGGCGGTGTTCCTGGTTTGGGGAGGGGCCTCCAGCCCCAGGGTGTTTTGCGCTGCCAGGGTGTCCGGGGTAAAATAGCAGTGCCTACGTGGATTTACGGTTCGGTGTCCTGTGCCTACTCTTAGTCCTGTCAGCCGAGACGGGAGTGGGGAGCGGCCGGTGATCAGGGCTGCAGTGCTTTGTCCCTCTGTCTTTGTAAGGGTTGTTAGTGTACATTCTTTGGAGGGGAAAATAAGAAAAAAAGGAAACCCGGAGAATGGGTGAGAGTTTTTCCTTGGCGTGTTCGGGATGAGTTTTGGATTGCGTCCCTAGAAGATGAAACTTTTGATTAAGAGGCCTTGGCAAAATGTAACCCTATACTGGCTGTTTCGCAAGGATGTGAGGCATGCCGGGTGCTTCGGGTTGCTGGGAGGAGTCGACAGTGTTTATTTGGTGAACGTTTAAGTGTTTCACAAAGGAAATGCAGCCAGTGTGGATGTGCCAATTGGATTTGTTATGGGCTGAACGGAGTAGCCTGCTTGGGCTTGAAGGAAAACGTGAGTCTTTTTCAGCAGTAAATCACTACGGCCTTGAAGTGTGGAGTGGGGATTTTTGTAGGGATTTTTTTTTTGCTTGTTTTTCTTTTTTCTTTTACATTTGCTCTCGAAACATACATTTATATTATGAGCTCCCAAAGAATCTCTGGCAAGGGGCAATAAATAAAATTTAGGGGAAAAAACCCAAAAAGTCTTTAGAAGTAATGGTGAAGTTATTGTGTTCCTTTCATGTAGCAGTAACTTTGTGAGACCGCAGCAGTAGGTGCCTCTGCCTATCCCGAGTCTGCGGCCCAGATCCCTAGTGCAACTCCGGTGATGAATGACCACTTAACTGTCATGTGCATGATGCTTTCAGTAAAAACATTTTTCACCGCATCCTTTTAAATTTCTCTGTCCTGTTGTGGGTCACTATTCTACTACACTTAATTTCCAGCTGATAAATTGTTGCAGTTTTCCACCCTGTATTTCCTATTGAGCTTTAATTCGTATCCTACACAACAAAGTTCAGAGTCTGAAATGGAATTTTGGTTTGTTGTTGGTTTTTGGTTTTGTTGTTTTGTTTTCTGGTTGCAAGGAAATGCCTTTTTAAAATTAAGATTGCAGCTTATATGTATTAATCTGTGCATTCGAAGATGCTATTGTGACAACGGTTTGTGGAATCTGCATTCAGTGACTTTGTGGTACTCTGAGATCTTGGTTCCAGATCTCTTCGGAGGTTTGGGTTTGTGTCAGTGCTCTCTCTCTCTCTCTTTTTTTTTCTTTTTTTTTTTTTTTAATTTGTCCTCCACAGTAAGTATTTTGAGTCTGTTACATTTGGCTTCTGAAATCCTCTGTGTCCCCTCACATTGGTTATTTACTCCGCATATTGGCTGCACTTTGGTTTGAATCTTCATTGTTCTTGCTGTTGATAAGAGTTGCTAAGGGAAGGAGATGGAATTAATTGGAAGGGAACTAATTTGAGGTGCAGATCCAAGTATCTTTATTTGAAGACAAACTCATTGACCTGGTGCATGACCATTGGTATAGGGACAGTTTGCAGCTGAAAGGAATTATTAAATTGAAGTAATTGGGAAGTTTGAATCCTGAAACTGTAACTCAAGTTTTGTTAGTCTTTTAACACTGAATAGGATCTGGAGAAGAAAGACACAGGTAGAAAAGTATCTTTCTTGACTCTCCTCTCTTCACGCTTATTTACTGTCTACTTGGTTGGAACAATCCTTGCGTACAATCTCTGTATCCTAAATAATTTTCTGCCATATCGTTTCAAATAGAAGTTTCTATTTTATCATTGCACACAGAATGTGTGTAAAAGTGTAAGCTCTTAGAGGTTGTATTATCTATTTAGCATTTTTTTTCCTGGTTTACTATTTTATTAATAATGCTATTTAAAAAAAAAAAAAGCTATTACAACTTAACTTCAGGATGGCTTGTATTAAGTGTCAGAACTATTATCATTTATATGCGCTGTAAAGCAGCCAGGAGAAAAAAAAAATTTTTTTTCTTACAGCTGAAGGGTAGTAGGGTAACAGATCACAGAATCATTACGGTTGGAAAGGACCCTCAAGATCATCTAGTCCAACCGATAGCCCTACGCTACTCTTAACCCTAAATCATCCCCTGAAGAAACACATCTATCCTCTTCTTAAAAACCTCCAGGGATGGTGACTCCACCACCTCCCTGGGCAGCCTATTCCAATATCTTACCACTCTTTCAGTAAAGAATTTCTTCCTAATATCTAAT